>CAMZMU010000060.1:29831572-30431572 GCA_947311845.1 Poa pratensis | reverse complement strand
TGAAGCCCCATGTGACTGAGGCTCCAGATCGGAGTATGAGTCGCTGCTATAAGATCTGTGTGATCTGCTCCTGGACCTGCGCCTACGTGAGCTGCTTCTTTCCTTTGAGTGGTGGCGGCGACCACTGCGATTATGCTCTTCATGACGTGTTTCAACGATGGCACGATCTCGACTACCTCCCGGAGCTGTTGGAATTTGACGTATAGCCTTTGCTGCTAAGGCGAGTGATTTGATCTGTTGGCGATGCAGTTTTGCGTTGGGGTCATCAGCTGGAGGCTTGATAGCCTCGAGGTATGCTGCGGCGCTGAAGAGAGCACCCACGGCAGTTTTGGGTACTGGAACTCCTTCCGCGTCGTATGTCATGAAAGAGTTGCCCAGATTGCGGGTGAGTGCCGCCCTCTCCTCTGGCGAGAGGTGTGACAACCTTGATCTGGGTCTTGTGTCTGCTTGCCCGGTAGAGCTCAGGGAGAGCTGCCTTCTACGCGCACTCGACAAGCTAGCTTGCTTTTTACGTTCTTCAAGTGTTGCTCTGATCTGCTGCAGTCGAAGCGTTTCCTGCCAGGCGAAGTACTGGAAGGTCAACATCTCCTCCCGTGTTGCGTCTATAGGCATCATTGTGCACTCCTTAATGACTTTGTCTGCTTTTGCTGCCATCTCAGCAGTGATTGTGAGGGTTGTAACTCCGTCCGGCATGGTGACCGTGCACGGGAATTCTGTAGGCCTGCGGGTGGCCGCAGCTTCTGATGATTCTGTGGCGAAGGCGACGTAGACCTGCTGGGGTATCACCCGAGGGTATGTGTGTGTGCCTTCAAGTCCCACCATGGACCCGTCGTCGTCATCTAGGCTCATGTCGGAGTCGATATGTCCATCGAGTGGTCCGTCTGGACGGATTTCGCTGTCGATGCCTTCATCGCCTGTGCTCATCTCGATGTCGGTGAAATCGTTATGGATCTTGAAGTCGAGGTTGTTACTGGTGCAGATCTCGGAGTCGACGTGGCTATCGATATGAGTGTCAGGCTCATCGAAGTCACTGAAGGAGATCCCGCAGTCGAAGGTGTCATCGAGTGGTAGATCGAACTCAGGATCGTTTGTGGGGTACGCTGATTCGGCCTCCTCTCCTTGAAGTTCGTTGATGAGTTTGTTCTTCTCTCGAGTCGACATGGTTGTTGCAGATGAACAAGCTTGGAGATTTGATGATGGTATGGACGCAGATGGATCTGCAGCCGAAGGAGTCGCAGCCGATGTAGTCTCGAGTGCAGAAGTCGCGAGTTGGCGTGGATCCGTCAAGTCCTGCACACCAAGCTTGTTGACGAAAAAATTGAACGAACCAACGGTTGAACCCAAACCTGACTCGAGATCGGAGAAGGCCTCCTGGAACCCTGGCGAGTGCATCTCAAAATCCATCAGAGGATCCGATGCACGTTTTGCGGGTGAAGCTGGCGTGTCGCCGTTTGTCGAGTGAGCCGGCGAGTTGCCGTGTGCCGCCTGAATTGGCGAGTTCTGGTTTGTTGATGTAGCCGGCGAGATGCCGTTTGTAGATCCGATCGGCGAGTCGCCGACTTCCGATGGAACCAAAGAAACTGTGAGTCCAGCACTATTCTTTCCCACAGACGGCGCCAATTGACGAGGTGTATCCTCACCAAATCCCATGGTTAAGGACCTAGGGTTGAGATTATGGGGAGAGAACGTGGTAGTGTTGGTAGTTTCGTCGGCTGACAAGCAGAGGCAAAGATTTACCCAGGTTCAGACCCCTCGGGCGGAGGTAAAGACCCTACTTCCTGCTTGTCTATTATTGATCGTGGAGATTATGAGGTTACAAGGAGGCTTCGGCGAGATGTCGATCTCGCAAGAGCTTTGGTGGTTCGAGTATGGCTCCTTCCTAGATCGGCGCCCCTCCCAGCCTTTAAGTAGGCTGGGTCTCGGGAGTTCTTAACTGACCTAGTTTACACATATGGAAAGTTCTAAACCGACTATGCCTATGTCTAATCTTGGAGGGTACTCCATCTTCTTGGGCCGTTGTCTTTGGGCTTCGAATAGACTCTTCGATATTGGGCCTCAGTCATCACGTTCACCAGGTACCCTCACGGTAGGGTACCCGAGATGTATACCCATGTCAGAAGACCTTTATGGAAAACTTGGTACTCAAGTCACCAGCTTAACTCTATTAATAGCTTTTTAGTAGTTATGTTTTTCATGGTTCATGTTCCTTTTGGCAGAAGAAGCAAAATGAAGAACCATTAAGCTCCTAGGAGTCCTTGAAGAGGTTGGACAACCCTCTTTACCATGCGATCAACGTGGCCTTAGAAAAGAGTCCGACGAAGAAGCCGACAAATGACACGTGCGAACAATGCCATAATCGATGCCCAATGGAGCGTAATTTATACCGAGAACCCACATGAGCAAATGGAGCGAAGGGGAGCCGAGAAGTTTACTTGCAGCGAGGACATGAGACAAGTAGCCAAAGAAGAAATCCAACACACCCAATCTGAAACCCTAGTCCATGGCAATGTAGAACAAGAAGCAATGGATGCAATTAACAAAATGTTGCCTTCTATCATCGTAGGAATCAAGGCTTGGGTGCATGGTGACAAAAGGGAGAGTTTCATTTAGCCCATTAGTCGGCTCGAGCTCGACGTCGAACCCGGAGTCCAATGCCAATCTGAAGACAAATTCTCCTAATACTTTGGTAGCACCACATCATAGCAGCCCGTCTCTCTCTTTCATGGGTGCCCATGCGTCTCCTACGGCTGATCTCGACGCTCTCACGGTAAGCGCATGCACGTCAGCCGCATGCACGTCAGCCAAAAGTTGTTGCCGCGTCCGCTTAATAAAAACTAGTGGCATGCACAACATATTCATCAGTGGTGTCCCTTGGTGCTCACCACTGATCGCTTTTACCCGCGGCGTTTAAAGCATGCACCTATAGTAGCATATACCGGTGGCGCGTGGAACGCGCACAATCTGTTTGTATGTTACCGGTGGTGCATGGGCCGTGCGCCATTTGTAACAGTTATTAGTGGCACATAATCAGTGTTGTGTAAAGACGCGCCACTATGGTCCAAATCGGTGCGCCATTGTAAGGCTTTTTCTTACTAGTGCAATGTTTTACCTAGGTTCAGGCCACTCCGAAGCGTAAAACCCTACGTCCTGCTAGATTGTATATATGTATATGATGTTTTATGTGTTTACAATGTGGAGATCTTCTTGCCGGGATCTGTCCAGGCCAAGAAGAGAACTCTGAGGAACGAGCTTGCTCTTCTCTGGAAGCCAGAGATGGTCTAAGGATTGAACCCTGATCTACGTAGACATGGTCCTCCTTTATACCGACAAGGGGTTACCACAGAGGCCACCATATACGCGTCACGAGGCACATGCATACGGTGCTTGGAACCACCTTCTAAATGTGGCACAACGGGTGCACAGAGGACTACCCCTCCCGTCTGCCAGCCTGCCGCCTTGGACGAGATGGGGTGTGTAGCAGATATTTATCATGATAGCTTACATGCCTAGACAAACCGAGCGGTCCCACTATTTAACGCCTACCCCGTCCACGGGTTTGGAACTGGTGGTGTGGGCCCCAGACTAGCTGTCCAGGAACACCAGTATGCATCCATTCATGATCCCATGATCAGTCAGTCGTGAACAACATACTCAAATTGGCATTGCAGATTACATCATCCATTACACGAATTCAAATATGTCTTACAAAAAATGGTCACATGACCAAGTTCACATAGCTGCCAGGACAGTGATACTTAACACATCGGAAGTCTTAGCAAAACGCAGTGAAGCCCATGTCACGCCTTAACACCTACAGGCTGCTGACCGGGAGACGCCCTAGTTCGAATAGTCGTCGAGAAAGCCTTCATCTTCTCCAACCTCCTCCTGAGGTTCCTTGGGATAAAAGTCTGGCTAGGACAATAGCCAGGGGCGAAACCATATGAGTACTTTTGAATGTACTCGCAAGCTCTTACTCAAAAACAAACTAATATATGCAAACATGATTTTTGGGGCTGTCGTAGGAAGACTATAATTAGGGCTCACTACCCATGGTGGATGGAAGATTCACCATGGTTGCATAACATCTCTATATCTTTGTTGAAAAAGATACTTCAAAAGATATTTATAAAATAACATAGTTTATCCACTCGCAGATATCACTTATCATTAAGGGTTTTAAGCAAAAAGCCTTTCCAAAAATAGTCTTCTTTGCAGAACTTCTTGGGACTAAGGCACCTCCATAGCTTTTTTCCTTCACAACACTGTACCTCTAAGGTACTCTCATTCCCATTCATCCAGTACTTCCCAAGTACTCGCTTTCTTTCCAACACAACACCACCTTTTGAAAACATCGACACAATGCTAGCTACATGGCCTTTCAACTGTCCATGACCGAGGACGCGACTATTCGAATAGTTTTGACTCTACAGAGTGTGTACACTTTCACCACAAGATTACGTTCATCCGCCGTGATTTAATCACGAACTATCCTGGACAGCATGCACTCATCAGATGACCAGTCATAACCTCCACTATGTCGATGCTAGTATAAGACTACCCCTTCGATTGGGTTTGTTCTCCCTGGCACCGAGCGTGTTAGCCGTAACATTCCGGTTACCCTCAACATCACACCGCCATGATAGGAGACCCAACGATTGCAACCGGTGGCAGATGTTACATGTACCAAACCCACACTTTGTATGTCCCGATTCCCCACTCCTAGCGACAATTCGGTTCAAGGGGACTCGGCCACCTCATATCACTTGAGGTAAAAATCTCATACTAACACAAACAAGCTTCAGTTAAGCCCCGTGCCCATTTTGGAGTAATGTGGTTGTACGGTAAGGCTGTCCAGCGAAGACTAGGTTATGTGTCATTTTTAGAAAAACACTTCTCCGATAATCCTCATATCCATACCACCACTTAGGCAAGGTCTCACCTTACCAAGAGGGTTTTCGTAAATCATTTGGTTTTTCCAAAAACAACACAAAGAGTGCCCATCCTAAAATTTCCATCTTTCTTGCACTAGTAATAGGGTGGTTGGGTAGGGTGTCCTACAGTTTTTGCTACGGTCTGGAGTATATACCAGAACAGGGGTGTATAGCAGGTATAAATATATATAATGCAAATAAAATATATGCATAGTGACAGGTAAAACAAAATAGATGAAGTTTGCAAGCTTTTGAGATGGCTTGCCTTGCTCAGTGGTCTGTCCCTGCTGCTGAAAATCAATACAATCTCCACAAAATCGCTCCGCAGATAATTCCTCCTCCGCAAAATAAAAAGGACACAATCAACATACATCAAGACAAACACTCCAACAATTCAGACAACTAGCAAACAAGGCAAGCACAATTAACACATTTTAGACAACCAATAGCTAAGAATTTTAGTTAATTGATGTCACTTTAACCCTTCTTTATTTTTAAACACACAAGCATGATTAAACAAATTTTACTCTCATTAAGCTTTACTTAAGCACTAACAGTACTAACATATTAAAGCCAACAATAAGGAGTGTGCTACAGTACCAAAATAAACCACACAAACACTAACAACATTTTTATAAATACATACTCCCTCCGATCCGTTAAAAGATTCGCCAGAAACCAACCTAGCACGTACATGTTGTACGTAAAGCGAGCGATGGTTTATTCGGATCGGAGGAAGTACTTAATTTCTCTTATTGTTTTACTGGCAGGAAAACACCAGTTTTAGTGATTAACAAACCTAGACAGTTCTGATTGTCCAAAATTTATGCCAAGTTGGATTTAGGTTCTCTATTGGTACTGGAAACTAACTCAGTTGGATTTAGTCCAAAATTTTATTCACAGAAATTTAGATAAATGCTTAAAGTTCCTTCTGTTATATACTAAAAACACATGCACCTCTAAAACTAGGCATCACAAACACATGGGGTAAATTTCTACTGAAATCTACTGTAATGAGCTTTCCAAAACAATTGGATTCACAAGTTTTAGGTTAGTACAACTCCAATTAAACTTAACACATTGTTTTAGACCAGTTACAGATCAACAATTATCAAGGACACACAAATTAATATTTTTCAGATCTACCAGTTGGAAGTGGTTCTAAACTCATTGTTTTACCACTATGATTTTTGGTTTACACAAATTCCACTTTTAACTATTTTATTTGGATTTAAACTAACAGTGCAGAAACAGCTAACTTCAGAAAAGATTAAATCTATAAAAAAAAGGATCTGGGCCAGATCTGCTGCGGAGCCCAGCCCATCATCTAGATTCAGCCCACGCGGCTGCGCGTGTGCGTGGGAACGGCGGGATTCGAAGGGAACCGCAGATCTCGTGATGGACGGTCGAGATCCGTCGTCTTCCTCAAGTCACTACGCGAGCGAGACGGAGCTCTGGCAATGGGGGTCGAGCAAGGATAGCTCACCTAGGGGCTGCAAACGGCGGCGATCTGGTGGCGTAGGGGTAGCAGAGGGTCGGGAACTAGCTTGGCATGAAGAAGAACCCGAACGACAGCTCCTGGTGTCGGCGAACTCGAGTGCTCCGACCTCGGGTCCAGCACAGATCTGTCGTTCTGGGAAGCGAGAAAGGAAAAGAAGAGGTCAGCGGGGTGTTCCTCGAGCAGGGCTTGCAGCCAGTGCAAGAATGTTGAAGAAATGGTGAGAGGAACGACGGCAACCCTCTCCGCAAGTCGACGGTGGCCGTCGATGAGTTCACGTCGCCCCTCGCTCATCGAGAGCGAGAGGAGCGGAGCGTCTGTGCGAGGGTGGAGAGGTGTGTGTTGTGGGGTGGAATGGCAGGCGGGGATGCGCTGGGGTGAGATTTATCCCAGTTTTGCAACAGGAGGGGGTGGCGGTGCTGCCCGAGTGGCAACGGCGCGCTCTCGTTGGGCGAGAGGGGCGGTATCGCCGCCGGGGCGTGCTCTGCTGGACTGGGACAAGAGTGATGAAGCGCGGGATGAGAAACGAGAGAGGGAGAGGCGGTTTCGAGGCAATGATGCCTTTGCCCGCGCGCGGGTTGGCCGAGCTGGATCGCGGCCGATCTCATCTCCTCGCGTGCCCAAATTTTTTGGGGATGTAGTGCAGAGGTGCTGCAGTGCTTCGTGACATGAAGAAAACGACCGAGGCCGTGTGTGCGTGTGTGTCACATGTGGCACGTCCTCGGTGGTCACTAGCTCGACACGGCCGTGTACAGCCACCTGGCACAGCACCAATGCACACAACACACTAGGATGGGTGTGTGAGAAGAGGAGTAGGCCTAGGTTAGAGTTTGGGTGGTGTTTGAATCACCAATTTGAACCAAACCAAATTCGGCCAAAACTGACAGTTTCAGAAAATTCAGTTTCAGACAGTGAAAATTTCTAAGTCACTGGATTCTGCTAACAGGTAGCCATGTTAACCAAATGCAAACAAGGTCTTAGGAATGTCCAATTTGAGTGAGATTATTTTTATAAATCATTACTCACCGCAAACATGGATGACAAACAAGAAATGCTTCCAGAAAAGTATTCTAGATAGGAAAATTAAATAGAGAGAAAAGGTATGTTTAAACTGCTTTTCTGTCCTGATATCTCATAGCAAGTTGAGAGCTAGATATAAATACCTTAAGAAATCCCAACATGGAATATCTTGGATTTACTATGAAGTATAAACACAATACTTCAATACCATGGCAAAGCTCAGAATTAAAGAACATCAGTAGTTCATTAATTAAGGCTCCAAAAACAGTACTCTAGATAGGGGTTTTTCCCAGGGTTTTAGTCTAGGCCTTTAAATTTTGAGATTCTTGGCTTAGGTGTTGAGTTGAATTTTGTTTAGTCACATTTTGTAAGCAACAAGAAAGTCACACTTTAAACACTAGTTAACAAGATCACCAAGTTAAATCAAGAAATGAATCACAACAACAGACAAAACAACACTGTTAGGAAAAGTTTTTGTTGGTTCCAATGTTTAGCTATTTAGATTATTGATAAAAGAGGCTTACCAGATTTTTGGCTGTGACAGGTGGGCCGGTAAATGAACACCACGTACGTGGCGCCACGGAAGTGACGCCTCCTCCTCGGGACTACGCGAGTGCGCTATCGGTATCCTTCTGGGGCCTACAGTGGGTGTCACATTCAACTCTTGTGTGTTGGCGGGGTCTAGCATGCTCCTTGCAGGGGGGTCAAGCTTTACTGCCACCCTGGCAAGCCTTTTAGATATGTCATTGATGAAAGAGTTTGTGATGGATCTGGCTTTGGAGTAAACGCTGATGTCGGGCTGCACCTGCTTGTGCACCCAAGACATGTAGCTTTTACATGTCTCCACGCTCCTCTTGCCCTTCCCGAGGTAAGGTGGTTGTGGCCCACACTAGGCGGGCCCGTGGGGACCCTATGATTTATGGCAACAACACAACTCTATCGTAATTGATGATATCAATTTTCTTCGGAAGGATAATGTTGGCAATGTGTTTACCAAATATGTTGGTACGCAGAAGTGGTGTCAAGAAAAGAACCATATGGGTTGACAATCATATTGTAACTAACTTTTTAGGACCCAACTTGGTTGGGGAACAACAATCTCAAACTTGATCAATATGTTTTGTTGGAGGGCATTGAAGAAACTTGGCTACCTTATAAAGAATTAACTGATCTTCACCAATTACATTTTGTCAAGCCAAGTCAATTGGATTATCACATGACTATCTCTTATATCCAATGTGCCTCCTTGCGGTTACTTGTAAGTAAATTCTAAAGTTACGTACCCCTTTGCATGTGTTTGGTTTGTACCTTACATGTGTTTATATATGCTGTTCTTACTTCTTACCTATCTTGAGTAATGAAGTTTTCTTATGTCTGTTGTGAATATAACTTGTAATTTACAATGTCCTCTTTATTCAACGAGCATCAAGAGACTATTGTTGGAGCAGAGAAGATAATCCCAAATATGATAACATACAAAATTATTGTAATCCGTAGAGCAAGCCTGTGAAAATCTCAACATGATTTTATGAAAATGGCCAGCACCGCTATCACTAAATCTAATTATAAAATTAAGCTCACCGGTTGCAAACTGTTGATAAATAGAGCTCATTGTAGAGGTTATTTTTTAACTTATAGTCTCTACATGTTTAAGTGTTTGAGAAGTATATAGGGATGTACTCTGCATTTATTTAATTAATTTGTTTGCATTGCACTTGTGCATATGCCAATATCAATATATGTTTTTCTTTATCATGTTAGTTGTTGTAAACTTACTTCCTGTAAATATAGCAGCAAATTCAAGTCACCATTAGGCTTGATCTTTTTTTTTGACAAGATTAGACTTGATCTTTTTAAGCTTCAAGAATCAGATTTTTTTGTAACATATGAAGAGATCAGGTACCACATATTCGTGCAACTATAGGACTGTTGGACGTTGTCCACACTAACTTTCATGTCGACTATTTTTTGTTAGCAAAATCCATGATTTTGTAGATAAAGTATAGTATCTTATCTAATGAGAACATTAAGCCACACTCGGAAATCTGATTTATTTTTAACATGGGAAGAAATCTTGTCCCAAATCTTCCCCCAACTATATATGAACTCTCGATGGTTGCCACACTGATTTAATGTTGACTATTTTGGTTAGCAAAATCTTAGACTGTGTTGTTAAAATATACTATCTTATCTGAATAAACCTCATTAACTCCCTAATAATTTTGTAATTAGTGATTGATAGGCATGGATATTTTGTTGCATATCAGCCAATTAAAATTCATTCATCGAAGCCTTTGTTGCTTGGTAGGAGATACAAAGTTGCTCTGCAATATGGAGCAAAGATGCTCTTCTAGATATTTAGATGATGACTTGTTATCTCATCGAAGTACCCAACAAATAACTCCAGGAAGATTATTACTCCTATTTTTTATTAATATGAAAAATATCGTCTTGGCTGGCTCTAATAGAATTTGGCAATTGTTTGCTGAGATAATTATGGAGTGATGTTCAGTTGAACCAATGAAATGTTACAGATTCACTAGATGAGTCTCATATCCTCTTACGTGTACTTATGGCTTTCGGAATAACAGAATTTGCTCATCAGTTATGTTGTATATTCTTTATTTTTTAAGCAAGCATTTTTATTGTTTATTGTTTACACTTATACTATAACATGTATAATATTTATGTTTTTATGTTACATGCTTGAGTTGGATATGTTGGAATGTGCATTAGACATGCAGTCCTACACAGTAACTAGAATTTTGTAAAATGCAAATTTTACTTTACCAGAGCTGTATAAAACTCTGGATGATGGCAACGTAATGATCTATCTCAACATTTTAAGGATTTAGTTGTTCATAATGCACTCTTGTAACTAAAGTAGCCCTGATCCAACCAACAATGTAATTTTGGCTATTTATATTTGAGTGTCTTGGATTAAGGCTCGCGTGACTAGATCCTACCAAGAATATTTGTCTTCTTACTCCTTACTTTAGTGGTACTTCAGCCCAACCCAAGTTTTACACCCATTCTGTTTTGTTTTGATTGATTTTCACACATAAGATTGTGGCGAGGATTGAACATCTCAATATGCATGTGATCGAAACAAGGGTAAGCAATATTATGAAGACAAGAACATATATTTGTCTTTTATTCCATGTTTGGAGTAGTACTGGCCAAGGGTCACACATGTTTGTGCATGCCACTTTATTTGTCATTGTTACATCGATCAGTCCATCGACTAAATAGGATGCTTAATCTATCGACTAAACAACGGGGCGAGGGAGCGGGACCTACACATTGCAGATCCCCGACAGGGTTTGCAGCGCAGCCGTCCTCATAGCCTCGAGCTGAGCTAGCTGTTGAGGTTGGATGAAGCCCTGGCTGATCTGTTGTTGCTGAGGCTAGAAGAAGCCTTGACCCATCTGCTGCTGATGTTGGATGAGCTGTTGTTGCTGTTGCACGATGATAGCATGCACGACGCTATGGATGGCAGGGCAACGGAGCTGCTCGGGAATCTGCGCCAGCTGTCGGCAACATTGTTGCCGCATCACCTGGCAGCTGCTCTGTTGCCAGATCTTTGACCGAAGGAAAGGCAACATCGCCACTGGGCTGCACTGCTGCACGAGGAAATGGCGACATGGGTTCAACTGTTGTAGCAGAAATGGCTGGAAAAACGGTTGTTGTTGTTGCTGCAGAAAAAGTTGGTGTTGCTCGGGAAATTGTTGTTGTTCCTCTGAGAATTGCCACGATGGCGCAAAAGGTTGTTGTATTTGAGAAAATGGTTGCTGCGGCTGATATAGGCCGCTGGGGTCAAACTGTCCAGGTTGTTGCTGCAAAAAAGGTTGTTGTTTCTTTGAAAAAAATTGTTGTAGTTTCCAAAATGGTTGTTGCCACTGGTATTGGCCGATAGGATCAAACTGCCCATATTGTTGTTGCTGCAGAAAAGGTTGTTGTAGATATGGAAATGACTGTTGCGACTGGTATTGGCCGCTCAGATCAAACTGACCAGGTTGTTGTTGCTGCAGAAAATGTTGTTGTTGCTCCTGCGAAAATTGCTGCTGTTGCGCACAGTGTTGTTGCAGGTGCGGAAATGACTGTCGCAACTGATATTATCCGCTAGGGTCAAACTGCACTATGGCGGTGGCCATGGTCGCTGCCACGGCAAAGAGGGCAAGGACGAGGAAGGCCTTCATAGTGGAGTTGTGATGATTTTGCTCTAGGTGTGTGAAGGATGGATGGATGATGGAGGAGGATCTTCGTGGTGTGGGCCTATTTATAGCTGCTATGGCATGGTTTCGTCTTACCTTTGCATTTGCTTTCCATAAAAGTGCTTGGATGCTTATCTAACTGATCATTTGGTATGTTGTGTTTGGTGGCACTACATACGAATGTAGTTTTTCTTTTTTGGATTGATCATCAAAGGTCCTTTACCAACCTTGCACGTATCATCTGATTCATAGGAAAGATTGATAATTGGCAATGACTCATCTCATTCACTTTACATATCAAGCGCTTATCTAGATAATGTCACTATCTGAAAGTAAGTAGGTTTGGAGTATTCTACGTGTTAGGCATACAACATATTGGCGTGACTTGTGCGGAAGTAATTTGTGATTTTTCCTTATGTGATGTTAACATAGATAACCTAGTTAACATGAAGGGTTGTTCTAGACTCGATTTTATTTTGGATTTACTTTATAGTGTTGTACACGATGGTAAGATGAACTAGACGATAATGGACAAATGGAGGTCCACCTCCATGGAGCTCTTTATATAAAATTAGCCAAAAAATCATATTTTTGAAGTTTGAAAAAAATCTGAAAAAACATAGATGTAGGCAATACTTTATTCTATCAACGTCGAAAATCTCTAGAAATGTCTTGTCTTTTGGGCTGCACAAAAATGTCAAAGTCAGAATTTTGACTCTTACAAATCTGTCAAATTTTATTATTATTTGTAACCTAGAAGATGAAATATTTTGATTTGAAAATTTAATATTTGGTAGAATACAACATTTTCTACATCTACAATGTTTTTGGTTTTTCCTCTTGAAACTTCAAAATAGGAAAATAAGGTGCTCCGTGGAGCCCAGCCTCCATTTATGGTTCCCGGAACAACCAATTTTTTATTATTTTTGTGCTCACCAAATCGAATGATACCTTTTTCATGTTATTGATTGTAATGGCCCATGAGTTCGGAAGGATCCTTTTTGAGTTTCCATTTCCTCATTTGGAATCCGATCTCTTCTATCTTCGACTTATTTTTTTATAATACATATCTGTTTAGTGGGGATTTACACGATTTTAATCATTGCAATCTAATCAAATACATGTGAAGGTTCAATCCAGATTTAATTCATATTGTCAGCAAACTATTTAGATAATTTATTTGTTTTCTTTTGCTGATTTTATTTGAAAATATGAAATAATTCACATGTTTACACGTGTGGGTGAAATATAAACCTGTAAACACATAGTTTGAAATAGAAAAAAACATTGAATGGAGACTAACATAGAGAAGATTAATATTTAGACTTTGGTCCTTTTGCACATCCCAAAAAAATTAGTATTTGTACACGGTTCAAATTAGTCTTTTATACATGGTAACATGGGCATGTGATTCCATAAAAGTTTTGCGAAGTTATACTTCCAAAACACATCTACAAATTTTTATTGTTTCATGCTATATTTATACCATTGCTACATGTTTTACTATGATTTTATAGCATTTATTGTACTTATCTATTGATCCAGTGCGTAGTGGTAGTTTCTATTTATTTGTGTCTGCATTGCAGAAAAAGGCAAAAAATAAAGTTTCTCACAAAAATCTGAAAAACTTACCAAAATTCTGTTTTGAGAAATAAGCCACATAGCGAGAAGGGAAACTCAAGGGGAGCCCCACGGGTCCCACCAGTGGTCAGGGGTTGACCGCGAGTTGAACTCGCGACCCCACCTTGGTTACCGTCTCACCTATAATTTTTGTCATGAACAACTAACGACGACCCCGGAGGATTTATCCAAAGTCAAAACAAAGCCGCCATCATACCTGAAACCCTAGTTCGGGATCAGGAGTTCCTGTTCCGGCACCATGTCGGGGCGGGGATCCCCCTTCGGAGTCATCTTCATCCACCGTTTTGCCTCCATGATGATGTGTGATTAGTACCTCGATGGACTACGGTTCATAGCATTAGCTAGACGACAGTCTCTCTCCCATGTTTTTCAATACAATGATCTCATGAGCTACCCTACATGAGTGAGATCCATCTGAAGTAATCGATGTTGTGTTTTTCAATATAATTTGCTTCCTTACTGCATGATTTATACTCCTACATGCTCTCCGATCTAAATGGTTAATGGATACCATCTTAGGGTTTTGTATTATGTTGAGAATGCAAGAGGGTAGTGCTGCCGGAGTGACATAAACATGAACACCAATCTAGTATTTGATCGTATGGAATGAGGAGGACCTTTTATTTATCTTAACGCTATGGTTGCCTTAATGTTTCTTCTAATATTCGCGGAAGCATGCTTAAGTTTAGATCGCACCGCCCATCTGCCGCTCCTCGTTCAGGAGGCGGCACTAGTACAGAACGACACAAATGATACCCCTCTATGGAAACGGAAAATAAAAGGCGACAGTGTTTGCTACAGTATACTCACAATGGCAACGGTTAAGTAATATGTGCGCGACACAAAGGAAACGGTCACGTAAATTTCACCGTATCCTATATATCGGCCACGGTTAAAAAGTCCACCCGTATGCAAATGATGTGGACCCAAAAAGCCTGTTTACACATCTCCAATAAATAGTCCACGAAACCTAGTCCTCACACAGCCACACGCCTCTTTCTCTCGATCTATCTTCTGCCTTATCCTCTTAGCAGCCGCACACCTCCTTATCCCCTTCTCCCACTCTTCTCATAGATCTCGCTGAGGCCGGCCGCCCGGCGATGGGGCGACACTCCGCGGTGAGATCGGCTCTGGGTAGGGTTGTTGGGGTTGTTACTGGACCGCGGCGGCGCTGGATTTTGTCCCGGCCAAGGCTACTACCCGGCACTCTGAGCTGCTACGCAGCTGTTTGGCCGTGGCGTGCGAGATCTCACTGTTGCCAGCGTCGAAGCCTGGATGCGCTGGATCTGCATCTGGTCAACCACCATGGATTCAATCCTCTGATTTTTTCCGGTAGCAAGCACGAGGTAAGGATCTGGCTTCCATCCAGATCTACAGTTTTATTAGCATATGCATGACTCGTGTGATTTGTTCCTTCCCAGAGATTTTCCTGCTCTGGCTTTTTAATCGTGTGGTTTGCTCCTTCCCACAATTTTTTTCCTGCTCTCACATTTGGTAGTATGCATGCGTGGTTAAACAGAAGGTAGAACTTTTCGAATTTGGTTGTATGCATGTTGAGATTCCTCCAGATAACGTTATATTTTGTTGTGCATGAAGGATTTGATGCTTATGTATGTATACCGTATCAGGTTTATTCTTCTCGCAAGCTTGCTTCTTAAATCACGTGTAGGTTAGACCAGTATGCTAATCTAGTACTATTGATTTTCTTGCTTTTTAATTGATGAACTATGGTATGATATTTAGCTCAGCTTTGCTATTTGCATGTCTGCAGAACCTGGTATGATGATGTGAACATCCCTCCGCGTACAGCATCGGCCTGGATATTTCCACAAGCTTCTGACTCGACATATATCTCTTGTATTTTAGAAGCAGGAGATGTATGTATATTGCTGCTAATTAGTTGTAGTTTCTTTTGGATTCCCTATAAGAGGACACTAGGTGATGTTTGTTTGGGTAGTTTGAATCTGTCTTGCATTTTGAATCGCGTGACCTAGTAGTAAAATCATGTAAAATATTATGTATATTGACTTGTATACACTGCGGAAGACATTTAAGCATCATTTATTGCTACCGTATGCCACTGGCTGCCGGTGGCCTGGTTTTTTTTAAATATTCCTGGCGCTCAAAGGAAACGGTTAAAATAACCGGTGCATATGGAGGGGTTCACATCAGTATCGGACGCGGGGCAACAGACCCATTCTCCGTCACTAATGAGGGTTTGCCCCTGTTGCCATAGTGTCGCTCTGTACTAGTGCGGCGCTGCTCCTCATGCTCGTGCCAGCGCTCAGGGTCATGGCGTGTTCGCGACGAGCCCGACGGTCCGCGGCCATTGCTTGGCAGCAGCCAACCTCCTCTTCGGTCATCGTTGGTCGCGGCTTGTGGTGGCAAGGCATGCTAGCTAGGGTTTGGTCGAAGAGGAGAGGCGAGGTGTTGTGTGGAGAGGAGAGGCGTGTCGGACGCCGTTTTAAAACCGGCAGAGGAGGTTGGCGCCGCATTAATGCCGCCATCGGCTCGTCTGCCACGCGCGTTGACGTTGACGACGCATGTGTGCCACCGCGTGGGCTTCGAGTGCTGCGCTTGACGTGTCGCGTCGTCTGCGCCCGGCTCAGGAGCCGTCATTAAAGCGGGCATAACGGCCACAATAAATCCGCCTATGTCCTTCAGCCGCTGACGCGTCAGGCCCATTCGTCAAGATGCAGCATGGCGCGTGTTGCCGCGGTTGTCGGCACACCCGCTTGCCTCCCTGGAAACAGGGCGCAAAGCCGGGTTGTCGGACGCTCTACTGGTGCGCGCCGGCAAGTCTTCGGCAATAGGGTGCGCCGTTGGGGGCCGATTTCGTGCCGGCGTGCACAACAGGCCTTTTGGTAGCGCTATTGGGCGCGCCGGTGGAGATGCACTTACATTTCAAAATGGATCTAGTATGCGTGTAGTAAATGCTGCTTCTTTCCCTCACTTTGATTTAGGATTAAATCAAGAGTTACACTTCTTTGCGGACGGAGGGAGTGTGAGAGTATATGCAATTAGAACATCTCTAGCAGATACCATATAAGCTCCCGTAGCGGAAAATAACTGTATTTTTTCGGGTCCGGGGCGAAATTCAGGACATAACAGATACCGCATAAGCCCCCCAATACTGGAAAATTTATCCAGAAAGCAGGATATTTTGCCTCTCGTGGTCCATATCTTCCGTTTCAGAGATGATTTTTCTGTAAACTGACAAGCCAAGTGGTAGTTGGCGGGAGGGACTTTCAGCCCAAGCGTCACCGGATTGCCCGCCTGCTCACCGGAATACAACAAAATTTCATGGCGACGTTCGATTCCGGACAAATTCGAGCCGAAATCCGACGAATTTCTAGCACGTCTCCTTGATTCCGGTCGATTCCGGCCAAATTCGCGCCGGAATCCGCTGAGGAACACGAGCTCGACGGCCGCGACGCTCCACAGCTCCCCGTGGATGGCGGTTTGCTCTACCACGACCCATGCTCCGGCGAGCGAGGCCAGGACGGTGACCAACGTGGGAGGAGCACGGGAGGCTGAGGACGACGAGCTAGCTTGACAGCCGCGGTACTCCCCAACTCCCAAGTTCCCCATTGGTGGCCCCACTGCCGTGGACGGCGGCCCGCGCTATCGGTGACCCGCGCGCCAGCGGGCGCGGCCGGGGACAGCGACCAGCGCGGAAGGAGCACGGGCGGCCGGAGCGCTGTGGCGGAGGAGTAGAGTTGTGGGTTAAAGAAAGAAAGAATGAGGAAGGGCAGCGCGTGCGGACGGGAGGAGTAAGACCAACGAAAAAAATAGCACGGTATTTCCCGGTTAATAGCACGATATAGCGTATTTGGAGAGGCTACGCTATATTTAGCCTAAAGTTGACGCTACAGCGCTATTTTCATCTTATACGCTTGAAACCACACTAAACCTGGTAACGTTATAGCTACGCTAACAAAAAGTCTAGAAATAACGTTAGATGATGATGACGGGCAATCTGGTGGTTCTTCTAGTTATTCTGAAGATGATGTCAATGATTCTGATTAAAGTTTAAAATATTTATCTTTTAGTTTATTACTATTTCATGGTTTTAAGCCTCATATTCGTATTCGTGCCATGGATTTGGCATTGACATTTGAATATGGTTACCTGGTTATGCATGTATTGTTTCTGGAAAAAAAATAGTGCTGAAATACTTAATATTTGGGCTATTTCTTACAACGTTTTCATCACGCTATTTTATATGTAACTTTGCTATATCACGCTATATCTTGTATAGCTTCTGGAGGAGGGCCACGCTATTTTTGATAGCATGCTATTTTTTCCTTGAGTAAGACACAGAAAAAAGAAAAAGAAATAAAAGGGAAAGGATAAGATTGTGTGAGGTCCGTGCGTTTTTGGGGTTATTTTTGGTATCTATTCTGTGAAGACAAAATTTTATACCTTAATTTTTTTCCAGTTGAGCTGGATACCCATTTTTCGGTATGAGATTATCCGGTATCCGCTAGAGATGCTCTTATACATAAGCGGGAAAGGCGCAGAAATGCAACTCCACAACTTTGAGAATCTCCCCCGCTTATCTGAGATGTTCAAATGCTTTACGATGCGTGCATAAATTATCAATCTATACCTAATAATAAAAGCACTAGCACAATGGCCGTGCGTTGCAACGGGGAAAATGCTAGAAATGTCTAAAAGTCGTCGTGACAAGCCCTCAAATTCGTCTCGCGCATGCTGCCAGAGATGGAGCGGACGCCACCGAGGCCATGGTGCTCATCTACTGCTCGACCCGGCCGTGGATCGCTGGCTTCCCGAGCTTTGACAGCGTGAAGTAGTCGCTGGACAACATCAGATGCATGATGTACGTGTTCGGCCGGTCCAAACCGAAAACCTGACAGCACAGCAGTCTGAGCTGGACGCACACTGCCGCCACATCGGCTTCCCAGGCGCGGGAGATGTCCGAGTCCATGATCTCGAGTGACCGGCCTTCCTCCAACAGCTTCCAATGTGTGCAAGTTTCAGAAGGATGTATTCAGCACATCACATGACAATGTCATAATCACAGTGTCGATAGGAAAAATGCTCACATGATCAAATCTTGATTCGTTTTATTAAACACAATGAATAAATCTAATTGAATGAAGGTGCCAACAAGATGACACCAGATACAAGAGTATCTTCAGAAAACAACAATTAATAATATTGACTACCAATTCATATAAGGGGAATTAACATCCTACATTTTTATTTAGAAACCTGGATCAACTGTAATGTCCAAAAAAATTCAAGCATTTTTCATTGCAGTAAATTGATAAAAAAAACAAATAAGCAAGTTGTACCATGAGATGGCTCAAGCACATGTATAAAGTTCTAGACAAACAAATGAATCACTGGAACTAAGTTTGACTTTGATAGAAACAACTATTCTGGCTCCACTTAAGTTCTAACATTCTGAAGCCTACTTATTCTAGCAAGGTCCAACCTCCTCCGTCCCAACAATTCCTTAATTTCTTTCTTCGCACTGCAATGCCACACGGACTGCCTTGCTCCATAGCAATCACTCTATCTATACCAATATCAAGTAGAAGCACGTATCTCAAATTCTCACTTTTTCCCTAAATTAGCAAGCATCAACACGAGTAAATCTCTCACCATCAGGCAGCAGCGATGGCCAGCAATAGTACGCCTATAGGCAGCAGCGACGACCATTTCTCCCTCCCAGGCAGCAGCGACCTCGGCCTTCACCTCTTCTTCTTCCCCTCCACCTCTTCCTACAGATCGCACTTCGCCCTCCCTACACGGACCCGCGCGGCGTTCGGAGAAGATCCCATCGAGGTTGTGGCCATGACCACGAGCAGTGGAGGCACGCGGGACAACAAGTCGGGGCGGCGCTCGGATGATATCCCGTGGAGGTCTCGGTCGCGATATCTCTGTTTGAAGCGCCCTCCGGCGCAGCGGCCGGCACTCTGCGCACGAGCCTCCCGGCTAGCAACGGGAAGAATTGGGGATTCTGATCCCTTTGGTAGTATTGCAATTCAGCCCCTGTAGGTGGAGTGCGGGTTAATTGCACATAAACTGGAGGGGCAAAATGCAAAATAGCGCGTTAACGTTTCTTGTGGTACGTCATTTTTATTTTCAATTTTACCCCTACATAGTCAGCAAATTTTACCCACCTTACCACGATTAAGTCATACCGGTTTGTTTTGTTCTGTCCGCGCGTCGTATCCTTCGTCGTCTTTCGTCTGGTCACGCGCATCCGTACCTGCCGCTCCTCTCGCACGCCTGACGCCGGCAGGAACAAGTGCTTCGCCGCAGCGACGAAGTCCGGCATCTTTCCTCAACACCGACGTAGCAGCCGACGGTCGACTGTGCGCCGAACCCAGAGTATCGAGCTGTTGCTCGCCTTCCACTTGAGATGTTCGCGTGCTGGTCGGGGAGGCCCACGAGGATAGCTGCGCGTCGGCGTCCATGGCGGGTGCAGGATGGCCCTCAGTCCCGGTGATGTTCTCGCCCTCGCGGAAGTTCCCCGCGACAGGACCTGGCGATGCAGTCCTCAGAAAGCAACCTCGCGACGACGCCCGCCAGAACTTCCTCCCAGCGTGTCTGCAAACGACATTGAGCGGAAGCAGTGGCGGGCATAAACGCGAAGACCTCCAATGGCAGGCGTGGGACTGCGCTTTCCCGGACCAGCATCACTCAGTGCGATGATTGGGGAAAACTGCTTCCATATTAACGCACGCGGAAGAACCTTATCTTTTTGGAAATTTCTCATTTTGGTTCTTTCACTTTGTAATATTCACGTTAAGCTCCTACATGTCCCTATTTAGCGCTCGGTCATAAATTCCAGTGTAGTCAACCACCCAGATGGCTTTGTGGCAATTGACAATAGAATATTTGTCTAACCTTTTAAAGTATTTTTTTGTAGAATTTGTTATATGTTCAATGTGGTCAAATTATGCAACCCCTACCTTTTAAAGTATTTTTTTTTGTAGAATTTGTTATATGTTCAATGTGGTCAAATTATGCAACCCCTATTGGTCGCCCTCCTTTCTTCCCAACCCTTCAAATCATATCTCCGACAATGGCCCTCTCCAACATCGATGTCGGCGTGGGAGCGGATGGCTCGACGGTTTGGCGCAATGGGTTTGAAAAAAAGGTTCAAACAAGTTAGAAAAATTGGAAAACTTTGCAATGTTCTTAGAAAAGTTTTGCAAACGTACCCCATATTATTTTGGTTTAATTAAAAATGATAAAGAATGTTGTATCAAAAAATAGGTCTTGCAAATATACTTTTTAAGGTTTCTTAAATGTTGTTAGGTTTTTATGAAATGTCTACACATCTATAAAAAGGAAGAATGTATTGGTTATGCATTCGATTCTACGTCTATCAGTTCCGATTTAAATTACAATTTACTCTACATTAAATGTCAAGTGTGACGGCTTGCCTCGAGGTCATCTGAAGCTTTTTGGAATAACTTCTAGACGTCTTCACGAATGGGACTTGACATGTCGAAAGTGTCGCACGTGTCACGGTGTAGGCTTTTGCGCAACCCAATGGGGCCAATAAGGATAAGGCGACAAGGATCCTAATCAACATGGTGGCTAACTTCATTAAATTGCATTTGTAAAAAACGTAGGAATGGCAAAAATAATTTTCCTATTGCATCTTCGAGAGAGAATTTTTCTTTTCCGTTGCAACGTACGGGCGCATTTGCTACCAAATTGCGAAACCTATAAGTTGATGTTGAGTCGAGCAAAAAATTGATACGAGAAGCTCATGAGCTTGGATATTTTTTACATGAAGAGTGTAATTTTGTTATAGACAGTGTTTTATAAATGTATGGTTATAACCATTTGTGGATAACCCAATGCTGAAGTGGATTATATTGTTCAAAAAAGAATCGCACCGTCATATTTTAATGAATCTCTAGTGCAAACCAACGACGGGAGGCGACTGTACGAATAAGAATTTAGTTTGTGCGCCTCTCCAACCAGATTTTTCTTTCCCGTTGCAACGCACGGGCACTTTTCCTAGTTAATTTTAAAATATCAATGCATTATCAATAATATCTGGATTTATGTAATTTATTTTTTAGATTCATGTACTAATAAGAATTTTCTGTACATGCATTGCCAAAAATAATAAAAACCACGCATTAACATATTTTTTGTTTTATCAATTCATCAATTAAAAGTAGTAATATGGTCGTTCGTGGATTGAAAATCGACGATCATAATAAGCAAGGAAGATCGTCATAATTGTGAAAAAACTGCGTTGCTAGCGGAGAGGTGGTTTGTGCAGCCCGGCAATAGCATGCGTCTCCAAATGGCACACAACGTTAGGGCGTGCATGTCCCCTTTTCGAAAATAAAAGAACTGCTCCTTGGTAGTAGTGTTTGTGTTCGCCTGAGTCGTGACTTCCGTTCCGTGCCACCCGGCTGCATTGGTGCACCGAGTGAAGGTTTTAGCTCGAAATAACCAAATCTTGGCAACTTGACAAGAAACCTGAACCGAAAACACCAAGCACTAAGCAACAATTGCTGATCCGAGAACGGCAAGTGAATTAACAAGCGTTGCTGAGAAATCCTTCAAACACAACACACATGCAAGAGTACAAGACAAGTCTGCAGGTATAGAGATCATGTCCTTGAGTTATGGTACCTCAGATCAGTTGATCGAAGGCACGTGTGGTGTGCTACACCTGCTCATGTCCTTGAGGAGGCGGATTGTACTGCTGGTGTGGTTCGTAGCCCTGAGCAGGAGCAGAGGGGAGCTGCTGACTGGGTGCTTGCGCTCCGTAGCTGCCTTGAGTACCAGGGCGAGGAGGGGGAGAGCGTGTGGGCGCGTGGCTGGTTGGCGGAGTAGCCGCCTGCGGGAACTGCGGCTGCCCCATCGAGATCCCGGCCGGCGGCTGTTCGTCGCTCGTCTTGGGCCCTGCCGCGGCGGCTGCCGGCTGCCCGCGGAGCATGTAGTAGGAGGTGAGGCCGAGCGTGGTGGCGACGAGCGTGAGCACGGCCGCGCCGGCGAAGATGCCGTCCTTGAGGACGGAGCAGTACCCGTACGTGGACGCGTCCCGCGCCACGTTCGCGTTCCACGCCACGCCCTGTATCAACAGCGCGAGCGCCACCACCGCCGCGATCCTGCACGTTCGGTCGTTACGGAGTACGTCGTGTACAAGAAAATACAAGGGTTTGTTCGGGCCACTCACCATGAGAAGACGGCGCAGACGATGCCGATGATCCGCTTGGACTCGGAGGTGATGGCGCTGGACTTGCAGCAGCCGCAGCACCCGCCGACGACAGCGACGGTGACCTGGGAAATTATCAGGAAGATGGCCGCGCAGATCCCGAGCCCCAGCGCCGGGTTCTCCGGGTAAATGCACACCCCGTCTTCAGTCTCTAGCAAGTCCCGAAGCTGCGAGCGCGACACCACGTCAACAAAACACACACATAGGCAACAGTCAGGGAGACCAGTAGCTTACAGTGAGCTTTGTGCCCTCCGCGGAGAACCCCAGGATGGCACTCAACACCCCGAGAGAAGCCACCACGGCGAACACGATGATCATCGTCTGATCCATCTTTCCAGAATCTGAACTCTTCCAGTTTGTACCAGCTGCTACTCGACTAGGAGTCTAGGAGTCGTGCATATATATGCAGTGTTTATAAAGAGAGAGAGCTCGCGATCGGGCATGGATGTTTTTCGATAAAGCGACACTGGCCGGCTGTGCGTATTCGCTGTAATTCCTCCGCAGTTGATTGATTAAACTTGCTTGAGTAATAATTAAGGAAGTTGACGTCCTTGGATTTTTGCTGTTGATTGATCGAATTAGATCTTACTTAAGCAAGTTGACATGATAAGACAGTTTGGTCTTTCACGAGGTATATCCTGTTTCCGCGCGCCGGCAAACTCCGTTGTTCTTCTGCGGATGAGATACTGGGACAGTAGTCAGTAAGATACTTGCATCCCCAATTTGTTTGACTCTGGGTTTATAGCGACACAAGATTACATAACATGCATGATCAATATACCGCCGATTTTAAAATTGTACTAAGAGTTTTACGGACAATGGAGATGGAGGTGTGGAAACCTAGTGCACCTTGCCGGAGACTATAAAAACACATTGTCTACCCAATCATGGCTCTCAAAGACCCCATTTGAACGCAACACTTGACTTTTTTCCTCCCGAGCCGCTCCTCTCCCGAGCGGTTCCGGAGGCCGCCGCTCACCGTACCTAGAAGACACCAAGCCGCCGCCCTGGCCGCCGCTGCTGCCGTCGTCTGTGTGAGGACCCCGGGTTAGCTATCCGAGATACTCGTTATGTTTCCTGCAACAATTTCATGATTAGTCTGTTGTTGCACATAACTCGAATTGGCATCACAGAACACCCATAAATACCGAATGAGTTAACTTACTTGATTGAAGTCATAACTTCAACAGGTACTTGCAGCGGAAATCACCAAACAACGTGGTGCCCAAGTCATTTGCATAACCCTACAGGCAGCTGACTGGAAGTGCCCTAGTTCGCATCAACGTTATTGAAATCTTCTTCTTCGAACTGCTCTTATTCAAAATCTGGCTAAGACAATAGACAGGGACGGAACCAATATGAGTACATTTGATTGTACTCGCAAACTACCCCCGAAATGAGCATGCACTACTCTTTTTATGGTTTAAATAAAACTTCATTTACTTTGAAAACTCTATATCCTTGTTGAAAAAGAGAAGGATAAACGTTTGTTTAATAAAACTTTGTTTTGAAGTCTCTATATCTTTATTGAAAAAGAAAAGAAGGCTTTTAGAACTTTTCCATAAATCTGTCTTTGTAAGAAGTCTCTTTTAAAACTTTATACCGAAAAATACATCTTTGTTGAAAAAGGTAAGAAGTCTCTTTTATAAACATTTTACCGGAAAATCACCATTTGGTTTATTTCTCCAAAACTCCTCATTTTCCGACCATAGCCCTTCATGGTCAAATCATTTTCCAACAACCGTATACCAGCCCTTCGGAATAGTTGCATAAAACATTTTCCACTTTCAACACACAAAACTTTGCACTTCTCGACCATAGCCCTTCATGGTCAATTCCTTCTCCAGCAACCTCATACCAGCACGTCGGTATAGTCGCAGATACAACACATCTCCATTTTAGTTTCAAGTCTCAAAAAATTTCCCAAAACATGCAAATAGGTCAAGGTAGGGCCTCCCAACTGTCCATATCCGAGGACTCGGCTATTCGAATAGTTTTACCCTCGGCAGAGGTAGCACGCTTTTTCCACATCCATCCGGCAACTCATCGTGTCAGCCACGTCCCGCCATACAAGGTGTATGCGAAGTTGAGTCACCGACCATAGCCTGTCCTTTGCTCATGCTAGTATATGGTCCTGCCCTTATGATATTTCCCACCACACTTAACCCAGCCCTTCGGAATCTAAGTGTGAGGACTCATAGTTTTGCCCGGCGATTTATGGTGGAACCTTCAATCCTCCTCCTTATCTTTCCATAGAGTTTGAGCGAGGACCCGGGTCAAGGGTAGGTCCTCAGACCATCCCTCCATGCATAACAGAGTCGTCTCTGTCGATGAGGTCTCTCATATTAATATGAGCAAATTATATGACTACGCCCTTTCCCATATGTGGGTAAATGTGGTCGCACAGAATATCGACTGGTTGACGTAAGTACAGGGACACAATGTGCTTTTTATCAAAAACATCTCCATTCTCCATTTCTCCACTACTTTTTCTATTTGCATTTAGGTCCTTTTCTGCTTCTTTTTATTTTCCTTTTAAAACCAGTAGCATTTTAGGGAATTAATTGGGGGCACCAAAACATTTTATAAAAATCTGAAAATATTTGTGTAGGCTCCCCAATACATGTAGAAGCTCCACAAAAATTGGGGTGTGAAAATAAAATGTTTTGAACAACTTTTGTTCATAGGGTTTAAATATGGCATTTTTCTTAAATACAATTTTATAATCCTTTAGAAATTTTAAAGCAAGTTCAAATATTAATTTTGAACTCTTGGAACTTCCTTGACAAATATATTAACTTCAAATTGTTTTTATTTTCATAGAGAAAATATTTGTTTGAAGGAAATAGATAGTTAAGTAGGGAAAGCAATTTATTAAGATCATTTCTTTAATTCATGATCTTAATTTCCATTTGTTGAATAATTTGAGGAGGTTGCTTTAAATTTAAGTCACATTCCAAATTTGTGACCAGTGGGTTTCCAACTTAACACTCAATTATATTGGTGTAATTATTCACCCAAGCAAACAATAAAACAAGAATTAACAATCAATACGATCATAAGTCCAACAAGCAAACAATCACAACAAGATCAACATCACATCCAAGACCACACAAGTCATACCACAAGAATTAATCATACCACCATTTACATTATTCACAATACTATCTTATAAAAATGATCACACTTAATTATGACAAGATGATGTTTTAAAACTATCTCAACTCCACCTTTGTATTCTTGAAAAAGGTTTTGAGCAAGACAAAATAGGTGGGGTAATATATTTCCCACTAGTGTTATTTTCAAATGGAGTGAAAATAAGAGTTTATAAAATGGGAGTTGCATACACATGCAAAAGATCAAAGTTAAAAGATAGATAGGAGATAGCATATAGATCTCCATATTTTTGGGAACACGTAGGTTTGGAAATACTTTTACTTTCTCAATAATGGGTATTTAATTTTTGTGGTTGCTAAACCAAGTATCATTGAAATGGACTTTAGCCAGAAATAAGAATGGAAAGATATATGGAATACTTTCTTGTCACAACATGATCACCAAAGTTAAATATATTTTTATCTTGGTGTGGTCTTTAGGTTCATATTTATTGACCACACAACTTAAACAGCAAGTCACACAAGGTTCAACATAGCAGTGAGAAGGAATCCACAAGCATTAGTGAATTATTTCAAAAAGTTTTCGTTGGTTCTGAATTTTGGGTTTTGTAAAACTAAGTTTTTCTTAGTTCCAAAATTTGGGATGTTACAGCTCTTCCCCCCTTAAAAATAAATCTCGTCCTCGAGATTTGCCCGGTGGTAACAGGGGAGTACGAGGGCATGGGTTTTGGGCTGACTATACTTCCGAGGTCGTTGCTTCTTCAGTGAGGTGGCCTTCTGGGATCTTGACAAATTGATGATGCAAGGCTTTCTTTGTCGATAAATTTCTATGTTGAGTTCAGATCCTTGATGATGAGGTTGGCTTGACGATCGATGCTGATGGATAGTCCTGGTTGGCTGTTTCCAGACACTACAAGGCTAAGGCGCAAGGAACTAATTATTACCATGTTGTTTTTGTATACCTATTGCAGGTCTTCCCCCCTTAAAAAGGGGTTTTTAATGGTCATGCTGGACGTCACAGATGGAGTTGACTTGGAGGCATCATTCTTCTTGAGTAGCTTGACGATCTTCATTTTGGGTGACACTCTTCGGTGCTTGGGGTTGGTGCAGATATCACTTCCTGATATTTTCTCCTTATGAGGGTCACAGATGAGGACGCGTTGTTTTCAGGATGCGTCGAGTCTGCGTACTCGACTCTCTCCAGTTTCTAGCTAGAAGAAGGATGTTATAACTTCTAAGTGCGTCTGGACTTGCTTGGTGGTTGATGTCGTCAACAGCAAATGCTTCCATCGTTTGATTCTTCGGGGTATTCCGTTAGTTGGTTGCCTTCATTTTTTTGTCCTTCTTCAGCTGAGTAAAGGAGATACTTCATTGTTGACTTCCTTGGTTCTTGAGCTTCACGACTCTTTGGTAAGAATCTTAAGAGGTAGAGTCTAGGGTATCGAGCTTTCAGAGGAGTCTAAAAGTCAGTTCGAGTGTCCTGAGCTAGGTGGTTTGGGGTGTGGATCGATGATTGTTCAAAATTCACGGCTTAATGGTCCTTAGAAAAAGTTAGTGAAGAACCTTCATACCGGTTGTTTCTCCAAACGGGTACCTTTTTCTTTTCTTGTTTCGGGAATCATATCCTTGGGAAAACACTATAAATCTCCATGTGACTTTCTTATTTAGAGCTTGAATTTTTCCTAAGTTATACACTTGATTTTAGAAAATTATTATTGTCCTTTATTTGGGTTTTAACATCATTTGTCTCACCCCTGTGGTGAAGACATCCACTAGTTCCAGCAAAGCTTCCCATTAGTTAGTTGCATAAGAATGTGGGTGTCCTTTATGACATCGAGTTGCCTTAGTCCTACAAGAAGAATTTGTTAACAAGGTAGCTAGTCTTGTCATCAAACCACTTTTCATATTCCAGAGGCTGAGATGTACTTGATTATCGGACGTTCCGTTTATTTGCATATGACACTCAATTGTTTGACCATACAAAAGTGATTTGTTAACAAGTTCATGAGGCTTGTTACCAAACTACTTCTATATAGCACGAACATTGGAATGTCACACTATTTCTAGAGAGATTAAGAATAATAGATTCTGATATAAGAGTTTCCAAATACTCCATGATAGTCTGGTATCTTACTTCTTTGCCAACCTAAGAAATCTCTCTTCAATGTCTTCTTGTCGTAATTCTTCCTTGTGGGTGGCTCCTCTCGCAGAATGACTTCGAGAAGGCTTGGGAGATAAGAAGATAAGATGGTCTTGATAAGTAAGACGATCTAGATTAAAATTTAGTTTAGGCTTTTATTATCCTTTCTTGAACTTCTCATTCTTCCTTCCTTTAAGATTTATACTTACTTCATAAATGATGGTTTTCACCTATCTTTCAATCTAAATCCTCTTATAAAGATTGTATCTTACTATTATTCCATTAGTTGTATGTAAAGATACTTTAATTGCTGAATGTTCAATTTGTATTAGTGGTCAGAGAACCCGCGGCAGGCTAGGGTTCTCATCCGTTTTTTTTTCCAAGTTGGTGGTGATAGGTAGGAGTTACTCGAGGTTTTTCTTTGGTTTTCCTCATGATGATCGCATAGGTAAAAATTAGTAAAGTTAGCTCAAGGGATTAAAATGCCAAATCTTCATAGCAACTCTTATACACTCCTTGAGTTGCTCTAGTTGCCAATCCTGAATGAGTCTCCTTATGTCTTCGTTTCTTGTCAAGGCACGCAGTCCTAGAATATTAGTAGGTACTATCATGGACTCGAGTCAGATGTTAATCTAAAGTTAGATACGATAAGTTAGTGTGTTATTCTTGTAATTTCACAACTTAATTTTGTGAGGTGAGGCTCGTGTCTTCACGAGGTTGGCGTAAAATTGCAGTTTCCTTCGTGATCTTAACGCACTTGCTCCATATGGTGCCTGAAGGCCATTATCTGATTTGCCGGTTAGGTTGCAAAAATTTCAGGCTATTTGGTTAAAGATCGGGGGTCTTTTGTATCTCGTGAAACTGTCAGTTCTTGTCAGGAGATGGTTTAGATGAGAGGAAAAATATTCTTAGAAAGTCTTTCCTAGGCGGTTTTACATCTGCAACAAGGTGCAACTGTGGCGAAGAGGTCAAAATTGGTTTTTGTTAGGTAGCAAAAGGAGTCTTATAAAAAGAGAATTTTGAGGTTACTTTGTGCTGCCGACAAGGCGTGATTGTGAAACACACAGGAAAACAACACACAAGTAGAGGACTCACTAACAAACAATACACAAGCAGAGTACACTGAAGCAAAGAGCACACAAGGTACGTCTAGTACCAACGGACGTCCCATACTCGTGGTAGTCGGGTAGTACAACCAGGGTTCCTATCAGGTTTATCCTATGGTCTCGGTTAAACATGGTTGGTGAAGTCTTCACTTTGTCGCCTTAGGCTTCAGCAGGAAAAATTGAGATTGTCGAGGTAGTAACTGAGTGGAATTGTTGATATTGAGTTGAGGTCTTCGAGGTCTCTTGCTTTATTCATACTGACGATCTCGGTATTTGCAGATCAATCACTTTGATGTTGAATGTTGAATATTCGAAATGGAAGCTTCTTCTTGTAGGTGCTAGCTAATTAGGTCTCACTTGGGTTCATCGTCAAGTATTTTGAACAGGTAAGAGGGAGTAGAGAAATCCTTGGAAAATCTTAAATAGAGGGATAAGATTCAGAAATATTTGAGAAGGTGAAAAGAGTGGAAGCTATATTTGGACTTCCCAAGATAAAAATATATTTTGGTAGTAATACTTTTTTAACAAAATATTTCCTTTCCTAACTAAGGTCTCCTATAGTCAGGATGGCTCTGATACCAAGTCTGTGAGGACCCCGGGTTAGCTATCCGAGATACTCATTATGTTTTCTGCTACAATCCCATGATCAGTCTGTTGTTGAACATAACTCGAATTGGCATCACAGAACACCCATAAATACCGAATGAGATTACTTACTTGATTGAAGCCATAACTTCAACAGGTACTTGCAGCAGAAATCACCAAACAATGTGGAGCCCAAGTCATTTGCCATAACCCTACAGGCAGCTGACTGGGAAGCGCCCTAGTTTGCATCGACGTTATTGAAATCTTCTTCTTCGAACTGCTCTTCTTCAAAATCTGGTTAAGACAATAGCCGGGGACGAAACCAATATGAGTACATTTGATTGTACTCGCAAACTACCCCCGAAATGGGCATGCACTACTCTTTTTATGGTTTAAATAAAACTTCATTTGCTTTGAAAACTCTATACCCTTGTTGAAAAAGAGAAGGATAGACGTTTGTTTAATAAAACTTTGTTTTGAAGTCTCTATATCTTTATTGAAAAAGAAAAGAAGGCTTTTAGAACTTTTCCCATAAATCTGTCTTTGTAAGAAGTCTCTTTTAAAACTTTATGCCGAAAAATACATCTTTGTTGAAAAAGGTAAGAAGTCTCTTTTATAAACATTTTCCCGGAAAAATCACCATTTGGTTTATTTCTCCAAAACTCCACCTTTTCCGACCATAGCCCTTCATGGTCAAATCATTTTCCAACAACCGTATACCAGCCCTTCGGTATAGTTGCATAAAACATTTCCCACTTTCAACACACAAAACTTTGCACTTCTCGAGCATAGCCCTTCATGGTCAATTCCTTCTCCAGCAACCTCATACCAGCACGTCGGTATAGTCGCAGATACAACACATCTCCATTTTAGTTTCAAGTCTCAAAACTTTTCCCAAAACTTGCACATAGGTCAAGGTAGGGCCTCCGAACTGTCCATATCCTAGGACTCGGCTATTCGAATAGTTTTACCCTCTGCAGAGGTAGCACGCTTTTCCCACATCCATCCGGCAACTCATCGTGTCAGCCACGTCCCGCCATACAAGGTGTATGCGAAGTTGAGTCACCGACCATAGCCTGTCCTTTGCTCATGCTAGTATAGGGTCCTGCCCTTATGATATTTCCCACCACACTTAACCCAGCCCTTCAGAATCTAAGTGTGAGGACTCATAGTTTTGCCCGGCGATTTATGGTGGAACCTTCAATCCTCCTCCTTATCTTTCCATAGAGTTTGGGCGAGGACCCGGGTCAAGGGTAGGTCCTCAGACCATCCCTCCATGCATAACGGAGTCGTCTCCGTCGATGAGGTCTCCCATACTAATATGAGCAAATTATATGACTACGCCCTTTCCCATATGTGGGTAAATGTGGTCGCACAGAATATCGGCTGGTTGACGTAAGTACAGGGACACAATGTGCTTTTTATCAAAAACATCTCCATTCTCCATTTCTCCACTTCAACACCGACATCTCGGCATTCCATATCCATACAAGTATTTTCAAAGGAGTTTTGAATAAACAATATTTTTCCCATCCTATAGTTTGAAAAAGAATTTCCATCTAATATCTCCATATAGGGGGTCAAAATAATATACTTGTATTTTTAAAACAAAGGGTTTTCAAAATCATAGCTTTAGTGGCAAACACCACATAAGTCACTTATGCTCTTTATAAGTAAAACATGTGAACCAAGATAGATGTATATAGATGCAAGCTCAGAGGATAGCTTGCCTGATTTCAGCATAATGTCCCTTGATTTCCCCTCACTGATCAAAGAAATAAACTCTGATTCCTCTTCAATAAATCCTCTTCAGATACCACTCCGGTAGCGTTTATATCTAGCGTCGCAAACATGAAAATAAAACAACACACAATAAGCAAACCAAACCACAAGTGGTATACAAACAAGTAATCAAACCACAACATAGCACTAGTTTAATCAAGCAACAAACTAAAATCTACTCTAAGAATACTTCAAGGAAAACTGACTTAATAACAAGCCTAGCACCATGTATTTACTAAAGCTACAACAGCAACATTAAAGGATACGAGTTATCCTAAAGCAAACACTTAACAACCACCACCACACTTAGCTAGATGCTATCCAGAAACTAATCCAAACAAGCAAAACATCACATAACCACATGTTTAACTCTGTCTAACAAAACAATTTACTTAACAAGCCCATTTACTTATACTAGCAGGAGCATAACACCATACACATGCCAAAACAAAAGGGCACAAAGACATTCTCTATTAAAGGTGCCTAACAAATTTTTTCCCTAAACAGAAAATACTTCAGACAAAAGTTAAGTCACCAACTATCTTTTGTATTGCAAAATATTTTACCAAGCTAAGGTAGAGACTTTAACAAGATACTCAAGCTAGTACTCAACTCAAAGACCATCAAGTTCATCAAGCAAGGCAGACATTTTACTCACACACAATATTCTCATATCAAAATAAACAAGCTTAACAAATTCCTAATTATTAGGAGAAAGCTATATAGGGAATAAAACCCTAACAAATACATGACTCACAAGTAATTCTCCTAACATGCTAGTAAAATAAGGAAACATGCCACAACAGTGGGTTACCACCCTACACATGCTAGGAAACACATTTATAACCATAAAGTTATAACACAACAATTAATTAAAGGCCTAATAAAATAGGCAGAAAAGGTCTAAACCTTATAATTAGCACCACAGTCAATCAGTGACTCCTAAATTCAAACCAAGCTAGGGATATGTTCTCCTACACATATAGAAGACAAGCCAATTAGATTTACTCCAGAATTCATTTCACAAAAATCTACATAAATCACCAAAGAGCCACTGGTGGTTTTATTAAAAAGAATAGAACTTTTGGTTTAGACCTCATTTGCATATAAGACCAACAGATCTGGAAAGGTATCACTTCAGGCTTTCCATAGAATTTTAGTTTGTAAATTTTGGAGTTATAAAACTCTAGATATTAAATATTTAGTGAAAAAGATACTTTTTACCATATTTAATCTAGACATCACTTAGAAATGTATTTTTACAAACAGCCAGTTCTAGATGTTTAAGAAAACACATAGGAACTCTACAAAATTTGAATCACTCAAATAGCTGTCACAGATTTATCACAAATGAATTAAATCTGCACTGTAAATTAAACAGGAAATGAAAACAAGAAATAGATCCATTAAAGAAAAACATCACTGGGCTCGATCTGGCCCAGATCTGGCCGTGTGGCACAGATCGTGGCCCAGCTAGCGGCCCAGTGCGCGCGGCGAAGCGGTACGGGGTTGTCTTCTTCCTCGACACGCACAGAAGCTCGAGGAGACGGGCAGGGACAGGGCGAGGACGGCGCCGGCGACTCCGGTGTTCCCTGGGCAAAAGAAGGTGCGCATGAGATGGATAAGATCAAGGGGAGATTAGAGATGCAATAATGGCAGAGAACGGAGGTCTGTGGTGCCCGTGAGCTTCCCGGTAAGGTGGCGGCCAGAAACGGAGAAGACGGCGTCGATCTCCGCAACGACGACGATCCGGCTTGATTCCTTGGGCAGGGAGGAAGACGACGACGAGACGGATCTTTTGGTTCTCGCTGATTCGTTAATAGCGGCTCCAGTCGACGGCGGCGTGACGGTGAGCTTGGCTCGGACACGGCAATGGCAGAAGAAAAAACGAGAGGGAGAGAGGGAGCTGTGGAGCGAGTGAATGAGGGAGGGGAGCAGAGGAGCGCTTCTTGGGGATCTTATCCTCCTCGCTGGGCAGCGAAGAGGAGGGGGGTCCGGTGCGGGCGACGCGCGGGAGCGAGGACAAGGAACACGGCGGCGTGGCTACAGGACGAAGAAGAATTTGCAGAAAACCCCTTGGACTACTTTTTCTATTTGCATTTAGGTCTTTTTCTGCTTCTTTTTATTTTCCTTTTAAAACCAGTAGCATTTTAGGGAATTAATTGGGGCACCAAAACATTTTATAAAAATCTGAAAATATTTGTGTAGGATCCCCAATACATGTAGAAGCTCCACAAAAATTGGGGTGTTAAAATAAATGTTTTGAACAACTTTTGTTCATAGGGTTTAAATATGGCATTTTTCTTAAATACAATTTTATAATCCTTTAGAAATTTTAAAGCAAGTTCAAATATTAATTTTGAACTCTTGGAACTTCCTTGACAAATATATTAACTTCAAATTGTTTTTATTTTCATAGAGAAAATATTTGTTTGAAGGAAATAGATAGTTAAGTAGGGAAAGCAATTTATTAAGATCATTTCTTTAATTCATGATCTTAATTTCCATTTGTTGAATAATTTGAGGAGGTTGGCTTAAATTTAAGTCACATTCCAAATTTGTGACCAGTGGGTTTCCAACTTAACACTCAATTATATTGGTGTAATTATTCACCCAAGCAAACAATAAAACAAGAATTAACAATCAATACGATCATAAGTCCAACAAGCAAACAATCACAACAAGATCAACATCACATCCAAGACCACACAAGTCATACCACAAGAATTAATCATACCACTATTTACATTATTCACAATACTATCTTATAAAAATGATCACACTTAATTATGACAAGATGATGTTTTAAAACTATCTCAACTCCACCTTTGTATTCTTGAAAAAGGTTTTGAGCAAGACAAAATAGGTGGGGTAATATATTTCCCACTAGTGTTATTTTCAAATGGAGTGAAAATAAGAGTTTATAAAATGGGAGTTGCATACACATGCAAAAGATCAAAGTTAAAAGATAGATAGGAGATAGCATATAGATCTCCATATTTTTGGGAACACATAGTTTTGGAAATACTTTTACTTTCTCAATAATGGGTATTAATTTTTGTGGTTGCTAAACCAAGTATCATTGAAATGGACTTTAGCCAGAAATAAGAATGGAAAGATATATGGAATACTTTCTTGTCACAACATGATCACCAAAGTTAAATATATTTTTATCTTGGTGTGGTCTTTAGGTTAATATTTATTGACCACACAACTTAAACAGCAAGTCACAGAAGGTTCAACATAGCAGTGAGAAGGAATCCACAACCATTAGTGAATTATTTCAAAAGTTTTTGTTGGTTCTGAATTTTGGGTTTTGTAAAACTAAGTTTTTCTTAGTTCCAAAATTTGGGATGTTACAGTCTGCGGCGGCGGCGCCCGTCCCATCCAATCGACGGTGGGCAGGAGGTGCTCTCGGCGGTGCTTCATGGGAGGAGCTGGGGCGCAAGCGGAGGGCAAGGGCGGCGCGGCCGGCCGGCCGTGGCCTGAGGTTCTTCAGTGGGAGGGCGGTGAGGAGAGGGCGGCGCGCCACCGGTGGCCGTTCTGGGCACGGTTGGTGAGCGATTTGGTTTCAATCTGGATCTCGATCTCTTCGATCTGGACCAATTGATCCAATCTGGCTTGGTGCTGCCTTCTTCTCCGATGCCGTCCCGCTGGATGACGGCCGGCGGCGTGGGGGCCTGCCGGTGTGCTCAATAATGGTGGCGGTCCTAGGGTTCCTCCTTGCATCAAGATGAAGACTTGCCGGATGCTGTCTCCGTCGATCTGGCTACCGTGGCGTGTTTCGGAAGGCTCCGCCGGCGAACTCCACTGGGCGATTCATGCCTGGAGATTACTGGATCGGGTGGGATTTGGTCGTGCGCACCCATGTTTTATTCTGGCCGTTTGATTTCATAGGGAGTGCTTCGAAACTCTGCTGGCTGTTAATATCATGGGGCATGTTCTCGTTCCATGGTGCTGGCGGAGAATGTCATGTATGTCGAGATCTGAGGACTAGCAATGGTGGTTCGAATCTTTCTGGCGATGAGGAATTGGCTTGGTGTTTCGTGCCTTGGAGCAGCGGCATGTAAGTGGGGGCGACAACATACGTGAAGTCCAAAGTCCTACCTTTCAGTGTGAAAATCCAAGGTCTGGCCTTAATTGGTTGTGCCTGACAGTGGTCTTGCTGAAAACATTGTTTTGAGAGCGAGAACTATCTTCAGGGTGAAAACCCAAGGTCTGGCCTTAATTGGTTGTGCCTGGCACCGTTCTTCTTGAAGGCGTTGCTTTTGAAGAATTGGATATCAGGTGTTGTCTTGGTGGTGGTTGTGCGGCTGCTACAAGGACTGTAACTCTGTAGCGGGACTTTTCTTTTTTATTTCTTCTTATTGTTTTTCGGCTGTGTGCATCCGTAATGGCTTTGGTTATTGCGTTGTTGCAGAGGCTGGGTGTAATTTGTATCTCCGCGATATTAATATATACTCTTTATCTAAAAAAACATTGAGTGAAACCACCAATAAAATCAGAATCATTTTAAAGACCGTAAAATATGTTATGTTTTGTTTTGACAAAATAGAAGGGCTAAACCTATTTTTCTCTTTTGAAATGCAGAATGAGCTGAGACGCAGTAGTCAAATAGGCCGCGACGCTAGGCCACGGCCCCCAACCAGTTGGTGGAGGCCTCGATAAAATTCCCCGCAACATTAGTGGTAGGCAGAGCCCACTTTGGAGATGGCGTCAGCCCACGTTTGGTTTTGCAAGCTGGCCCAGCTGCGGTTCGAGCATTCGTCTTCGTGACTTCGGTGTGTGAGTGTGGCATCGGTGCATCCGGTTGGTTGGCATGAAGAGTTGACATACACTCATCTACCGAGAAGAACAAATAAGAAGATTAATTAAGTGCGTGGTCCACTGCTTAGTTCCTCAAGTCCAACCCAATGCACAAGGCAATAGTCGAAAGTACTCATTCGTGAAAACGTTACACTTGTGTCCTCTGTGAATTGACTAATCTGAACTGAAAACACTAAGGCCCCGCTTGGATTCGGGGTATTAGCTCCCTCAATGGCCGGTTGAATTTTACGGACCTGCATTGCTCCCTAATATTAGGAAGGAATCCGTCGTTTTCCACCGGGGGTAAGAAAAAAGTTGTACCAAGCGGGGCGTAAAGCAGTAGGGAAACTTTGCCGTTGCTGACTCTCTGGAGATTACACGAGAAATCTCAAAAGTGTGACATATTACAAGACGCCCTGTGAAGAAACACAAGATCGAGAATACAATGAACCATTCCCGCAAAAAAAAGAAGTAAACAGCATCCGGCCGGTGGAAGAGCTGGATACATGCATGTTGTAAATACACAAAACCGAGACCTGGGAACATGGCACGATCGATCCAACAAGGGTTCGATTCCAGTGAAAGATAAATCAGCTAGATCAGTTGATCAAAGGCCGCTCAGGCTCTCGAGGAGACGGAGCCTGCTGGTTGGGCGCGTAGCTCTGACCAGGAGGAGGGTACTGCTGGTTGGGCGTGTGCGATCCGTAGCCTTGTGCAGGAGGAGGAGCGAACTGCCCGTACCCCTGGGCCGGCGACGGGTAGTACTGCGGCGGCGGCGCCTGCACGTACCCCTGGCCCTGGGGAGGAGGCTGCTGCGGGAACTGCGGCGTCCCCATCGCGACCCCGGCGGCGCCTCCTGTCTTCTGAGCGGCAGCGGCGTCCGGCTGCTTGCCGAGCATGACGTAGGAGGTGAGCGCCAGGGCCGTGGCGGCGAGCGCGAGCACCGCCGCGCCGGCGAAGATGCCGTCTTTGAGGTAGAAGCACTGCCCGAACGTGTCCACCTCCCGCAGACCATCGGCGTTCGACGACGCGCCCTGCACGAACAGCGCAAACGCGATCGTTGCCGCGATCCTACACATTTTGGTCAGTAGCCGTTTGACTCTGCGTTCTCCAGCTAGCGCTTTATTAGAGCAATGTCGAACGCTCACCATGAGATGACGGCGCAGACGAGGCCGATGATCCGGTTGTTCTCGGAGGGGAGGGAGCGGGACTTGCAGCATCCGCAGCAACCGCCGACGACGGCGAAGATGACCTGGGCAATTACGAGGAAGATGGCCGCGCAAACCCCGAGCGCCAGCGACGAGTTACGCGGGTAATAGCAAAACCCGTCGCCGAAAACCAAGTCCGAAACCTGCGAGAAGCCACTGTTCAACACACACGCACATTTACATTAAGCCAAGGGTAAGTAGTGGACTAGTGGGTGCTAGCTTACGGTGAGCTTTGTGCCTTCGGCGGAGAACCCCAGGATGACGCTAAGCAGCCCGAGAGAACCCACGACGGCGAGCACGATTTTCGTCGTCTTATCCATTTTCCCGGCCATTGCTCTCGAGTCTCAAGTCACAATCTTTCTCTCGGGTTGAAGTCGACTAGCGTACAAGCCAGTTTATATAGAGAGAGTTGGCTCCCAGGCATCCATATACGCTGTCCGCTGACGTACTTCGATCGGCGCAAGGTTATGTCACAACTGGCCGCTACGAGCGGTATAGCTGCTAAGTTGCATAACGTTAGAGTCGGTAATTTCAGAGGTGGTTAAGATTGAAGCGCATTCGTTTTCCAAGGCCAAAATAATGACCCCGATTGACTAGATTAGATCACAAAGTCTCGACTAACCTAAGGGCATCTCTTGCAGGTCCTTATTTATTTTAAGGTTCCCCTCAAATAGTTCCACGCCTCCCTCGGATATGAAGGTTTGGGGCTGATTTTTCCGGTCTCCCTCATCTCGCGCTGACACGTTGGCGGTCTGAATATTAGCTTCCGCGCCGAAATCCCGCACCGTCACCGCCTCCCGCCCGGCGATTTCACTCGGCCCTGCCATTTCCCGCCCACGCAGCCGGCCCCTGTCGTGCGCCGCGCCATTCTCACCCTTCGTCAAGTTGCTCGAGGCGGCCACTCCCCCGGCGCTCCTGTTCCGCTCCTAGCCGACCTTTCGCGCCCTGGATCCGTCTAGGGGAGAGAGGGGAAACCGCACCAGCATGTCGCAGCCGCTCCTCCGCCGCTTTGACTATTTATCCTAGCTTCGCCGCCCTTGTGTGCGTGCATATGTGCATCTTTTGTCCAATGTTTCCATCAAAATATATCTAATTCTTAGAAAAATCAAGGACACAAACTGCATTCACAAATCCAGGAGCTAGGAAAAAACTAGCATGCTAAGCGATTTAGCGGCGGCCTCCTCCACATGCTACAGATGACACATCGTGCTATAGCGGATGCTAAATCAAATAGCGTGTTTGCCAAAAAAAAATTGTAGCATTTGACCAATTATATAGAAACATTCATTGTTAAATGCTATGTACATGAGTGCATCTACGAACCACAACATCAAGAGTTAAAACTTAGCGGACTATAACTTGCATGCGGGTGCCGGTGGCATACTTGAGGGCCGTGCAGACGGTCACGGCATCGTCTCATCTCCTAGCTGTGGTGGTTTGACACGAGGGAGAGAGGTCGGAGTCTTCGTAGGCACTACCTGCCCCTCGGAGACGGAGGGTCTGTAAGAGCATCTCTAGCAGACCCCTTGTCCCGCGAGTTTTTAAACCAGAAATAAAGGGCCGGTAAACATGTTTTAAATAGACCCTGCAAAGCCGAGCGGTAAAACACCGCTCGATTTTGCGGGGTCTGTTCCGCCGCAGCGTAAACCAGCGCCCTCAAACCGAAGAAACATAGTTCGACAAATTCACCTCGATATCGACAAATTCACTGTAATTCCGATAATAGTTTAATAATTAAGATAGTTTGAACAATCTAAGACACAATTAACATAGTTTTTCACCCCGACGGGCGTGGGCTTCTCTGACGGGAGGCGGATGTGCCGGTTAAGGCGGTGTACTATATGGGCTCCGAGGCATATACGACATGGGTTGGCTTGTACGAAAGAGTGGTGAGTTGATTGTGCTCCTGCGTGGCGTATGCAGAATGACACACAACACATGATGTGTGTTTGCTCTAGTAGAGTGGTGCACATGTTTTCATGAGTAGGTGTGCGGTTCTACGGATGAAAATTCCTGCTTCAAATTTGTTGGAGCTGGGGATGACGAAATTGTTGGGTGTTTCTTCTCTTTGGTGAAAATCAAGACTCGTCATGTCAGATAGGAGAGATCGACATCTTCGACGTTGTTATTTCAGTGAAAGCATGTTTATGGACATAACTTTCGATGCAAGCACCTGCTTTGAGGTTTAGGGGCTGGCCGGGGCTCGTTGGTGGCAGGTTGAGCATGAAGTCTGCGGTAGAGAGTCCGGTGGGTTCTCGTGCGGGCCAGGGATTTGGATTTCGCCCAAGATTTCCAAAAATCCCGAAATTCGGCAATTTCGTACGGGACCGGTACGGAAATTTACCGAACGAAATATCCTGAATTTGGGGGATTTATTGTTGAATTGTCTAAAATATTTAAAACATGGAAGAATTTTGTCCGAAAATTCAAATTTTTGTTCAACTTTGATGAAATTATGTTCCAATGTTTAAATATTGGCTCTTGCATTTCGTCCGAGATTGACCGAAATTTTCCGAAATTCCTGAATGCCGGCCATTCCGCTCAGGCCCAAAAAAAAAATCAAAACCGGAATCCAAAACCTCGGTGCGGGCCAGCTACAGGAGCATTCTTGACATGCGAGCAACTCAAAAGTTGGACGAGTATTGCTATTTTTTCTCTCGAGAACGACGAGGCACAGGCACATTGGTTATGTCTTCTCTCCCTGGGTTTGTTGAGGTCGGCTAAACATGGTCGTGGCGGAATTGACCGGTTCAATTGCAGTGACTGCACCTTGGTGTTCCAAAGGCAAAGTTTGGGTTGCCAGGTCGTCAGCGGAACATGGTCGTGGCGGAATTGACCGGTTCAATTGCAGTGACTGCACCTTGGTGTTCCAAAGGCAAAGTTTGGGTTGCCAGGTCGTCAGAACGATGCGTGAGGCACGAGTAGGCTCTGTCTTCCACAACGGAGTATATCAAGAGCATTGGCAGCTGGTTTTGACCGAATCAAACAAGTTATATCGACCAAAGAATTATAAGAATATGTATATAAGCTAGTTGACAATGTTGGCAAGTTGCTATATTTGTCTGGAGATAAAGAAAGCGCAGCCGTAGATAGCTGAGCTAAAACAGGTCATACAGAGCGTAAACAAAGACAACAGACTCGTTAAACTCAGTAATATCCTGATCGTGCGGCAAGCTATATATCAAAAACCAACGAAAACAAACTCACAAATATCCTGCGCAGCACGTAGGGTGATGCAGTCTATAGCTGGCAGCAATACATATATTATATACGAGCTATTCACAAAAGAAAAATGCTATATACGAGCTGTGGGATGGTGGCTGTAAGTTGAATAGCTCCAAGGTCCAAAGTCCACTCATCTCCTTGCATCTCATGCCCCCTCTATGTATCACCGCAACAAATAATTGACGGGCATTATTTTGTCAATCATAGGATGAACTGTCCATTAGTTGACAGTTGTATTCTGATACAGCCTTAATGACATGGCATATAATTCTTCCATAAGACCACGCGGGCAGTTGACGGGCTTCTTCGTTACGGCGCACTACTGCTATCGTCGTCGCAGCAAGGGCTAAACGAAGGGGTGATTCATGTGCAGCATAGAATTAACACGAGTAACCAGCCTGACAGCCTGATAAAATGTCAGCAGAAAAATCCACTGCGTACTGATCGCCAAATCCTTCGAGTTGCACCCCTAACCTCTCTGAAGGTTAACCGGCTAATCGCAGCACCTATACAATTAATAATTGTAATAAATTTATTGAGGGACATAAGAGATTTCTTATATCTTAATTGCATGATTGTCTGAGAGAGATTACTTTCAACCTACACCTTTCACCGTTCGTAAATCTCTGGTCATCCACTTAAGGGAAATTGTTGTTATCCTACAAATCTATGCGCTTAGATTTCCATCATAAGTGTGTAGTAGACATCATGCGTGTGAATGAATCCACTCATACCTTTTCATAGCGACCGCCCTCTTGATGGTACGGCGTTCCACGACTCGACAAAATTTAAAAAATACTTCAGAGTACCATCTTCTCATGAATCGAAATTGAGGGGCATCGAACAGTTATGTGTCATCTTGGAAAACACATATAGAGCTCATACACACGATTAGTCGGCTAACTGCGTTGTTATCAACACCAAAACCACTTAGGGAGCAACATTTTCTTTCGTTGTTGTCGTCATTGTTACCACGATTTTCCTGATTGTGGTTTTGCGCAAGACAACCAAGGACTTAAGTCATATGATACACAACTGCGTAATGGATTGTGGGGGAGGATTTTCTTAACCAGGCGGATTGGTACGTGTGTTGACCAGGCTGATGATTACACAACGATTAGCGCAACAAATGGATAAGGGTCCAAAGATTGCTGGAAAGGATTAACCTCAGAAACAAGATAAGAACAAAACAAAACAGAGGTATCCATCAATGTAGCAAACAACAGAAAGAAAAGGGGAGCAACATAATGGACGGAGTAGACATCATGTTACGTTGAATCAACATTGAAAGAGGTCAAAACAACATTCTAAGATCTAAGGATGGAACCAAGTCCAAGAAAATCTAGATCTTTGTACATAACTCAACCTTTATATAGGGTCGATGGGAGGTGAAAGATGTAAAGATTAGGGTTTGGGGGAACTGGCTCGTTACCTGATTGGTACGGCCGATCTCATATATATATGGGTAGTACAAGAGTACGTGTACAAATACAATACAGAAGCTATACAACTCGATACAAACTCTAACACCCTCCCTCAATCTTAACTGTGACCTGAAGTAATCAGTAAGTTAAGATTGCGTCGACAACCTTGAAAGAGAGGTAGTGACAGCGGCTTCGTGAAGATGTCCGCAATTTGATCTTTAGAGGAAATAAACTTGATTTGAAGTAGCTTCTGTGCAACGCGTTCCCTCACAAAATGATAGTCAACTTCGATGTGTTTCGTTCGGGCATGAAATACCGGATTGGACGAGAGGTATGTGGCGCCGATGTTGTCACACCAAAGGATAGGAGGCTGATCCTGGGAGACTCCCAACACTCTAAGCAAAGACTGTACCCAAATGAGCTCCGCTGTGGCATTGGCCACAGCCTTATATTCGGCTTCAGTGCTGCTGCGGGACACTGTTGCCTGTTTGCGGGCACTCCAGGCGATCAAGTTGGGACCAAAGAACACTGCATATCCCTCCGTGGATCGCCGATCATCAGGATTACCGGCCCAATCCGCATCAGAAAAAGCAGAAAGCTAAGCAGACGGTGCAGGCCGAAGATGCAGGCCGTATGCGGCAGTGAAGCAAACATAGCGCAGTATGCGCTTAACAGCAGACATATGAGTACTCCGTGGTGCATGAAGATACTGGCACACACGGTTTACTGCAAAGGATAGATCGGGCCTAGTAATAGTGAGGTACTGAAGACCTCCAACAATGCTGCGGTACTCAGTGGCATCATCCGCAGATAAGAGAGATCCATCAACAGCAGAGATCGGATCAGTGGCAGACATCGGTGTCGTGGCAGGCTTGCATTTGAGCATACCAGCACGACGTAACAGATCCATGGAATACTTCTTCTGACAGAGTGCAAGACCACCATCAGAATGCGTAACCTCCAAGCCAAGAAAATAATGAAGTTGGCCCAAGTCTTTAATAGCAAAATCAGACCCCAGAGCTGCAATAAGACGATCAGTGGCACTGTCTGAGGAGCTAACCAGAATGATATCATCAATATAGACCAAGAGATATATAGTAAGCTCGGGACGCTGCAAAAGGAACAAGGACGTGTCAGCTGTGGAGGGCACAAACCCATGCTGACGAAGAGCAGAGCCAAGACGAGCATGCCACGCACGGGGTGCCTGTTTCAGACCATAAAGAGCCTTAACCAGACGACAGAGATGATGGGGCTGAACAGAATCAACAAATCCAGGAGGTTGCCGCATGTACACCTCCTCCTCTAACACACCATGCAAGAAGGCATTCTGGACATCCAACTGACGGAGAGACCATCCTCGAGTGACTGCCAATGAGAGAAGAAGCCGAATAGTGGTGGGTTTGACAACAGGACTGAAGCCAAGAAAATAATGAAGTTGTAGTAACATGTCCTCATAGTCAAGACCATACCGCTGCTTGAAGCCTTTAGCAACCAAGCGCACTTTGTAGCGCTCAATAGATCCATCTGCATGCTTCTTCACCTTGAAAATCCATTTCGAATCAATAATATTAATGCCAGGACGAGGAGGTACCAGACGCCAAGTGCCGTTCTTACGAAGTGCTTGAATTTCGAGCTCCATCGCATCACGCCAGTGGGGAATGCTCATAGCGGCCTGAAAGTGACGAGGTTCCGCTGTAGGGTCAGACACAGCTTGAGACATACACGCAGCAAGCCACGCAACAGTACCATCCTTCCTGTCAAGAGGCTTGAAAATGCCGCTGCGACTCCGAGTATGAGGTCGATGAACAACAGGGGCAGGCGGAGCAACAGGCGAGGGAGACGTGGCCGGTGAATCAGCCGGCGATCCAGGTGCTGGTGATGAAGACCCAGTAGCCAGCCCAGCAGGCGTGCTGGGCGACGCTGTACTGTCGGGCGCCCGCGCGGGAGAGGGCGGCCCAGGTGTTGAGGGCGAAGGCGAGGCGGGCCGCGCGAGGCGGACTGGGCTGGGCCGGGCAAATCTGGCGCATCCACACCGGGCGAGGCCGAGGTAGGCGTACTGGGCGAGGCCGATGCATGCACAGGCACCGAGCCTGGTGCGATCGACGAGGAAGCACGCTCAACTGCATGGGGCATGCAATTCCGATCGTCGTGAAGCACATCTGGGGAGGTGACAGGATCCAGTAGTTCCAAGCGAGCAGCACGACCGGTTCCTGCACCATGGTTAGACAACAAAACAGGAGAGTAGGCAGCATCCACAAATTGGTCAGGAGAAACAGGCGAGATGGTGTGGGGTGTGGGTGTTGAAGTAGATGATGTAATAGCAGAAAAAGGGAACAAGTTTTCATCAAACACGACATCGCGGGAAATATAAACTCGATTAGTGGGAACGTGTAGACACTTGTAACCTTTATGAAGAGAGCTATAACCAAGGAAAACACACTGTTTGGATCGAAACTCAAGTTTACGGCTATTATAGGGGCGAAGATGAGGCCAACACGCACAACCAAAAACTTTGAGAAACGTATAATCTGGAATCTCCTGAAAAAGAAGCTCAAGTGGGGTTTTCATGTTTAGCACTCGAGTAGGAAGCCTATTAATCAGAAAACAGGCTGTGGTGAAAGAATCACTCCAGAACCTAAAGGGCACAGACGCATGGGCGAGAAGGGTTAGGCCAGTTTCAACTAAGTGACGATGTTTGCGTTCAGCAGCACCGTTCTGCTGATGTGTATGTGGACAAGACACACGATGTGAAATCCCAAGCTTATTAAAAAAGGTGTTGAGGTTGCGATACTCGCCCCCCCAATCAGATTGAACATGGATTATTTTGTGCTTGAGAAGACGTTCGACATGCACTTGAAAATTAACAAAGACATCGAACACATCAGATTTACGCTTAAGAAGATACATCCAGGTAAAACGACTATAAGCATCAATGAAACTGACATAATAATTATGACCACTCACGGAGGTTTGAGCAGGACCCCATACATCCGAAAACACAAGTTCTAAAGGACTACTAACAACTCTGGTGGAAGAAACAAAAGGAAGTTGATGACTCTTTCCTTGCTGACAAGCATCACAAACTGCTAAACTTTTATTACTAGATAGGGTGGGGAGATCATGCCGCTGAAGAACATGACTCACTATCGGAGAAGCTGGATGACCAAGACGCGCATGCCAATGTGAAGACGACGTGCGAACACCAACGTTGGCCTGGGAAACCGCATCCAAAGCATACAGTCCCCGACAGTAGCGACCTCTAAGTAGGATGTCCCGAGTTGGGCGATCCTTGACAAAAAATGAAACGGATGAAATTCAACCAAGACATTATTGTCAAGTGTAAGTTTAGGAACGGAAAGCAAATTACAAGTAACCGAAGGGACATGAAGAACATCACGAAGGTGCAGTTTGCGAGGTGTGTGAGTAAGAAGTGAAGCCTGACCAATATGAGAGATGTGCATACCTGTCCCGTCTGCGGTGTGAACCTTGTCGTGACCGTGGTAGGACTCGTGTGCGGTAAGCTTGCCAAGCTCACCCGTCAGATGGTCCGTAGCACCCGTGTCCATGACCCATGCGGGATCAATCGGGTACGACGGAGTGTAGCCAGGCGCGGGACCCTGCGTAGCCATGGCCGCCTGGCGGTCGTTGTTGCGTCCATCGTTGCCGATCCCCAGGAAGTCCCGCTTGAAGCGACGGTGGCAGCGAGACGACAGATGACCCACGATGCTGCAAAGCTGGCATGTGGAACGCTGACCTCCATACCGGCCACCCTGATTGTTGTTGTTGGCAGGTGGTGGCGGGCGTGGAGCAGGCTGACGATACCCGCCACCCGGTGCGGCAGGTACACCAATGGACGGTGGGCGAGGAGCGGGCGGACGGTAGCCACCGCCCCTGCGAGACGCAGCATGCGCCGAAGGGTCAAGGTGAGAGGGCATCGAGCGGCGAGACTCCACCCGCTGCTCCGTGCTCAGGAGACGACCGTACAGCTCGCGTGGTGTCATCGGTGGTCGAGCACCAATAACTGCTTCAGCAAGCGAGTCATATTCTTGATCAAGACCGGCGAGGACGTAGGAGGAGAACTCCTCGTCGTGGAGGGGCTGCCCAATTGACGTGAGCGTGTCCGCGAGGCACTTGAGTTTGTTGAAGAAGACGGTGGCGGTCTGATCGAGCTTGCGTTCCTCCCCAAGTTGGCGACGGATGGCCATGGAACGGGCAGTGGACTGGCCGGCGAAGCTAGCTGCGAGTGTCGTCCATGCGTCCAGGGCCGACGCGGCGAAGAGCACGAGTCCAGAGACTCCATCGCCGAGGGAGCTCTGCAATGCAGAGAGGATGGCCTGGTCTTGTGCGACCCAGGCGCGATTGGCTGGGTTGGGCGCGGAAACCCGCACGCCGTCGGCGGTGACAGCCGAAACCGTGGCCGGAGGGCACGGGAAGGACCCGTCGATGTATCCCTCGAGGTGCCGGCTTCGGAGGAGCGGAAGGATCGATGCACGCCAGTGGAGATAGTTCTCCGTTGTCAGCCGCACGGTGATGAGGTTCGAGAGCTGGTACGGACCAGGAACCGCCTCAACCACCGCGGCCGGGTCGCCACGATCTGGCGCAGCTGGAGGAGCGACGATCTGCGACGCGTGGAACGCGGGCTGAAGAGGGGGCGCCGTGAGCGCCGTGGTGGCCATGGGCAGCGGCGACGGCGCGAAGGGCAGACCGCCGGAGCCGAGGCGAAATTGGCTGGAGAACGACGATCCAACGGAGAAGGATCCAGGCGAGAACGGCGAGGACGGAGCGGTCATGCCGCTGGGGGCGCTACCCGCAAGGAGGCTGGCGAGTGTTGCCGGGAGCGAGCCAGTGTAGGCGGCGGCGGCGGAGGCCGATGCCGGGATCGCCTCAGAGGACGTGGACGAGAAGGCGGCGGCGGAAGACATCGCAACGTAGTCTGATACCATGTAAAGATTAGGGTTTGGGGGAACTGGCTCGTTACCTGATTGGTACGGCCGATCTCATATATATATATGGGTAGTACAAGAGTACGTGTACAAATACAATACAGAAGCTATACAACTCGATACAAACTCTAACAAAAGAAGTAAAATTAATCCTTCTCTCACATTTAGCTACCTATAAAGCTACAAAATAGTTTTGAGTAGACTCGATCAACAACCACCAATCGCAAGAAGATTATACAGGCGATCCTGTCTGATACCGGAAAAGGACGATGAGGACGTTCCTGCGAAGGTAGTACCGAAAACCTCGTCGATAGACCTCGAAAAGTCGGCTGGTAGATCTAGGACACACCACAACCCGACACCCTCAGCACAAGACTAATTCATACACTCGGGATTGCCTAACCAAGACCCGGATAACCTACTCTTCTCGTGCACTACATATCATTCACATATGGTGCACGGGAAGGATTGGAAACAAATTGATATCATTACACAACTGCAACCAAAGAGATGATATAGAAAAAGTTCATACGGCAGCAAGATAGCAAATTAATTATTACAAGCAGGGACACATGTTCATCAGGCACCATTACATCAGCAGAATATGAATTATGCTCCGAGTACATACAAGATACAATATTCCTAAGAGCTGGAAGAAAAGGGATCCCATCTTTGAGGGCTCAGACTTCCTCCAAATGTTCAGAGTGGCCTCCGAGTGGGTCGATGTAATTCTCTGCAGAAGATTTTTTTTTGAAAGAAATGAGTACCAAGAGTACTCCACATTACTTACATTGGAACTATACTATGTCCTATGCAAGGTATCAAAAGAAGGGTGTTTGTGGTACAGGAGCAACAATACTAAGCAGCCTATGGAGTCACGCTCTAACTTCCTTCTATTAGAGATAAGGTAAGCGAGCGCATAACAAAAGATATCGCATGTGAATCATCTAGCATTGATGTCAAACATAACACCACACCACGAATCCTCCCTTGTATCACCTTCACCACACAAGGAAGTAAATCCAGGCAGCCACCCCGTTGGCACATTTATATTGGTTGAAGTTGTTCAACATTAGTAATCAGATTATTAGTGATTAGTTCAAGTTGTTACGATCGATTTCAACATATTCAAGTCGTTCATAAACGTGGACATGACTATTCGAATATATATATCCCCGTAGGGTTGCACCATGTTACCCATACACGCCACACCAACTCATTATGCCTATAGCACACTTCCCGGTGTATGTCGGCAGAGAAGATCGACACAATGTTTCCCTCACTACGAACAAGTCCAAGGAGCCACCCAACTGAGTCTATCCGCGTGGACAATCCGACTGTAGCTCCGAATCTGACCTAACTGAGTACATTTAAAGTGGTTCAAACCCCGGAAGGATAACTATTTAACAAAATGTAATGCAATTCCTATATGTGTGCAGCAGTGGCGTCCATCCAACTTCATCCAAAACTCCAAAGATCATGTGTATGCCAAATGGAAAGCCTGAGCTAGGTGGCCCCTGGACAAGTTCGAAGAAAAGTTACTAAGCCAAGGGGGTCACATAATACCTCCCACGAGTTGTTACCGTGCTCGGTCTTGGATCAAGGAAACAAGAACTCGGGTCCTAAGGCGTCCCAAGTAGAACAAATGACCTATGCACGGCCTCCCAACTTTGCACTACCACAAGTTTATCACAAAATTATCTCCAGAACATCATAACATGAATATGATTGAGATTACATCTACCCATGGCATCATATCTAGAATAAAGCAAGACTTGAGAATACCTAAGTAGTCGTACTAGGATAGAGCAGGGTTAAACATGTCATAAACTCTAATGCGTGTAGGAGGAAGAAGCATGGTAAGTGGAAACATATGGTCAAGGGAGATTTTCTTGCCTGTTGGCTCAGTAGCCTCGTAGTGGGCAGGATCGTGGAAAGTAGATTCGTCAACCGTACCATCTATGGAAACAAATCACCCACAAAGGAAAATACAACCACATAAGCTGACTGCGAGATGCACATTCAAAGATGATGCATGACATGGCAAGGCGAGGAATAATTTAAGCTAATGTAACAACAGTTATATTAAATGGAGTGGGAAAACATTATAGGGTATTTCCAATCACTCCATACCTAAATAATAGGCTTAATTAGATTTTTATAACTATACATACAGTTAAAGTGTTAAACATGCATGGTATTTCATGATCAGATTATAGGCATCTTGTGACTAATTTTCATGCATAACTTTTTTTATTTATACTTATAGGTTAAAAGATATGATTAAAAATATTTAAGCATGTATGAATGACCATTAATTACACACAAAAATTGCAGTGTTCGAATTGGAAACTTACGTTACATTTCAATTCCCCATATTTTTCTGATAAAAATAGACATATTATATGCAAGGTTTGGATTTAAAAATGTGACCAACACATAAATTATGCAAGTTTAAATGATTTTCTGAACTTAACAATTTTATATAAAGAAAAGAAAATATAAAATTTTGCTACGCACGACGTCTATAGACAATGCCATTGACCATCTTGGCTTTTTCGCATAGGCGGGGATCGAATGTACGTCTCACAAATTGGAACCAACGGGGCGAGCCACTGAGTAGGTCTTCGGATATAGGCAAAATGGCGGTGCATGGCGGTCGCAGCGGCGAGCTCTAGCGGTGGTGACCATGCTAGCGGCGGAGATAGTGTGTTTGTAGCCAAAAAGGATGTCCATGAAGTAGCAGTCAATTCGGGCGCCGAGATTCTCGTTCTTCGCAAAAGAAGATGGCCGAGATCATTGCAATCCTTCATGCGGCGTTTGACTTCTCGACTCTCGTGGCGGTGGTCTTTACGCGGGCGACAAGCTTGAGTATGAACGATCATGGTGATGCTGGAGACGAGGGCAAAACCTCATCTAGCAGCGGCGCGAGGAGGGGAAAAGTAAAGCTAGAGCAGAGGCGTCTGGGCAGTTTTTTAGGGCGGCAGGAGCAGCAACGGTCATCATATAGTGGTGACGTGGCAATGGCAGAAGCGCGATGTACGGAAGCAGGGAGGACGGGATCGTGGAAGAAAACAGAAGAGGGCCGGTGATGGGCCGCTGCAAGGTGGGCTTGGCAGAAGAGGGTGTGGGATTCTGCCATTCTAGATTTTTTCCCCGGTTTCTTTTTTTAATTTTATGTTTGAAATTTCAGAAAAAAGAGAAGAGGGGATTAGGAATAATTTAAAAAGTGTTTTTGACTTTTTTCTAAAACATACAACGTTTGGGAACTTTAATTGATAATGGCCAAGTTTAATAACACACTGAAAATATATTTTGGCAATATTAAAAACATGTTTGATAAAACCATGAGAGAGAAAGATTTTGTTGCAAATCCTAGTCAAATATTATTGCAAAAATAATTTAGGGTGTTGATAAAGTTGAGATGATTTTAGACATGGCTAAGAAAAAAAAGTAGTGCAAATAAAATGATGAAGTCATGATGATGTCATAAATGCAGAAAACATAAAATAAAAGGAGTTGTTACCCTCGGATATTAAGGTCGCCACTCGATGGATTCGCTCCCCGAGATTGAGCAGGGTACTCGGATCGAACTGTATGTTAACGTTGGGCGCCTGTACAGCATAGGCTTGAGCAGGAGGAGGACGATGCTGGTTGGGCGCGTGTGCTCCATAGCCTGGATCTGGAGGTGGGACCTGCAGCTTCTGGTTGGGCGCCTGTGCTCCATAGCCTTGAGCAGGAGGTGGGACATGCTGGTTGTGGTTGGGCCCGTGCGCTTCGTAGCGTTGAGCAGTAGGGGAAAACTGCTGGTTTGGTTCCGGCGCCACAGATCCTTGTGCGGGCGGCGGAGGGAACTGCCCATTCTTTGGCGGTGGGGTCTGTCCGTTCCCCTTGGGAGGAGTCTGCGGGAACTGCGGCGTCGCGACCACCGCGGCGGCCGCCACTGGCGCTGCGGCCAGGGCGGCATCCGGCTGCCTGGCGAGCAGAACATTGGAGGTGAGCCCGAGGGCCGTGGCGGCGAGCGTGAGCACGGCAGCGCCGGCGAAGATGCCGCCACCGGGGACGTCGCAGAGCCCGTAGTAGTAGTACCCGTAGGTGTAGTACCCCGACGCGTCCCGCCATCCGGTTCTGTTGGACGACGCGCCATGCACGAACAGCCCGAACGCGATCGCCGTCGCGATCCTGCACGTTTTTGTCAGTAATGGATTCTAAAGCCGCGGCATGCATGCGTTCGTCTGTGCTCCAGCTACGCTTATTAATTCTGTCGAACACTCACCATGAGATGACTGCGCAGACGACGACGATGATGCTGTTTCTCTCGGAGGGGATGGCGCGGGACTTGCAGCAGCCGCAGCAGCCGCCGACGACAGCGATGGTGACCTGGGTAATTACAAGGAAGATGGCCGCGCAGATCCCAAGCCCCACCGCCGGGTTCTGCGGGTAATAGCAACTCCCGTACAACCGTACCGCATGCTGCAAGAACCCGCAAGAATCTCAGATATCTACAATACAGTTAAACAAAAACAAAAAACACAGAGACAGACATGTACACTAAGCAAGGATAAGTAGTGGGATATGGTAGCTCACGGTGATCTTTGTGCCTTCGGCGGAGAACCCCAGGATGGCACTAAGCAGCCCGAGAGAACCTATGATCGCGAGAATGATGATTGTCGTCTGATCCATTTTCCCGGCCATTTCTCAGTCCAGATCTCTTTCGGGTTGAAGTCGCCCGGCGAATACGTGAGTTTATATAGAGAGAGCTGGCTCTCGGGTATCCATCCAGATACGCTGCCCGGCCGCTGACGTACGCGGTACGCTCTGCGTGATGCTATGTCACTTTTGGTGGAGCCACTTTATCAAACGGTCTCAAGATGTAAATTAGGTAACACGGTTGCCAACGTACTTGCTCCATCTATGAATAAGTGCATGTTTACTTTTGTTCTAGAAGTCAAACTATTATAAGTTTGACAAACTTTATATAAAAAAGTTTTATACAAAAGATAACATTGCGGAACGCAACTGTGCGATAAAAATTGTTGTTTTTGTGATCAAGATGAAACGATACACCATCTTTTTTTCATGTCCTTTCACTCATAATTTATTGACGATGGTTCATTTGACTTTTAATATTATACCACATACTAGTGTTTCAAATTTGTTGGGGCATTGGTTGCTTGGTGTACATAAAAAAGATAAGGAACATATCCGAATGGGTGTGAGCGTCTTATTATGGGTTATTTGGCATGTGAGAAAAAACCCAAGTGGGTGTGAGCACCTTATTATGGGCTATTTGTCATGTGAGCAATAACTTTATCTTTAACAATTCGAGCTTTCTTTCATTCTTGCAGGTTATCCCTTTAACTACGTATTGGATCCGTACTTGGTCCTACCTTTTGCCGGAGGAGGAGCGCTAGGCCATGGATTTTGCGTGAATGATCGCACGGGACTTCTACGGCCGATTTTGTTGGCGGTTTGATAGAATATTAGCATGTTGATGCAAAGGCTCTTCATGCTATTAAGTGTTTTAATGGCTGATTCATGTTACTACACTTTGTGATCCATGAGTTGTAATAAGTTGTTGAACAATACAGTAATGAATTAATAAAGAGGCCATATGCATCGATTAAGGCAGAAGCTGGCACTGCTCCTTTACAAAAACAAAATATGTATAATGTGACAATATCTATGACATAAAACTACAATATATTCCGAAACTACAATTCAAGATGGATCTAGTGATATTAATCTGATATTGTAAAATTTTCTATTTTTACATAGTCGGTCAAAGTCAAAAATATTTTACCATAAACAATGTTAGAAGTACACTTACTGACAGAGGGAGTAGCCCCTAATAATAAGTTACCGCTAAACGTCAACCGTATGGGCGGATGTGAGGTCGTCCCCTCCCAAGCCGTTCGAGTGTGCGGACACCACCATATCTTTGGAGCGCACACTTCATCTTCCCCCTCTCATGTGGGTGGACCCCGCATGCCCAAAACACATCAATGATTCGCAAAACAAGGAAAAAATTCCCTATATTTTTTCGTCTCTATCATGCTCGAGTAGCTCCCGTTGTCCCTGATGACAAAGCACCTCACTGAATCAACGACCAGCGACATGCAGCTCCACTGTCCTTCCTATGGACCTCCACCATCTTGGCTTCGTTGTACCGTGACCACCGCATGCAAGATGCATGTGAATAGGTGGACATGAAGAATATGTTAGAAAATTAAACGATTTCGTGATTAATTCCAGAAAATAAATCATGATTAAAGCAGCTACTATCATGTGGATCTCGAATATACTCGAAACGCACACAATATCAACCATAATAATGAGTAGGTTGGAATATGTCTCATGTACTGACCGCTATTGTTTTGAAAAGAATGAAAATGGTTCAGGCTGGCTTTTGCCCGCCGTAGCAGAGTTCAAAATATATATGTAGATGAAGTCAACTAGTTGCAGTGGTGATGTTGTTATGAAAACGCTGGTGAAAATCGGTCGAATAATACAACGATGAAGACGGAGGTACCCGGCACCACCGGACTTGGATCGAAGTCGAAGCCGACCTGTGGTGACAAAGACGAGAAGTTACGTGAAGCGCTTCCCAAAAAGCTAATTCGGAGTACTTGTCTCTCGTTTCCGCTGCACGCCGGTGCTTAAAATAGATTTGACTGGGATAGCAGCGCAAACAACGAGAGGAGGTGAAAACACTAAAATTCGGTTTGGTGTTTCTGTAAATATTGGATATCATTGGTATGGGCCATTTTGGCCATGATAGTCTTGTGTGTTGAATCTGCCATTTATTGACATACATTAATTGAAATGGTGGTATTACTTATGAAATTACTTAACAACAAACATTAAGTTTACTCTTTTGTAATTAGACGCTAAACATACTGAGATGTTGGTACTTTTTCTATATACTCGGTCAAAGTTTGCAAAGTTCCTTTTAATTTTTTTCTATATGCTTATATTTGCGTACGCGTTGTCTTTTGTTAGATTATAATCCAGTGGCCACTTCTGACCTATATCGATGGTACTGGCAGCTGGTTTTGACAAAATCAAACAAGTTTCTTTGTCCATAGGACCCCAGAAAAAGGCCAAATAAAACAAGTTATATCGAGCAAAAAATATGAATACGAGTTGAACAAGTAGCCATTTTTTGTCTGGAGATAACGAAAGCGTGGCCTTAGATAGCGGTGCTAGCCACCGTAGCCATTATTTTTTTAGATAAAAGGGCTCGCCCCAGGTTCCATTTAAGCAACCAGAGAGTACAGGCATCCAAGTTTTACACAGCACATCGGCTGGAAACATATGGCGTAAAAGCGAAAGGTTTCTACAGATAACCACAAAAGCCTTCACCTGAACCTAAACATCTCTCCAGGCAATCCTGAGAAGTTCACCCCTGGTTCTTTCTAGCTCCAACAGGTTCCTCTCCATGATGTCCGAAAGAGCAGGGCTGCAGAGAATACACCATCTTCGCAAGTGAGCAATAACCTTGTCCCAGACCATTTTCATGCCGAGCCAGCTTCTTCCTTGAAAACAAAGTTCATTTCGAAGTGACCATAAGGACCAAAGCACTGCAAAACTGAACATATTCAAAACCCCATTCTTATTGTTGCTAATCCACCAGCGTGCAACAGATTCAAAATCTTTGCCAATTTGTAAATTAAAAATTCGAGAGATAACTCCCCAGGTTTGATTAGCAACAAAGCACTCAAAAAACAGGTGAGTAACTGATTCAGAAACAGGGCAGAATAAGCACGTGCGGTCCTCAACGTGTCTACGCTTATGAAGGTTATCTCTAGTCAGTGTTTTATTGTTAGCCAAAAGCCATAGAAACACATGAATCCTGGGAGGGATGGATAGTTGCCAGACAGCCGGCGTATGCATCGGGGTCACACCTCCATCATTAATCACAGCGTAGAAAGATTTACCTGAATAAACCCCAGAAGGATCAAATCTCCAAATGGGGGCATCAGGTTCATCAGAGAAGGAGTATGTTTGGATCAGGTTAACCAGATCCAACCACCTATTATATAACTCTGGCGTCACCGTTCTTTGGAAAGAGATTCTTAGCTGAGAACCATCCCATACACTATCAATAGTGCAGTGCTGCTCATTGGCAATCACCTAAACCTAAACATCTCTCCAGGCAATCCTGAGTTCACCCCTGGTTCTTTCTAGCTCCAACAGGTTCCTGCGCATCACGTAGTGTGATGTAGTCTATAGCTGACAGCAAATACATATACGAGTTATTCACAAAAATAATGCATATATACGTGTGCCGTGGGATGGTGGTTGTAAGTTGAATAGCTCCAAAAAGTCCAAAGTCACAGCAAAAAAGAATTCGCGGGCATCGATCAATTTGTGAATCATGGGATGAACTGTTCGTTAGTTGACAATGTATTCGGAGACAGCCGTAATGACATGGCATATATATTCTTCCATAAGACAACGCATCTAGCTGTCGGCCCTCTTCGTTACGGCGCACTAGTGCTTGCTGGTCCGTCGCGCTAATTAATTTCCATCGCGTCGCCGCAGCAAGGACTAGACAAAGTCACGAAGGGACGACGCATGTACTGTACGAATCAAGACGAGTGACCCGCCAAAAAAAAAATGACAACTGACCAGCCGGACTGCTTGATCAAATGTGAGCAGACAAATCAACTACCTACCTTGTGCCAAAAAAAAAATTCTACCTACCGATCGCCCAAGGTCAACCGGCTGGAGCTGCGTGAGGTGGCGTGAGAAGCAAGACAGCGTTGCATTGGATGGCAATGGGTAGATAATGGGGCGGGTAGATCAATACCATACTCATACTCGTGTGATCAATGGATACAAAACTCTACCCATATCCGTACCCACGGGTATGAAACTTTACCCATACCCATACCCGACGGGTACTCATATCCATTGGATACCAAACGGGTAGATCAAATAGTACACATGTAGTATATAATTTTATATTAATGGATAACACATTGATAAAAGGAAAACATTTATCTCAGCTCAATAACATATATTTTAGTATATGACAATTATCTCAACTTAAATTGACAATTGATGACAACTTTAATATAGGTTCACAAGCTGACGAGCATAAATATTGGACTTTCACGGCTAAGGTATATAAACACGGGGGTATGGGTATACCCACGGATACGAGATTATACTCGTACCCTACCCGCGACTTAACGGGTAGGGTACGGGTACACTACTCATGGGTATACAATTATGTCCATACCCTACCCATGCGGGTTCGGTACCCGCGGGTACCCGTGCCCATGGATAAAATTGCCGTCCTTACGTAGTGAGTGGGCCGACAGCTGCGTTTAAATGCCTGCCCGAAACTCCGCTTTGATGAGATGGACCACGGGCCAGCTTGCTTCGACCGGTTGGCAAAAATAAAACACTAACCTGACTAAAGCATAAGATCTCAATCCCTCAAACAAAAAAGTGTAAGATCATAACAATATTACTTTTCACAACAAAAAAAGCCGGATTACCGTGCGTCCATTAGTTCATGCCACTTCAGACTTTTTTTTAGATAAAAAGAATATATTAATACCAAGCAGATATCAATTACACCCAGCCTCTGCAACAACATAATATCAAGAACTAGTCGAAACACTAAGGATGCACACAGCCAAAAGAAAAAACCCGCCGAACTGATCAGCGAAAAGCAGCAGGAACTACCACAACCAGAGGCCACACCCGGACTCCAAAAAAGTTCTCCAATAACGACGCCTCCAAGAAGGTAACCGTGCACAAACACCGTCATCGCCTGATCATAGATCAAAGGTTTTTACCCAGAAAAAATTCTGACTAAACTTTAGACAATGCCTTCAACAAGGAAAGAAATATAGATCTGTCACTGTCAGGTACAACCAGTAAAGGTCAGAGCTAGGGTTTTTATCCCGGAAGTCAAAACTTTATGCCCAAAGAGCACAACCATGAAGAAGTCCTCCTGTGTTGCCACTTCAGACTTGCCCACCCGTTGTTGCTTGGGCTAAGCAAAACCCCGAGGGCTATGTTACTGTACCACCTGAAACTGTTACAGCCGTCAAACAAAAAATCTGAAACGGTTACAGCTCCAGGCCATACAGCTGAGACGTTGATTAAGAAAAGCGAAACGTGAAAGGTCGGTGACGCTATGACACGCAAATGAGATAGGCCTAGGTGGATTCGGTGTGAGTGTTTGCAAGCTACTTAAGGCCGAGTGATTAAAATAGAAGGAATGTATGATATGCAACCGAAACTCTATTTCCCTACTTACTACTTTGTCTGAACCTACACCTCGAATTTCATCTCTGCCCGGCATAGTTTATTGTTCTTTGGTTCGATCTTGTGTCCCGGCTATCACTAGCAGCAAGGTGGTGCTACCGTGGTATTAGAGGTTCGTTCAGTCGCTGGGAAATCGAGATCTCCAGTTGTTAAATTCCGGTAGATGGTTCGAGAACTCGGCTGGATATGAATCGATCGATTCTCCATTGAGATCCCATGGGTCAATAGCTCCTATGCGACACTTTTCGTTGGAATTGGAAGGAGAATGGCGTCGTTGGAGGTAATAGCTCAGGCGTGACGTTTTTCAGTGCGTAAATAGCCCACGGCCACAAAGGGTGATAAACCGTTGTCAACATAGTCAGCTTATGTTAAGACAGGTGGGTCCCACTTATCTTAACACTGAATTGAGTCAAACCTGTTCAGCGCGCCCCGACCGAACCGCCCGACTGAAACTGTGGCCGTGCCCGCTCTCCCTTTTTCTTCGCCGGCGGCGGCGGCGGAGCTTTCGTTCTCGCTGGCGGCAGAGCTCTCGTTATCCGTGGAGGCGGCGGCGGAGCTTTCATTCTCGGTCCCGTTTCCTTCCCCCCTCAGCCTAGATCTGACAGCGTCGCCTCGCCCCTATTTTTGCCGAGCCCAAATCTGAAGATTGAGCGGGCGGCAGTGAGCAGAACGAGATGCAGCCGCCAAAGAGAGCTTCTAATAGGTAATTCGCCTCTCTCCCGCCTAATTTTAAATGCGATTTAGGCTTTGTCTTCTCGGCCTCACACTGCCCGCCATTGACAGAGGGGATGATGCGGCGCGGACCTTCGAATTTGTGATCAATTTCTTTCTATCTAAGGCCAAACTAGTTGATGGTAGCTTGCAAAACAATGAGAGAGATACAATTGTAAAATGGGAGGTTGAGTTGGGAGAGATCGATCCACAAGACCTACATAACTCGGAAGAGGAGGCGGTGAAGAATTTGGTGGAGAAAATTGGGGAGAGTGTTGTTTGGGGTCCAGAGCAAGTAGTATCATTGTTGCGGTTCGATGATTGGAAAGGATAGTATGTGAGAATCGAGGATGGCATGCAGATGGTTGAAGAAATCAATCGACAAGATGTCTGGACAAGCAAACATGCTAACTTTTATGCCGAGCTAGTTGATCTGAATATGCAGTCCAAGGTTGGATATGTGCCCTCCAAGTTGGCTTCGCAAATGGTAGATGATGATTGGGCTTCACAGAGGCACATCATGCCAATGAGTACATAATTGACAGTAATAGCCATGGAGGCTAATCCAGAAGCAGAATAGGGACATGTTGCTGAAACTCCTGCTACTGTTGATTGGAATGTAGTTGAATTACCTGAACCTACTGATTTGGGCATTGCACCAATGCCTGACACTGAGATGGCCAAACTTTTTGGCATTCCAGTCGATGAGAGAGATGAGGAGAAGGGTGAAGCAAATTTGCCTGATAATGCTGACAGTGATTTACCTGAAGATGTAGAGTTGATGGAAGATGCTGCAGATGATGTAGATGATGCACATGATGATGAGCTGATGCATGTGTATGACAAGGAAGACCCTGTCATTCAAGTGGGGACATTGTGGCCAAACATGGATGAGTTCAGGATGTGTTTCAAGACTTATGCAGTCAAACATCAGTTTGATGCCAAGACTCTTTGGACTGATAAAAATAAGTTTTATGCGAAGTGCAGAGGTTTTGATGGTAGTGTGAGGCCTTGCAAGTGGTACATATCTGCTAGACTGCAGCCTAATGGAAGTACTGTCAGGGTCAACCAAATCCCCCATCAACATACTTGTATTACAAGTTCACAAAGAGTATCAACCATGACATCATAGCTTTGGGTTGCAGAAAAGATAACTCCAATTTTAGCGAAAACACCGAACACTACTGCCAAGAGACTGAAAGTAGACTTGAAAAAGTTGTACCCCATTAAACTGAATTATACCATAGTGTGGAAGGCGAAACAAAGGGCAATGAAAATTTTTATGGTGATTGGGCAAACACATTTAGGATGCTTTACAACTTCAAAACAGAGGTGGAGAAAAGGTCACCTGGCATTGTTGTGGAGATAGATACTGAGGTACCAGAGGATGGCAAAGTCTATTTCTCCAAATTCTTTATGGCTTTAAAGCCTTGCATCGATGGCTTCAAAGTAGGATGTCGTCCATATTTGAGCATAGACTCATGTTTTTTAACAGGCAAGTGGAATGGTCAGTTGGCAGCATGTAATGCTCTAGATGGACACAACTGGATGTTCCCTGTTACTGTTGTCTTGTTTCAGTCAGAGACAGAGGTTTCATGGACATTGTTCATGATGCAGTTGAAAAGATGCTTAGGTCCAGTGTCACCTTTGGCAATACACATAGATGCATGTAAAGGTCTGGAAAATGCAGTTAAAAATGTTTTCCCACATGCTAAGCAGAGGGAATGCTTCGGCCATTTGTGGATGAATTTGATCAAAAAATTCAGAGGAGAAGAATTTGGGAGAATGTGGCTAGCAGCAAGATCTTACACTAGACAAACACATTCATATCATCTTGGTAAGGTAATGGCAGCATGCGACGAGTTTGGTACATGGTTGAACACCTACCATTCTTTATTATGGTGCAGGTCAGGATTCAATACTGCCATCAAGTGTGATCATATCAACAACAATTTGGCAGAAAGTTTCAACAACAAGGTGAAGCAGTTAAAAGATTTTCCTGTGCATGACATGGTTGACCAAATCAGGATCATGCTCATGCGGTTGTGGGAATTGAGAAGAAAGATTGGTGATTGTCTGCAAGGTGATAAGCTTCCAGTAGTGGTACAACCGGTGGTCAACAGAAGCAGAAGTCTTACACATTTGTCTGTTGAAAAATCTTCACTATGGGTGCTGAGGTTAGAGATACCAAGATTGGAAGGAGGCATGTTGTAAACACTGAATTGCATGATTGCACTTGCCTCGAGTGGCAACACACTAGTAAACTATGTGAGCATGCCATTCTTTTCTTAGCCTCCCAGCCGAAGATAAACATGCACCCATATCTGCATGAATATTATTCGGTAGGAAGATTCAAAGCTGCATATGCAACTCCAATTCCACCTCTTACAGATCAGTCTCAGTGGCCAGAAGTGGAGATTGAATTTTCCATGTGTCCTCTGACGAAAAGAAAGGCTGATAGGCCTAAACAGAGTAGATTCAAGGCATGGTTTGAGAAAGGTGGGAGTAGTAAGAAGAAAAGGAAAGATGCAAAGCAAAAAAAGGGCACAAAAAGGTAACAAAAAGAGATGCAAGTTGTGCCAGGAACTTGGGCACAGAGCTGGATCTGTCAAATGCCGTTACACTCCTGAAAAGCCCAAAAAGTATGTGCTTGTTTATGTGTGTTCTTTGATATGGTGCTTTTGTTTCAATTACTAAATCTGTGTCATGCTTTGTTTTCGGGAGGAAGCTTGCAAGTCAGCCCCTTGTTGTTGAAGAGTGCTGGCAAAAAAAAAAGCAAGAGTCAGTGGCTGCAGAAAGAAGAGAAGTGTGCATATTTCGTTTGGTGCTGAAACCACTGTCGAAACATCGCAAAATGAAGAAAATGATGTTGCAGTCGAGTTTTAGACAGCGCAAACTGAAGAACCTGATGCTGGTGCTGGTCTGGAGGTGCACACTGAAGAAACTGATGTCGAGGTGCACACTGAAGAAACTGAAGCTGCTGTCACTGAAGAAACTGATGTCGAGGTGCACACTGAAGAAACTGAAGCTGCTGTCACTAAAGAAACTGATGTCGAGGTGCACACTGAAGAAATTGATCAAACTGAAGCTGCTTTCGAGTTTCAGGAGGTGAACACATCGAGTCTAGTGACGAAAACCAAGATGATCAGTGAACTTGTGTGTGTAGTACAACCAAAAACAAGAATTGCTAAGGCGGAGAAGGGCACACGACATGGTAGGAAGAGGTAGAACTGAAAATTGTTGGTCATTTGAAAATTTATGTCATGTAATAATATTTGTTGGGCACTATGTATCCACATGTTTCTATTCGAACTTGTTTGGTTATTGTTTACAAACTGAAATTCAAATTTGAAGAAAATTCAAATTTCGGTTTAAATTCAAATTTGGACTCAAGTTCAAATTTAGGCTAGGGTATGATGTTTCAATGCTACCTCAACTCAAATATGTATGTTAGCTGATCATTCTAAGCCATTTTGTTAAGTTAGACTCATAGTCATGAAAAATGTGTTTCAAATGACCTCCTAAGGTAGGGTAAACGGACCCATTTCTATGAAGGTTTTTTTTTTTTTGCATCTTGTCTAAATCAGCCAAATAAAATTCCTAGACATATATTCTACCTATATAGTGTAAGTATGAAGTCTCATTATTTATTGAATTAATTTTCTATTATTTTCATTTCTTTTTTCAGAAATCATTGTTTAATAGAAAAATATATAAAACAAGTTTAAACCATATTTATATTTTTTATCGTTCCTATATGACATAATAAGACTATGTGCACAAGTTTTATATTATTTTGATTTTTTTTGAATTAGTTATGCTCAGCCCTAGTCACTAGAACACACGTCCTCTCTCCTTTGAAATTCATACTACATTGTACGAGGAATCACATTTTGTTGAAGGCATTTTCATGCAAATGTATATAAACCATATTTATATTTTTTTTTCTCGTTACTACATGGCATAATAAGACTATGTGCACAAGGTTTATCATTTTTTGATTTTTTTTGAATTAGTTGTGCTCAACCCTAAGTGTTCGAGGTCTCTCACTTGATTTAAGGTTTTTTCGTAAAAATGTATGTAAACCATATGTATATTTTTTTTCTCGTTGCTATACAACATAATTAGACTATGTGCGCAAGTTTTATATTATTTTGATTTTTTTGAGTTAGTTATGCTTAACCCTAGCTCAAAACCCTAGCTCAAAACCCCTCTAAACACCGAAAACCCCATCTGAAACCCCGCCCCCTTCTGGGCCGTTGATCGCTCTGCAAGGATGGTTGGGATCAGGCGCTAGGGTTAGCTCTGTGCGCATGTGACGCGCCGATCCGCGTCTGCACGCGTTCTGCGATCTAATTGAGCGCTGATTTGTTGAATTGGTGTTGTTTGGATCGGCTCGGGCGTTCGATCTGAACCGTTTATTAGGATCCAACGACACAAAATGACGTGGTGCATGGAACGGGCGTACGAGTGTCTGACTTCGTGTGTTTCCCACCACGTACTTGCATGCACCCTGCCACTGACCAGTGGGCCCCGTTCACCAGCCCGATGCATACATACATTGCATGCATGCCCAACCGCAGCCCTCGACGTAGCCCTGCGCACCTCTCGATTCAGAAAAGTGTCGCATCTATGCTATTAGCAGCCTGATGCAGTCTCCTCTCTCAAAAAAAACAGCCCGATGCAGTCTGAACAATGCAGCCCGCGTCGCATGCATGAGCAGCCTTGCATGCACGAGCCCGCGTTGTATCGATGCAGCTCGCGTCGCAGTCTGAATGGCGTGCCCTCGTCGCGCCGCTCATCTCCTTCATCCTCTCCAAGTCAAATGGCGCTATGGATGCTCTCCCCATTAATACAATAACTGCCACGTCGACGGAGAGAAAACGCCAATGCTCCTTCCTCTTCTCTCACACTAGGGCTGCACCACGGCTTTATAAGGGCCCCCTCTTCTCTCACACTCTTCTCTCAAGCAGCTTCCTTCCTCTTCTCTCAAACAAGCAGCCTCCAACTCCAACCCTAGCCACCATGCAGTTCAACGGCCTGACCTACCATTACCCTGCCACCGTGCCGGAGAGGCAGTATCCAAACGGTGTCGTCGTCGAGAACCAGCTCCGCGTGTGGGCCATCTCGAGGTGGAGGGGCGCAAGGGAGCTAGCGCACTACTTCCTCATGGCCGGCTACCGCCACCTCCCTCCGGGCTCGCCGCGCATGTTCCAGCTACAGGACTACTACGACGGCAACATGGGCAACGTCATCGGCCTCTACGTCACCTTCACCAATAGCTTCGACGCTTACCATCTCCTTGGGCAGGTGTTTTGGTGTGGGTGAGAGTTCATCGCATTCACAAAGTACAACATCTACACGAACTTCCGCGCCATCTTCCCCTCCCCGGGCAACATGCACACCCTCCCCTACCACATGGAGGACGACGAGTGAGCCACCCCCATGTAGGAGCCAAAGAGGAGTCAAGGAGGAGCTGTTCCATGTTTGTTTGCCGTCGTAGTTTATTTCCATGTTTGTTTCGGTTTGTCGCTTGCTTGGGCATATATGCCCTTCTTTAGTTTATTTCCATGTAAGATTATGCCCCTATATATCAATGTTGTAAGGGGATGCTATATCTATGTACCCATGTTTGTTCGTGCTTATATAAAATATTAGTGTTTGCTCGTACCAAAATATAACGTAACTATGGAATACTTGAATTAATTACCAATTTTTTTGAACAAAAGTTAGCCACTAACTTCTCAATTAGCTTCACATTCACCTCTCTTTATTTTGTACAATGACTTTTTCCTTAACATTCACACATACCCACATAGAAACATAGATTTTTTTTGCCTTAACATGCTGAAAGATGATACAAGGAAATAATAAAATAACAAGAAAAGAGGGCACATGGAGACGCTAACAAAACAATGAAATAAACTATATATGTGCGAAATAACATAAGCTGAATAAAAAAAAGAGACATAGGTGAATTCGTTGTCCATTGGGCCTGGCTAGGTTTATTGGGCCTAGTGTGTGCACGTATGTTTTTTTGCCGACCGAACACTTCTTTAAACATTGGGCATTTTATTATTGGGCCTAGAGTGTGCACGTTTGTTTTTTGCCGACAGAACACTTCTTTTAACATTGGGCCTGGCTAGGTTTTACTTGGGGCTGGCCATTTCTCCTAGTCGTTGTCCATTTTTTTCTTCTACTGAACTGAACATTGCACACACATCTGCACACTGTCATACGAACTGAAACAAACCAGTGGATTCGTGATGCATTTTTTCCAAGTCTTAGCCATACAGAAATTGTCTATTTCAAGCTAACTGCAACACAAATTACATTGTTTAATGACTAATAATCAGCACATAGACAACTCGAAGAGCAATTGCACATAAATAAAAAATTGCAGCCATCAGATTGTCCTGCTTCTTCAGATCGACAAGTTTCTTTAGCTGTTTGTTCATCTTTTTCAACTCGGTCTTCACTACCGCAAGCCCATCCGCATTCTGCACCGTAGCAACCCCCGTAGCAGATCCCAATTGCTCCACCGCCGACGGCAAATTGGGGCCCAGGGATGTGCCCGCCTTTTCAATCCTCTTGATGTACACATCAAGCCACACGAAATGGTCGCATGTCAGCGGATCCTGAAAATAAGAAATATTAACCCTAATTCCTAAATCGGATGAAAACCCAAAATTGAGAAAAATAAAACGAAATTGGGAGAGGGGAAACTCAGATCTCACCTTCCCCAGCTCTGGTTTGCTCTCGCATTTCACATACTCGCGCCCGGCGTTGCCATTCTTGTTGCTCGTGGTGACCCGGCGCATCAGGGGCGCCGTCCGTGGGCAATTAGGGCACCTTCCCAGTGGCACTGGACCGTAGCGCGGCCATTGACACTGGGAGCCTGAAGTGGATCTCGACGACATACCTCTACCGCCGGCATTGCTGCGCGCTGTCGCCGGAAAAGAAGGGGGACGAGAGGATGCAACGGTCGGAAAGCTCGCGGGGATGGCTCTGGCATGGGGCGAGATGGCTCTGTTTTTTACCAAGAGGTGGGTCCCACGCTCGGAGGTGCTCCTGTGGGTCTTTTGCTGATGTGGATAAGTTGGGGGTCCCACCAGGCTCACATAATTCCAACCCCTAACATGTCCCTTGCGGTTAAGCCCTACTGTCGCACGAGAGCTATTTCAGCCATGAGATGGCGTCGCACGAGAGCTATTTCAGCCAACGATGTCGCATTTTAAACGATTACGCGAAACGACGTCGCATAGGAGCTATTGACCCGAGATCCCATAATACTTACATTGGTTTATTTGATCAAGAAAATTTTCACGGTGGCACCTTTGAGCCTACGGATGACATCAGCCATCTTTATCCTCAAAGCATCACCCCACTATTCGATGGTGTAGACAATGTGTGCAAACCTGCACTTCACCACGGCTTCATAGGCTAAGAACCAGACTCACCAGAGTGGTAAGTTTCTTGACGAATTTCAGGATTGAATCGAAGTCGCCCAACTGCAGCTTATAGACTTGTTGCTTTTGAGCTTCCTTCCTCGCGACTTATAGACCACACAGGCACAGAGCGGGTCATCTCAAGGGCCTCCTGGCACTCGGTGCTGGCATCATCATCAAGTCTGGCATGGACCATTAGGCCATAGCGAACACTCCATGGTCATTTCTCCTCGTCGTAGTCGGTGTTGTCTTCGACCATGCATCACACTTGCAGAGGGCGAATGATGATCTGCATCTTCACCGCCCACTTATCGTGGTTCTCTTTCGTACGCCGTGAAACACACCGCTTCTGCACAATGCCACCTACAAGCTAAGGCTCTTATACCATTTGTTAGAGTAGCCCCTATTTTTGCGATGGTTAGCATAGATAGAACAGACTCCTTCTCTTTGCTTCTTCCTTTCGTTTCAGGGGGAACACCGTTACATGCCAGAATCGTGCCATCCCACGATCTAGATCTGGTGATGCTGACTCAACACAAACGATGCCTTGATGTGAACGTGCACACCTCAGGAGACCTCTGTCCAGGACTAGGTCATCACAAGCAAAACACGACGTGATCAATTCTAACCTAGAAACATGACCCTAAAGATACCAGGAGTAGTGCAACAGGCTGGTACTTCAGCTGCCCCATCCTGGCGGTGCCTGCCGGCAGCTGCTCACCTCCTGTCTGCGGAGTCGGCAGCCTTCCGAGCAGGACGTCGGAGGTGATCGCGAGGGCCGTGGCATTGAGCGAGAGCACCGCCGCGCCGGCGAAGATGCCGTCCTGGAGGAAGTAGCACCACCCGAAGTTGTCGACCTTCCGCCTACCTTCGGCGTTCGACGCCGCGCGCGCCCTTCACGAACAGCGAGAAAGCGATCGCCGCCGCGATCCTGCACATTTTTAATCGGTAGCGGGTTCGTTCATGTGTGCTCCAGCTAGCGCTTATCGACCAGAGCAAGGCCGAACACTCACCATGAGAAGACGGCGCAGACGACGCCGATGATCCGTCTGGCCTTAGACGGGATGGGGCGGGACATGCAGCAACAGCAGCCGCCAATGGCGCTGAATAGGAGCTGGGAAATTGTCAGGAAGACGGCCGCGTAGACCCCCAGAGCGAACGCCGGTTTATGCGGCTAAAAGCGCGCCCCGTCGCGCACCAGCACGTCCAAAATCTGCGAGAACCCACAGTTCAACACACACATAAGTACAGTATTAAGCAAGGATAAGCAGTGGGGGTACTAGCTTACGGTGAGCTTCGTGCGTTCGACGGAGAAGCCCAGGATGGCACTAAGTAACCCGACAGAACCCACCACGGCGAGCACGATGATCACCGCCTTATCTACTTTCCCGGCCATTGATGGCGAGTCTCCAGTCTCGATCTTTTTTGGATTGAAGCAGCGTACACGCTAGTTTATATAGAGAGGGCATTCATATCCATATACACCCCGGCTGACGTATTTCAATGGGTGTCAGGCTATGTCACAACGGAAGAGGATAGGATGCGAAAGTGGGATCACACTTTTCCCACTTAGACACACATTTGTGTAAGTGGGACAAGTGGGATCCTAGAAGGGGAGGCTTCTCCCTATACATTCCTCTGCCGTTGATTTGCGAAGGAACGGAGTTCGTATTACTAGTAGAAAAATGGCCTCTAGTCCAAGTTGAGAAGGGCCTCTAGTCCCGGTTGGCCAACCGGTAGTACGCAATCGGGACTGAAGGCCCCTCCTTTAGTCCCGGTTGGCCATGAACCAGGCTAAAGGCCCTCCACGTGGCCACGGCCGAGCGCGGCGCAACGAGGATCTTTACCAACCGGGACTAAAGATTTGTGATTTTTGTGTTTTCCATTTAATTATTTTTCAGGGTTTAGGGGGTTATGGTTTAGAAGGGGTTTAGGGTTTAGGATTTTGTGTTTTCCATCGCATGGAGATCACGTTGATGCGCCAAAAAACAAGTTTGCGTATACGTAAAGTTCATACTACATGGAGATCACGTTGATGCATATACATAAATATACAATTTGGTATATATATCTATTTAATTACATGGAGATCATTAAATTACATGGAGACATTAGTGGGCATGGTATTCTACGGTTGGAGATATGACCTCCGTAAGAAAAAAAACCCACCAATTCTTCTTGTATTGCTTGTAGGCGGTTCTTTTCTAGGAGCTTCTCCCGCATCCTTTCCATCTTTAAAAGAAGGAGATCAATATGAATATATGAGTTGTGTGTATATATATCAAATGATCATAAAAAAATATGAATGAAACTCAACACAATTGATGCTAATAAAACAAATTGTGAATAGTGTTTATGTACTTCAATTTGTCTTACATTTCTGCGGCGCTCACTGATCGTCATGTGAATGAACTCGCAAACATAGTATGCACATAAATTAGTCCCATGTTCCTGCCTCAGGCAGTACTTTACAATAATAGAATTCAACCAAATAATAATCAAGCATGATAATGGTATTGAAACTAGAATTAAAAAGTTGCTCGGATCTAGATAGTACTATTTACCTTGTTCCAATTAAAATGCAGCTCCGGTTTCTATTCACCTCAAATCTCCTTGATGAGCCGTTTCCAACACCTGCCCGACAAAAAAATGAGTAAAGGAGTTATTAATTAATTGATATCAGGAAATGAACGAAAAAGTCCGATATAGTGCGATAATGATTGAAATTACTTGTCGAGCATTACAACCACGCAGCGGTAGTCTTCAGGATCTTTTCTTAACGAGTCCATGATTTCAACATTTCCATCGTCAACTCGATTAGCAGAATCCAGTGGAATCTGCGCATGTTCATATACGCAGGCATGCATAACTCATCAATTACACTAAACATCGAGTAAGCAAAATAGAATGTGTACAAGACAGTAACACTCACCTGAAGTTGTATGGAAAAAGTATTTCTGTGGTGTGATTTTGTTCCTTTAAAAACATTAGCAAGTTATTCTTTGTGTCTGTGGCACAGTTTTGTATGGTATATTCATTAATGGTATATGGGTCAATGAACCCAGTATCATAGATACACCTTTTTTTTGCATTCGAGAATCTTCATTCTGCATAATAGCGTAGAAAAGAATATAGTGAGGATAATTACAGGCAATGAACGAGCTGAGCTAGAGACTTAAATTACAGAAATAAATCACTTACAGACAATAGCAACTGACGATAGTTTTGTCGAGGGCGCCTTGATTCAATAACTAAAAAATTTCTTCAAGCTCAATAAATATCTCGTTTTCACTGAAGTAATGCTCTTTTTTATGTGCCACGTAGAGGCTGGTTCGCCATTCCTTTGCGACTTTCAAGTACCACTCATGCAATCTTCACATTTGTGTTGGTAGATGCTTGACCTCCTCAGGTCTGACCAGAGACTGCCCGTGGACATATTTCCATGCTAGCTCAGCCATGGGGAGACCAGTGTCACCTATGAGACCAGTGTCGTTGTGTATGTCCTTATCGGGAAACACCTTGAGTGGGGATCGATTGTATTTCCTGTTCTGCGAGCTGGGGAACTTTTTTCCCGCTTTTTGCACTACTTCTCGCCTGCTTCATTTGATCGCTATATAACTTCTGAATAGAGCGCTCATAGTCTGATGGCCTATTAGCCACGTATGACGGTAGTCGATCATATAACCCCACAAAGTGCTCAACGACCTTCTCAGCTATTTTCTCCTTTGGCTCGGGCTGTTTCGGTGCAAGTTGTCTTTTCACATCGGCAGCCACAACCCTGTCAGGTTTCTCATTACTCATTTTGTAAGGTAACTTGGCAGGAGCCCCGTCGTTCTTGGTTTTCTTCTTTCTACATTTCTTCTTAGTCGGCAAAGCGGTGGGCTTCCGCTTTTGCCACTTAGGGGGTGGAGTCGGCTGACGCTCCAGAGATCGAGATGGACTCGCGCTAGCCTCCCTCTCGATGAATGGTGGACTTGGAGGTGGATTACTACTCGGAGGAGTCGGTGGCCTTGGCGCCGAGTCTGCAAACATGATGTATTCTTTTTCCATAGAATGATAGCACCCGTGACTTCTCCTAGTGTCGTCTCCCCTTCACCTACAGCCATGTCAAGCTCCAGTGTCTCATATCCCTTCAGAACTTCATCCACCCCGAGACGAGGATATCCAGCTGGAATCTGAAAGCCATGTAAGCATGCCCCAGGTTCATTAGGTAAGGCAAAGCCGACCGCCACCTTGAAGGATATGTTCTTCATTGACTGATGTAGCTCACACATTTTCTTTTCCGTGATATCATCCACGGGGTAGCGAGCCATCGGTGCTTCATCCATCGTCAGTGCATCATGATCAGCCTGGACCGTCGTGGAACCCACGCTACCTTTCCGCTGAGATGGGACGTCATCGAATGGAGGATCTTCTTGCTACTGAGATGCCCTTAGCTGGCTAATTGAGTCCAGTTGCTCCTGCTGTCACTGGAACTTGCGTTCCAATTCCTCGTGGTTTCTTTCTAGCTTCTGAAACCGGTCAAACTCCTGCTTCTTTTTTCTCTGACGGCTTCTATAAGTGTCATTCCACTCCGAAAACCCAGCCCTCCACGGAACATCGGCGCCTTTGCCTCGTGTTCGTCCTGTGTGTTCAGAATTCCGGAGGGCGAGTGTCAGCTCGTCGTTCTCTCTCTCGGGCTGGAACTTTCCCTTTTGAACTTTTTCTACTGCTTTAACAAGCTCTTTGGAGACTGTTTGAATTCTTTCCTTATTTTTTCCTTTGCAATAATCTGCCATGTCTGTGGGTCCAACGATGCCCCATGTCCGTACAACCAGTGCTTGGACCTCTCGGGCCATTCGCTGTAGCTGGAGTGATCCCTTTAGTAATCAGGTCGGCGTCATTTTTTTCCACTTAGGCACGGCAGTCTTATAGCCATTTGTCCCCATAGTATGGTGATATTTCTTTTTTTTTCTGCATTTTCCTTTTTTTCTGACCTTGCCACAGCTTCAGACAAATCCGTGTACGCCATAAATGCGTCTGAGTGATTTTTATCTTCTCTAGTGCTCCAGTGAATGTTGGAGTTCTTTTTTCCTTGATATAATCACTCTTTAATTATTTTTCTTGAAGGTCAAGAATTGTGTGGCGATCTTCTTAAGAGCCCACTCCTTGACTTTCAACTTCATGCCATCTGTGAGATCTGGTGGTAGGTTGAAATGTGCCAAGAGCGTATCCCAAAGCAAATCTTTGGATCTTTGGTCGACATAACTTACTCCATCTACCTTTGTCTTATTCCATTCTCGAGTGGTGATCGGGATGTTGTCCCTAATAATAACTCCGCATTGATTTACAAATTTTCGTGCGTTCTCTGCGGGAGCAAGCGGTACGCCATCTTCAGCAACTTGGTCGATCGCGAACCTTTGACCATCGCCCAACTTTTCGGTCGGGCCTCATTACCTTCAAGCAGATTGGCTCGATCCGGAGGGCTAAAACAAGAAAGATTCGTTTATATATATACAAATCATTTAATGCATCTAGTGATCACGAGAGGCTTAATATACCTCGTCGGACTCCGTGAAGTGTCCAACATTTTCTGTGCCATCATTGCGTGTTTGCAGCTCAATTCCCTCACCGGACTCGTTCAGATATTGTGAGCCGTCGTCCTCATCTCTTCTACCGGTACAAATTATATCGAATATTGCATGTTCCTCGTTTCTGTCGTGGTCGTCCATAGCTTATCTAATCCAGAAGAAAGATAAAACAATTTAGAATATGAAAATGTCTAAGTCAGAAAGTGCAAATTTTCAAAAATCAACATTTCCTATAACATAACATTTGCAATTTTCAACATTTCCTATGAATGATATGACATGTTTTCAAAATATGTCCTAATATTTTGCTAACTATTTTCAATAATATGTCCTAAACCATATGGATCAATTTTCAATAATCTAGCATATGTATACAAATAAATTGGCAACATTTCCTAATATTTTGCTAACTATTTTCAATAATATGTCCTAATATTACTTCTAAAAATGGCAACATGTTCCAGTAACTATGCTAAAAATGGCACATGTACACAAAATTACTTCTAACAAAATTACTTCTAACAAATTACTTCAAACAAATTTGTTCTAACAAATGTTCTAGCAACAACATGTTCTACTAGGATCGATGTACCTTGAACAAGATCCGGCGAGGGGAGGGGCCGTGGTGACCGGGCCATCAGCACCACGAGGGAGAGGTGGCGGCAGCGGCGGCCAGCGCACGGCCGGACAGGCGACGGCGAGCACGGGGTGGCGAGCACGGGCGGGCGACGGAGGCGGCGCGCACGGGCGGGCGACGGCGAGCACGGACGTGCGACGGCGGCGACAGAGCGGAGCGCGCGGGGTTCGTCTAGATCGATTTCGCCTGGAACTGCAAGAAAGGGGACTGGGGATGGAGGTGAGCGGCCGCGCTATATATACAAATCACCTTTACTCCCTTTTGGCACCACGAACCGGGACTAAAGGTCCTTTAGTACCGGGTGGTGGTATCAACCGGTACTAAAGGTCTACCTTTAGTCCCGGTTCCAACCACCAACCGGGACTAAATTGATTTTTGGGCCGGCCACGAAAATTAAGCGCGCGAAGCCCACCTTTAGTCCCAGTTGGCATTGCCAACCGTGACTAAATGGCCTTTTGGAATTGGTTTTTTTTTTTCTCTCGTTCCTTTTTCTTTTTTCTGATTTCTTTTATATCTATTTGATTTACATGTTTAATTGTCTATATTTGTAAAAATCATATCTATATTTGTAAAACTCATATCTATATTTGATTTAATTATTTAATTGTCTATAGTTGATGTAATTTGTTTAATTGTTAATTGTCTATATTTGATTTAATTGTTTAATTGTAAATATCATATCTATTTGATTTAATTGTTTAATTGTCTATATATGTAAAAATCATATCTATATTTGAAAACATTCTCAACAAAATTTGGAAAATCCAATATTTTTGAGCGATTCTTATTGCACTTGGTTGCAAATGGAGTCCTCTGTCTCATAGAACGAGAACCAAAAAGGTTACATAAAAGGTTTATTACATTATTACACATCACCAACATCCGTATCTAGTGTTGGGGTATAAAAAAAATTTTCTTTGCGTATGTCGACCCTTTCTTATGATTGCGCCATAACCATGGAGAATCTTAATTATTTAACAGGAGGCTTGGATTAGTGTTCACTGTGAAGGGTAGAATTTCATCAAACTTATTGTAATCTTCTGACATATCTGTCTTGTCCTCCACTCCCACGATGTTTCTTTTTCCTGAAAGAACTATGTGGCGCTTTGGCTCATCATATGATGTATTCGCTTGCTTATCTTTTCTTTTTTTCGGTTTGATAGACATATTCTTCACATAGAAAATCTGAGCCACATCATTGGCTAGGACGAATGGTTCGTCTTTGTACCCAAAATTGTTGAGATCCACTATTGTCATTCCGTACTGTTGGTCTACCTTTACCCGCCTGTCAGCTTGACCCATTTGCACCGAAACAAAGGGACCTTAAAAAAAGGTCCATAGTCAAGTTCTCATATCTCCTCTATGTAATCATAATATGTGTCCTTTTTCCCATTGTTGTTTGTTGCATCAAAATGGACACCACTATTTTGGTTGGTGCTCTTTTTTATTTTGGGCGGTTGATGCATGTAAAATGCATACATAAACTTTGCATTATTTTTACTTATATTCCAGTCATATTTGCATCATATAAGGGTTATATCACTGTTTTATAATGATTTTGGAAATATTTGGTATGTTTCCTATTTTTATGGAATTAACCCTGCACAGACAGAAAACCCCTTTTTCCATGTTTTTGACTTTCAGGGACCAAACAATGTCCAAATGACCTAATATTTTACGGACCCAATATTTGGAAATAAGAAGACGTACCAGCCAAGAATCCGTGAAAAAGGAAGTCCGAGGAAGAAATTAGATGGTCCCACGCGGCCATGTACATAGGCCATGTGGGACCACCTCTTTTATTCCTCGTGGCTCCGATGCCGTCCGTTTTCGTCTCCGTGGCTTTGTCTTGACCTAAAAATGCCTATAAAAATAGTCCCCTGACGTTCTCTGGAAGGAGCGCCGCCGAAACACATAAACCACAAAACAGAGACCTGGAGCTGCAGATTGGAGGGGGAAAACTCCGGCGGGGCGCTGCCGGGGTGGTCTCCATCTTCTCCAACGACTTCTCCACCGTCTCCATGATGCAGGGGAGTAGTCCACCCCCTGGACCTTGGGTTTGTGGTGGTAACTTGATCTAATCTCTCTATGTATGATCATTGTTGGAGTCCATATGATATGTCTTGCATAAGTATGGATCTATCTATGTAATTCTTATGGTGGATATTGTGGTATGAGATGATTTGTTACACATTTACCGTTGTGTTGGAGCTTTTATGATTTGTCATACTTTGGAGATATTCTATGATACATGTGATGGTTTGATTTATGCATAATGCCTTGTTTATCCTTGTCATGAGGTGATTGACACCACCAAGTGTGGATAGATGAGAGAGATGTGGTCATGCACACGAATTATGAATCATTGCACTAGTGTTTAGAATATTGTCCATTATGAAGTATGATGTATGTAGGTACGGGATGGCCGATGTGACACGGCATATGTATTGAGTGACATGTGAAATACAGCCCAACATCCTTTATCTGGGGGTAAAAATGAAGAGTATGATGTGGGAGTGACAGCAACCACGATAGCCTTATGAGGGTGACCTAGCAACACAAATGAGTACTTCTTTCAACTATGTGTTTTAGGACATATAGCCGTCATAAAAGCTACCATTAAAACATGACAATTGTGTGTACTTTATCTATAACATGATAATCACCGTAGATGAGAGAGAGAGAGGATTAAGTGAACCCATGAACCCATGTCCATTGTTCTTATAAGAGAAAACCTTTGTCTTGTCCTCTTGCATTGAAAAGGATTGGGACACTTTTACATTCTTGTTTTGTTTCATTAAACTTCCATCCATTAAATCAACCATCTTGTTCTTTAAACCTGTTTAGTGCATAATCAACTAAAACTTGTGACACTTTAGTTGTAGGGAATAGATAACTTTTCCTTCTTACTCCTGCGGATCGATACCCTACTTTCACATTGAGAGGTGCTACAGTGGTCCCCTACTCTTGGGGGTTATCAAGGACTTTTCTAGCGCCGTTGCCGGGGAGCGTAGCGCTTAAGTTTCTATTCTTGTGTGCACTAGACTTTAGATTTATTTTATCTTGTTTTATATCTTGCAATCATCTAAGCTTGGGGAGGTTCCTTTAAACTTGTTTGGTTGTGAGTTTCTCATTAGTTTTATATATATCAAAAACCCATAAAAATTAGAAAATGGAAAACAACTGTATCGCCCCGACCTGACTGCTATACAGTGATACTGTGTCCCCGGTTATCCGATACCACCGGACACACTATCAAAGCATAATAGAGAGATCAAGACTTGTGGAACAACTGGCACATCACAGACTCTACGACACAAAGCATATAGTTCAACTCTTATAATATAGAAAGATAACAAATGACAACCAGAGGTCACCGACCCAACATGACAACAAGCGGAAGCAAATTAAGTTGTTCTAAATAACAAGATCCAAAATATGGCCTAAGAGGCCTACAGATAAACATGCAGCGCCAGCTGTTCCGGGATGTCCCAAGCTGCCACCTGGGAACCCCAGACTACTCGTCGACGTCCACCAAGAACCCACCTTCGAGGTCGGTGAAGTCGTCCTCTGAAACAAAGCAAACGACGTTGAGTTCGACGAACTCGCAAGATTATATAGAGCTTTAGCTCGATGAGGCTTTCAAAGTTTTATGCCTGTTTTGCATAAAGCTGGTTTTATTTCTGAAAACATAACTCAATGGCATCGACTATTCAGAGTATTTTCAAAAGAGGTAAGAAGTAACTCTTTTCTTGATCACTTTCTCATCATCAACCACCATCATCATTGTACCTGTTCTACAAAGGCACCTCCCCGAATCACCCTCGAGGAAGTCAACCTTGCCTTCTTGAGTGGTACCTCTAGTACCCAGTTTTTAATCATTCTGTTCAAGTTATTCTATGATCTTACCCTCACTTCCCAAGTTCGTCCATAACCGCGGACACGGCTTTTCGAAAAGATTTAACCCTGCAGGGTGCACTGTGTTTACCTTCGGTACCGCCCGGCTCATTGCCTACGCTTAGCTCTCTTCCGGGGAAAGCCAGCTGAGTGGGAATGGTCACAACCTTTACCTTGCTTGAGACTAACCCAGGATCATCAGTGGCGGTAGGACAAGGAGTGCCTGCAACACTCTGTCCTGCGGCCACTTATTTTCCTAACACCGCCATCCTCATCTCAGTCTTGGCCACCATCACAACGCACGCGCAAATGGAAGCCCGAACTAGAGGACCCTCGGCTAGTCCGCCACAAGTTAGTCGGTCGACGGGGGTTCCATATAGCCCACCGAAAGGAAGCGCGCTCATTCTTGGTTCAAGAGGTTCAAGAGTGAGACAAAACACCACCATACCAAAGTGGCCTCTCATCCCCACCTTTAAGCATTTTATTACCTGTCTCCGCAATTTCTCCACCATCAACCATTCATCTCATCACCTGTTTCTGACATAAACCATCCAGCGTACAGCTAGGCATTTAACTAAGCATGGCTAAGCATCAACATTGCATAGTTATATAATTCAGGCCAACAGTACAAACCTATGGGTAATAGGAGGGAAACAGGTATTGGCATCGGGAACTTAATGCAACTATAGGATACTCTAATCCAGTAAAATTGACATTTGGAACCGCATGCAATATTATAGTGGAGAAAATATTTGTGGAAAATAGGATAAGACATGCTCAGAGGGGGATTACGCTTGCCTTGATCAACGTGCTGGTAGTCCGGCTCTTCGGGGTATTGTGGAGTAACCCCGGCTGCTTGATCTATCGAAGCATAGCACGGAAAAACAATCAATCACCACACAAGCTTTGACAAAATGCAATGCGCAAACACATGATGACATGACATTTTAAATCCCCGGGAGGAGGATGATTCAACTATTCAAATTAAACGGAGTTCGGAGGCTTAGAGGGGCGCATTCCAAATATACCATGGAGTTAGGTCAGGAATCATTTTTACTGGTCGATTAAGGTAGTTGAAACTCTAGGGTTAACTTGTAGATGAAATGCCATGATCAGGAGATTAAAAAAGCAGGGTTTAGGTGATTAAACATGCATGACAACTATTTTAAAAGTTAGTTCATTATTTCCGGACATACCGATATACCAATCACCATTTTCTGATAGACCGAAAAGAAGTTAAAACATTTAGCAATTTCCTCCTTTAATTAAGTCCCTTTTCATAAAATATAAAGGCAACGATTAAAACTAACTAGCAGATTATTAAAAGAGGTGAAACAAGAAATACTTTGGTACTGCATTGCTTCGGAATATCCGAGTTGAATTAGTCTCGGAATATCCGGGTGGAGGGAAAAAAATCTGAGGTTTAGAGGTACTGGAGTAGTTCGGAAATTCCGGTTCGGTTTGACTTCAGATTATCCGATGAAGGGCATCGAAGTGGCTCATCGTACTGGACCCAGCCGGAATATCCGGTCGACCCAGCTCGGAAAATCCGACGGGGACGCAACCATGGCAGGCGGCGAAGTACGGCGAGAGAGGTAGAGAGAGGGGGTCCAGAGGGACGGCAGGCTCACCCTGAGCTCGTGGATGCGCTCGGGAGGACCGGAGGTGGACGGGCGGTGACGAATTCGTCCGGCGAACCTCGGCCGTGGTCGGAGAAGAGCACGAACGGCGATGGCGATTTCGGTCGATTGGCGGGGTCCCGGCTCGATTCCTGCGGCGAGGTCGGAGAGGAGGACACGGCGAAAGCTCCTGTGGCCTTCGATTGGGGCGGGGACGCTTCACACGCCGGCATCGAGCTCAGCCATGGCGGCTCGGTTTCCTCGCGGGAGAGGAGATGGAGAGAGGGAGGGGCAGGTGAGCGAGGGGAAATGGGGAGCAGGTGGGGCTCGGTGGCCTTCTCTTCGCGCAGAGGAGAGGCAGCGGAGGGGGCCCCGACGATGCACGTCATGCGGCACTGCCACGGCGACGGCATGGCGCGCCACTGTGGCGACAGGAGGAAGGAGAGAGACGACCGTTTTACAAAAAAAAAAACCTGGCAAAACTTCGTTTATCACAATTAGGTCCTTTTTCCTTTTTAACAGAAATTCAGTAGCACCTTTCCAGATTTAATTGAGGCACTAAACAATTTTATGAAAATATAGAAAAATTTGTGTAGCCTCCCCACATTGTGAAGAAGCTCCACAAAAATTGGCGCCTCCAAATAAAATGTTTTGAACCACTTTTGTTTAGAAAGGTTGGATATGGCAATTTGCTAAATTTCAAAATGTTGCTCCTTTAAAAATTTGGAGCAATTGCAAAATATTATTTTGGAGCTCCTGGAACTTCCTTGACAAATATAAGAGGACAAGGTATTTGTGTTTTGCAAGTTTGAGTGCTTTCACGGTTTTGAAATTTGTTGAGGCAAAATTGGCATTTTGTTTGAAGTGGTGCCAAACCACCACAATTCCCTAGCAACAACAACAATTCCCTAGCACAATTCCCTAGTGACAAGTTAGAGGTTCCAATTGGTACACTTGATGCAAGGATGCCATGATGCAATGAACCAAAAGTGGAAAAATTATACAGGTTTTTAGGTTTTCAACTTTAGACTGTTACAATAACAAAAAAATTAGAGAGCTTTATGAAATTTATCTTGAGTTAGGACATGATGAGTTTGAGCAGAAAATTAAAAAATCTATGGAAAATCATTTGCATGATGGTAGCAATGTTATTACTATAAATTCTTTGCACACTATTGCTAATGCTATGGAAAAGTCTAAGCTTGGGGAAGCTAGTTTTTATAAAAATGATCCTTGTAGTTCCCCAGCTTTGGAGGAGAAAATTTGCTTTGATAATACTTTATCTCCTATATGTGATAATTCTAATGATACTTGGGATATTCTAAATCCACCTACTGAAAGTATTCCTTTTGAAATACCTATGAAAATTGTTGAAATGGTTATGGATGAACGTTATGCAGGGGATGGAACAATCCGTCCAAGTGATCACTTGCTGAAACTTAAAGAACTTTGTGGGTTGTTTAAAGTTGTAGGTTTATCAAGAGAAAATGCCATGAAGAAATTGTTTCCATTGTCACTTAAGGACAAAGCAAAGGAGTGGTATGAGCTACTGGATGATCCTCGTCATTTGGAGTGGAAGGAGCTTGAATCTCTCTTTTACTCTAAATTTTATCCTCCTTGTGAAATGTATTTAGATAGGTGTTACATTTTTAATTTTTATCCTTGTGATGGAGAAAGCATTTCTCAAGCTTGGGGAAGGCTGAAAACATTATTACTCAAATGTCCTAACCATGAGCTTCCAGCGAAAATAATTGTTACTAATTTTTATGTAAGGCTTTCAGGTCATTACAAGGATTATCTAGATGCATGTTCAGGAGGTTCTTTCACAAGTAAGAAGTTTGAAGCTAATTGGGATCTTCTTGAAACAATTCAACGCAATACTGAAGATTGGGATAACGACAAAGGTAAAGAATCAGGTATAAACTATGTCTATGATTGCATTAAGTCTTTCAGTGAAACTGCTGGTTTTCATGAGATTAGTGCTAAATTTGGTCTTGATTCTCAAATTATTGTTCATTGTTGTAGAACCTTTGCTTCTCATATTAATGTTCCTAAAGAAAATTGGGACATGTATCACGAACCTTTTAAAGACACTTGCATCAAAAATGAAATTGTTATTAACGATTGCAATAAACATGCTCAAACTTCTGAAAATACTATTTCTTATAAGCATGTTAATTTTTGTGGAGCACTTAGAACTTGTGAAAAGAATCAAATCGAAGAAGAATATTGTATCCATCATAGGAATGAAAAAACTAGAATGTGGAGCAAGGCTCTATATGATCTTGGTGAAAAAGTTTGTGCCACCTATCCTTTTATTTGTGGACTTTGCTATAAAGAGGGGCATTTCGAATTTCAATGCTCAGGTTCTAATAAGGATATTGCGGGAGACTTTTGTGATAACATGATCACTCCTAATCAACATGATGAACTTACATTATTTTTGGGGTGTGAAGAGTTATCAAGAAAAACTTCTTCGTTAGATATGAGTGCTTTTGATATGAATAGCGTGTTACATGGATGTTATCTCTATTGTGTTAATAATTGCCATGCCAACACTTACATACAAAATATTATAAAAGATGGAACTACTTTACCAAAATATGAAAGGACTAATGTTTGTTTTACTCTTATTAATGAAAAAGAGGAAACGGTATCTTCCCCTAAGCATGTTGCTCCTATTATAGTTGTTGCTGATGAGTCTGATTTCGATGATGATCCTATGCCTTTTACTTATAGTAGTGATCATGATTGGGAAAAGCATAGTACTTTTGATATTGAAAATCTCTTTGGTACTAATTCTGAAAATGATGATGCTAATAATTATGATCATCCTCATAAAACTTGTCATAGTTATGGAAGGATCACCCAAAACCATCCAATTAATATACAACTTGTCTATCATGTTCGAGGTCTTTACAATGATCCTACTTCCATTGCTATTAATAATAAGAACTTTGCTTATGTGGAAAATATTGATACTTTTATGCATATGGATCATGGTAAGAATGTTTCATGTGATGGTTATATTGTAGATTTTATCAATGATGCTACTGAAAATTTTTATGAGAGAGAGAGACATGACATCATATACCACAATAATATTAAGTCTCCTCTCTCTTTGTTGAAAATCTTGAAGTTACACTTGCTTTGCCTTCCTATGCTAGTCACTTTGTGGTTTATTGATTTATTTTCTTACAAGATCCCAACACTACACCACGGACCAAACATAAGGGCAGAGCACTGCCGGCAAAAATCGACTTTAGAGGGCAATTTGGCTGCCGGGGTAAATAAGCTGCCGGGAAAAATAAGCAGTCAACTGCCGGCAAACTCGGCAGGGCAATTCATCTGCCGGCACATAGCTGGGCCTGGGCGCGCGGTAGAATTGGCTATGGGCGGGAAGCGAAAATAGAGCGGGGACTTCAAAAGTTTTGGGCAGAGGCGGGTTATCTTGTTTCTGAGCCACCCTTTCCTTATACAAATACGACCTCACCCAAGACCTAGCTAGCGGCCGGCGCCTGTCCCCGTCCAGCGCCGCCGCCCAGGAGGGCCACGGCCGACGCGGCCCTCTCCTCCGCCGCCAAGCAGGGTACATCGGCCGCGCGCCTCTCCGACGCCTGCTCCCCTCCTTGCCCCACCTAATCTCTCTGCTCCCCATACACCTCCGGCTCCGGCGGCTGCCGCATCGATGCTCTCCGTTCGCCCCTGGCATGCCTCGTCGGTAAGATTCGACATTCGTAAAGGCACCGAGTGGTGCCTCCTCGCGGCGCCAGCGCGGTTAGCATTGACCACGAGGCCCCCTCCAGATCCCCATGCCACCGTCCCCACTTACGACATGTCCGTGCCTTGCCCCTCCAAGTTCCTGGCGCCCCGGCGGCCGCAAGATCCGGCGACGCCCTCCTCTTCCGTGAGATCCCTCTGCGGCAGCGCTTGGGATCCGCTGTGGCCTTCTCCTCCAACATCCTCGCTGGGAATAAGGCCATGGCGACACCAACGTAGGTACTTCTCCCCTTCTCTTTCTCGCTAGGTTTCCGGTGCCATTGCTGCAAAAATTTCCAACTCTGACCGCCTCCTCTTCACTTTCCCCCACTAGGGTTTTCCGGCCCACATGGCCCATGTTCGCGGGGAACCTGGACTACAACAACACCCGTGAATTGGAGCTCGACACGAGGCCAGGTCTGTGTCTTCCCAATCGATTTGTATTCCTATGTTTAGATGCACAGCAGGTCTGTTCTAGTTTTTTTTTAGCTTAGAAATATCCAGAGGTGTACACCAGGCAACTTACAGGACAACCCAAAGAAAAAGGTTTGTTCTAGTTTACCGTGAAAAAGGTGGAAGTCAAGGTTATGTTGTACATCTAATGTAGTTGTGCTTCCGTGAGTGCCTCACCAATGCTCCTAGTTAGTTTTGAATGATTACAGAGTATTCCTGGGCATGATTTGTCTGCTAAGATTTTTATTCTGCATGTAATTGTGATGGCTATTCCGAGTGTTAGTCTCATTTTCATCTATAATGCAATAATCCTTGGTTCAACTTTCTCAGGTCAACGTAGCTGTTCCGGAGTCTGTTGGTGGATGACTTCTTCCTCTTCAAAGTGGCCACGAACATGTAGCTCAAAACTGACACCTTCAGCTTCTGCTGGTGGTCACCTACCCGGTGTTCACCCGTAGTTGCTGTCGGTGTCTCCCCTGACCATCTCCTAGAGCTGCTGCTGGATAGCATATGCTCTGTACACAACGATCTGATGGATTCCCCCCCCTAAAAAATGTTTCAATTTTTGTCACAATCTAGGAAATCCTCCCCGAGTCTCTCCTGTGCTTTGGTGCTTGCTCCGTCACGTTGGACACTTGGATGACATTGCGGTGCTGCAAATGAGTTTATTTCTGTTGCAGTTATACAGACTGCAGTACGAGGTAGAGAAATATTTTATTTTTATTTTCATATCCTACTTGCTACAGACTAAGTTATGAGCACAGTCAAAAATATGTAATGTGCACAATCATATGCTCGGTATATCTCCATAACCATCATGAATTGCAAATTTTCTGCTAAGGAGAATTTTGCTATTTGCTGGCACAGGGGATGAGTTGTTCAACTTAATCGACACAATCTCTAAGACTTGCATAGGCCACCAGTCCGATTGACAGCAAATTTTACTCGATTGTTAGGTAAGCATGACCAATTGGATAGAGCATCAGTCCAGCCTTGCCGGTGACAAACTAAGAGATTGGACTTTACTTGCCAGATTTCATACATTAATCACTCAAAGCTTAAAAAATTCAAACACATACCTAGCTCTGCAGCAAAAGGGGCCACACAAGGCATACTAACAAGTACCATACTGAACGGTAGTGGCTGGGTTAACTAGTTTTTTCCCTATTATTTAAATCACAATCAGTTACATGTAAGTTCTTTATAGATTTTCGGATCAGCAAAACTGTAATATTTCTAGATAGCAGCTGAAGTTGATCAGTCCTGGGAAGCATATGGTGTAAGATTTGATGTTTCACAAGAGTTGGACATGTATATTTGAGGTGTTCGTTATCATGTGATGAGGATCAATATAGGTTTTTCACTTAATGCAGGAGGAGCAGACTTTTGGCCATTTGTTATCTTACAAACAACTAATATGTTTTTAATTGGGAAACTACAATTTACAAGGTCAGGCTCAGATAAATGTTTTAAGTTGAATAATTAAGAAAAGTGAGTTCCTGTAGAATTGCTAGTCTACCTTGGAAAGGGAATGCTCTTAATTCATACCTTGTATATAGTGTAAGATGTCCATTCAATATGAAAAGCAGAGAAAGAAAGTCGTAATTGCTAGTGTAAAATGTGGTTTTCTTATTATTGGTTTGGAATCTTGTTCTTACTGTCTCGCTGAGACGAAAAGTGTTTACTTGGTCAGATTTAATTTTATTGCTGTTGGAGTCGATTATTTTCTTTGGATTTCAGCTTCTACTGAAATTGGTAAGTACCTTGCGCCACTCCTTATTTGATTAATTAGGTATTCCTCTGGATTTCTGGCTATGTACTAGCTGCATATATTTTCTTGGCTATAGTGGTGTTTCAAACTTTCTGCTGAAGTATAGTACTTCTTTTCTTGATCCCTTCTCTGGTTGTGAATTTGTGAGAGGGAACGATAGCGTGGACAATCAATTACTACTTTCTGTCCTTGTGATGTAATGCTGAATATGATGTTTATATACAACAGACTAGTAGAGTATATATAACATCAATGCATTGCTATATCTGAGCAAGGTTATTGTGATTTCTGAAATAATTCTTCTCTGTTGTTACCGGTGAAAAATAGGATGCCATTCATTCCTTTAGTAAACTGGCGAAGTAATATACATGAAATAATTCTTCTCTGTTGACTTATTTCAGTCTAAGATTAGCATAGCTGCCTTTCAGGTGTATTTAAAGAATGTTTCATGCTTGTTGTAAATGTCAGTTAGATGAAATGTAAATGTAGTTTGTCGATTGACTCCTTTTTGTATAATTTCAGGAACATTATTTGAAGATTGGTACTTCCTGGACCTCCTGAAACTATCCACGAAATACAATTTAAAGACACTGAAGCTTATTTTAGAACTTAGAAATTTCTTGTACCTTGATTCTGGCATAAATTAGATAGGCCTTGTGTTTTACTCATGTATAGTACTGAATAGAGGTCTGGCATAAATTAGATAGGGCTTGTGTTGTACTCATGTATAGTACTAAATGGTGTATGAATAAATTAAGTTGCAATATATGATGTGGCGTGATCTGTATATGATGCATTCGTTTGACTCTAGTGGATGACGTGCGGTGGCTGTATCTAGCTGTGAATGGTATTAATAGCTGAGCTGGGACTGTGTAAACGGCCAGGGAAAATAATTAAGGTCAATTTAACTGCCGGCAAAACTCATCCCGGTAGTTCATCAGTGTGCCGGCAAATAATTCAACTGCCAGCAATACTAGCACTAGCAGGGCAGGCTAAGTGCCGGCAGGGTTATAGCGGGCAGGCCGGCCTGCCGGCACAAAATCTTTCCCGGTAGTTACGCTGCCCTCTTAAGAGCCCTTTCCCGGCAGCAGTTGTGCCCTTAGGTTTGGTCCGTGGTGTAGTGCAATGCATAGGAAGTGGGTTAGATTTAAATGTGTTTCATATTTTTCTCTATGTGAGCATTATTAAAACTATCAGGCCTAGCTATATGGCTATAAAGAAAGCGCTTTACGGGAGGCAACCCGGTTGTTTTTATTTGTGATTTTCTTTGTGTCCTCTTGCTGTAACAAGAGACTTAGTGTTTAGTTTAGTTTCTGGAATTTTTAATAAAGTGCCAAGTTTTACTCATTTTGGTGTGAAAAAGTTGCTTATAGCGTTCGGAGATTTTATTCCTGCACGAATCTGTGCACGGTATGATTTTTAATTCTTATTCTGTAACTCCGAATGAGCTCATATTTGAACTGTAGTGGCAACTTTTCATCCTCTGTATGCATGAATTTTTTCGGAATTTTCCGACAAAGTTAAGTAGGGTAGAAAAATACGTTTAGCTGCTGCTGTTTTTCTGGACAGATTCTGTCCCATTTTGTTTGATGCATGCTTAGAACTTTTAACTTGAATCTTTTTGATCCAATTGAGTTTATGAGTAGGCATACAACATTATACACTTTCTGGACATTCATATGAATTTTTGTCTAAGGATTATATGCAGCAAGAAATCTATTTGTTTATCACTACTAATGTGCCCCACAGAAAAAGAAATGGGAGAAACGGTGTTTTGAAGTTTTTTCACAGGGATTAGAGGAGATGCACCAAGAGCTATCCAAGGATGGTGAAGACCATAAGCTTGGGGATGTGAAGACAACCCCACTGGACCTACACACTCTCGGTTTGCACACGTCTAACTTCTGTTTTTCGATCGAAACACTTTATCGCATAAACTTGGAGCGTCTTTTTGTTTGTTTAGGTTTGATTTTTATTTTGTGAGACCACCACACTATCATTTATATATGAGAGAGCTACTGGAAATTTGGGTTGAATTATGTTGGATGCTATTATAAGATTGGGAAAAGGGATGTTGGAGTTAATTTTAAAAGATACATATAGTTGCATGATTCATGAGCTTGTTAATGAGTAATAATTTGCAAGTATTTTATCAAGAGCTATCTTTTATTCATGTTTTGATGCTAAATGTTATTTACCTTGTTTTAACATGGATTAGTTAGTTCTATGGACACTCATGCATGCATTTAGATGGTCAACTTTCTCCCTCTTGCTAGCCCAAAAATTCCAACAAGCAAAAACTTGTTTCCAACACCTTCAACCAAAGTTTTTCCAGTGAGTCCACCATATCTACCTATTAGCTTTATGCTATTCCGAGTATGTTTATCATGATATTTGTGTTATCTATACCTCTGAATGAAAATGCTTATGTTGTTGATTGTTGTGGGAAAAGTTGGTTATAGAGCTCTCTCGAACTTGATGCACACTTTACTTTCATTGCATAAATAAAATATGACCCATTGTGATTAAAATTATGATGTTGTGGGCTTGACAAATGTCTTTGGTTGAGAGTTAGCTCATATGTGCTGTCACATGGCAAGCTTTCAACATTGCACTTCATCTCATTTAGTTGATATCATGTACTTTTGTTTATGGATGCTTACCATGGGTGAAATAAATGTGGAAATGAAGTGAGTTTAAATGAGTTTGTATAAATGGTTAGAGAGACGCCTGGGCCGCTAATCTAAGCCATGCATCATTCATGGTGGAAATTTACTTACATGCTATGGTGAACCTTCTGTGATACACCTTACAATAAAAAGCTATCTAATGGTAAATAAAAAGGGTGTTGAGATTGTTCATTGTGTTTGTTTGTCTTGTCATTTTGATATGGGCTTGTTCCATATCCTGGGACAAGAGGTACCCCAGTTGACGCTCTTAATGATACTATTATTACTTACAATGATATTTAACTTGAACTTGCTTTGTTTTCCAAGTTGAGTAACACATGGAGTAGGTACTTGTATTCAAGGGGCATGAGACTTTCAACCTGTACTTTGTCAAGCACACTACTCGTATTTGCTTTCACTTTAAACTTAATCATTCAAGATGCTATGATAGGGGAATGAGAGCTTGACACCAAGGATTACCATATTACAATCATTGACTTAAGTAGAGAAGTTCAGAAGTTAGATGAAATTTATTCATGCTTTACCTCTACTCATATATATCTTTCCAAAGTGTCCACCTTTTATATTCAGATTTTCATCAATACTCTATGACCATTGTAGGATGTTCTTACTTTTTATGCATACATGTGGTCCATAGTACTTCTTCTCTTATGTTACACTTTGTGAATTATCATTGAACATCCTTGCATTGAATACTTGATATCACTTCATAAACTATCTTGCATATTGCTACTCCTTTTAAGAATGAACCATTTGACTCTATGTAGCAATAGTAATCATCTTTGATATCCATTGTTAGTATTAAATTGCAAAGTCCATGTTAGTTTTATCACCTTCATACTCGAGGACGAGTATAGGTTAAGCTTGGGGATGTTGATGCATGTAAAATGCATACATGAACTTTGCATTATTTTTACTTATATTCCAGTCATATTTGCATCATATAAGGGTTATATCACTGTTTTATAATGATTTTGGGAATATTTGGTATGTTTCCTATTTTTATGGAATTAACCCTGCACAGGCAGAAAACCCCTTTTTCCATGTTTTTGACTTTCAGGGACCAAACGACGTCCAAATGACCTAATATTTTACGGGGCCCAATATTTGGAAATAAGAAGACGTACCAGCCAAGAATCCGAAAAAGGAAGTCCGAGGAAGAAATTAGATGGTCCCACGCGGCCAGGTACATAGGCCGTGTGGGACCACCTCTTTTATTCCTCGTGGCTCCGATGCCGTCCGTTTTCGTCTCCGTGGCTTCGTCTTGACCTAAAAACGTCTATAAAAATAGCCCCCGACGTTCTCTGGAAGGAGCGCCGCCGAAACACAGAAACCACGAAACAGAGACCTGGAGCTGCAGATTGGAGGGGGAAAACTCCGGCGGGGCGCTGCCGGGGTGGTCTCCATCTTCTCCAACGACTTCTCCACCGTCTCCATGATGAAGGGGGAGTAGTCCACCCCCTGGACCTTGGGTTTGTGGTGGTAACTTGATCTAATCTCTCTATGTATGATCATTGTTGGAGTCCATATGATGTGCCTTGCATAAGTATGGATCTATCTATGTAATTCTTATGGTGGATATTGTGGTATGAGATGATTTGTTATACATTTACCGTTGTGTTGGAGCTTTTATGATTTGTCATACTTTGGAGATATTCTATGATGCATGTGATGGTTTGATTTATGCATAATGCCTTGTTTATCCTTGTCATGAGGTGATTGACACCACCAAGTGTGGATAGATGAGAGAGATGTGGTCATGCACACGAATTATGAATCATTGCACTAGTGTTTAGAATATTGTCCATTATGAAGTATGATGTATGTAGGTACGGGATGGCCGATGTGACACGGCATATGTATTGAGTGACATGTGAAATACAGCCCAACATCCTTTATCTGGGGGTAAAAAGGAAGAGTATGATGTGGGAGTGACAGCAACCACGCTAGCCTTACGAGGGTGACCTAGCAACACAAATGAGTACTTCTTTCAACTATGTGTTTTAGGACATATAGCCGTCATAAAAGCTACCATTAAAACATGACAATTGTGTGTACTTTATCTATAACATGATAATCACCGTAGATGAGAGAGGGATTAAGTGAACCCATGAACCCATGTCCATTGTTCCTATAAGAGAAAACCTTTGTCTTGTCCTCTTGCATTGAAGAGGATTGGGACACTTTTACATTCTTGTTTTGTTTCATTAAACTTCCATCCATTAAATCAACCATCTTGTTCTTTAAACTTGTTTAGTGCATAATCAACTAAAACTTGTGACACTTTAGTTGTAGGGAATAGATAACTTTTCCTTCTTGCTCCTGCGGATCGATACCATACTTCCACATTGAGAGGTGCTACAGTGATCCCTTGCTCTTCGGGGTTATCAGCGGCCGTGTAAAATGTATTTCCATTTATCTCGTACCCTTGGAAAGTCAATATAGTCGAAGATGGTGACTTGGCCAACAAGTACAGCTGATCTCCAACAGTGGTGTTATTCATGAGATGTCTTTGCAACCAATCGCCGAAAGTCTCCATGTGTGAATGTTTAAGCTAGGAGTCAGACTGCTCCGGGTTTACGGAGCGTACAAGATTCATGTGTTTCTCGATATATGGAGCCACCAAGGTGGAATTTTGTGGAACTGTGTAGTGTGCTTGAGTGAAAGAATGCACGTTAATACTTATTATTGCTTTCTTTCCTAGCGTGCATTTTCCACTTAGTCTCCCCTCATGCCGCGATTGAGGAACACCAATCGGATTAAGGTCAGGAATAAAGTCAACATAAAACTCAATGACCTCCTCTGTTCCATAGTCCTTGGAGATGTTTTCTTCTGGCCTAGCACGATTATGAATATATTTCTTTAAGACTCCCATGAACCTCTCAAAGGCGAACATATTGTGTAGAAATACATGACCGAGAATGGTAATCTCTTCGACTAGGTGAACTAGGAGGTGCGTCATAATATTGAAGAAGGAATGTGGGAACACCAACTCGAAACTGACAAGACAATGGACCACATCCTTCTGTAAACTTTGTAGAATTTCTGGATCGATTACCTTGTGAGAAATTGCATTGAGAAATACACATAGCTTCACTATGGGTACTCGAACATTTTCCGGTAGAAGCCCCTCAATGCAACCGGAAGTAATTGTGTCATAATCACGTGGCAGTCATGAGACTTTAGGTTTTAGAACTTTTTCTCTGCCATATTTATTATTCCCTTTATATTCGACGAGATGCCAGACGGGACCTTGATACTGCTCAGGATTTCAGAAAAGATTTCCTTCTCTTTTTTGGTAAGAGCGTAGCTGGCTGGACCTTGATACTTCTCTGGATGCTGGTCGTCTCGTTCGTTCATACGTTGCTGGTCCTGCCGTGCTTCCGGTGTATCTTTTGTCATCCGATACACGCCCAAGAAGCCTAGCAGGTTCACGCAAAGATTCTTCATCACGTGCATCACGTCGATTGCAGAGCGAACCTCTAAGATTTTCCAATAGGGTAGCTCCTAAAATATAGATTTCTTCTTCCACATGGGTGCGTGTCCGTTAGCGTCATTCGGAGCAGATTGTCCGCCAGGACCCTTTTCAAAGATTACTTTTAAATCCATGACCATACCATATATATCATCACCAGTACGGCGGGTAGGCTTCATCCGGTGATCTGCCCCACCTTTGAAATGCTTATCTTTCTTTCTTAAGAGATGCTGGATCACAAGAAATCGACGATGCTCCGGGTACACATTCTTCTTACATTTATCCAAATATATACTTTCAGTCTCACCTAAACAGTGCATGCATGCATTGTATCCCTTGTTTGTCGGCCCTGAGAGGTTACTAAGAGTATGCCAATCATTGATTGTTACAAACAACAACGCTCGTAGGTCAAATTCCTTTTGTTCGTGCTTATCCCACACACGTACACCTTCTTCACGCCATAACTGTAAAAGTTTTCAACTAATGGCTTCAGGTACACATCAACGTCGTTGTCGGGTTGCTTCGGGCATTGGATGAGCACTGGCATCATAATGAACTTCCGCTTCATGCACAACCAAGGAGGAAGGTTATAGATACATAGAGTCACATGTCAGGTGCTATGACTGCAGCTCTGCTCCCCAAAAGGATTCATGTCATATGTACTTAGACCAAACCATAAGTTCCTTACGTCACCTGCAAAGTCCGGGAACTCTCTCTCGATTTTTCTCCATTGCGACCCATCGGCGGGGTGTCTCAACATCACGTCTTTCTTACGGTTTTCTTTGTGCCATCGCAACAACTTGGCATGCTCTTTGTTTTGGAACAAACGTTTCAACCATGGTATTATAGCAGCATACGACATCACCTTGGCAGGAACCCTCATCCTGGGGCGCTCGCCCTCAACATCACGAGGGTCATCTCGGCTGATCTTATACCGCAATGCACCGCATACCAGGCATGCATTCAAATTCTCGTACTCCTCACCGCGGTAGAGGATGCAGTCATTAATGCATACATGTATCTTCTGCACCTCTAATCCTAGAGGGCAGACAACCTTTTTTGCTTCGTACGTACTGGTGGGGAATTGGTTATCCTTTAGAAGCATCTTCTTTATCATTTTCAACAACTTTTCAAATCTCTTATCAGATACCCCATTCTCTGTCTTCCATTGCAGCAATTCTAGTGTGGTACCCAGCTTTTTCTGGCCATCTTCACAATTTGGGTACAACAATTTTTTATGATCCTCTAACATGCGCTCCAACTTCAACCTCTCATTTTCACTTTCGCAGTTTATATGTGCGTCAAGAATGTCCCAACCAAGATCATCAGTGGGCTCATCTGATGCCTCTTATTCAGCTTCCCCATTTCTTCATTTTCTTGGGCGTATTCGGGGAACCTAGGATAGTTGTCATCATCCTCTTCTTTTTCATTGTCTTCCATTATAACCCTCTTTCTCCGTGCATGGTCCAACAATTATAACTGGACATGAAACCGGACCGAAACAGGTGGATGTGAAGGGTTTGTGAGGAAGAGTAATCCTTCTTATTCTTACAGACATCACATGGACAACACATAAAACTATTCCGCTTGTTTGCCTCAGCCACACGGATAAAAGAATGTATGTCATTAATGAACTCGTGAGAGCGTCGGTCAACGTACATCCATTGCCGATTCATCTGTATTATATAAGTACGACACGGATTTTCTACCCGGATGGGTAGCTACGTGCCTTTAGGATCGTCCGATCTGGTGTCGTGATTCACGCTGCCGTTCATGTCCGTTAGCCGTGCGGCAGAGAAAAAAAGGGCAGTGCCGTAGAATCTGTAAAAGGAAAGCACCATGTGCCTGCGATTCCCTAATCCCTACAAAACCACGCGCTCGTGGGCCCCCATCTCATCGCACGTCTATCCCTGGAGTGCGGCCAGGTTTAGTTTGTGTTACGAAAACTTCAGTCCTATGGGAGTCTCCTACCATGTACCCAAATCTTTGTTAGAAAGTTCATCTAGTTTTGGTGTTTTGCCATTCTTAGCTACTAATTCGTATAATGCCCATCTAATTTTGCTTGATTATATTCTCTCCCACGGTGACACTGTCAGGGTTCACATTAGCATGGGACATGAAAAAGTTGTTTTAATTATCTCGTAAGTATCCCGGCTCGTTTTTTTGACTTGCCGAGGCTCGTTATCTCTTTTTTGACTTGCCCAGTCTCGTAATTTTGATCTTTTACCAGGAACCCAGAAAATCACTTGCAATCATGAAACAACATCTCACGTTTCCTGTAAAACATGGGATTTCGAGAAAAAATATCACGAGATCATTAACAGATATTTCCACTCATAATAAATTTTAACATTTGAATGAAAAAGGGAATGGATCTGGATGGGAACACTTCTTCAGTTCTTGTAATGTAAAAAAATCAACACGAACCTGATTCCCTCGAACGGTGAAGCAAAAACAAAGATTGGAGGAAAAGGAACCAAATCCAGATCGAAAAAGGAAACGCACACAGCCTCGTGTGTGCCTTCGTCCCGGCTTCTCCTCTTCCTCCCTAACGTCGCCTCCTGGACGGCCGCGTCTTCTTCTCGCCTGCGCCCCATCTGATCCCAGGCCGCCCTGACCCGAATCAACCGCGAAAACCACTGCACGTCTCAGCCATCTCCAGCTCCCGTACTGGTCGAGAAGCTGCAACCCAAGCTGGCGGCCGGGAGGGGGCACCAGATATGGAGCGGCGCCGCCATATCCGCGAATTGATGGGGAGGGGAGGGCCACCAGAGGAAGAAGGTAGGGGCACGGCGTCGGGGCGGGGATGGGTGTGCGCGGTTCGCCGGTTCCCTGCACGGCTGCGCGTTCGGTTAATATGGTCAATTCGGTGCGGTTTATATGGTTATACGATAAATACGGTTTTGATACTTTGGTAAATACGGTTCGGTTTCGATAATAACCATTTGATTTCGGTTCGGTTTCGGTAATAACCAAACTAACCAAAATTGACGTGAATTTTTGAACACCACCTAACTTTTATGATTATCTATCGCAGTTTTGTATTTTCTTAAACAAGAATGAACGTGTTGGAAGAGAAAGAAACAAAAAAGAGTGAAATTTCGGCCAACAAAAAATTTCAGATGCCATGGGGATTTGAACTCACGAACTATGACCACTCAGCATAGCAAATGCACGTGCTAACCAGCAGGTTTCTGGAGTTTTCATGTACAATAAGCACTACAGAGCATATATTTAATGTCTACGTGATCCTGTACTGGGCCTGGCAAGCACGATTCCTTGTTGGGCTCGGCCATTCGGTTAATTTCGGTTTAACCAAAATATTTTGGTTTAAAACCGAATTAATCATGTCCCTTACGGTTAGCTTTTTTGCTAACCTAAACCTAACCGTAAAATTGAAAAAACCACAAACTCGGTTGCGGTTAGGTTTTTTTCAGTTCAGTTTCGGTTCGGTTATGCACAGTCTTAGTGCCCCGTCGGCCAGGAAAAAGCTGGGACGTGGGGTTTGGATCAGGACGAGGAAGATGCGAGTTGCGAGGACGGGTGAGGTGCGGGGTGCAGGATGGGTGTGCATTTTTTTTCTTTTGAATCAGGTGGAGACGTGGGAGGTGGGAGTGGATGTTAATGGTATCAGTTTAGATGTAGGGTCCAAAATACACTATAGTCTGATTCAATGGCTGGATGGGGGTGCACAGCTACCACCGTGAGTATCTCAATATTTCCCATATAAGTATATCAAAAATCATTACACACAACATCATGAATAGAGAAGTGACCAAATTAATACAAGTTCATCACATTAAAATCAATGTAGAGTAGTGACCAAATGTTATTATTGCAACAATATATACATAAAGTTCATACAGAGTTCTCATAAAACAACATTGAAACTAACATACAACTATCTAAAGCCTTTAAATGCAACAACAAATGCGATCAAAATCACAACTAAGATAATAATTGATCCAACAGCATAATGATACCAAGATTCTTTATTAATGGCATATTTTCTAATCTTTCTAATCTTCAAGCGCATTGCATCCATCTTGATTTTGTGATCATCGACGATATCGGCAACATACAACTCCAATTTCATCTTCTCTTTTTCAATTCTTTTCAATTTTTCTTTCAAATCATCGTTTTCTTTTACAACTAAATTTAACTTCTCGACAAGAGGGTCGGTTGGAATTTCCGGTTCACATACCTCCTAGATAAAAATAACTATGTCAAGTTGGTCGGCATAATTGTCATAAACACGAAATGAAACAAATAGTTATAAAAGATAATATACCACATCCGAATCATAGACCGGGCGATGGCCAACGGGGACGGATATCAAAACCGTGGCACTATATATAACAAACAATCATACAAGTAAAAAAATTATACAAGTAACTATCTAAATCATACAAGTAAGATTTTTTTTAAAGATAAGAACAAGAGGCTCACCAAGGTGACGGGACGGCGCAGGCGATCAACGGCGGTGAGGACGGGGACGGGACGACACTAAAACCCACAAATCATCTTTTAATTTGAGCTCAAATTGCATATAAATCAAATAAACTCCCACATAACAACTAACCTAGAATTAGAAGCAACTAATTAACTTAGACATTTCATCAAACATCTAGCTAGCACTAGTAATGAAATGAGCTAAACTAGTAATGACAGATGAAAGGATGAAGTTACTAACCTTTTAGGAGCCGCCAATCTTGACAAATCGTGGACAAAAATGGGGATGACCTCAATCTCGGGAGAGGAAACCGAGGAGAAAAATGGAGATGGCTAGGGCAAGAAAAATGGAGATGGCTCGGGCAGGAAGATGATATATATGGGAAAGACTTTAATCCCGGTTGGTTTCACGAACCGGGACTAAAGGTCAATCTTTAGTCTCGGTTGGTGATACCAACTGGGACTAAAGGGGCTCGCAGCGGTCCCACCCTGCCGCAACCCCTTTTGTCCCGGTTGGTATCACCAACTGGGACTAAAGATCCCGTTCGACCCGGGAGTAGAGCCGTGCGGCGTCCTAGCCGTTGGAACCGTGACTGTTCCAAACAAGGCCGGGACTAAAGCTCCGAACGGAAGGCCTATTTTCTACTAGTGTATCCCTATTTTTTTTATGGGTTCATCGATTTTTGTAGAAACACTTGATACAATATAGATGCACATAAACTAACATCCAACCCGATTACTACTCCCTCTGTTTCTAAATATAAGATGTTTTAGTTTTGTCCGCATACACATGTATCTAAATGTATGTAGACATGTTTTAATGTGTATATAGAATCATTTGGATTTGCACCTAACCAACATGTGAGTTAGGTAGAACATCTTATATTGTGGAACGGTGGGAATACATACTATTCCCTCTGTCCAAAAATATGTGTCTTAGATTTGCACAAAAGTGGATGTATCTATACATGTTTCATGTATATATATATATATATATATATCAACTTTTGGACAAATCTAAGACAGATATTTTGAGACCGAGGGACTAGTAGTTTTCAACAATAGCATCAACAAGTTGTTTACGAGTAGACTGGTTCGGATAACCAGCACCTATCCCCTTGGTTTACTTAACTACAAAAGTATTACTCCAAATAGTTCGGATAACCAGCACCTATCCCCTTGGTTTACTTAACTACGTGATGAGGACAGTTTGCCAACTTTATCACACTTTGGATAACTTGGCTCGATGACGTCGAGCTCGAGCCGTTGTCTTCCCTTCTCTTTCTTGGCAGCTATCTCAAACTAAAAGCGGACGACTTTCACGGTTTATACTCGTTCTATAGGCTAGCTAGCAGCTAGCTATTCGTTTTGGTCAAATAGCTCTTGTGCGACGTCTTTACTTGTAAATGGATGGACAGCGACATCGTTGGCAAGAATGGCTCTCGTGCGACGTTTTTGCATCCACAAATAACCCACGGGCGACATGGTCTTTAAACGCAACTGATTGTTAGCTGTTAGAATTATGTGAGGCGAGCTCAGGTTGGAGGCACCACTTATCCACGTAAGAGCGGGACCCACCTCATATCGACCACACACCGTCACGTTGGACCCACCACTTATCCACGCCAGCGCGGGACCCACATCATATCCACCTCACCTCATGGGACCCACCTCACCGCAGCTAGACCAGAGCCGTGCCCGTGCCCGCCCGCCCTCCCTCCCGTGCCATTGCTTCTCCTTTCCCCATTCTTTCTCTTCTCCGGCGATGGCAACGAGAGATGTCTACCTCCTCCACGTCACACTCAATATGGCGACGATATGGTGCAGTGCCACTGACAAGGTGCCAAGACTGCTCACGCCCAGAGCCTCTCAAGCGGTGGGTCAGTAAGACCGATGAGAACGGAAATCATGGGCGCGAGTTTGTTAAATGCTTGAGCAAGGCACTGCGGGGATGGGATGGCAAGGTTAGATGTCAGCTCTTTTGCCGACGTTTGCTCTGATTTCTCCGAATTTCGTTTTTTCTCGTCGAATTTGGGGGTGAATTTGAGATTTAGGGTTCATGTTGCTGTTTTCATATCCTCAAGCAATGTGGCTATTTCGAGTGGCTGGATGATTACATTGATAGGCTTCAATTTGAGGGGCACCTCGATTCAGATTTGAGGGCAACTAGGGAGCTCAATTTACCGCCGCCTGCTGTGGAAAATTGGGAGGAGAATTTGAGCTCTGGAGTGGACAGAGCCGTCTCGACGACGAGGAATGCGCGCAATGCTGAAATGCCCGCGGAGCCCGAACTGAATGAGAAACTGAAGAAGATAAAGAAATATTTGTGGCAGATGGTCGATTTGCAGAAGCAAGCAAACATCATGGCAGGAGGATTTTATGGTTGCATCGTTACTCTCTATTTCTTTTACTTGTTGTTCATCCGTGTTTAGTTGGTTAGCTAGCTCGGTCTGTCACAGCAGAGGACGCGATCTGTGCACCATGCCAAGTTCAGTTGTTGAGGCGTAGAATTTTGATTTCATCTAACTGAATAAAAGCAGCAATTTGGAAATCTTTGCATTGCCGTGCCCATCCCTTGTTGCTGTCAGTTCTTCAGTTAACAGTTGGCAGACCAAAGTTCAGGTTCTAGGGAAAAAATGTCATGGGCTGCCGAAGCATGTTGGGCCACTGTTGAGTCAAATGGGCCAAAAGCACTGGATTTTAGCCAAAAAATTAATGGGCTGGGGGGCGGCGGCTATGCTATGAAAAAAAGGTGACCCTATGCGGGTGGGCTTGTTTCCTCTTTGGGCCAGGTTCCAACAGTTGTATTGATTTGAGTTTTTTTTTAAACTTTTGTGTTGCACATGTGATATTTTGGGACAAGTTGCTTATGCTTGAGCAAAATCAAGAAAGTACAACTCATTACTAATAATTACTTGAATGAAAATGCAAGGAGCAAAATCAAGAAAGTACATGTGATATTTTGGCCATTTTGGCCAAGTTGCTTATGCTTGAGCACATGTGATATTTTATAGGTATCAAAAAAATGCAAGGAGCAAAATCATGATAGTACAATATTACTTGAACGAAACATCTATATATATATATATATTAGCCCTTACAGCTCATGACAACACACTCTTACAACTCATTACTAATAATTAGAAACTAGATGGAGACACGACACGACAAGGGAAAGTAAATGACACAAAGTAAATAAAACGATAAAACTTAAACAGGGCTGCACCATCTTCACTCCGGGCCAGCTTCACCAACATCTTCTTGCTCGGGCGCCCCTTCTTGCTCACTCCTCGTCGTCGAGATTGTAGGGGAGGGTGTGCATCTGGTTGCGGGTGGGGAAGGTGTAGTCGTAGTTGGTGTAGATGTTGTACGTCGTGAATGCGATGAACTCACAGCCGCACCAAAAGACTTGCCCGAGGAGCGCGTAGGCGTCGAACGGGTTGGCGAAAGTGGCCGTGAGCATCACAAGGATGACGCCGTGCACGTCACGGGTTTCGTTGAGGCGAAACATGGGCCGCGTGCCCGGTGGGAGGTTGAGGTGGCGATAGCCGGCGGCGAGGAACTCACGGATGAGCTCGACCGGCCCCCTCCACCTCGATATCGCCCACACGCGGAGGATGCTCTCCACGACCACGCCGGGGGAGTAGCGCATCTCTGGAACCGTGCGTGGCGGCCAGAACGTTGCTCCGGTGAACTACATCTTGGCTAGCTGGCTTGATGTGCTTCGAGAGAGGAGAGGAAGAGGAGAGGAGATGGATCTGGCTTGTGTGGAGAGAGGATAGGAAGAGAGATGTATAAATAGAGGAGAGGAAGAGTAGATCAATTTAGGATTGGCATGTGTATCAGCGTGCGATTACTCTCCCGTGTGTACTGCAAGTTTGAATCGAGCTTGGTTTTTCGAGTCTGAAGCGTGGTTAATTGCTGCGGTGCGACGGGTCAGTGTGCCTCTGAATCGGCGTGGTTAATGGCTGTGGTGCGACGTCGGAAGGCATGCATGCAAAGTCTGAGTCAAGCGCGGGCCTTTTGCATGCAATCTGACGTGGAAGTCTGAATCGCCGCCAGCAGGCCACGAATGCATGAAAAGCCTACATGAGGCGTAGCACAACGGATAGCACGACGGCCCAGGTCCACGTAGAGTGCCTGCCCACTGGAACACTATGCGTGTTTGAAATAAAAAAAACACTCCAGCCAATCAGAGCGTAGAACGAGAGTGTCGCGGATCGACCTGTCTCAGCCGATCTCAACCGTCCGGGCAAGATTCCTTCTAGAAGGCATCGATCCAACGGGTAACGGCAAAACGCGGAAATCTGTGGGTTTCTTTCTAGACGGCATGATCGGACGGCCAACGTAGGGCTCTAGGGTTTATCCAATGGCCAGAAATCGCCGCTAGGGTTACGCGGGGTTTCGGCTGGGTCAACGGGGTTTTGTGAGGGTTGACCAAATTAAGGTTTAGCATAACTAATTCAAAAAAAATCAAAAAATATGGAACTTGTGCACATAGTCTTGTTATATCGTATAGTAACTAAAAATATATATAAATATGATTTACATACATTTTTACAAAAACGGCTTAAATCAAGTGAGAGACCTCGAACACATTCAAATGAGCATAACTAATTCAAAAAAATAAAAAATAAACCCTGTGCAGATAGTCTTCTTATGTCATATAGTAACGAGAAAAAAAATATAAATTCGGTTTACATACATTTACACGAAAATGGCTTCACTCAAATGTGATATATCGAACAGAGTAGTATGGATTTTAAGAGAGAGGAGGTGGGTTTAAAGTTTTTGAAAATGAAAATTGTCAAAACCTCACCAAAGCTTCATTTTGGAGTGACTAAGATAGATCTGAGCTTAGTTTTTCATTTTCATGTTTTAAACTTGATTTATTTATGTTTTTCAATTAAACCATTATTAATTAAAAGAAAATAAATAATATGAAGATTAATTCTATAAATAGTGAGACTTCAGAATGACACTATCTTTACTATTAAATAGGAGTTCGTACGTTGGTACGTCGTGAAATTTCTGTCTCCTGTGTGCGCCTCGCTATCACATAACGGGCCGAGGCCCAACAAAACCTGCTGGCCACCGTGCGCAACCTGCTCCCTGCATGACGACGAAGCGTGTTGCAACACTCATGGAGATCAAGTTTGTGATTGTTTTGAAAGGAGGAAAGAAAATTATGGTAATAACTGTGCTACTCAGTTGCCAAAAGATATCGATATAGTTTGCTACAAGGATAAGATAGAAAAGCTTTTCGATATTTTCCGGAACAGCAAAGGTTCATAGAGTATCCAAATATATTCTATGACAAATGGTTGGAGACATTTCACTGGCTGAGAATTGTGATTTAGAAGAAAATGACTCGACCAAATTAGGTGTGAAATGGCAAGGTAGGGAAGCTATTTTCATGAGGTGTGAGCATGGGAATAAGGCGACCTACAAGATGTGGTATACAATTGTGCTTGGTGGACTGGCACTGAAATTGGTGGAGGTTGACAAAGCATCTACGAACTGTAGGACGAAGGTAAGCTGTTTATACTGATTGTTGTTAGATATGTCTATCATTCAGTTTACTTATTTTTCACTCCACCAAATTGGTTAAATAGGTCTATCATTCCATTTAGGACTGAAGACGGGGGCAATATGTGATGGTTTCTTTTATGCATATACAAATTCGGAAGTGGACCTGGAGGCTAGGAGCCTGCAGCCGAGCACGAACGCAGGTCTGCTAGCTACGCTTGGGGAATAGAAATTTGACCTCAACAATCTCAAGAGTGACCTCAAGAGGACCTCGGTGCCAAATGTCAGGCAGGCTACAATAGAGGAACTCCTTGAGTCGGGCATGGCCTACATTCTTGTGGTGAGCTCTCTAATTCATATCACTCTAATTGCCGCGCTTAGACTGTGTATGTAATGCCAGTTGACATAGCATGTCCCACAGATGTTTGGTTCTCTTAATTACATTCTGTTGTACCATGTAACCGGCCGATGTAAAAATACATGATCCTTTATATGTTGCATATAAGCATATGTGAACAATATCGAAATTTGGGAGCTCTTAGTATTCGGATAACTATTACCTTCTTATTTGATACTTGATATTCGCTTATTGGGTTGGTGTTAAAATGATGGTCGAGAGTGATATATTTTGTTTATTCAAAAGAGTAAGTGTCCCTATATAGACCACGGACAGTATTGTGGAACCTTGTTGGTGCCCATGATTAGACTAATAGTTACATACTGAACTTCGGTTGGGTTATCGTGTCCTATAATAACCTATTAGTTAAATCCGTACTTGAGTTGTGTCATTGAAGTTGTATCTATTAATGTTCTACAGTACTTAGTTATGGTTAGATTGCATGTACTGACCCGTTCAACCTGTCCAGTATGTATCGTAGAATGCAATACTAAGCCTGTAGCAGGAGTCTGAAACCAAGGTTCTCGACTCCATGGTTCGAGACATGATCTATACTGCAAAAGAACACTGTTAGTCCTATATGTGTATGCTTCAGCTCAATTATTTTGCTAGCAGGATTAGCATGTGGCTTCTGCTGTTGCTCCATAGCGAAGTGGGATTAGAAGTGTTCGGCTGCGGTGGAAGCTACCTCCCGCAACCCTGCAAGTCAGTTTTTCTGATGGATATGTGACCTTGGATATCATGTCTCATTCAGAATTTTTGTACAGCTTCGATGCTTTTGGTGAGCAGTTTGTAGTAGCACACATTTAATTATTTTAACATATAATTGTAATGTGATGTTTCAGGAATTTATTCAAGCTGAGTTGCTTGTGAACTCAAAGAATATCAGACAATTAGCCTGTAAAGTTGTATGTGTCATTAGTATTAGCAGATGATTCTTATGCTTTTGTTTTCCTTGCTTTGATTACTGCAACTTTTACAATTCATTTAGGGCATTTAGAAAATATGGTACCTATTGGCGATTTGGTCCTTCAAATTGGAAATAGTACTATATGTCATGCGTTTGTTGTCTTGACATGTCAAGTGTGTAAAAGCTTGATACGTGTTCAGTTGTGTACCTTCCAAGGTTTAAATCTTAATCATATTCCAGTTGTGCCATCCCTTTCTTTGCCTTTTTGTATTGCAGCATGCAGTTTGGATTTGGTCCTGACCGTGTACTTTTAGGTGGTTATGTATTTTGTACCGAATATTGTTCTCATAATAAAATAGGCTAACATCTACTTGTGTCAACCGCAGCATTAATTAAGAAACGCATAATTCATTTACTTGTGTCATCCGTAGCAACGCACGGGCATACAACTAGTATAGATAGAACACAAGTCTAAGAAATTTATTTGGCTGATTTAGACAAGGTGAAAAAAATACTTGCTTAGAAATGGGGTCATTTACCCTAACTTTGGAGCTCATTTGAAACCCATTTTTTTCACGACTTAGCAAAAGGCCTCGGTTTGACGACCAAGTTAGATCAAACAAGTGTATAATAGTTTGAAATCATTGCAACATCCAAGCCAAGCAGAAATACCATGTAAAGTTTGAATTTTGGTTCAAATTTGAATTTTGGTTCAAATTTGAATTCAAATGGAATTCAAATGACCAAGTTATTACAACAACGCAAGTGCCAAATTATTACAACAACACAGAAGTGCCAAATTATTACAACACACATCATTCCAAATCTATTTATTTTGTCTCTTCTTACCACTCGGTTTCTCAACTTGTACAGCACACAACTTGTTGTTACTCTTTCTTTTCTTGCCAAAACCACTAGTCCTCTCCACAGCACGGCCAAGAGGTTCAGTTTGGACAACATCAGCAATAGTTTCAGTTTGGACATTAGCATCTGGTTTAGTTTGCACAACAATGTCCACAACAGGTTCAGTTTGCTCTCCAAGGTTCAGAATAGGTTCAGTTAGCTCACCAATGTCCAGAACATGTTTAGTTTGCTCACCAAGGTGCAGAATGGGTTGAGTCAGCTCCTGTGCATCAGGAACAGTTTTAGTTTGCTCGTGTGACTCCAAAACAAGTTCAGTTAGTGAACTGAAACTTCTCTTCTTTCTACTACCATTGAGTCTTGCTTTTTTCTGTGGCCAACATTGTTCAACAACAAGGGGTGGGCCTTTTTCTGCACGCTTTCTTCTGAAAAATAAATCATATCACTTGGTTAGACTGAAACAAGCAGCAAATACAAAAACAACACAAACAACAACAAAATTAACATACTTTGGCCTTTCTGGAGTGTAACGGCATTTTTGGGAACCAATTCTATGTGCAAGTTCCTCACACAACTTGCATCTGTTTTTGTTACCTTTTTTAGCTCTTTTTGGCTTCACATCTTTATCTTTTTTCCTTTCTTACTACTCCCACCTTTCTCAAACCATACTTTGAATCTGCTCTGTTTGCGCCTCCCAGCCTTTCTTCTAGTGAGGGGTGGACACATGGAAAATTCAAATTCCACCTCAGGCCAATACGATTGGTCTGTCAGTGCTGGAATTGGAGTTGCATATGCAGCCCTGAATCTTTGTACTGAGTAATAGTCATGCAAATATGGGTACATATTTAACTTGGGTTTAGATGCCAAAAAAAGTATGGCGTGCTCACATGGTTTTCTAGTGTGTTGCCACTCTTGGCAAGTGCATTCATGCAAATCAGTGTCAACAACATGCCTCTTGCCACTCTTTGTATCTCTAACTTCAGCACCCCACATTGAAGATTTCTCAAGAGATAGATGTGAAAGATTTCGGCTCCTGTTGACCACCTGATGTACCACTGCTGGAAGCTTATCCCCTTCTAAAACCTCACCAATTCTTCTTCTCAATTCCCACAAGCGCATGATCATGATCCTGATTTGGTCCACCATGTCATGCACAGGCAAGTCTTTCGACTCCTTCACCTTGTTGTTGAAACTTTCTACCTAGTTGTTGTTGATATGATCACACTTGATGGCAGTATTAAAACCTGACCTGTACCATAAAAGAGAATGGTAGGTGCTCAACCATGAACCAAAATCATTCTCACCACATGCCTCCATTATCTTACCAAGGTGATAGGAATGTGTCTGTGTGGTGTAAGATCTTGCTGCTGGCCACATACGCCCAAATTCTTCTCCTCAGAATTTCTTTATCGGATTCATCCACATGTGTCCAAAGAACTCACTCTACTCAGCATGGGGAAAACATTCTTCACTGCATTTTCTAGCCCTTTGCATCCATCTGTGTGGATGGCCAAAGGTGATACTGGCCCTATGTATCTTTTCAACTACATCATGAACCATGTCCACGATGCCTCTGTCTCTGACTGAAACATTCCAATGGCAACAGGAAACATCCAGTTGTGTCCATCTGGAGCATTGCATGCTGCCAACTGACCATTCCACTTTCCAGTCAAAAAAGATGAGTCTATGCTAAAAAATGGACGACGTCCCGCTTTAAATCCATCGATGCAAGGCTTTAAACACATAAAAAACTTGATGAAATAAACCTTGCCATCCTCTTTTACCTCAGTATCTATCTCCAACACACTGCCAGGTGACCTCTTCTCCACTTCTGCTTTAAAGCTATACAACATCCTAAATGTATTTGCCCAATCACCATATAATGATTTCATTGCCCTTTGTTTTGCCTTCCACACTGTGGTATATTTCAGCACAATGGGGTACTGCTTTTCCAAGTCAACTTTAAGTCTCTTTGCTGTAGTGTTTGGTGTCTTGGCTAAAATAGGAGTAATCTTTTGTGTAATCCAAAGTTGTGATGTCATCTTTGAAACTCTCTGTGAACTGGTAATACATGTATGCTGATGTGGGATTTGATTTACCCTGATTGTGTGGCCATCAGGTTGTCGTCTAGCAGATATGTACCACTTGCAAGGGTTGGCACCTCCATCAAAACCTTGGCACCTAGCATAAAATTTCATTCGATCAGTTCACAGAGTCTTGGCCTCAAACTCATGTTTCACTACATAGGTCTTGAAACACATCCTAAACTCATCCATGTTTGGCCACAACTTCCCCACCTCAATGACAGGGTTCTCTTTGTCATACACATTCACCAGCTCATCATCATGTGCATCATCTACATCATCTGCAACATCTTCCATCAACTCCCCATCCACATCTTCAGGGCCTGAATTTGTGTTAGCATCAGCAGGCAAAGTACTATCATCCTTCTTCTTATCTCAGTCATCAACTGGAATGCCAAACATTTTGGCCATCTTAGCGTCAGCTATTGGTGCAATGACCAAATATGTGCGTTCATCTAATTCTACTAAATTCCAATCAACAATAACCTGTCTAGCACCATGGCATCCCTGTTCTACATCTGCAGCAGCCCCTGTTTCTTCACATATCACTGTCAGTTCAGTAAGCATTGGCAACAACATCTGCTTTTCTGCAGCCCACTCAGCATCTGCTATCTGTGAAGCCATCTTTGATGGCACATAACCAACCCTGGAATTACAGTTCAGATCAATGAGCTCTGCATAAAAGGTTGCTTTTTTTGCTTGCCCAACCATCTTGTTGATCAATTTCAGCAACCATATCTTCTCCATCTTCAATTCGGGCATAAACACCCTTCCAATCGTTGAACGGTAGTAGTGATACCTCTTGATCTGGACCCCAAACAATGCTCTCCCCAATTCTCTCCACCAAATTCTTCACTGCCTTCTCCTCCATGCTCTGAAGTTCCTGGGGATCAATATATGTACATTGGACCTCCCAATTAACTCTCGTGTCTCTCTCAATGTCTAGAACGCTACCATCACCTAGCTTGGCCTTACAAGGAAAGAATTCAACTGTAATTTCGAAGGTAGGCACAGAATTTCCCATGTTTGTCAATGGCGGGAAGCGGCGGTCAGCTAGTGCAGGGGACGAGGAACAAATCGAGTTCAAAATAAGCTAGAAATAGGAGCGCATTACCGATTTGATGTACTCTCTCCTCCCTCCATCTCCTTCAGCCCTCGTGCACCTCTCCACCAGCCCACAATCTAGATTTCAAATCGGCCGGGAAAGTGAGCATGAGGCCACGAACGCATCCAAAATTGAGGGGAAAGGGACTAGGGTTGCGAAATTACTCACCCGTTGTAGCTGCTCCGCCGTCGAGAAACGCGCTCCACCGCAGTCGAGAAGAAATCACCGCCGCCGCTGGAGAAGAGGCAAAGGGAGGCGCGTCGAGCCGAGCACGGGTGAGTCGAGCGGAGTCGAGCACGGTCTAGGTGGCAACTGAGTGGATCCCACCTGTCGGAGCACATAACCCCCTGTCCTAATCTAATCTCACCCTCCATTAAGAACCAGACAGCCGTTTTTTCAGTTAGTCTTGCCAGAGCTATTTACACGCTAAGAAACGTCGCACGCGAGCTATTTCAGCCAAAGACGTCGCTTCCTGGCCAATTCCCCTCAACGACATCGCACAGTAGCTATTTGCCCATTCGTTTCAGTATATGCATGCATGATACGTGAGGTACCATTCCTGGTATTTCTCTTCCAGCAGCCGTACCCATGTACTTTGCATGGTTACGCTTTGTCTTCCACACAAAGTATATATATATATATATATATATATATATATATATATATATATATCGAGAGAATTGGCAGCTGGTTTTGACCGAATCAAACAAGTTTTGTCGACCAAAGAATAGTTTTAAACAGGTTGCATGTTCGTCCGGAGAAAAAAAACGTAGTGGTAGATGGCTGAGCTAAGACAGGTCATGCAGCATAAAAATACCCCGATCTTTCAAATTGTGGGATGCTGGCTATAAACTTGAATAGCTCCAAATCCAAAGTCACCTCTGCTCGGTGCATCTCATGCCCCCTTCTATCACCACAACATGTATTTTTGAAACGAGGCAAAATGTTTGCCTTTTTCGTTGATTAAGAAAGAAGATAGAGTAACGATTACATGGCCGGGGCCAACCCTAGCCCAAACACAATACAAGTGTGTTGAGTGTAAACAAAACACCAAAGTGAATCAAAAGGAAACTACTCTCCCAGGATGAAGTTCACCAAGCATCTCGCGTCCGCCGTAATCCAAGTTTGGGCATCCTCCTTGATCTGAGAAATGACAAAGGTAGAAAGGTGCGAGGAGTGACAGAAAATTGTGGAGTTGCTCTCATTGAAAAGCTTCGAAGCGGCAAGAGTGATCATGGAAACAACAACCTTCCGAGAATCCCCCAGATGCACCACCGAAGCCACCCAACAGTTCTTGATCGAGTGAAGACCTTCCCAGCGACTGAGCAGTAAGTGTGGGGTCCAAATCCACGAAGCGGTCACGTTCCAAATGCTAGCAGAAACCGGCAATGAAAAATAAGGTCAACCCCAGACTCCTGAACCTTACAGTAAAAGGGACAATTCCCACAATTCAGCAATCCGCGCCTATGAAGACGATCCGCCTCCACACCCTGTTTTGAATGCTCATCTAAATAAAAGCTTGCATTTAGGCAGAGCCCAAGCGTTCCACGCCAATGTGTTCATGGGGAGGAAGTGTGAAAAGGATATACATCCCGGGTACCCTACCATAAGGGTACCTGGTACACGTGTCGACTGAGTCCCAACTATCAAGAGCCTACATGAAGCCCATGACGAAAGGCCCAACAAGATGGAATACCCTCCAAGATTAGACGTAGGCATAGTCAGTTTAAACTTTCCTTACATGTAAACAGGGTCGGTTGCGAACTCCCGAGACCCAGCCTATTACATAAAGGCTGGGAGGGCCGCCATCCTGGACACGCAATACTCGAACCACCAAAACCCTAGCGAGATCGACATCTCGCCAGGACCCCATTGTAGCCCGCATAATCTCACACGATCAATACCAAACAAGCAGGAAGTAGGGTGTTACTCTCCGGAGGCCTGAACCTGGGTAAATCCCTGCTTTTGCATGTCAGCCGACGAAACTACCAGCTCTACCACGTTCTCTCCCTCGTAATCTCAACCCTAGGTCCTTAACCATGGGATTTGATGAGTTAACCCCTCGTCAATTGGCGCCGTCTGTGGGAAAGCATAGTGCTGGACTCACGGTTTCTTCAGTTCCCTCGGAAAACGGCGACTCGCCGATCGCATCTACAAATGGCGACTCGCCGGCTGCATCGACAAACCAGAACTCGCCGACTCGGACGGCACACGGCAACTCGCCGACTCACTCGACAAACGGCAGCACGCCAACTTCACATGCAAAAAGCACATCAGATCCTCTGATGAACTTCAAGCCACACTCGCCAGAATTCCAGAAGACGTTCGCTGGTCTCGGGTCAGGTTTGGGTTTAACCGTTGGTTCGTTCAATTTTTTCATAAACAAGCTTGGTATGCAGGAGTTGACAGATCTACGCCAACTCACGACTTCCGCACCCGAGGCTCCATCGATTGTGGCTCCTTCGACTGCGGATCCATCAACTGCGTCCATACCATCGTCGATCCTCCAAGCCTGCTCGTCTGCAACAACCATGTCGACTCGAGAGATCAACGAGTTCATTGCGAAAGAACTCCAAGGTGAGGAGGCTGAATCAGCATACCGCACAAACGATCCCGAGCTCAATCTTCCACTCGAGGATAGCTTCGACTGTGGGATCTCCCTCAGCGACTTCGATGAGCCCGAAACTCATATCGACAACCACGTCGACTCTGAGATCTGCACCAACAACAACCTCAACTCCGAGATGCATAACGACTTCGCCGACACCGAGATGAGCATAGGCGATGAACACGTCGATGGCGAGCTTCGCCCAGAGGAGCTGTTCGACTGGCATACTGACTCTGATATGAGTCTCGATGAAGACGTCGAGTCCATGAAGGGACTAGAAAACACATACACATACCCTCGGGTGATACCCCAGCAGGTCTACGTTGCCTTCGCCGCAGAATCATCTAATGTTGCGGCCAGTTGCAGGCCTACAGCATTCCCGTGCACAGTTACAATGCCGGATGGAGTCACAACTCTCACAATTACTGCTGAGATGGCAGCAAAAGCAGATAAAGTCATTAAGGAGTGCACAATGACGCCAGTGGACGCAACACGAGAGGAGATGTTGACCTTCCAGTACTTCAACTGGCAAGAATCACTTCGACTGTAGCAGATCAGAGCACCACTCGAAGAACATATAAAGCAAACTAGCTTGTCGAGTGCACGGAGAAGACAGATCTCCATGAGCTCCACCGGCGAGCAGACACAAGACCCAGATCAAGGATGTCAAGCCTCGCGGAAGATGAGAGGGAAGCGCTCACCCGCAACTTAGGCCACTCTTTCATGACATTCGACGAAGAAGGAGTACCAGTACCCAAAACAGCTGCAGGTGCCCTTTTTACTGCTGCAGCATACCTAGAGGCAATCAAGCCTCCAGCGGATGACCCCAATGCAAAACTACATCGCCAACAGATCAAATCACTCGCCTTAGCGGTGAAAGCCATACGCCAAATCCCAAAAACGCTAGGAGGGAGTCGAGACCGTGCCATAGTAAACCCACGTCGTGAAGAACATAATCGCAGTGGTGGCAGTCACCACTCTAAGGAAAGGAGTGGCTCACGTCGGCGCAGGTCTAGGAGCAGATCACGCAGATCTTACAGTAGCGACTCGTACTCTGATCAGGAGCCTGAGCCATGCAGAGCTCTGTGCTTCACTCGACGTGTCCGCGAGACACGGTTGCCCAAAGGGTTCAAACTCACATCTGAACAGCCCAAATACACGGGTCGACAGGAAACTTCAGGATGGCTGGAGGACTACAGACTGGCTGTCTCGTGCCAGCGAGGCACGAATACCACAGCCATGCAATACATACGACTCATGCTCGAAGGCACAGCCCGCGACTGGCTCAAGGCTCTACCTCCATCAACATACGACTCGTGGGATCACTTCCGCGCAGACTTCATCAAAAACTTCGAGCCTCTATGTGAGCGACCAAAAATGTTCGAAGAATTGAGAGCCTGCATTCAACAGTCGTACGAAACGCTGAGGTCATACATCCGACGATGGACTGAGATACGCAACTCAGTTGGAGTAATGTCAGAAGATATGGCCATGGATGCTTTCATGATGGGCCTCGCCAGGCGATATTTCAAAGAAGCACTTGGTCGCCAAAAGCCAACCTCTGTGACTAACCTCCTAAAGATCGCGACTGAGTGGACAGACGGAGAAGACATGGCGAACACCACACGCGGGTCCTCACCCCGTGACAATCATGATAGCGGCAGTTGAAACCGCAAGGATTCGTACAGAGACGACCGGAGGCACAAATGTTCAAAACGTCACTACGACGACGACAGACCCGAATTCATGGCGGCTGGATTCTCCACACCCCGCAACGACCAAGACAGAAGTGACCGACGGTCAGAAGATCGACGGGATAGTCGAGATGATCGCCGGGTGATGCATGTAAAAGGCATACATGAACTTTACATTTTATTACTTGATATTCCAACTTATTTGCATCATATATGGGTTATATTTATGTTTTATAATGATTTTAGGGGATAATTCACAGGTTTCCCATTTATTTGGAATTAACCCTGCAAAACTAGAAAACCCCTTTTTCCATGTTTTTGACTTCCAGGGACCAAACGACGTCCAAATGACCTAAGATTTTACGGGGCCCAATATTTGGAAATAAGAAGACGTACGAGCCAAGGATCCGCGAAAAAGGAAGTCCGAGGAAGAAAATAGATTGGCCGTGTGGGACCACCTCTTTTATTCCTGGTGGCTCCGATGCCGTCCGTTTTCGTCTCCGTGGCTTCGTCTTGACCTAAAAACGTCTATAAAAACACACGAAACAAGAGACAGAAGGCTGCCGCCGGAGAAGATCGGAGGGGGAAACGCCGCCGGAATCACTTCTGGAAGGCTCCTCCATCCCCCCTCCGGAGTCTCCATCAACACCACCGTCAAGACCAGCACCATCTCCATCACCATCTTCGTGATCCACTTCATCCCCCTCATAGTTTGAGATTGTTCGAACCCTATCTATTGTTTAAGCGCTATTCTACCTGTGTATGATTGGCTACTTGTCATTGTTTGGGGTGAGATTATATTTTTCAGATTGTGTTGTATCACTTATACCATTGAATCATATCATGTCTTTGCATTGTGAGTAGTTCTCTCATGTTCCTGGGGGCATAGGATGAATTGGCAATGATTTATATATGACATGTGTTGGTATTTTGTCTAGTTTTTATCTTTTATGTAATTCTATGATGGTGTTATGCGAACGTCAACTGCACATCGCTTCACCTATATGGGCTCATAGGAGAGCACCATAGTGTAATGGAGTGAGGAAGACTTGGGAGGACATGTAAACCTGAGACCGAGTCATGAAGTTGCATTATGAGGGTATTAATATCGGGGACCTTAGAGTGTAAGGCTATGGTGGGACTTTATGTCTTAATAACTCTTGTGCAATCATTTACTTGGCCATAAGAACCATCATAAGGGGTTTAGTTTATTTATTTAGCTATACCTAATAATGGCTCCGTCCAAAGAAGATTAAAACTTGACAAAATGATTACCTTGTTGTTCTAGAAATATTTATGCCATGATGTCTAGGTTGCCCTTGGGAACGTTCTCCACTTATAAGAAACACACACTTGAGTTTGTCCTCTTGCTACATAGAGGATTGGGCTTTCTCTCTTTGAGAGCTTTCAGTTGCTACTATTTATCTTCCGCATTTTTACTCTCTTGCAACTATACAACCGAAAATCCCAAAAACACTTGCATCTTTCATTGTTTAATTTATCATTCTTGCTAACCAATACCTTCATATCCTCGTGGGTTCGACAACCTTTTCTAATTGAAAGGTACTACAATTGATCTCCTGCACTTGGGAGTCATCAAGATACTTTTCTGGCGCCGTTGCCGGGGGCGTAGCGCTATTGGTAAGAAGTTTGGTAAGGAAACTTGAAACATGAATTTTATTTACTATTTTATCTCATTGTTACTATGGCATTTATGAATCGTGCTTCGCTGCATCTTGCTTTATATGAAAGTGCTTATGCTAATGCTCCTAAAGTGGTTGAAACTACTGTGTCTGAGGTACCTAAAGTGGGATTTAAAATTCCCATTGGTCATGTTAAAAGAGTTATGAAAAATCATTTACAGGAGATGGAACTAAGTCTGCACGTGAACACGTGGAGACAATTGAAGACATATGTGGTTTATTTAGGCTTCCTGGTATTACTGATGATCAGGCTGGTAATGCTCGTATCTGGTTCATGTCTTTGGATGAAGAAGTCACTATTGAATGGAGTATTTTGAGGAAGGTTTTTCTTAAATATTTTACTCCTAAAGAAAGAATTCTTGCTGCCACGGAAAATACTAATATTTTGCAGGAAGAGGAGGATAAAAACCTAAGCTTGGGGATGCCCGTGCAACCCCAAGAAGATGATGAAAATGATGAACAACTAGAGAATGAAGAGAGGAAACTTCCACCTTCACCACCTATGGATGAGGGTAACACTCAAAATTTGTTGATGATAAACTTTGCTTTTATGATTCTGATGATGAGGAGGACTATCAACCTATGCCTAATGAGAACACTATTGATAATAATTTTAAAAATGATGAGGAGTATGGTTTGGACATGTTTTATGATAGTACTCTAGATGATGATCCTATTTTGCTTGATGATCCTCCATGTTTAGAACTTGTTACTACTTCATGTGAGGATAAAAATGATATACTTGCTGAGTGTGAAAATACTCTTACTTATGAGAGTCCTACTTTATTTTTGAACTCTCCTATTCACACCATGGAGGAGAAGCTTTTAATGTTGAAAAGTACTTATGTGGGCTGAAATTATCTTACACTAATAACCATTTCACCCATAACCATCATGTTTGTGGTGCTTCTTGCAATTATTTTGAGAGAGGAAAACACACTAATAGCTCACATGATAGTTTTAATAATCCTCTATATGTTCCTAAGTTTGCAAAGTTGCACCAATCTAATAGTTTTTTATCAAATTTGCTTCCACTACTTGTAACTATTATGAGAGAGGAAGAAAGACTTATCTTTATGCTTCTATGTTATTTAAAATGCAACCTACTGATCATTACATGCATTGGTTACCACAAAATTGCTGCTATTTATTCATATATAAAATGCCAATGCATAGGAAAGAGTTAGACTTAAAAGTTAATGGTTTAATGTTTTGTGGTGTGCTCTTTATGCTTTTATTTCCTATTCTGTTTGGGCACACCTTTATATCTTGAAAACATGTGAAATAACTTTACCTACTGTTTTCTAATTGCTAGTTTAAGATTTTCACTTTATATAAAATTTGGGAAAGTAAATGAGAAGGATGAGTAATGGAGATGTTGGGGTCGACCTTGAACATGTGTTGTTCATGCCAATGGAACCATTGCAAAGTCTCTATCATTAAAACTTTTCCCAAAGCTAAAACCAAATAAAAAGAGTGTTTATGTTGTATATATTTGCTTCTTCTTTTGCCTTTTTACTAAATCAAAAACAACAAAAATATTTTCTTTCTTCTTTGTTTGTTTCTCTTGATTCTTTCTTGGTTCATTTTGTTTCTTTTTGATTTTTATCTTCAGTTTAAGTTTTGGTTTTTGAGTCAAGGTGCTTGTTTACTACTGTAACATCACCTTTGTATCTTATTTTTCATCTTTATGGCAAGAATAACCTCTTTTGAGAGGAGGGATCAGACAATAGTGATTTGCTGTCCAGAAAACAGATTCCTAAGCTTCACTGCGAAAAATGTTAAAAATCACAGAAGAGGAATTTTGACCTGAAATTTTACGACAGCAATATTCAGTTATTATTACACATTTCATTAGTTAAAAGTTTTCTGATTTGAGCAACGTAAGTGCCTCTGAAAATTCACTCTTTACGGGCTGTCAGTTTTTGACAGATTCTGTCTTTATTTTGCATTAGCCTCATTACTTGTGTTTTGTGTGGTTCTTTTGATCAATGAACAATACCAACCATAGTAACAATAGTTAATGTTTAGAATCAACTCATGATATGTCTTTGCTGTACCTATGTGGATTTAATTTATGGAGACACTAACCCCTCTAATCAAGTTTTATGATGAGTTTTGTGTAAAGAGAATTTTCAAGTGGAAGAGTTGAGGGTGATGAACAAAGATCAAGAGGGACAAACACTCAAGCTTGGGGATGTTACCCCTAGGCTCACCCTACATATCAATAAGTACAAGAATTCAAGCTTGGGGATGCCAAGCCACCTCACTCCAACCATCTTGATACCAAGTAAGTAAGCCTAGCTATATGGCTATAAAGAAAGCGCTTTACGGGAGGCAACCCGGTTGTTTTTATTTTTATTTTCTTTGTGTCCTCTTGCTGTAACAAGAGACTTAGTTTTTAGTTTTGTTTCTGGAATTTTTAATAAAGTGCCAAGTTTTACCCATTTTGGAAAAAGTTGCTTTTGTATTCGGAGATTTTATTCCAGCACGAATCTGTGCACGGTATGATTTTTATTTTATTCTGTAACTCCGAATGAGCTGATATTTGAACTGTAGTTGCAACTTTTCATCCTCTGTATATGAATTTTTTCAGATTTTTTCGACATATTTAAGTAGGGTAGAAAAATGCGTTTTGCTGCTGCTGTTTTTCTGGACAGATTCTGTCCCATTTTGTTTGATGCATTCTTTGAACTTTTAACTTGAATCTTTTTATCCAATTGAGTTTATAAGTAGGCATACAACATTATACACTTTCTGGACATTCATATGAATTTTTGTTTAAGGATTTTATGCAGCAAGCAATTCATTTGTCTATCACTACTAATGTCACCCCACAGAAAAGAAATGGGAGAAACGGTGTTTTGAAGTTTTTTCACAGGGATTAGAGGAGATGCACCAAGAGCTATCCAAGGATGGTGAAGACCATAAGCTTGGGGATGTGAAGACAACCCCACTGGACCAACACACTCTCGGTTTGCACACGTCTAACTTCTGTTTTTCGATCAATGCACTTTATCGTATAAACTTGGAGCGTCTTTTATTTGCTTTTTATTTCGGTTTGTTTTTGTTTGTTTAGACCACCACTATCATTATATATGAGAGAGCTACTGGAAATTTGGGTTGAATTAAGTTGGATGCTATTAAAAATTGGGATAGGGATGTTTGAGTTGATTCAAAAAGATACATATAGTTGCATGATTCATATGCTTTTAATGAGTATTAATTTGCAAGTGTTTTATCAAGAGCTATCTTTTATTCATGTTTTGATGCTGAATGTTACTTTACTTTGTTTAACATGGATTGATTAGTTCTATGGACACTTATGCATGCATTTAGACGGTCAACTTTCTCCCTCTTGCTAGCCCAAAAATTCCAACAAGTAAAAACTTGTTTTCCAACACCTTCAACCAAAGTTTTTCCAGTGAGTCCACCATATCTACCTATTAGCTTTATGCTATTCCAGTATGTTTATCATGTTATATTGTGTTATCTATACTTCTGAATTAAAATGCTTATGTTATTGATTGTTATGGGAAAAGTTGGTTAAAAAGCTCTCACGAACTTGATGCACACTTTACTTTTATTGCACTTAATAAACATGACCATTGTGATTAAAATTATGAAGTTGTGAGCTTGACAAAGTCTTGGTTGGGAGTTAGCCATATGTGCTGTCACATGGCAAGCTTTCAACATTGCACTTATTTATATTTAGTTGATATCATGTACTTTTGTTTATGGATGCTTATCATGGTGCCAAATAAATGTGGAAACTTAGTAAGTTTAAAGAGTTTGTATAAATGGCTAGAGAGATGCCTGGGCCGCTAATCTAAGCCATGCATCATTCATGGTGGAAATTTACAGCTTCCATAGTGAACCTTCATGATGCACCTCATAATAAAAAGCTATACCAATAGTAAATAAAAGAGTGCTGAGATTGTTCATTGTCTGTTTGTCTTGTCATTTTGACATGGGCTTGTTCCATGTCCTGAGGCAAGAGGTACCCCAGTTGACACTCTTATGATGCTATTATATTACTTACAATGACTTTAACTTGAACTTACTTTTGTGGACCGAGTTGAGTAACACCATGGTGTAGGTACTCGTATTCACGGGGCATGAGGCATTCAACCCATACTTTGTCAAGCACACTACTCATATTTGCTTTCACTTTAAACTTTAACCATTCAAGATGCTATGATAGGGGTAATGAGAGCTCCACACCAATGAATACCACATTGCAAACATTAACTTAAGTAGAAGCATTTGGAAGCTAGATGAAACTTATTCATGTTTTACCTCTACTTATTTATCTATCTTTCCAAAGTGTCCACTTTTATATTCAGATTTTACAAGATACTCTATGACCATTATAGGATGTTTTTACTTTTCATTATGCATACATTTGTCCATAGTACTTTCTTCTATGTTACACTTTGTGAATTATCATTGAACATCCTTACATTGAATATTTGATATCACTTCATAATCTATCTTGTATATTGCTACTCCTTTGAAGAATGAATCATTTGACTCTATGTAGCAATAGTAATCATCTTTGATATCCATTGATAGTATTAAAATGCAAAGTCCATGTTAGTTTTATCACCTTCATACTCGAGGACGAGTATTGGTTAAGCTTGGGGATGTTGATGCATGTAAAATGCATACATGAACTTTACATTTTATTACTTGATATTCCAACTTATTTGCATCATATATGGGTTATATTTATGTTTTATAATGATTTTAGGGGATAATTCACAGTTTCCCCATTTATTTGGAATTAACCCTGCAGAACCAGAAAACCCCTTTTTCCATGTTTTGACTTTCAGGGACCAAACGACGTCCAAATGACCTAAGATTTTACGGCCCAATATTTGGAAATAAGAAGACGTACGAGCCAAGGATCCGCGAAAAAGGAAGTCCGAGGAAGAAAATAGATGGTCCCACGAGGCCAGATTCCTTGGCCGTGTGGGACCACCTCTTTTATTCCTCGTGGCTCCGATGCCGTCCGTTTTCGTCTCCGTGGCTTCGTCTTGACCTAAAAACGTCGATAAAATAGTCCCCCGAGGAGTTTCGTGAGGAGGCGGCGGACACAAAACACACGAAACAGGAGACAGAAAGCTACCGCCAGAGAAGATCGGAGGGGGGAAACGCCACCGGAATCACCTCCGGAAGGCTCCTCCATCCCCCCTCCAGAGTCTCCATCAACACCACCGTCAAGACCAGCACCATCTCCATCACCATCTTCGTGATCCACTTCATCCCCCTCATAGTTTGAGATTGTTCGAACCCTAGCTATTCTATCTGTGTGTGATTGGCTACTTGTCATTGTTTGGGGGTGAGATTATATTTTCAGATTGTGTTGTATCACTTATACCATTGAATCATATCATGTCTTTGCATTGTGAGTAGTTCTCTCATGTTCCTGGGGCATAGATGAATTGGCAATGATTTATATATGACATGTGTTGGTATTTTGTCTAGTTTTTATCTTTTATGTAATTCTATGATGGTGTTATGCGAACGTCGACTGCACATCACATCACCTATATGGGCTCATAGGAGAGCACCGTAGTGTAATGGAGTGAGGAAGACTTGGGAGGACATGTAAACCTGAGACCGAGTCATGAAGTTGCATTATGAGGGTATTAGTATCGGGGACCTTAGAGTGTAAGGCTATGGTGGGACTTTATGTCTTAATAACTCTTGTGCGGTCATTTACTTGGCCATAAGAACCATCATAAGGGGTTTAGTTTATTTATTTAGCTATACCTAATAATGGCTCCGTCCAAAGAAGATTAAAACTTGACAAAATGCTTACCTTGTTGTTCTAGAAATATTTATGCCATGAAGTCTAGGTTGCCCTTGGGAACGTTCTCCACTTATAAGAAACAGACACTTGAGCTTGTCCTCTTGCTGCATAGAGGATTGGGCTTTCTCTCTTTGAGAGCTTTCACTTGCTACTATTTATCTTCCGCATTTTTACTCTCTTGCAACTATACAACCGAAAATCCCAAAAACACTTGCTTCTTTCATTGTTTTATTTATCATTCTTGCTAACCAATACCTTCAACTCCTCGTGGGTTCGACAACCTTTTCTAATCGAAAGGTACTACAATTGATCTCCTGCACTTGGGAGTCATCACCGGGACAGTCGAGATGATCGCCGGACAGTCGAGATCGCAACCAACGCAGCGACAGCTACAAGAAGAAAGATTGGCGCAAGTCGCGCTCTGGTGCACAAAATGAGCGATCATTTGATGACAAGATGGATGTTGATTACATATTACACCTGTACAAGGGGGACGACAGAAAATTGCGCTCCAATCACTCGATGAGAAACTGCAGAGAATTCGAACAACTAGCATCTGACTACATGCAACTCAGTAAGGCAGCAGCCGCACACACACCCGCACCTGCACCTGTGCCTCAGCCAAACAATGTGCCCGTTCTGATGGCACCACCTCCACCACCACAGCCTGGCGCAGGCGGAAATATCGCGGGTGCCATACAACCCGTACCTCGGGGACGAACCTCAGTACCCTCCGCCCCAAGGGCAGATGTACATGATACAGAAAGGTCGTCCTTCCAACAGGGAGCAAAAACTTCGCACTCGACAAGTAAATATGGCGGTCATGTCACCTCCTGTCGTAACTGAATTCTTGAAGGGATCCGAAACTGCAATAAGCTTCAGCAGAGAGGACCACCCACCTCGATAGTTCGTCCAGGGCACTCTGCTCTGGTACTCGACGCCCAAATTGGAGGTTACGCCATATCCAAGGTCTTCATGGATGGTGGCAGCGGCATAAATCATCTTTGCGGATACGCTCCGCAAAATGAACAGGTCAGTCGAAAACCTGCCAAAATCCTCAAATACCTTTCACGGTATCGTCCCAGGCAAAGCAATAAGCCCAGAAGGCACCATACAACTCGATGTTACGTTCGAGGACAAAACTTCAGGACAGAGTCGATTGAGTTCGAAGTCGACTGGAAGTCACAATACCACGCCATACTTGGACGCCCGACGTTCGCTCGATTCATGGCAGTCCCACACTACGCATACCTTCAGCTGAAAATGCCTGGACCAAAAGGAGTAATCACAGTCAAAGGAAACTTCCAAAAGTCCGATTCTTGCGACCGAGAGTTTAGCAAAATCTCTGAGATGTTCGGCATGGAAGCAACACTCGCCGATCTAGCGGTCTCCAACGATCGAACACTTATGCCGTAGCACAAGAAGGTGGCAGTCGACAGAGCATTCAATGCCACCAATGACACAAGGTCGCATCAGGTGCACCCGACTGATCCGACCAAGACAGTCAATGTCTTTCGAGTCTGCCTATCGCATAGGAAAGCGCGCTCGTCGAATTCCTCCGTGAGAACTGGGATATATTTGTGTGGTCCAGCCGACATGCCAGGTATTCCCAGGGAATTCGCCGAGCACTCTCTCCAATTATTTCCAGATGCTAAACCAGTCAAGCAAACAATGCGCCGCATATCCGGCCCGAAAAGAACCGCAGTCGAAGCCGAAGTCGACAGACTACTCGCAGCAGGTTTCATCAGAGAAATCAAGAAATCACAATGGGTGGCTAACCCCGTACTTAGAGAAGAAGCACACAGATATCCTTCGGATGTGCGTAGATTTCACAGCACTCAATAAATGTTGTCCAAAGGATCACTTTCCACTACCTCGAATCGACCAGATCGTCGACTCCACCGCCGGGTGCGCTCGCTTGTCCTTCCTGGATGCTTACTCAGGTTACCACCAGATAAGGATGAAGAAGAGATGAAGAGAAAACGGCGTTCATAACCCCACTCGGGGTCTACTGCTACACAACATGCCTTTCGGGCTCAAGAACGCAGGCGCAACCTACCAGCGCATGATGCAAGACTGCCTCAAGAAGCAAATTGGGCGAAACGTCCAGGTCTACGTAGACGACATCGTCATAACAACAAGGGAGGAAAACACACTACTCGATGACTTGCGAGAGACGTTCGCAAACCTCAAACGCTTCCACATCAAGCTCAACCCGAAGAAGTGCACGTTCGGCGTGCCAGCAGGGCAGCTCTTGGGTATCTAGTCTCAGCTCGTGGAATCGAGGCGGACCCGGAGAAAATACAGGCCATCTTGACAATGCAAAGGCCTTCAAAGCTCCATGACGTACAAAAATTAGCAGGTCGAGTGGCAGCACTCAGCCGATTCATCAGCAAATGGGCGAAAAAGCACTCCCGTTCTATCGGCTGATGAAGAAAGCAGACAAATTCGAGTGGACGCCAGAAGCCGAAGCAGCCTTCACGGATCTCAAGCGAGTCCTCACAAGCCCTCCAATCCTCGTCGCACCAAGGGAACGTGAGCCACTATACCTGTATGTCTCCGCAACTAACAGGGTGGTAAGTACCGTACTGGTAGTCGAACGCAGGAGGAGGGACACGCCCAAAGCATACAACGCCCAGTCTACTACTTGAGTGAAGTCCTCTCCATATCAAAGCAGCGGTACCCGCATTATCAAAAGCTGGCCTACGCCGTGTTCATGTCCTCAAGGAAGCTGACGCACTACTTCGCAGAGCACCCGATCACTGTAATCAGCACCTCAGGGATCGGAGACATCCTCACAAATCCCAACGCAACTGGGCGAGTCGCAAAATGGCTCATCGAGCTAGGACCACGAGATATCAAGTATGATTACCCGAAGGCCATCAAAGCACAAGTCTTACCTGACTTCCATACCGAGTGGATCGAAGCTCAGTTGCCAGGAGCACCAGATGTGTCCAACTCATGGACTATGTACTTCGACGGCTCAAAGAAGAACGAAGGCGCAGGCGCAGGTGTCATCCTCATATCACCAAAAGGCGACAAGCTTCGCTATGTCCTGCAGATGGGATTCGAGTTACCATCCAATAACGAAGCTGAGTACGAGGCCCTGATCCATGGCATGCGGATGGCCAAAGCCCTCGGGTGCACTCGACTGATGATCTATGGTGACTCGAATCTGGTGGTGCAGCAAACAATGAAGGCCTGCGATGCCATCGCAGACAACATGATCGCCTACTGCGACCTGTACAACATAATGGAGGGCAGCTTCGAAGGCTGCGAGTTGCGGCACATAGGGAGAAAGCAACGAAGAGCTGATATGCTAGCCAACCTTGGCTCGACCAAAGCACCAGTTCCACCTGGTGTCTTCCTCGAGCGCATCGAGCACAATCCATCAAGCAAAAACAACATCTCCTACATCAGCCGCACCAGCCAAGAGCAAAGCACCTAGCACAGAGGACCCGCCAGTCGAGGTACTCCTCATTGAGCCAACTTGGACTCAACCTTTCCTCGCATACATACTCCGCGGCGAGGTACCTGAAGACATAACAGAGTCAAGGCGTCACTCGACGATCTAAAGCATACACCGTCATCAACGGCGAACTATACAAGCGCAGCATATCAGGTATGTTCCAACGATGCATAGCATTTGAAGATGGCCAGGCCATCCTTCGTGATATTCATGCAGGTACCTGCGGGCATCACGCCAGCAGTCGATCACTCGTAGCCAAAGCCTTTCGCGCAGGCTTTTACTGGCCCACAGCACTCAAAGACGCGGAGGACATAGTCAAAAGGTGCATCGGCTGTCAAAAATTCGCCACAAAGCCGCACGCACCCGCATCGGCGTTGAAGACAATACCATTGGCCTGGCCCTTCGCCCAGTGGGGGCTCGATATGGTCGGGCCACTCAAAAAATCCTCCCATGGAGGGCATACTCACCTTCTGGTGGCGGTCGACAAGTTCACCAAGTGGATTGAAGCAGTCCCTATCACAAGTTCGACTGCCACTACAGCAGTCAATTTCATAAAATCCATCATATACCGCTTCGGTGTACCAAGCAGCATCATCACTGATAACGGTACAAACTTCACGGCTGAAGAGTTCCGATCCTTCTGCAAAGAGCAAGACATCACGCTCAACTATGCATCCGTGGCACACCCGCAGTCCAATGGCCAAGTCGAAAAAGCCAATGGACTCGTGACAAGCGGAATCAAGAAACGCCTCCTGGTGCCACTCAAAAGAGCCGCGGGTGCTTGGGTCGAAGAACTCCCATCTGTGCTATGGAGCCTACGCACAACTCCTAACGCTTCAACACAGTTCACCCCATTTTTCATGGTCTACGGCGCAGAGGCAATCCTGCCATCAGATGTAAGATTCAATGCACCAAGAGTCGAAGCACACAACGAAGAAGACGCAGATGAAGCACTCGAAGATGCAGTCGACTTGCTCAAGAAGCACGCAACACGGCGCTAGCACGCACAGCTGTCTATCAGCAAGACCTTTGCAACTACCACAGCGTCGACTGCGCACCAGGTCCTTCGAGGTTGGCGACCTGGTACTTCGACTGAAGCAAAAGAAGGTGCACAAACTCGCTCCCCATGGGAGGACCCTTTATCATCACCGAGGTCATTGGTGGTGGAGCATACAGACTGAAGCACGCGAAGACAGGCGAACTCTCGCACAATCCTTGGAACGTTGCGCAGCTGCGCCGTTTCTATTCTTAGATTGCTCAGTCGCACAATGTAATAGGCACATATGTCGGATGGCTGTAGGTTTCAGACGGCTCTTTTCCTTCCAGGGTACCTAAGGGGGCTGGAAGATTTTTAATGAGGCGGCATGCAGCTTAACATTCAAAAATGGAATACAATCAATGTTCCTCCTGTTTACTACTCGCATAAATTACTAGCACAAAACGTTAGCCGCACCCGCATGCTCGGGGCTGCGCCATCAAAAAACCCGAGCTTTCGCTCTCTTCAAAAACTTCAGCCACACTCGAATACTCGGGGGCTGAGTCACAGCAGTTGAAACAAAAACGCATACTTCTCAACCCCAATCGCATGCTCGGGGGCTGGTTTTCAAAGCAGAACTTGGAAAACTTCGGACAAATCACAAAAATTAACAGCCTCACTCGACAACTCGGGGGCTGCGCAATTTATAGTCCATATTGTATATGTTTTCATAAACCCCACTCGGTAGACTCGGGGCTGCATACATACAAACAAATAATATACACTACATACAAGTGGCAAATCTACACACGGGGGCTGCCCCATATGCATAAAAACCCTAATCTACAGGTTCATCCTTTGGCAGGGTCCACTTCTCCTCCTCCTTCAGCATATGACGGATTAGGACCAATGCGTCCACCCGTGTCTCTTGGTAGTGCTCCTCCATTGGCACAGGACCACCACCTGGTACGGGTGCGGGTCCCATCGCAATCTTTTTCAAATCAAGGTGCGGAAGGTGCGACCTCACAAAGGCAAGAGCAACGTTAGCCCCGCTAATTAGTTGCCCGTGTACAATTTCTTGATCGCCTTGCCTTTTTGAAATTTCTTCAGCAATGCCACAAGGCTTTGTGGTTGCTCGTTCAAAGGAAACAAAGCCTCGTGGACTCGAAATAAAGCTAACCTGCAACTCTCCAGTCGAATGGCAGTTCGCCACGCACGATCTAGGAGCTTTACCAAAATGGCACTCCTCGCCCTGTCTGACCAAAAGGGCGGGCGGCGTATTCCGCGCTACTCGCATGACCGTCAAGTCGATCATGTATCCGCGCCTCCTCCTTCAGCTGGTCAAAACAAACACCTATGGCAAAGTAATGCAAACTTATTACACCAGTCGACTTGTGTGCCGAGCCCACAATTCGATTTCCAAAAGAGCTTACATTCAAGCTGTAGGTTCACCTTCTCCAACTCCTCAAGCAAAAAGGCCTCCCGCTCCGTAGCTGGGGATGGCCTCGACTGCAGCTCCGCATATGCGTCTTGTGTATTCTTTAGCTCGCTTGTCACCTTTGAAAGCTTGAGCTGAAGGAAGTCAATGATTTTCTGATCATTCACGCTACGCGACTGAGTGGAGCTGCGCGCATCTGGACCAGTCGCTGCTCTAGAAGCTCGGGTCTACATCCAGAATAACTCAGAACATAAGAGAAACAGAAGAGATCAAGCAAAAGACTCGGGGGCTGCGCCTCCCGATAACTGGAGTTCATATTTCATGAAGCGCAAATACGAAGTTTGACGTTTTTACAGACAGCAAAAGCAAAACCATAAAAAACCCTAAAACTAGGCGACGAAGGGATCACTCGCTAGTCATCGACTTCTTGGAGGAAGCCTTCTTCGCCTGAACCTTGGCTGCCCTATCTTCAACAGTTATTACAAGCTGTTGAGCATACTTTTTGGCGGCCTCCATCCAAGTGCCTAACCCGACGGTTTTGCCGCCAGGCCCCTTCGGGAACTTCGTCGTGAACTTGTCAAAATCTGCCTCGACTCCGTGCGCGAGCAACATGAGAAAAGTAGTCTGAGCGCCACTTACCATTTGCTCGCGACAGAAATCGGCGACGATAGTTCCCTCTGGCTTGAACAGCTCCACCAGTTCCGCAAATGAAGATGGAAGCTCATCATCGGGGAAGAAGCTGCTGTGAAGGGCGCCCAAGGCACTCGCCGCCTTCGTCAGCATCTCCCCTGTCCTACTATTGGCAACCTCCGCGACGGCCACACTTTCATTAAGTGAAGCGCCAACGCTTTGCTTGCCAGGAGCAGCAGGGCCATCCATCACGCCTAGCATAGCATATAAACAGCATGTTCAGCAGCATATTGCACAACTTCAAATATGTAATGCAACGGCAAAATTGCGTACCAGTCAAAGTGGTGCTAGCAGCAGAGAGTCGACCAATTGCCAGGTCTTCCCTAACTTCGGCTGCCTTTAGCCTCTTCTCCAGATCAGCAACTCGACGGGAAGCTTTGTTCATCTCTTCTGCAGCGTCCGCCGCTGACTCTGCGCAACACATAAGCATTTCTTCAACATGCTGCAAAAAGATAGTTACATCAAAACACTTGAGTTCTCATTACAAGATACTTACTCTTGGCAGCCTCGAGTTGCTGCTGCAAGGTGGTGACTTCCGTCTCCATGTGAACATACTTGGCGCCAGCCTTCAGTAGCTCTTGTATAAATGACTACAGCACAACATGAGCAAATTCAGAACAGATTCATCGAGTCTATGCAAAACTTGAACACCCGATAGTGATTCAACTGTGGCAAAAAGCACAAGCTTACATGATCTAAGAAGGAGGAAGTCGACGCAGGAACACCTGTCGCTGTTGCCTCATCTTTGTAGCTGCAACATCAGGCTCGGGCGGTGTAGCCGCGGAGAATTTTTTTAAATAATATTTTTTTAAAACTTTATTCGGAATCTAGCATGCGATCTGGAAATTTTTGAAAAATAGGGCGGCGTCGGCACGGCCCGTGCCGAAACCTGGCTTTCGGCAGCGGCCGTGCCGAAAGCAGTGATGGGCTGTGCCGAAATACGTAGTTTCGGGCCGACAGCCAGCTTTTGGCATGGCCCGTGCCGAAACCTGTTGTTTCGGCATGGCTAGTACCGAAACCAACCAGCCAGCTCAAGTTCCTCTGTAATTTTTAGATTAAAATGAAAGTTGTTCAACCGTATCATTTTTCATGATAATATATATATGAAATTTATGCGCGTCAACGAGTAGGTTCCATTCCCGTGATCGGTTTCGAGTTTGGTTGACTCTAACTCCTTAATTTTGGATCCAAATTCGCAAAAACATTTGACAAATTTTGTCAAATTCGTCACACTCAGTCGTCCGTTTGAATTTTCTTTTCATGAGTGGATGAATATAACCCTTCTAAACAACTTTCATGTTTTAAATTTTTTATTTTGAATGACATATACATATTTCTGTCTAATACGTGTATTTTTTTTAGATGCTAAAGAGAATATGTATATGTCCGTAAAAAAAAGGTTAAAACATGAAATTTGTTTAGAAGGGTTATATTCATCCACTCATGAAAGGAAAATTCAAACGGACGACTGAGTGTGACAAATTTGACAAAATTCGTCAAATGTTTTTGCGAATTTGGATCCAAAATTAAGTAGTTAGAGTCAACCAAACTCGAAACCGATCACGGGAATGGAACCTACTCGTTGACGCGCATAAATTTCATATACATATTATCATGAAAAATGATACGGTTGAACAACTTTCATTTTAATCTAAAAATTACAGAGGAACTTAAGCTGGTTGGTTGGTTTCGGTACTAGCCATGCCGAAACAACAGGTTTCGGCACGGGCCATGCCAAAAGCTGGCTGTCGGCCCAAAACGACGTGTTTCGGCACAGCCCATCACTGCTTTCGGCACGGCCGCTGCCGAAAGCCAGGTTTCGGCACGGGCCGTGCCGACGCTGCGCTATTTTTCAAAAAAAATCAGATCGCGTGCTAGTTTTCGAATAAAGTTTTAAAAAAATATTATTTAAAAAATATTTTCTGTAGCCGCGTCTGCAGCAGCCGGAGTCGCAGTGGTAGGCGGATGTTCTGGTGGCAAACTCCGAGCAGTAGACGCCGCACTGCTCTTCTCCATCGGAGGTGGCGGTGGCAAATCCTCATCCGAGGACACGCAGTTTCAAACATGCTAAGTAGGCAACTTGGCAACGTTCATAAAACGTCAAAAAGAAAATGCACATAATACTTACTCTTCAGTAAGGTCGACCATTCGACTAGGTGCAAGCACACCCATGCTCGCGCGCGATCTCTTCGGTGGTCGCAGGGGGAGCGAGCAAATCGGAGGAACATCGAGTGGCGCCACCATCGACTCTGTCTCGTTTCCCTCCTACTCCTCTGAGTCAGCAGTGTCTTCTTCCTCGCGCGACCGCTTCTGCTTGGCCTGCACCTCAGCATCGCCTTCATCAGCTTCTGGCGGGTGAGGTCACCTCATCATCAGAGCCAGCCTCAAGTGGCTCATTGTCCGGCACTGGGCTGCTCTCTGGCAATGGTGGCATCGACTCATACATTCTGTGTCCCTGCATACAGAAACAACAAAGGAATTAACATCACACATGCATAACATAGCAACTTACAGATGGTAGCGATTGTTGCCTCTGGTAGAGGGTTGCTGGTTTCATAAGGTGGAACTGGCGAGTTCATCTCGCAAGGCTCCTCATCAGTCAGTTTGGTAAGGCCTCTTACCAACTTCTCTACTTCCCCAGCAAAAAGTTCCACTGCGAGTGAGCGGGTTGGATCGGAAACCCCATTGTATGCCCACATGGCATGGACTCGAGCTCGGAGAGGTTGCACTCGCCTCCCAAGAAAGGTGGCTAGCAAATGGATACCAGTCACCTCCCGACCAACATTGGTCTGAAGCTTCAGCACCTTCTTCATCAGAAAGTCAGCCTCTTCGGCTTCGACTCCGGTCGGCTGTGCGATCCAGGATGGCCTCTTCCTCACCAGGGCGTCTGCGTCGAAGGGAGGCAACCCGAACGCTTGGTTGCCCGTGGTCACATCCTTGATGTAGAACCACTTTTGGCGCCATCCTTGCATAGACTCGAGAAAGTTAATTTTGAAGTACTCGACGTCAGGTCGAGTCTGTACTCCAAAACCACCAGGTCCCTTGACACTGTGATGGCACTTGACATTGAAGATACGGCGAAACAACCCGAAGTGGGGCGCAACGCCCAAAAAGCACTCGCAAAGGACGAAGAAACACGCAATGTGCAAAAGCCCATTGGGGGTAAAATCGTGCAATTGCACTCCATAAACGTGCATCAGTGCACGAAGAAAATCATGAACAGGAAAGGAGAAGACCCTGTTTACAAAATCCACAAAACAGACCTGCTCATTGGGGCCTGGGCACGTGATTACCTCGGCGCCGGGGATGCGAACCTGTGACGGGTCCGCCGGAATCAGCCCATCGTTCCGCAAGACGGTGAACATCCGCTTGCTGCAGGAGGTCTTGGCCCACGAGCCCTTATCCCTGTTCAAACCACTGGCAGCGGCTCCAACGGCGCTGTCTGCCGAGGCATTTGCGGCACTCCTGCCCTTCCGAGGCGTGGGTTTCGTCATCGTAATGGTGGGTGGCAAAAAGCTTGGCTGTTGAACTATGGCGATGCGCTAGGAGGAAGAAGAAGCAGCGGCGGCGAAGAACGAATGGCAAGTAAAAACATTATTTACTCTGCCGCACCCTTTTAACCTCAAAACAAAAGAATCTGCACCGTTGATGCGAGATCGTGGGCAGAATAGCATATCCAGCCATACACGTGGCAGCCATGGAGAGCAACCGTCGCCGGCCCCTCCGCCCACTACGCACGGGAAACGAGGAAGCCATCATCACAATCCCGGAAAAATCATGCCCGAGCGGTCGAATCCAGTCCAAACGGCACCGCCCTTGGTCAGCGCTGCATCGTGGGCCCACAGGCGTGTCATGTCCCATCAGGCCTATCAAAGCAAGCAATAGCGTGTCAGAAATTACAGTCGAAGCAGGCGTCAGTGCTGACGTCATTTAGATCTCGCACACGATGGACATTTCGAGTCATCCAGCATTCATCATCGAAGCCAATCCTTCGACTGAATAGCAAGCAAGCATACAAGTAGTCGACAGTTTCTTCAACTGCACATACTACTCCCATCGGGAGCGTATCAAAAAAAATCGACTAAAGATGTACGGGACAAACAGATTTGAGATTATCCTCCATTGTAAACAATAAAGCACAATCTCGGGGGCTACTCCCATCGGGAGCGCTGTCGCGCACCCGATAGAATAATGACAAAGTATCAGTCGACAAAAGACTCGACTAAGTTCATATGCAAAATTTGATGCAAAATCATACTCGAAAATTTCCCGAGTTGCGTCCGCCGCAAATAACCTCGGATGCTGCATGCATAGTGCAAAGGTAAGACCCGCCGTACTTTCGAGCTGGACTAATGACCGTTCCAGCAACGTTAATCCTTAAAACTTTCCGTGTCAGCAGACATGATGAAAAATCCCGACGGACGCGTTGGGTAAATTTCGAAGTTATACTGCCGATCGATTCAGTAAGACCTCCGCGGCATAGGCTAGTCTGACCAGTTTGTTCCAAATTCGAGTCCAGGGACTCGAGTTTGATTGAAAGCTAGTAAGGTTTTACCCGAATGTGTAGTTAACCGGTCCCGATCCGTCGAGTGTACCGAGCCTACTAAGCTATTATCCCTTGATTATCATAGGCAAAAACCAAAGTCGATGAAAATACTCGACATAGCCAACATGCGCTATTTATACAGGAATTCCAATTATAAACACAAGTGCAAAGAATATGACGTGCACTTACGAACGAGTTCATGCCCGATTCTTCGAGTCAGACAATTACTCGGGGGCTACTGATAAGGATATACATCCCGGGAACCCTACCATAAGGGTACCTGGTGCACGTGTCGACTGAGGCCCAACTATCAAGAGCCTACATGAAGCCCATGACGAAAGGCCCAACAAGATGGAGTACCCTCCAAGATTAGACATAGGCATAGTCGGTTTAAACTTTCCTTACATGTAAATAGGGTCGGTTGCGAACTCCCGAGACCCAGCCTATTACATAAAGGCTGGGAGGGCCGCCAATCCTGGACACGCAATACTCGAACCACCAAAACCCTAGCGAGATCGACATCTCGCCAGGACCCCATTGTAGCCCGCATAATCTCGCACGATCAATACCAGACAAGCAGGAAGTAGGGTGTTACTCTCCGGAGGCCTGAACCTGGGTAAATCCCTGCTTTTGCTTGTCAGCCGACGAAACTACCAGCTCTACCACGTTCTCTCCCTCGTAATCTCAACCCTAAGTCCTTAACCATGAGATTTGATGAGTTAACTCCTCGTCAAAGTGACTCCCGCAAATTTCAACATGTAGTCCGACGAGGAAGAATGTACTCCCGAAGCAAAAAAAGCGAAAAGAAATAGAACCAGCCACCTCATTGTTTAAGGCAACGCTTTGTACAACAAACTGACTAATGCATTAATCAGGAAGGAGCAATTGAGCTCGAGCTCGGGTGTCACTGTGAGCTTCTGAAAGTAATTCATGTCCTTGAGTTGTTTTCTTGTTCCATATTTTCGTTGTAGTTTTTGGTTCGTCCATTATTTAACTTTTATGCATAATCCTTTGGTTCATTCAGACCAAATAAATATTTTTTTCATTGATTTAAGCTTTTTTTATTGCTTTGAAAAAACTCATTCATGTTATTTGAATTATTTTGTTCATATCAAACCCTTTTTTGTTCAACATTTAGTTTTGGTCCATAAATATATCAGTTTTATTCCTTAATTAATATTAATATTAATTTGGCTCATTACATTTTTGTTCTTTCAGTTCATTATTATGATTTATTTGACTCATTCAAATTAATTGTTCCAATATCTATTTATCTCTAGCTATTTTTGTTAAATTATTTTTAACACATTTGTTCATAATATAATTTTCTGGTTTTATGTATGCTTTTCTTAATTTCTTTTGGATATTCACAGGGCTGTCCAAAAAGAGGCTGACCATAGAGCGTTTTTATGAACCGCGTGAACTATTATTAGTACTCCATGACTATTTTTTCTATGGAAGCTATTTTAACCCCATGAACTATTATTAGTACTCCATGAATTTTTTTCTATGAACGTCGTGAACAATTGTTTGATCTTTGTCAAAAGTTATTTTTAACCCCATGAACAATTATTTTGTACTGCATGAACATTATTTCACACATTCTCGAGATAAGAAAATCTCAGAACTCCGTCAATAAGATTTTCCATTTCAAGTCAAAAAAAAGTTTCCATTTTACTTTCCTATTTGGTGCATGTTTGTTTTCATGTTTCCTTACTTTTCCTGTCTCTTTTAAGAAATCATATTATTTATTTGATGTGTAATAAGTGAACAAGTTTAGTAACCTCGTGAAAAATTATTTTGGACCGCGTAAATATTTTTATCGAATATGAACATTGTTTAGAACTCACGTAAAGTTATTTTTGATGTCATGAACAACTATTTGAAGCTCGTGAACAATTATTATGAATTGTAGAAATATTGTTCCCAACATATTTAAAAATATACGCCAAAAATTATTTTTAATTTGTAAATTCGTCATTTATACAGTTTTTTGTTCATGATCCAAAATGTTATTCATGGGGTCAAAAAATTGGTCATCCGTTACACGAAAGGAAATCATCTATTATATAATTAAAACACAGGTTATAGAACGGCTCAGATTAACCAGCTTAAAACGAACGATGTAGATTTAATAATTGTACTAGGAGAAGCAACGTGCGGAATCATGATCGACTACCAGCAGGATAAAAAGATTGGCTTGCACACGTCACATATTATTCCTTCCTAACAGAAGTATACGTTATTTATATTTGTCAGATCCTACCGTATACATATATCTCAAGAGAGACACGTACGCACGCGAGACAAGCATTGTCGACATCTATTGGAGGGCACGGAGTCGCGCGCGACGATTTACTCCGGCCGGCCGGCCGGCGTTAGAGCTTCGAGGGTTCACGCATGAAGCAACCCACAAAGCCTCTAGGTATTCACCATCGCGGCCGCTGGCGCATGCTGTCCGGCAACTCGCGACAAGAGAAACACTAACGTATTCTGATCGATGTCCAGTGTAGAGGTGAGACGGTGATAGCAGCCACCCACCCCTGAACATCGACGCGCGCGGAGCTGCGACGGGTAGGCAATGTCAAGTACGTGCTGCAGGTCAACAGCCCCGGCGACCACAACCCGGAGAGGAAAGGCATGAAGCAGCCAGACTTCTAACGGAGCTACAGATTGACGATGCCAGCCAGACTTACAAACGGAGCTACAGAGTGACGATGCCGTAGAGGACATCAACAGCCCCGGCGACCACGAGACGGATATGAAAGGTATGAAGGAGCCAGGCTCTTCCATCCGTCCTGGCACTTGAGGTAGTTCAACATGTATGTCTTCAGCAAGGCTATGGATGAGATGCTGTTGGGCAAGCTCCTCATCATCATCCCCGTTGTCACGAACTCACGATGGGCGTCAACACCTGCACCATCATCTTGAAGGACCCCCAAGCCAAATTGATAAAAGGAACAAAGGAGCAACATACTGTCAGTCGGCCTGAAATTTTTAGGTTGATGGAGTGCCAGCGGCGAGCGGCAACACGATTAACTAAAGGCAGATGTCTGCATGGGTCCATGAAGTCACGAAGATCAACATGGCGGGTACGCGCAACAGAACATGCAACTTTCTCAATGGATGCAAAGAACGGCGACTCGAGAGTAAAGCAACGTGTTAAAAGAGAAGCTCTGATGCCTGGTGTGTTTGATTAAAAGCGTATTAACATTATCGTCCATGCAAGCCTACCTACATGCGTTTATGAGATATATGCATGTGTTTTAATTTTGTAGATGGAATTCATCATGCAGGCATGTTTGCGATCATTTTGTTGCGGGGTAATGTAACTATTTACTTCTTACAAAGAGCAACCCGTTGGACTTTATGTCATGGCATATATTTTCCACTGGATTAAGAATAAAATGCCAGACGCTGATTACGTACAATCATGGATATCCATCAGTATAATATGAGTCTACGGTTACGAAGATCTGTAAATTATTCTTGATTATCTAAAGAGGTTTATTAGATTAACCGTCGTTTTTTGTAACAATCATTTTTATTGCTTTTTCTATGATTCTAATTAACTCTATTTTATCATGTTTATTGAAAACAAATAATTTATAAGTGCTAATATAGTTTTGAAATTATTAGCAGTTAGTACCAGATTATTTGGAGTCGACAACCATATAGATGAAGTCTACATTGTGGCGAACTTATTTAGCAGCAAACTAAGACTTGACCAGCTGCAGGAATTCTACGCGTAAGTTGATCGATTCTTAGATTCTATTCTCTTATTTTATTATCGGTCCACTAATGATGCCATTTGATTTCCTAACAAACAATTTTTTGCTTGGTATATAACTATATATGATGCACAAAAATTCCTTGCTCACAGATTTATGTATGATCATAGAATTTGCAGCTACTTCTGCTTGCATCCTCAGCTCAGCCTGTTTTTATATATTCATCAGGTGTAAGATAATTTCGGGTAATGGGTTGTGAAATACATCACGATATAACTTCAGCCAAATCTTTTTGGAGGATGTTAGGTAACTTTTGCTCCTTGCCTTTTTTCTCTTTGCTCAAAACAATAGGTTAGTTGTTCATAGATTTTTAGTTAAGGAATTATATATATATATGTTACTTAATATTAAGATTTACAATGTTGGTGCTAGCCGCGCAATTGAACGGGTCCATCTAGAGTAGTATATTTATGCATATGAACTGAGTCCGCCGTTTTGATTGTATAAGATTAAAGTAGCCAGAGTAGTATGTTTATGCATTTGAACTGAAGTCCGCCGGCGTTCTCGATCCATGGCACACGTTCAGTGGCAGGCAGGGAGCTACTCGATGTCGCTGCCGGAGGTTTAGTTCCTCATGCCACGCCGTGACATAGGCGATGCACGATCTGTCTCAGTCCAACTCAGCTGGCCAGGAAATAAGGGATATATAGGTTCATTGATGTTGAGCTAGGTATGTATGTATGGATATGAACTAAAATATTTGGGCCGAGAACGCAACGCTGCCGTAGAGGCCGTCCCATGGAGAAATCCATTTGGGTAGGTCAAGTTGACTGAACCCTCAGCTTGAAAGATAAATTTCAGGTACATCAAACGATGACTAGTTTATGCTTTCTTGATCAATATACATCCTGATATTCATGTTTCGGTATTTGTAGGCTATTCATAGCTGGAGATGGCCAACAACGCATAAGATGTTTATTTGGGCTGGCACACTAACCGCAAGATTCAACTACGTACCTTTATCACCAATAGTAGTACATATTCTATATATAAGCCCAAGCATTTTTTTTGACACATACCTACACTTGCTTACCTTCTAAATGTAATGTCCAGGAATCAAGACATATATCTCCCTACTCTTTTTCATGGCACCGCAGCGGGGTCTGCCAACACATAAACCTGATCGAATCTTTATATGGAAATTGCTGTGGAGCTCTCACTAATGAGGTCAATGTGTACGTTAGATAGTTTAGTTTGTAAGAATTTGTCTTTGTTTTCTTTCTTTCCATAGATTATACGCGATCGGTGGCGCATAATATACACACTTACAAGTGCCACCAAAATTTATCTTTGGCTTTGATTGTCTATGTTGTTCCTTTCTTGATCTACTAATATATATTTTTCTATAGTTTTGGCGAGACACACTAACTATCATGTTTAGTATTTTTGAGAATTTATCTTTGTAATAAAAATAATTTTTTTACAACTCTAATAGATTTACATGTCCAGTTTGTTATGAAGACCGTCGATGCAGTCGTGTGCACATGCATGCAGTCCGCTGCTCCCATTGGCGGCTGCATTGCATGTTTCTCGAAGTCCGAGAGAGTGTATTTATCCAAGAAAAACAGAAATGTGGGCATATTGGTTGCCTATCCATGAATCAAAATGAAACATCATGGTTAGCAGGAAAAGGTATGTTTTCTATACTTAGTATGTATGTAACATATACAATTATTTACTAAAATGAAAAAATTACTAAAAAGATAATTTTAACTCCATCTAACACAACAAGGTAATTTCAAATCAATGGAAAAAAAACATTTGCCTCAAAAAATAACTAAGAAGAATTCAAGTTAACCAATTTATCGCGTCATAAAATATTTACTATAGGTAGTCTAGCCGCGCAATTGCGCGGGCCACCCGCTAGTTTGATTTAAAACAAACACGAACGAGGATAAAAAGGTGGAGTATGCATATGCTCGGTAGTTGACGCGCCTCATCATATATTAGCAGCCCGACGTGATAGCAGACGTCAAGAAATGGCCCACAACTGTAGTCGTCCGCGGAGCCCACCTAAGAGAGGTCGTCGGCACACCTTAGGCTTCGCAAATTGGCCCAGTTGCGGCTCGAGCCCCCACCGATAAGGTTTCAGGCCGCCTTCTCGGCTGCGGCTCCACAGCGACGTCGCCGGCATCGTCTCGGCTGGCTCGGTCTCGGGAAGGGAAAGTAGGTAACGTGGGAGGGATCCACCCTCGCGTCGCGCGTGGGCGCGGACCGCGCGAGCGATCGCTCGCTCAAGATGCCGTTCCGCGGAGAGCTGACATGCAGAGTCATGCAAGTCTCCTCGTCGTCTACCGCTCGAAAGAAGAAATAAGAAGTCAAGTGCGTGGGCTGGTGCAGTGGTGCACTATTTTCCAAGTTCAAGCACTGGTCGAATGGCACTCAGTCGTGGAAGCATAGCACTTGTGGCCTTCGCCAAATTGAGTAGGAATGTCAACTGAAAACACCAAACAGTACAAGGCATTGCTGACGGCCGCCGACTCTCAGAAGATTACACACGGATCTCTACTGAAAACATTAAGAACCAAACAAGCATTGCTGATCTTCCTAGCATAACACATAAGAGAAAAAAGCATGCGTAGGTAAAGAGAGAGATACATCATAATCATACGAATTAAACAGAAATCGATCAATGGTTCGACTTCACTGACGCATCTGATCAGGTTCGCGCTTCTACACCTGCTCATGTCCTTGAGGAGGCGGGGCCTGCTGGTTCGGCGTGTGGGCCGGTTCGTAGCCCTGAGCAGCTGGAGGAGGAGAAGCAGGAGGGAACTGCTGGTTCGGTGCGTACGCTCCGTACCCTTGAGCAGGTGGAGGCGGGAACTGCTGGTTGGGCGACTGTGCTCCGTAGCCATGAGCAGGAGGTGGGTACTGCTGGTCGGCGCGTACGCTCCGTAGCCTTGTGCTGGAGGAGAAGGGAACTGCTGGTTGGGCGATTGCCTGTACGTGCCCTGGGGTGGCGGTGACTGTGAGTACTGCGGGTAGTTCGGCGGTGGCGCCTGTCCATACCCCTGGGGAGGAGGAGACTGCTGCGGGAACTGCGGCTGTCCCATCGCAACCCCGGCGCCGCCAGCAGGCAGCTGCTCTCCTCCTGCCTTGGACGCGGCGTCCGGCTGCCTGCGAAGCAGGATATATAGGAGGTGAGCGCAAGCGCCGTGGCGGCGAGCGTGAGCACTGCCGCGCCGGCGAAGATGCCTTCCTTGAGGACGTAGCACAGCCCGAGCGTCGACGTCTCCCGCTCCCCGGTTGCGTTCAACGCAGCGCCATGTACGAGCAGCGAGAATGCCATCACCGCCGCGATCCTGTACATTTTCAGTCAGTAGCCATTTGTCACGCCGCGACAAGCATGCATGCGCTCATTAACTCTGTCGAACACTCAACATGAGACAATGGCGCAGACGAGGCCGATGATCCGGTTGGTCTCGGAGGGCATGGCGCGGGACTTGCAGCAGCCGCCGACGACCGCGAAGGTGACCTGGGCCATGGCCAGGAAGATGGCCGCGCAGACCCCGAGCGCCAGCGCCGGGTTATGCGGGTAGTAGCAAAACCCGATGCCCCATAGCAAGTCCGAAAGCTACAAGCGAGACACCACACCAACCCAGCGTAAGAACACACGGGTGTACAGTTCAGCAGAAACAGACAGCCAGATCAGTTGAGTGGGTGGTAGCTTACCGTGAGCTTTGTGCCCTCGGCGGAGAACCCCAGGATGGCACTCAGCAGCCCGAGGGAACCCACGATCGCGGACACGGTGACCATCGTCTTGTCCATTCTCGCCGCCATTGCTCTCGAGTCTCAATCTCTTTCGGGTTGAAATCGACTGGCGTACACGCGTGCTTATATAGACGGAGCTAGCTCTCGGGCATTCAGGCTCGCTGCCCCGCTGACGTACCGCGATGGCCGCAAGGCTATGTCACTACGGAAGCGAAGACTTCTACCTGTACGTAGACCGCCATGTTCTGGCCATGTTCGCCGTAATTCCTCCAGCGTTAATTTACTGGGAAGGAAGTTCAATCTTTGTTTTTATTTCCTTTCAACTAAATTTTTCAAAGTAAGATCGCGTACAACGTGTGGATACATACATACGATTTCGGGGTCAAAGCAACAAGAGAAGTCACTCAGGGGCTTACACAGTTACACTCATTCGTTGTTGCAGTAAATGAGGAAACACCATACATTTTGAAGGAAGTCGGTTTAAAATATGCAAGGAGAGTAATTTCACTGGTTCTTTTTCTATGTTTGAATTCGGTTCTTTTCTATGTTGGTAACGATGCATATTTCAATGGATAGTTCTGGTGGGCTTCATGTCTTTGGATTTTTGTTCTAGTTCTATTTCAATGGTAAGTGGTGTTGGCATCATTTACAAAAACTTCGATTTGTTCAGATGAATCTCATGGTGGGTTTGTCGGTAGTCTTGAGATCGAAAGTAGTAATTAATGCTCGTCTCTTGAGAGGAAGTCTGGACTTCTTCCTTTTGATTTCGTAATGTTTGACTCCACGTAAATAAATGTAATGTTTGGCTCAAAATATACTAAGTGGGGTATATTTTATTCCATGTTTCTCTTTCTTTATCCTCAAGAACAGACACCTCAACAAGAAATATTTGACTATTTGGTTACAATGAGACACTCATCGATACATATGACACCATCTTCGTGGCCTTTAACATGCATTATTCTTGCCTCAAAGAGACTGATTTTCATAATGGAAACATAACTAGATTTGTAGTCGATATAAAATGGAAGCGCTAACTATAATCTAGAAAGTACTTCCATATGGTGCATGAATATCAACATCTTGCCTGCTAAAATAGGATGCCAGTGATGCATTGCCTCGTCCACCAGTTCCCATGGAAGGCTGGCCTACATCGGTACCACTATAGCCCAAGTAAGGATCCATCCCTAGGAATCCCTTGTTGCATGCCTGATCTGATAGAGGATAGCCCCATTGGTCATATCCTACAAGCGTATCATCGATGACAAAATCATCAACACTCCAGTTTACCAATGGTTGTGTGGCCTCAAAGTTGTCCTCATTGGTTGAGTTAGGAGATGCAAAGTTCTGTGGTGGTTGCACCATGTTGCAAGAACTTTGGTAGTTTTGAAGGTGTAGATCATGTGGTGGAGGTAGCTCCCATTGTGATTGAGTTACTGGGTGTAGCAGGGAAACCAGTTGTTCCAACGATGGTGGTGGTGGAGGTTGTAGCATTTGTGGGACATGTATAGGAACAGGTGGTGCCAAAGTTTGGCCTAGTGGTGATGGTAGTGGAAACGAAGACAGCTGGTGTTGTGGAAGATGGTGAGACCAAGATGACAACATTTGCGAGGTAGTAGTATTCAGAAAATCCAATGATGGGACTCTTGGTGGTAACAGGTCTTGTATCACGCTTGGGCCACCGGTATTAGCTTCACGGTCATGACGCAATGGAGGCAGACGACTTCTAATGTCCTCTTTGAGCCACGAGAGGTCATTGAAGAGCATGTCAATATCTTCAAGACTAAGATCTTCTTCTTTTGAGAATATAAGATTTGCCACCATACCTGGGTTCTCCTCTTGGATCTGCTTCATTCGTTGGATGGAAAGTTGGTTTCTCTTACCCGCCACCATGTTCTCCATGTCCAACTTTGCCACCTCATTCTGTAGCCATGCAATTCTTGCAATTGTCGCCCCATTGGCAAATGGAGATGTTGGTGCAGCTCCTGATAGGAAAGCATCAACAATGGGTTCGGCCGATGGAGTCCCAAATGAGTGAACCTTTCCATTGCGCCTCTCCAGGACGACGGCAACCCTAGCACCAGTGAGGACGGAAAGGTCGGCAGCGCCTTTGAACAAACCTCCACGTCGCTTGAAGAAGGTGACTTCACGCTCTTTGTCGTTATCGATGTAAACGACACCCAACCGCTTCTCTCTCCTAGGCATACTGAGGAAAACGACTTGCAAGCAACTTACTACTACAAATAGATGGAACAAGAATCTACAAAAGGCTAGAGATTTATTGGCACCGGTTGCTAACGACATATTACTGTGATGCGTGAGGAGTTGTACTCCCCTTATAAAGAAAGAAAATATCACACCAAGGAGACTAATCATTGTGTAAGTTATCAGCAGAATTAGAAAATGACATTTTATAGATACTATTAATTATTAGCCAATTATTCATATGTGAGTACATTTACGTCCTTCTTTGGAAACGCGGATATATTTATTGTTCTGTTGATTTCACATCCATATTTGGAACAATTAAAACATTGCTATCTTAGTAAATCGACATCGTTATCTTATCTAGACTCATTCAAACTTTAACGGGAGTTGAATCCAAGAAACTATTATCTCAATGCATAACATAATGGCGGTCAAACTCCTTTAATGATCACATTTATGACATACAAATCCTCTACTAGGATCCATGTCATCTAAAGGTGGTCATTAAATTCATAATATTTAAGTGCAATTATGGGACTTTCTTTGGGCCTTCTAGGCCTTTCCTAGAAAATGACCTACCAACTAGAAAACATAGAAGGTTGTCAAACTGAAAATTGATACTCTCAATTCTAGCATCACAGGCCAACATCCGAAAACGACAAGGCAATCATATAGACGCACGCCAAGAATCTTGTGTTTTCGTTGGGGTGCACATACATGCTGTCGAAATTGTATCCATATCATAGGTGAAAGCCTACCCAAGACTAGCCCTTGGTGGCAATGATATAGTAAAAATCTGCCTTTGTGAGAATTCCCGAAAACTGCCCCGACGGGAGTCAAACTCGGGTCTCTGGGTTCGCCACTACGTCCCAAACCAGTGGGCCACTGCCCCGTTCTCTAGATCATCACTTGACCACCTAGTAACAGATCATTAGTCGGATACCACTAGATAGATATTAGAAGTTGGGACGTCCCATACCGCCCTGCTTCTAGTCACTATTGCACCACTTTCGGTACAACAACAACATACATGACTTCACGCCTTCTTAAAAAGACACCATGCGTGCAATGACTTGCACGGATATTTGCAAGGCCGCCGATGAGAAACACACTACGCGTGGCGTACAATGGTGTGTAAGCCCGTGGCCACAGAGGGATAACGGACGACGGGCCGTTGCGCTTAATTAGTCACCGGGTTGAGTTGACTTGTGACATATATCGATGGCATTGGCAGCTGGTTTTGACCAAATCAAGCAAGTTATATCGACCAAAGAATATGTATGGTGAACAAGTAGCCATGTTCGTCTCTGGATAAAGAAAGCGCAGGCGCAGATATATGGTTCAGTTAAGGTAGGTCATATATGCATGAGAGCCTCTCGTGTAACTGGCTAAGGATAATTTAGGAGATATGTTTGACTTGTTTTGATTCGCCCTAGAGGGGAAAACTCAGAAATATCCTGCAGTGATCCGCAGTGCATAGCTGACAGCAATGCACATATTCGAGTTGCGCGTGCAATGTGACTGTAAGTTGAATTGGTCCAAAGTCCAAAGTCACCTCAGCTGATCAGCTCGATGCAACCACACATCCGGTTGACTGGTTCTTCGTTACGGCGCAATGCTGATCCGTCGTGCTGTAGAATCAATATGAGTGACCAGCCTTACTACCCGATTAATGCATGTGGCAACTACGCGTTGCTACTAGATAAACGCTAAGGCCCCGCTTGGATACCTGGTTTTTGGCCGGAAATGGCCAGTAATATTTTACGGACCGACGAACCTCCGTAATTTAACGATAAAATATCTCCGTATTTCTCGGAGGGGAAAACAAAACGAGAATCCAAGCGAGCCCTAAATGAGCAAATAAGTCAACAAGCTTGATCACCAAATCCTGCAAGTTGAACGGGTAAACCTAGTCAAGGTCAACCGGCCGGAGAAGCAAGGCCGCGTCGCACCATGCAACGGTCGGGCACTAGCTACTTAGCTAGTGAGTGGGACAGCAGCTATGTTTAGGTTTAGATGGCCACGGGCGCCTGCGAAGGACCAAAACTCCAAAATGCGGAAAAAGGTTGGTATCCCGTGCCTAACTGAGCGTTTCCACGGCCCGAAAGGCCCAGCCGTAGGTAGTCCATATCTTCAGTTGTGTTTTCTGTTTTCTTTTTAATTTTCTTTATTTCGTTGCATTTTTTCATTCTTTTTCTATAATAGTATATTTTTATTGTGTTTAGAAAAACCATTGTATCTCTAGTCTTTTCTGTCTAGAGTTTAAAATTTGAACTTTTGTTTCGCAAGTTTCTACTTGGATTGTGAAAGATAGCAAGTTTCTACTTCAAGCTATGCCTGACTTTAAAGTGGAAAGTGTTTTTGCCTCCCGAGTTCCAGTGCTCCTGCTAGTTTGAAAAATTCATAAATCGTATTCAGATGGGGAAAAAAATAACAGTCTGATTGAAAATAAAATACTCAGATCTACAATTTTCAAATATCTAATAGCCGTCCTATTTTCTTGGGAGACACAATTAAGCAGACAAGATCCTTGCTTAATGAACTTAGGAACAAATTCACATGGATTATATACTAGTAGTACAATTGTTAACTAATTACTCCAAAAAAAACATGTTCCAATTTCCATCATCCACTCGTGTATCGGGAGAACTACCAAACGAGCATCATGGCGGCGAGGGCGGCGGCCGCACCTGAAACCCTCCAGCCGCCGCGGCCACAGGGCTCACCGGCGGCGCTGTCCCCGTCGTCTGCCCCGCCTGGAGTGCGCATCCCGCTCACTGGCCGCGTAACGGTTGGCGTCCTGCGCGGAACAGCTGGCGTCCCGCGTGGAACGGCTGGGGTCGTTGCGCTCTCTGGCCATGGAACGGCTGGCGTCCCGCCGGCGGCTCCGGCGGCCCGCCCTCCTTGGAAGTGCACGGACACGCAGAGCAGCACCAGCAGCGCTTCGCAAAGCAGACTCGCATTGCCTCTCCGTCTCATGGCCATCATTTCTCCTCTTCTCGCTCCACAACACTCTCGCACGTCTTCTGTTTCTGAGAAAATTGCAAAAAACCACCACAATTGGTGGTTAAGATTCAAAAAATAACCGGTTTTCACGTAATTTGCAAATCACCACCACTATTTGTTGACACCGTAACAGAAAACGCTGATTGTGTTTGTTAGCTCGTTTAACCTATTTCTGACGGGTGGAGACCACTTGCAGGCGTGATGTGGCAATTTTTTACGGACAACTCAAACGGCCGTTAACGGCGATGGGTCAGGGTTAGGTTCGACCGACTCGCCTATCCCGCCCATCCCACCTACCGTGCCGGCGGCGCCCTCCCACCCTGAACCGCTCCCGTCGAGGCCACCATCTCCCGTCGAGGCCACCACTGAGCTCGCGATCGAGGGCCACCGGCGCCGCCCGCCTCCATCCTGTCGCGAAATAGAGCCCCGACTCCTGCTCTGCTTCTTCCCGGTGGCAGGCCCGGGAGGATCTGCTAGCTGCCGCCGCCGCTGCTCACCACGGGCATGGGGCGGTCGAGGAGCGCGGCTAGGGGCGGGCACGGGCGAGGTCAAGGTGTGGGCTTGGGCGAGCTCCGGGCAACGCGAGGTCGAGCCGCGAGCACGTGAGCTGCCGGGCCAGGCGAGGTCGAGCAGCGACGCATCGCACCGGCCGGTCCGGGCCACGAGCACGCACGCTCCCGGCACCGGCGAGCTCTAGGCATGGCCGGCCCAGGCGGCACGCGGGGGCATCGGCTGGTCACGGCGGTGCGCGGGTGGGTCACGGAGCGCAGCGCACGGGCCAGGCCGGGCCACGAGCTCGCGAGGTCGAGCCGCAAGCACGCACGCTGCCAGCACAGGTCAAGGCAGCGCGCGGGTGTGTCACGGCGGCGGCGCGAGGGTGCGGCCACGACGGCGCGCGGCGCAAGGGGCTCAACGTCGATGGCGGTGCGGCTGGCTGCTCACGCCAGACCGGCGGCCGCTGCGTAGCCATGACCACCCTGCTGCCGCCGCCGGCAGGAACTGCCCACAACCTGCTCGATGAAATGCTCATGTGAAACAGAATAGAAAAAAAAATAGTGAGCCTAGTTGGAGATGATGACAGGTGGGCCTTATGTCTATTTTTGACGGTCCAGTGAAACACCGTTTGCCACGTCAGTCTGACATCGGGCCCTGTCTGCCAGTTTCGTACTTAACTGAGCGTCGCGGACGGTTAGCATAGAAGTGGTTTTTTTGTAACATTGTCAACGAATAGTGGTGATGATTTGCGAATTTGGTGAAAACCGGTGGTTTTTTTGAAACTTAACCACCAACCGTGGTGGTTTTTTGTAATTTTCTCTCCGTTTCTCCAATTCTCTTCTCGGTGCGGTGGCTATCTGCGTAGTGCGCGCCACTTATTGGGTCTTGTATTAACCGATCGAGACGGAAGTTTGGGAGGAAAACATGGATGCGTGTACGCAGTACCGCGTTATCCCAGCTGCTAGGGATCCACGTTGCCAGCCAGCAGCCAGCGGTCAACCGTTGTTAAGTGGGATTATGTCAAACATAAGCCAAGCGTCTGTGATGTTCTAATGGCAGGGTTAAGCCTCTTCGTCCCGGACTCTCAATCGATGCCTCCAACTTGGCATGGCGGCAAGTACCAGGCAAGGCCGTGTACTTGTGTTCAAGTTTTCAGCTAGGCGATTCAAGCATATCGATTACCGTGTGAGCGTCCAAATTCGTCGAAATCGGAATGCAATTACGTGCCGATCGATTTTGTAGAATTTGTTGCTAAGCCTCCACGCAGTCTGTCGTCGTACTGATTCTAATCTGAAACGTTCTTTCCTTGCGCATGTATCGGCAAAGATTTTCCTTTTCTTTCACATAAGAAATGCAGCACGATCAATGATCATTAGCGTGGAACAGTGACACATTTCTGTGCAGTAACGCATATTTTTTAGATAAAGAGATTTTATTACTTAAGAGTTTTAATCATTTCACCCGGCCTCTGCAATCACGTAACGCATGCAGTGGCCGAGCTAGAGCAAACCCCGGGACAAAAGCTAAAGCCCTAGTAGACTTCCAAAAAGTAACCTACGTCAAAGCATAAATAAGTTCGGCTCGAATTTTTAGAGTGCGGAAAGTGTTTGTGAAATAAATTTACAGTTTATGGGTATTCACATTCGGTGGTACGGATTATAAAGTTCTAAAATGGCCGTAATTGAAAGCTAAATGTACTTGTGCGGGAGATATGTTTAATTATCTTTTATTTAATTTTGAGTGAATTATGTTTATGCCATTCCCAAAATACCATATCAATGACCATGTATGTCGTTTGCACATCATATTAAATCAATGCATAGAAATAAAGTTTATACCGTCAGCTAGCCGACAGTTTTTATGTGATATTGCATTAGTATGTGATGTTAACACTCATAACCTATATTTTGTGCTCCGGGTAAATAATTGGGGTCACTTAAGCATACGATGTTTGATTTTCAACGGGAAGACAACTAGATTGTAAGTGTTTTCATGTTAGTTTGTGAAGATTTTTCTTTCTCTCATTTACTACCCACATTTAGAAACACATGACGTTTTCTCTTTGTTCTGAAATATGCTGCTCCTGCCATATCGCTAAACAAATAAAATTTCGGACGTGTCTTCGGTCAATTTTTAAAATTTTGGCTATGAATATAATTTTAATTTTATAAATTCAAATTTGAAAATCACATATATAGTTTGGTCTTTACATGTATTTCTAGAATTTATATATTTATGATACAAACTCGGGACTTGATGATCACTAGCCATGTCTAGAGGCTCCATAAAAATAGGCTCAAGCCAGCTCCACGCTCTTAGTATGATCACCTTAAGGATTTATTGTAGACCGTGGCTTTCATATTGAAAACTGATCCCACTCTTTTTATTAAGAGAGTTGCGGAGAATTGATCGTATGCCAATTTTCTAAGCTAATGATCGACCAGTGAGTTTAAGATGTCTATGATGGGAGCGATAAAGTTTTTCATTTGTTTTGAGATCAATCAATTGAGAGGAGGAACTTTCATAATCAAGCCAAATATACACATGCTCAAGCTATTCAAGACGGCAGATGACAATGAGGCCAAAACCCCCATGTCTATGATGGAAGTGAATCAAAATTTATATATCTTTTATAATTCGATCTTTGATTTAACTTTGTGCATTTATACCGGTTATGATGATGAGTGTGGCTATGTGTGCAAGATATCAATCCTCTCAGGAGAGCCACTTAATTGGTATATTTGTCCTTCAGCTAGGCCAACAATGCGACCACCCCAGGCTCCAAGTTGTGTAGCGTCTGCCACTTATTAACAATGTGCATCCATCATTATTTTTATTAGATATTTATTTTACCAAATAGTTTGTTGATTATATTTAAAAATAGAAGATCGAATTTCTAAGAGTAAGTTCACACCACAAACTGATAGTTTGGACCACATAGAAACAAATTCATATGATCAGCTCAATAAGGGAGGTTTGTTCACTTAGACGGCGAGTCTCTCTCCAGTGAATGTAGTACAAGTTGTATTAAAGACTATCTTAGCTAGAGCGCTATCCTATTTCAGTACCGAGTACAAAGAAGATGCACGCCATAAACAGATTACTGAAACCATTCTTATATGATTTGGTGACGGACTATTCTTAAAAGCCATATATACTCTAGATGTTTTTTCTATATGAGTATACCTAATCATAAACTAGAAACCTCTATCAAGAAATTCTTATATCATGCAATTTAGAGAGTCTACCGAGATATATAAGGGTACACAGATGCATGTACACTATATTAATACCAGACACATATTAATTCCAAGGTACATATGATTTAATATTTTCTCACATTTTCATAATTTGGTTCATATATGTTTTAAGGTGCAATGTATTCAAAAATAATTTAAAATTTATTACAAAATACGGTGACCATGAATCGATAAAAAGCTATAAAAATATAAAAATTAGTATAAATAATTATATTTATTTACATACTGGGAAAAAAGAAAATTTGCTTAGACCGGCCCTGCATGAGAGCATGTAAGTGTTACTACATATAGCTATGGAAAGACTTACTCTTGAGCTTCTCAATAGATAACATCTCCTTTCTTAATATCTCTAACATCTCCATCTTAAGAACAAGCTGCATTCTGACATGCGGTTCTTTATAAACTCCCTGATCAGCCAGCTTAGGCTTTCAACATTCTGCAGGTTATCCATTGCATCAACCTTTAATCTCTAACATGTGTTCCTAAAACATTGCTATATCTCTAGTTCAGTTCTGAAAATATGATGATAACTAGTAACATATAATGTAATTACTCTTCTGCTTTGGATCAAAGCCAACATCTAGAGAGGTTATAAGTGAAAAATTTCAGAAGCTGGAGCAATTTATTTTTATTCCTTTGGTACTGACTTCACCAAGGTAACATATGCACACTGGATGCTTTGGTCTCCTTTTTTATCTTCCTTAGGATAGTACAGATAGGTATTTTTCCTTGTTGAGATCTCATCGGTTGACTTTGCACATACGATATAGAATAACGGGAACACCATGAATAGCCTTTCAACAGGTTGTTTCGATTTTTTCAACGTATCCTGAATCTCCTTAGCAGTTATTTTATCCACATGGAAGATCAAAATAATATCACCATCTATACAAGGGCTCCCAACAAGGCAAAGAGAAGGAAGAGTATGTCACTAGTCATTTACATAAAGCATGTTATGTTGTTGCAGCAATGAAGAACATGTTGTGCCATGTGCCTGACTGTGAAGAACTGATGGTGCTAGACTTGTTAGTATGGAGATAAGTACTTTTAAGTTAACTAGTAATTTTGCTAATAATTATTTGTCTCCTTAACCATTGCCCGCAGAACTATAGAAATAAAGTAGGTGTTGTAAGATATTTTGAGGGCAAGCATGTACCTATCCTAGAGTAACTTTTTTATGTGTTATGCATAATGCTGGTTTTTCTATGATTCTGTCAGTGAGATTTTCGTCCTAGGTTTCCTATGAGGTTCTTAAGCACATAACATATTTTCCACTAAGGAGCTGGAAGGAGATAATTACTTTTTTAAATCGGTCATCTTTCAATGTCCCAAGAAAAAATCTCAAGCATTTTGGTCCTTATTTCTGATAATCTGACAAGTCCAATTTTGTCCAACTTTTTTTATAATTCAGTCAAGGAACATCACATAAGGCTCTAAGCTTTGATAGCACTGCACTAAAAAAATACAACGTTAAAGTTCTAGAAGATACTTGCACATTTAGTCATTAGTCATATGCATTGAATTTAATTATGCTTACTAGCAATGAAAGAAATCACGGCCAGAGAAACTAGCGTCATGCTCAAAACATACTCCTTCAATGCAACACACAAGCAAATAACTATTAAAACTACAACAGAGGATGCAGAAATTAGCTATTATAGTAGAAATAGAAATCTATAAATTATATGTTGGTCTTAGACTACACTGTGAACACTTGATCTCCAACTTATATGCTATCAGAAGTTAGATCATAATAATATACTTCCATCACAAAGTTCCTTCGGTGTCAACGTTGTAAAAGAAGATGCTAACTACATCATGATAATATACTACTACATCACAACCAGATCAAAACCTCAAATTCTACATCTCGTACACCTGTTAGTATATTTGACACTTTCATCAAAACTATAGGACCATGTTGACCTAACTCTAGCAACGGGGAATACAAGCGACTCATGTTAAGTTGACGTTAGTTTAATGCACCTACTTTCTGATACGTCTCACACGTATATATAATTTTTATGTTCCATTCATTTTATATCAATACTACATGTTTTTATATAGATTTTGCGCATTTATGGAACTAACCTATTAGCAAGATGCCCTGTGCTAGATCTGTTTTCTGCTGTCTTTTTGTTTCAAAAAAGCTAGTCAGGAAATATCATCGGAAGAGGATGCCAATTTATGGAGAATTTGTTTTCCACGAAAGAAGCCAAGTACCAGAGGGCGACCCTGGGAGGGACCCAGAGCCCCCAGGAAGTACTAGGGCGTGACCCAGGGTGGGCCCGCATCCATGGGCAGCCTGGCCCACTCTGTTACGCTTTACGCCGCCTCTTCGCCTATAAACCATCCTCGTTTCCGAAACCCTAAAAAACCCGACAATTTCCACGAATGATATCTGAAGCCGCCGTCAACTCAAACCCTAGTTCGGGAGGGTTCTGGAGCTCTTCCTGGCACTCTGTCGGAGGGGAGATCATCATCGGATGGCTTCTTCATCACCATGCTGCCTCCGGAGTGATGCGTGATTAGTTCATCCTTTGACTACGGGTCCATAGCAGTAGCTAGATGGTTGTCTCTTCTCCTTGTGCCACCATGTTTAGATCTTGTGAGCTGTCTAACATGATCAAGATCACTATTATGTAATGTTACATGTTGTGTTTGCTGGGGTCGATGTATTGTGAAATTATAATCAGTTTGTTCATCTACTTGTTACCATACTTATGTTTTTTTAAGATCTTGCATGCTCTCCGATCCATGTGGTTACTCTGATCAAGTGAATCTGTGTATCTTCAAGAGAGAGTTTGGTGCTAGATAGTAGGTTCATGCCTCATGTGATCTGGGCTCGAGATGACAGAACCGACTAAGACCGAGGATGTGTTGTTGCTACTAGGAGTTAAACAACGGTGTTTATGTCTATTTGATTATAACCATTGCTTACATTATGCACAATGCTTATTGCTGTAGCATGTTGCTTGCAACTAAATAGTTTTGGGTGACAGACTGGATAGCGATCCCAAGGTGGATTATTAGTCATAGATGCAGTTGGATAGCGGTTTATATATTTGACGTAATGCCCAATTAAATATTACAGTGAACTATATCTTGTCATAATAGCATTGTCATGCCCTCACTATTTGTCAATTGCCTAGCTGTAATTTGTTCAGCCATAATGTTTACTATTTTATGGAGAGACACCACTAGTGAAACTATGGCCCCACGGTCCATTCTTTTTACATTGATTACAACTTGTTCTTTTGCCTCCAATCATCACTTGCTCGTTGTCTTTGTTTTGTGTGAAGGAAATTTTCAAGTGTCAAGAGAGAAGATGATGAAAGAAGATCAATGAGGGATAAAAGCATAAGCCTGGGCAGGCCCCCATGGTACTCCTTTGAAATATTCAAGAATTTACAAGCGTCTAACCTTGGGGATGCCTTGCAACAAATCATCAGGTCGTCTCCCATGAAACTATATTTTATTGCTTCACATATTTTGTGTTGTTCTTGGAGCGTCATTTTCGTTTTGCTTTCAATTTGTTTTTGTTTTGTTTGCTGGTCATTACAATGTTGGATTCTAGCATACTTGTTTAGGAGAGAGACTATTGTTGTTCACTTATATTTGTTGAGTATTCAGTTTTCATTTTGTTTGCTTCTAGCTCTTGTTTTTCATATATCGCTTGTTCAAATCTATTAGTTTCTTTTATAGAAAGTACTCTCTTACTTCACTTATACTTGTTTGGAGAGTTTTTAAATAAGTTGATTGGTGTTTAGTTGGAACATGAAATGTCATGCATGTGGTAATGGTATAAAAAAAAACTTGCATAGTCTTGTAGATCATTGATCTTGAATAATTTGATATTTATGAATTGTTTTGAGATATTAAGTAAGTAATGTTTAAACTTGTGGATCATTTAAGGCTCATTAGTGAAGAACTACCATCAAAGGTTGAAGTTGTTTAGGTTTTCATACTTGGTAGTTCTAAAAGTCTAGTATTTTCATCAAAAGCATGTTTTGTTAATAAGGAAGATAGTGTGGAGTCTTATAATTATTCTTCAGGTATATCGTATAATTATGCTTGTAATAGTTAACATTATGTGTTTGCTTAAAAAACTTTGCTAGCCTAAACTCTGTACTAAGCGGGAATAGTGCTTGTGCATCCAAAACCTTGAGTCAATATCCATGCCATTTGTGTCCACCATATCTACCCATGGTATTTTCCTGCCATTCCAAGTAAATTTTTCGTGTGCTACCTTTAAACCTTCAAAATTATTATTACTTCTTATTTGTGTATCTGTTTTTAGCTCATGAGGAAGTGGTAGATGGTTCCTTATTACCCGTGTTAAACAGGCTTTACCCTTGACTTGCATGCTTCCTATTGTGTCTATAATTTTGCAAAAAGAGCTGGCGCTTGGGTGCCCAGCCCAATAAAAGGTAAATTACAACATAACAATAAACTCTCCTCACACTTTGTTCCTGAGAATTCAGTCAAACTCTGCTTGTGTAAACAAAATGACAAAAGAGGAATGATCTACTTGCAGAAATAACGTTCCTCTATGGGAGCCGCTCTTCTGTTTAGCATGGGTAATATTGAGTTGTCTATTGCCATTCGTTAACGAAAACATGCGCCTCTCAAAAATTATTTTTATATCTCTATATGTGTTTCAAAACTAAAAAGCTCTAACACACGATTAATCCCTGCTTCGCTCTGTGAATGGCCTATCTTTTACTTTTATGTTGAGTCACTCTTCCCATTCCAATCTTTTTCGTCACAAGCAAACATCTAGTGTTAACCCTGGGTACAAGTCTGGTTATATTTTATCTTTATGATCAATTATGATTCTTTGTATTGACCTTGTCCATGAGATAAATATGTTGAAAGTTGAACCATTGCTGAGACTTGAATCTTCTTTTGTGTTGGTCAAAATACTTTTGATAAGGAAATACATCTTGGTGAGCTAACAATTATGTCAAACTTTATGGTTTCATGTCTTCAAAGTACTATTCATAAAAAGTATTTACTTAGATATATGATGCAACTTGCTCACTCATTGTCTACTTTATATCAACTATAGACAGTTGTTTTGATCACTTTATTCAGTTCATGTGCTTTACATTACTACTTGACATGGATTATGTTGGTAGCATGTCACTTCAAAAATTATTTTGGTTATCATTTACCTACTCGAGTACGAGCAGGACTTAAACTTGCGGATGCAAAAGCGGACATGCATAAACGAGCTATTACATTACAAAAGAAGAAGAATCTATAAATTAAATGTTGGATACAAAAGAGCAAAGCGCTCGCGCAGCCTATCAAATTGCCACGCATGAGCTGAATGGTCACCAACTCAAAATTATTAATTATCGGTCATAAAGTTGTAATAATGCCATACGATTAGTCATTTTTGTCATGGTAGTAGTTAAGATGTTGATGTGGACAATAGTTTTTTGCAAAACAAAACCTTAAACTTCTATTTTTTACTAGGTCCTTTTCTTACTTCTTTTTTCTGCATGTCTTTTTTACTCCCGGCAACGTCTAGTTGGTTCGGTTCCACCTCAATTCTGACCAGGTGTACGCAAGCCACCGAGGCTGGCCGCGTGTGGCCCGCGCGACGAGAAGAACAACCACGATTGGCGCCGAGTAAAAATGCTCCAAGTGCATGACTGGCCGTGCACCAGAGCTTGCGCACGGGCGTGGCATCGCAGCCCACCAACGCACGCCAGTCGCCCACGATGACGAGGGGCCTTCATCTCCGTGAGCGCTATTGGGATTCCGCCCACAGGATCGATCACATGAAGTTAGACTAGAAACACACACTCAAAAAACCTGTGGCCAGGGGTGCGTGTCGCACCCTCTCACTAGTAGAAAAATGGCCTCTAGTTCCCGGTTGGGAAGGGCCTCTAGTCCCGGTTGGCCCAACGGTATTACGCAATCGGGACTAAAGGCCCCCTCCTTTAGTCACGGTTGGCCACGAACCGGGACTAAAGGCCCTCCACGTGGCCACGGCCGAGCGCGGCGCGACGAGGATCTTTTAGTCCCGGTTGGTAGGTATTACCAACCAGGACTAAAGATTTGTGATTTTTGTGTTTTCTATTCAATTATTTTTCAGGGTTTTGGGTTTTGGGGGTTAGGGTTTAGGAGGGGTTTAGGATTTTGTGTTTTCCATCGTATGGAGATCATGTTGATGCGCCAAAAACAAGTTTTCGTATACATAAAGTTCATACTACATGGAGATCACGTTGATGCATATACATATATATACAATTTGGTATATATATATCTATTTAATTACATGGAGATCATTAAATTACATGGAGGCATTAGTGGGCATGGTATTCTCCGGTTGGAGATATGACCTCCGTAAGAAAAGAAAAACCCGCCAATCCCTGTTGTATTGCTTGTAGGCGGTTCTTTTCTAGGAGCTTCTCCCGCATCATTTCCATCTTTAAAAGAAGGAGATCGATATGAATATATGAGTTGTGTGTGTATATATCAAATCATCATAAAAAAATATATGAATGAAACTCAACACAATTGATGGTAATAAAATAAATTGTGAATAGTGTTTACGTACTTCAATTTGGCTTACATTTCTGCGCCGCTCACTGATCGTCATGCGAATGAACTCTCAAACATAGTATGCACATAAATTAGTCCCATGTTCCTGCCTCAGGCAGTACTTTACAATAATAGAATTCAATCAAATAATAATCAAGCATGATAATAGTATTGAAACTAGAATTAAAGAGTTGTGTGGACCTAGATAGTACTATTTGCCTTGTTCCGATGATAACGCAGCTCTGGTTTCCATTCACCTCTAAACTCCTTGACGAACCGTTTCCAACACCTGCCCGGCAAAGAAAATGAATAAAGGAGTTATTAATTACTTGATATCAGGAAATGAACGAAAGAGGCCGATATAGTGTGATAATGATTGAAATTACCTGTTGAGCATTAAAACCACGCTCTCGTAGTCTTCAGGATCTTTCCTTAATGAGTCCATGATTTCAACATTTCCATCGTCAACTCTAATGGATTCTGCGCACGTTTATATACGCAGGCATGCATAACTCTTCAATTACACTAAATATCGAGTAAGCAAAATAGAATATGTATAAGACAGTAACACTCACCTGAAGTTGTAAGGGAAAAGTATTTCTGTGGTGTGATTTTGTTCCTTTAAAAACATTAGCAAGTTATTCTCTGTGTCCGTGGCACCGTTTTGTATGGTATATTCATTAATGGTATATGGGTCAATGAACCCAGTGTCATAGATACACCTTCTTTTGCATTCGAGAATCTTCATTCTGCATAATAGATTACAAAAGAATATAGTGAGGATAATTACAGGCAATGAACGAGCTGATCTAGAGACATAAATTGCAGAAATAAATCACTTACAGACAATAGCAACTGACGATAGCTTTGTCGAGGGCGTCTTGATTGAATAACTGAAAATTTTCTTCAACTCAATAAATATCTCGTTTTCACTAAAGTAATGATCTTTCTTATGTGCCGCGTAGAGGCTGGTTCACCCTTCCTTTGCGACCTTCATGTACCACTCATGCAATCTTCGCATTTGTGTTGGTAGATGCTTGACCTCCTCAGGTCTGACCAGAGACTACCCGTGGACATATTTTCAAGCTAGCTCAGCCATGGGGAGACCAGTGTCACCTATGAGACCAGTGTCGTGGTGTACGTCCTTATCGGGAAACACCTTGAGCGGGGGGATCGATTGTATTGCCTGTTCTCCGAGCTGGGGAATTTTTTCCCACTTAGGCATGACAGTCTTGTAGCCACCTGTCCCCATAGTATGGTGATATTTCTTTTTCGCAGCATTTTCCTTATTTTTTTCTGACCTTGCCACAGCTTTAGATGAATCTGTGTACGCCACAAATGCGTCCCAGCGATCTTTTATCTTCTCTAGTGCTCCAGTGAATGTTGGAGTTCTTTTTTTCTTGATATAATCACTCTTTAATTTTTTTTCTTGAAGGTCTGGAATTGTGTGCACATCTTCTTAAGAGCCCACTCCTTACCTTTCAACTTCATGCCATCTGTGAGATCTGGCAGTAGGTTGAAATGTGCCAAGAGTGTATCCCAAAGCAAATCTTTGGATATTTGGTCGACATAACTTACTCCATCTACCTTTGGCTTATTCCATTCTCGAGTGGTGATCGGTATGTTGTCCCTAACAATAACTCCACATTGATTTACAAATTTTTGTGCGTTCTCTGCGGGAGCAAGCGGTGCGCCATCTTCAGCAACTTGGTCGATCGCGAACCTTTGACCATCGCCCAACTTTTTGGTCGGGCCTCGTTGCCTTCTAGCAGATTGGCTCGATCTGGAGGGCTAAAAGAAGAAAGATTCGTTAATATATATACAAATCAATTAATGTATCTAGTGATCACGAGAGGCTTCATATACCTTGTCGGACTCTGTGAAGTGTCCAACATTTTTTGTGCCATCATTGCTTGTTTGTAGCTCAATTCCCTCACCGGACTCGTTCAGATATTGTGAGCCGTCATCCTCATCTCTTCTACCGGTACAAATTATATCGAATATTGCATGTTCCTCATCTCTGTCGTGGTCGTCCATAGCTTATCTAATCGAGAAGAAAGATAAAACAATTTAGAATATGAAAATGTCTAAGTCAGAAAGTGCAAATTTCTTCTAACAAATTACTTCTAACAAATTACTTCTAACAAATTATTTCTAACAAATTACTTCTAACAAATTTCTTCTAACAAATTACTTCTTACAAATTTCTTCTAACAAATTACTTCCTACAATGTGAATGCAAAAAAAAATAAACTAACCAAGTTGACGTGAATGCAAAAATGAGGTGACACCATTTTAAATTTGGGTAAATGTCCAAAGATGAGATGACAACATGAGAATAATCTAGCTAATTTAGACCATAACACATAAGAGACCTACGGTAAATCACAAAATGTAGTTCTAGATATAAAATTTAAACCACATGAAGCAATCCTAATTTAGCTAGATTATGAAAACCTAATTGCAAAATCTATCCAATATTATATCACCAACTTAGGATTCAAAAAATTTATATTAAGGAAAATTTCCTAAAATTTGGTCTAACTTTTACCACAAAAAATTTACCACTGAAAATTTACATACATCCTACTATACACCAACTTAGGATTCAAAAAAATTATATTAAGCATACATTCTACTGTCCAATATACATTCCACTGAAAATTTACATACATTCTATTGTCCAATCTACATTCTACTATCCCACTAAAAATTTACCACTACAATATAACATAACACTAATACTTAGCAACTCACGGATTCAACACAAATCAAAGATGAATAACAACGCAAAGAATACTACATTTAGCAACTCGCGGATGAATCAAAACACGATGTGGAGGAGGAGGAGGCGAGGTCGCCGGCCGGTCGTGGAAGTCGAGGTCGATTCGTCGGCCGTCCGATTCACGGTCGAGGTCGAGGCCGATTCGCGGTCGAGGTTGAGGTCGTCGTCGCGGTCGATTCGTCGGCAGAAGGCGGGGCATCGAGTTGAGCAGGACGGCGGCAGCGAGGTAGCAACGGAGGCGGCATGCACGGGCGGGCGACGGCGAGCACGGGCGGGCGTCTCGATCGATTTCGCTTGGAACTGCAAGAAAGGGGACTGGGGATGGAGGTGAGCGGCTGCGCTATATATGCCAACCGGGACTAGAGGTCCTTTAGTACCGGTTGGTAGTATCAACCGGGACTAAAGGTTTGTCTTTAGTACCGGTTGATACCACCAACCGGGACTAAAGTGATTTTTGGGCCGCCGCGAAAATTAAGCGCGCAAATCCCAACTTTAGTCCCGGTTGGCATTACCAACCGTGACTAAGTGGTCTTTTGGACTTGGTTTTTTTTGCTCTCGTTCCTTTTTTCTGATTTCTTTTATATCTATTTGATTTACATGTTTAATTGTCTATACTTGTAAAAATCATATCTATATTTGTAAAACTCATATCTATATTTGATTTAATTGCTTAATTGCTTAATTGTCTATAGTTGATGTAATTTGTTTAATTGTCTATATTTGATTAAATTGTTTAATTGTAAAAATCATATCTATTTGATTTAATTGTTTAATTGTGTATATGTTTTAAAATTATATCTATATTTGAAAGCATCCTCAACAAAATTTGAAAAATACAATTTTTTTGAGTGATTCTTATTGCACTTGGTTGCAAATAGAGTCCTATGTCTCATAGAACCAGAACCAAAAAGGTTGCATAAAAGGTTTAATACATTATTACACATCACCAACATCCGTATCTAGTGTTGGGGTATAATACTTTTTTTCTTCGCGTATGTCGACCCTTTCTTATGATTGTATCGTAACCATGGAGAATCTTCATTATTTAACAGGAGGCTTGGGTCAGTGTTCACTGTGAAGGGCGAAATTTCATCAAACTTATTGTAATCTTCTGACATGTCTGTCTTGTCCTCCGCTCCCACGATGTTTCTTTTCCATGAAAGAACTGTGTGGTGCTTTGGCTCATCGTATGATGTATTCGCTTGCTTATCTTTTCTTTTTTTCGGTTTGTTAGACATATCCTTCACATAGAAAATCTGAGCCACATCATTGGCTATGATGAATGGTTCGTCTCTGTACCTAAGATTGTTGAGATCCACTGTTGTCATTCCGTACTGCTAGTCTATCTTTGTCCTGCCTGTCAGCTTGACCCATTTGCACTGAAACAAATGGACCTTAAAAGAAGGTACATAGTTAAGTTTCCATATCTCCTCTATGTAACCATAATATATGTCCTTTTGCCCATTGTTATTTGTTGCATCAAAGCGGACACCACTGTTTTGGTTGGTGATCTTTTTATCTTGGGTGGCCGTGTAAAATGTATTCTCATTTATCTCGTACCCTTGGAAAGTCAATATAGTAGAAGATGGTGACTTTGCCAACATGCAAGGCGAATTCTTCTGCCCGGGTTTGTCATCTGCCTAAGGTCTCTAATCTGAAAGTTCCAAATACAATGGCAAAGGTTCCGGTGCCTCAGGATTGCGGAATTCCTCTTGGCTCTTCAGACTTGAGTTCTGCAGCGTCCCATGCACCTTCTGTTGGCAGCTTGAAGAAATCTGCTCCAGACAATGCTGATCTTTCTTTAGTGAACAGTTTGAGTTTGAAATTTGGATCTTTTGATCCTGTTAGCAGTTTGGAAAGTAGCCCATTGGTTCCCAAAATTCAAAGATTTACGGTGGGACATTTTTCACTTCCGATTCCAGATCCTATTCGCCAGGCTCCCTTGGTTTTTCCTGGAAAGTTGTTTAAGGCGGAATTCATGGCCTCCTTAACTCGACGCAATCTGTGCGATCATATCCTTGACCTCTGGCAGGCTTCCTATTCTAATAAAGACATTATGCACGCCCTTAATTTGTGCTGGTTGCCTGCGTTGGAAACCATTTTTGAATTGCTGGGCCGCTGCTCTTCCTGTCGCCTCAAAGGCCACTCCTCTGCTAATTGCGCTGGGCCTCCTAAGGTTTATCCCCATGAGATTACTTGCAGTTGCTGTATGGCCAGGGGCCACTCTTCTAGTGCATGCCCAGGGAAAATATTTTGCAAGGCCTGTCAGACCTATGGGCATCGAGCGGTCTCTTGTGACTCCTCTAATACTTCGCTTATTCGGGCCGTTTGGGCCCCCAAGGCCAGACCGCTTGCAGATGAGAGTGCCTCTTTGGCAAGTTCAGATTTGATTTCAGCGTCAGTTATGAGCCATGATTGGCTTCCTTTGTCTGAGGATTTTGGTGCGGTATCTACTGTGGTCGTTACCTCTCCCGTTTCAGAATCAATCTCCGTACCGGTCTTTACGCGCTTACCCCGTCTGGCCGATTATTTCCCCCGTTTGGCCCATGTCACAGACGTGGAACTGGCTGCAGAGCGTGTAATTGCTGGTATTACAGAACCTGGTGCTCCTGTGTTTTTCGTGCAAGCAGTTGGTGTTCAGCAAGAAGTCGAAGTTCTCATGTGGCCCTCATTTCTACACTTTGGGATGGATGGCTTGTCGTGTTTACACTCGCAGCATTCTGCCTGCAGCTCCTGTTGGTGTTCAGGAAGATCCTAATCTGTTTCAGCTTGAGTTTGCTGCCTCTCTGGTTCGTCGGTTGTTTGCTGCTGTGCAGAGGGCTCTTGAAATTTCATCTCTGCATGCTATATCTGTTGGTGGTGGGCCGATGGTGCTTCTTTTTCCTGCTGAGCTGGGCCATTCTCCTGGTGTTGGATTGTTTCCCTATGGGCACCAACTGACTGTCCCTGACGTTAACCACAGTCTGATGATTTTACCTGCTGAATTTCCTCTCTCTGTTTTGCGGGCTAGTGTGGTAGAGGAGCCTGATATGTTTACCTGCTTTGAGGAACTGGGAGATGACGATGTTCAGGACTTGTTTGCTCATGGTGCTCAGGCTGAAATGATGAATGATATAGTTAACTCTGAAGAAGTGGTTGATGCTAACTCTGAGGAGATGGGGTCGGTCGTTGTTGTCCCTGATGCTGTGATGGATGTTGGACAGGGTTCTGGTTCGTCGAAGGTTGTGGCTGGAAGCTCTGCTGCGGTAAGCTCGGCTCGTCGTCGCCCTCGCAAAGTTGAAACTCCCACTGTGCAGCCGCAGCCACGTCGCCCCACTCGCCGCAACAATGATGGTTATATCCATGAAGCAATCCCATACCTGCCTTCTCGCCGCAAGACATCCCAGGTTCCGAAGGCCATTGCTCCTGATGTGCTCCAAATTGCTGAGATGCAGCGCATAGGCGTGGAGGAGTGCCAGATCGATCCTGATGAGCTGACCGCTGAGCAGCTCCTGAAAGGCAAGGAAGAGTAACCCTGCTCTGCAGCTTTTATCGTGTGTTTGCTCTGCTTCGTGTCGAACCTTTTTGAACCATGTCGAGTTTGAGTCTTGCTAAACTTATTTGGCATATATTATGTTGGAACATCCGTAGTATCAATAGCCCTGATAAGTGGCCTTTTGTTCATGATAAAATCGAGGAAAGTGCTGCGTCCATTCTTTGTTTCCAGGAGACAAAACGTGCTCACTGCGACAGTTCTTTTATTAAGTCTTTCGCGCCAAAACGATTTGATCAATTCGCTTTCGTTCTGTCTGAAGGTGCTTCTGGGGGGCTGCTGGTTGTTTGGGCCAGTAACAGATTTACGGGTCAGGTTATTCTGCAAGAAAGCTTTGCGATTGTGATCAGCTTCACTGCCACTAACTCTGCTGTTAGTTTTATTCTTGTCAATGTGTATGGGCCGTGTGAGGGTGTCGAGCGCGAGAATTTTGTGGCCTGGCTCTTTCATCTGGACTAGATTTCCTGGCGCGGCTTGCCGCGCGCCACCCGCCGTTGACACTTGTTTTCAGTTTGTAAAACGCTATAACAAACATTCTTAATATGACACAATTAACGCACGGCCCGTGTGTTAAAATTCAAATTCATGCAAAATAAAAAACACTGCCTATTGGTTCAAATTCACGCATTCTTAATATTTCTTTGTAAGTGAAATAAAAAACACAATAAAATAATATCAATAACTCCATAGAAAATATATCAGAATGTAAAAAAAAATTTACCCCAAAATGAAACACTGCCTATTTATGTCATATGACCAAAGTTGGAAAAAAGTTTATGTCCAAAAGGTTGTCTAGTTTTTTTTTGAAATTGGTTGAATTGGTAAGTTATTTGGATTTGAATCTTTTTAACATCTATGAAATGGCTAGGTTTGAAAGGCATCTAAATTTGTAAAATATGCAAATTTGTATGTCGCAAATGGATGGTATAATTCAAGTTTGGTAGTGTACATATTTTAAAAACGTTTAGGTTTGAAAATTATTGCAAATGCCGCGCATGCGTGGAAAGGAGTGGAAATGCATGTTTATTCGTTTGAATTTCATATGAATTTTATAGCTAAACAGATTTTGTAATTTCAAACCCATGTAGTTTGGGCAAGTGCATTTGTTTTTTCCGCAATTTGTTACCTATTAAAAAAGTTCGAATATGTTCGTTTTGTGCTGTAAATAGTTTTTTTTTTGCGGGCTGTTTGAATATGTCTATACGTTTCATTATTTTTTTAAATTTTTTTGTAATGACTGAAAACGCATACTTATTCACTTGAATTCTATGGCCAAAGTTTTTTTTTTAATTCAAAACCATGTAATTTGGGTGAGTGATTTTTTTTGGGCATTGTTTTTTGAGTGCAACTCTTGCGTAGGAAAGTTTGGAAATCTTCATAAGTTTGCAATTTTTTAAATTGGAAATTAGAAGGTTTTTTTTTGGAATTTCAACATGTTCCCCTGTAATTGTGAAATATCTGATAGTGGGACCCACATGTCAGCATGTAATGAACAATAGCTTGTTTTAAAAAAAACTGAAATTCGCCCATGTCAATTATTTGAGTTCGAAAGAAAAATTTAAAACCATATTTTAGAAAATGACATAAAGGTGTCAATTAAGCCTTTTTGAATCATTTAAATTTTCCAAGATTTAAAATAATTTGGAAATGGTCCCAAAGTATTTAAAATGACTGTTTTGATCTTTACAAATTTTTAGAAACTGGTTGAATTCAAATGGATATCTAAAACAAAAGTTATAAAAGTTTTCAGAAAAGAAAAAGAGAAAAGGAACAAAAAAAAAGAAGAAAAGGCCCAACTGGGCCGAAGCCCAGCAGCCAGCACGGTTGCCACCCCGCATCGGCCTCCCTCTCCCTCTCTCTCACTGTCATGCGGGCCCCACGACAGGGTCGTCACGCTGACGTCAGCGACGGCGAGCGCGGATCTGGCCGCGGCTCCGCCGGCGATGGCGCCGCCTCTGCAGCGCGTTCCAGCACGCGAGGATCGGCGCGTTCGACGCGCGCAGCCGCGGGGAACCCGGATCTGGCGGCGCCGCCCCACTTTGGTCGCCGGAGCGGCCGCCGGCGGCGCTGAAACGCGGCAGGTCGCCGGAGCACAGCCGAGCACGGCGGCGGTGTTTCTGGCGCGTCCGCGGCGCCCCGGCACGTGTGCGTAGGCTAGGAGGTCGAGGCGGCGACGGGGAACCTTCCGGCGTCCGTAGATCCGTCGGGGGAGGGCCGTGGCGCCGGCGGCGTGCGGCGGCGGCCGCGGCGACTTTCCGTCGCGGGAGAGAGAGGAAGAGGAAGGGGAGCGAGCTCTGCGGGTACTTTTGCAAAAAAGTTCTCGACCTTTCCGGAAATTACGATCAGGTCCCTTGCGGGCGTTTTTCTGCAAAATGTCCGCGCAGTGGATTTGTGGAGGTAGAATTGCACCGACGGACCGACGCGTCGTGACCCTGTCGAGCGGGACCGATGTGGGACCGGCGACGCCCTGGGCCCACAGGCAGTGGCACGTGAAACACACACCACGACGGCGGATGAAATCACTGTTGCTGCCACCGCGAACGGACGCTCCAGATCGCGCCGTAACCCCACGATCCGACGGCCAGAAATCGAAACGCCTGAGAGAGCCCCTTGGGGTCACCGGGTTTACCTGTGTGGATGTTGCTGATGATACGCTCTGGTTAATCTTAGGTGACTTTAATTTCTATCGGTACTCCGATAGTAGAAATCGCCCGGGTGCCAATATTGAGGACATGGCAACGTTCAATGAAATAATCAGTTATTTGGGATTGGTGAAATTACCCATCAAGGGGCGCTGTTTCACGTGGAGCAACATGCAAGTTGACCCCTTGCTTGTGCAGTTAGATTGGTTTCTTACTTCTTCCGCTTGGACTCTTAAATTTCCTAACACCACGGTAAAACCTCTTGCTCGCCCCACCTCGGATCATGTTCCGTGTGTAGTGTCTGTTGGAACAAATATCCCCAAGGCTGCTGTGTTTCGTTTTGAAAACTATTGGACTAAAATGCCTGGCTTCCTTGATGTGGTTGAGCGTATTTGGAATATACACTGCCCTGGTGATAGCGCGCGTTGCCTTTCTGGTAAACTGAAACTTCTCCGTAAAGGGCTGCATAATTGGAGCTCTAGTATTTCGGTATTATCTCATATCATTGATAATTGTAATGCGGCCATTCTTCTGGTTGATGGTTTGGAGGAAGCACGTCCTCTTCATATTTCTGAATGGAATTTTCAGAACATTGTAAAGCGTAAGCTGCAGTATCTTTTGGACTGTAAGCAGGATTATTGGAAAAAGAGGTGTACGGTGCGATGGGCGAAATTTGGAGGAGAGAACACAAATTTTTTTCATTCCATGGCTACTATTCGGTACAGAGCTAACTGCATTTCCTCGCTGACTTGTGATGATGGCACCTTGGCGACTGAGCATGACGAAAAGGCTGGTATTCTCCTCAGTTCTTTCAAAAGCCGGTTAGGCGTCTCTACACCAATCAATCCTCACTTTAACTTCTCGGAGTATATTCATCGTTTGGATGGTCTTGAGGAGCTCACAATGCCTTTTACCCATGAAGAAATTGACAAAGTTGACTTCCCTAGTGTTAAATCGCCTGGACCGGATGGATTTTCTGGTCACTTTATAAAAACTTGCTGGCACATTATCAAGTATGATTTTTATCGGCTTTGCGAGGAGTTTTGGGACAACAAGGTTAATCTCCAGAGTATCAACGATGCTTTTATCACACTTATCCCCAAGGTGCACTCACCATCGAGACCTAATGACTATCGGCCCATCTCCTTGCTCAACTCTTCTATCAAGCTTTTGACTAAATTGCTCGCCAATCGTTTGCAAACAAAAATTCTTGATCTTGTGCATGTGAACCAATATGGCTTCCTCAAGACTCGCACAATTCAGGATTGTGTCGCCTGGGCATATGAGTATATTCACCAGTGTAAACAGTCTCGCAAGGAGGTCGTGATCCTCAAACTTGACTTTGCCAAGGCATTTGACACGATTGAGCACGCTGCGATTATTAAGATTCTGCGTTGCTGGGGCTTTGATGAGCGTTGGATTCAGTGGGTTCAGGCCATTTTCTCCTCGGGCACGTCCTCTGTCCTGCTTAATGGTGTGCCGGGAAAAAAGTTTCCGTGTCATAGAGGGGTGCGTCAAGGGGACCCTTTCTCTCCGATTCTATTTGTTGCGGGTGCGGACCTTCTCCAGTCCATGGTTAATAATCATGCAGCCACTGGTACTATCGATCCTCCCTTGCCCATTCCCAACTCGGATTTCCCCATTGCACAATACGCAGATGATACGCTTCTGGTTCTTCAAGCTTGTCCTGTTCAGCTTCTTGCGCTCAAAAACCTTTTATCTGAATTTTCTGCTGCTACGGGGCTGCGAGTGAATTATGAGAAGTATTGTCTCATGCAAATTAACATTGGGCCAGAAAGGCTTGCTGAGCTGGCTGACACTTTTGGTTGCGCGGTTGGTCAACTCCCGTTCACGTATCTCGGTTTGCCTTTGGGCGATTCAAGACCTTCTGTCCAGGACCTGGCACCCATTGTTGATCATGTAGAGCGTCGCTTAAACGCAAGTGTTCATTTTCTAGATTATGGGAGCAGGCTCACTTTTATCAACTCAGTTCTCTCGTCTCTCCCTGTGCATTTTCTTTGTTCGATCAAAGTTTCCAAGACAATCATCAAGCAGTTTGACCGTGCTCGTAGACACTGCCTGTGGCGAAAGGAAGAGGACTCTGCCTCCGTTAATTCTCTAGCAGCATGGTCGTTAGTCTGTCGTCCAAAGCAGCATGGTGGCCTGGGCATTATGAACATTGAGGTTCAGAATAAGGCGCTTCTGATCAAGCAGCTTCACAAATTCTTTTGCAAGGAAAACGTCCCATGGGTTAACCTTGTTTGGTCACTTTATGATCCAGCCTCACCCCCACATGCACAATCGGCGAGAGGATCGTTTTGGTGGAAGGATATTTTTAAACTTTCATATATATACAGAAGTGTTACACTATCTCACATTATTAGTGGCCAGACTACATTGTTTTGGAAGGATTTCTGGATTGGAGATGGGCTCCTTTGTGACAGATTCCCCCACCTCTTCTCCTTTGTTCTCAATGAGGATGCCTCGGTCAGGGACTTGAGCCATTTGGAGAACCTGCAGACTCACTTCGCCCTTCCACTCTCAGTTCAGGCCTTCGAGGAGGTAAATCAGGTCAGAGAGATGCTGGCTTTAATTCATCTGCACCTGATCTTAAAACCTTCCCATGGACATGCACCAAGTTCTCGGCGGCAAAGCTTTATAAATTTCTCTTCTCTGGCCTCCCTTGTGATGTCTCTCTCCAAGCCATTTGGAAATCGAAATGTCTGCCAAAGCTTCAAGTTTTTGTTTGGCTCCTTCAGATGGATAGACTCAATACCAAAGATCTTATGTTACGTAAGCACTGGAAGTTTGAGGGGTGTCCGCATTGTGTTCTTTGTGCACAGTCAGTCCTTGAAACCCGTGATCATCTCTTCTTCGAATGTCAATTTGCTCGCAGCTGCTGGACTTTAGTTGGCATTCTTTGGGACTGCTCTCGTGCAATATCTTCGCGCTTTGTTCAGGCTAAAGCCCAGTTCACGGGGCCTTGTTTCTTGGAAATTACTGCTTGCTCTCTTTGGAACATTTGGAAAGCCAGAAACGATCTGCTCTTTCAAGACCAGCAACCATCACTTGGTCGCTGGAAGGTGCTTGCTCAAAAGGATATCTTAATCCATCAGCACAGGATTAAAAGCTCTCTTGTGCAACCTCTTCTTGCTTGGGTCCTTGAAACGTTTTTGTAATATGGATCTGTTAGAATCCTTCCCCTTTCTCCCCCCCTAAATTTTTGTTCGTGGTAGACTTGTGGACTTGTATGGAAAAACCTCTGGTTTTTCCTTGATCATTTATTATAAAATCTACACCGAAGGGGTTCCCCTTCGGTGCCACGTTCAAAAAAAAAACCGCCGAAAGTCTCCATGTGTGAATGTTTAATCCAGGAGTCAGACTGCTCCGGGTTTTCGGAGCGTACAATATTCATGTGTTTCCCGATATACGGAGCCACCAAGATGGAATTTTGTAGAACTATGTAGTATGCTTGGGTGAAAGAATGCCCGTCCATACTTATTATTTCTTTCTTTCCTAGAGTGCATTTTCCACTCAGTCTCCCCTCATGCTGCGATTGAGGAACACCAATCGGCTTAAGGTCAGGAATAAAGTCAACACAAAACTCAATGACCTCCTCTGTTCCATAGCCCTTGGAGATGCTTCCTTCTGGCCTAGCACGGTTATGAAATATTTCTTTAAGACTCTCATGAACCTCTTAAAGGGGAACATATTGTGTAGAAATACAGGACCGAGAATGGTAATCTTTTCGACAAGGTGAACTAGGAGGTGTGTCATAATATTGAAGAAGGATGGTGGGAACACCAACTCGAATTTCTTTTGTAACCTTTGTAAAATTTTTGGATCGGTTACCTTCTGAGAAATTGCATTGAGAAATGCACATAGCTTCACAATGGGTACTCGAACATTTTCCGGTAGAAGCCCCCTCAATGCAACCGGAAGTAATTGTGTCATAATCACGTGGCAGTCATGAGACTTTAGGTTTTGAAACTTTTTCTCTGCCATATTTATTATTCCATTTATATTCGACGAGAAGTCAGACAGGACCTTGATACTGCTCAGGACTTCAAAAAATATTTCCTTCTCTTCTTTGGTAAGAGCGTAGCTGGCAGGACCTTGATACTTCTCTGGATGCAGGTCGTCTCGTTCGTTCATACGTTGCTAGTCCTGCCGTTCTTCCGGTGTATCTTTTGTCTTCCCATACACACCCAAGAAGCCTAGCAGGTTCACGCAAAGATTTTTTGTCACGTGCATCACATCGATTGTACAGCGGACCTCTAAGATTTTCCAATAGGGTAGCTCCCAAAATATAGATTTCTTCTTCCACATGGGTGCGTGTCCGTTAGCGTCATTCGGAACAGATTGTCTGCCAGGACCCTTTCCAAAGATTACTTTTAAATCCTTAACCATTCCATATATATCATCACCAGTAGGGCGGGTAGACTTCGTCCGGTGATCTGACTCACCTTTGAAATGCTTGCCTTTCTATCTTAAGAGATGCCTGATCGGAAGAAATCGACGAGTCCCCGGGTACACATTCTTCTTACATTTATCCAAATATATACTTTCAGTCTCACCTAAACAGTGCGTGCATGCATTGTATCCCTTGTTTATCTGTCCTGAAAGGTTACTAAGAGCAGGCCAATCATTGATGGTTACAAACAGCAACGCTCGTAGGTCAAATTCCTTTTGTTCGTGCTCATCCCAAACACGTACACATTCTTCACGTCACAACTGTAAAAGTTCTTCAACTAATGGCCTCAGGTACATATCAATGTCGTTGCCGGGTTGCTTCGGGCCTTGGATGAGCACTGGCATCATAATGAACTTCCACTTCATGCACAACCAAGGAGGAAGGTTATAGATACGTAGAGTCACAGGCCAGGTGCTATGACTACAACACTACTCCCCAAAAGGATTCATGCCATCTGTACTTAGACCAGACCATAAGTTCCTTGCGTCACCTGCAAAGTCCGGGAACTCTCTCTCAATTTTTCTCCACTCCGACCCATCAACGGGGTGTTCCAACATCACGTCTTTCTTGCGGTATTTTTTGTGCTATCACAACAACTTGGCATGCTATTTGTTTTGGAACAAATGTTTCAACTGTGGTATTATAAGAGCATACGACATCACCTTGGCAGGAACCCTCAACCTGGGGCGCTCGCCCTCAACATCACCAGGGTCATCTCGGCTGATCTTATACCGCAATGCACCGCATACCGGGCATGCATTCAAATTCTCGTACTCCTCACCACGGTAGAGGATGCAGTCATTAATGCATGCATTATCTTCTCTGCACCTCTAATTTTAGAGGGCAGACAACCTTCTTTGCTTCGTACGTACTGGGGGGGCAATTCGTTATCCTTTGGAAGCATCTTCTTTATCATTTTCAGCAACTTTTCAAATCTCTTGTCAGATACACCATTCTCTGCCTTTCATTGCAGCAATTCTAGTGTGGTACCCAGCTTTTTTTGGCCATCTTTGCAATTTAGGTACAACAATTTTTTGTGATCCTCTAACATGCGATCCAACTTCAATCTCTCCTTTTCACTTTCGCAGTTTATCTGTGCATCAAGAATGGCCCGACCAAGATCATCAGTGGGCTCATCTACAATGGTCTCTTCTTCAGCTTCCTCTTCTTTATCTTCCCCCATTCTAGTACCACCGTATTCAAGGAACATATGATACTTGTCATCATCCTGTTCTTTTTTTTTAGATACAGCACTGTAGGGCCAAGGCCCCACAGTATTTTATTGAAACTTAAACCACCACCACCCCACCAGAGTATTTACACCAATTACAAAGAAGGTTAGATGAAGAATGTACAGAAATCTAGACTAGAGTGTCATCCATCTTGCAAAGCTCGAACATGTTTAGACTTCACCCTATGCACATGCAAGGTGATCTCATTCACGAAGCCTCTCTTCCAAGACCTGAACGTGGGCAAGATTTGCTGGAAAATGGCTGCATTTCGTTGCTTCCAAATGTGCCAGCATGCTATAATTACCACTTCTGCAAAAAACGGTTGACTGAACCGCTGTCGAGCACGTTTGAACACCATCTCGAAGGAGTATCCATCTTCCCATTCAATCTGAAGATAATTCCAGACCCGTATGCTGAAGTTACAATGGAAGAATAAGTGAAGCCAGTCTTCGGTCACCTGAGTGGGGCACAAACGCAGTGAAAAACATCTGTTACATTCCAATGTCTTCTTCTTAGCATGTCCCGTGTGTTTAGTCTGTCACTGACCATAAGCCAAGCAAAAACTTTAATCCGTAGCATTACTTTACTTTCCCAAATCCAATCAAACACCTTGCTGGCCTGCTGATCCCGGAAGCAATGGTGGTAATATCTCTTGGATGTGTACTTTCCATCCTTCCAAATTGTTTTCCAAGCATCAGGGACATTAGGGTCTCGGTGAACCTGATCCAACATCAGTAGCAGGTTGTTGTATTCTTCATAGGCTTGCTGAGACAGCGGCAGTGCAAATAGTTGAGAAGGATCATGAGCTGAGATCATCTCATTTACCGAAATACTAGCATCCAAAGCAAACGAAAATAGTCTTGGAAAGGTTTGTTGAAGAAGCTGACCATGCCAGTTATTCGACCAAAACATTACTGTATCTCCAGCTCCCACTTCAACGGTGCAGAATTCCTGGTATATCGGAGCAAGTTTCATGATGTCCCTCCACCAAAACGAACCACAGAGAGTAGAGCTTTGAGGCACCCCATCAGGATAGTGTCGCCAGACCAGGTTCACCCAAGGAAGGTCAGCTTTGTTGAAAAATTTATCGAGGTGTTTCATCAACAGTCCTTGATTCTGTTTTTGAAAATCAACTATGCCCAAACCCCCAGATTTCTTGGGTTTACAGATCATTTCTAACGAGGCCAGAGATTGCTTCTTCGAGTCCGGATTGTTTCCACGCCATAGACATTGCCTAATTATCCTGTAGATTTGCTTAATGATACCCGGTGGAATTTCCAGAGAGCAGAGAAAATAGATCGACATTGAGGAGAGACAGGAACCAATAAGCTGTAAACGTCCTCCATAAGCAAGGAAAGAAGAGCTGGCCGTAAGCTGCCTTTCCATTCTAGTTACAAGAGGCATCAGATCGATCATACGCGGCCGAGTAGTTCCCATGGGCAGACCCAAATAGGTAAATGGAAAAGACCCCACTGTGCATCCGAAACCAGCAGCCAAAGAAGCCACTTCTGCGTCTGAGATGTTAATTGGCAGCATACATGATTTATGAAAGTTGACTGCCAGCCCGGTGGATACACAAAACTCTTGCAATGCAGTTTTAAGGGTAGCTAGTTGGCCGGGGTCAGCCTCTAAGACCAGTAACGTGTCATCAGCGTACTGAACCACTGGGAAATCATCATCTCCAACATTAATTGGTAGTCTCAAAAGCCCCCTATTTTTCAAATCATTGATGACGTACTGTAATATTTCTGCCCCTAAGACGAAAAGGAGCGGAGACAGTGGGTCACCCTGTCTAACACCCCTTCGACACCTGAACTTTCTGCCTGGGACCCCATTGAGAAGAACCGAAGAGGTTCCTGTCTCCAATAGTATTTTCACCCAGTAGATGAATTTCTCCGGAAACCCATGTTTCTCAGTACTTGATAAATTGCTTCATGCTCAATAGAGTCGAATGCCTTTTCAAAATCCAGTTTCAGAAGCACAATAGGTTTTTTTGAGGCCTTGCATTGATAGATATATTCGAAAGACCAAGCCAAACAGTCATGTATCGATTTTCCCTTAATGAAACCATATTGGTTTTTGTGGATGCAGTCAAGGATTCTTTTTTGGAGGCGATCAGCTACCATCTTGGTTAAAAATTTCAAACATGTATTTGTCAACGAAATTGGCCTGTAGTCATTTATCTGCTCCGGAGTGGGTTTCTTTGGCACTAAGGTAATAAAAGAGGAATTGATGTTTTCCAGATTTACGGTTTGCTGATGAAAGGCATTTGCAAGAGCATAGAAATCATACTTAACGATTTGCCAACACTTCTTTAAAAACATGCCATTGAAACCATCAGGACCCGGCGACTTATCAACAGGCATGTGCTTTACCAGAGCATCCATTTCATCCACAGAGAATTCCTCGACCAGTTCCTGAAGATCATCTACTCTCTTGACCAGAGAAGGCAGGTCAAAGAGCATTGTAATACCCATAGAAGTACCCATCCTCTGTTTATAGCAATCCCAGGCAACGGCAGCCATTTGGTCATGGTCTGTGACTAGATGTCCATCGGACAGCATGAGGCTAGCGATCGAATTTCTTCTGTACCTCTCCGTCGCCATTGCATGGAAAAATTTCGAATTCTCCTCACCAAGCTTCATCCATCTGATGGTACACCGTTTTTTCCAATACTGGTACTCGAAACGCAGCAAATTTTCATAGTGTAATTTCACAATCTTCCGAAAGTTGGACTCATGCACATACAGAGGCCGCTCCTCTTCAAGTTCATCAAAGTATAGGATAACCAAATTGCATTTGGATATTAATAACTTGAGCTTAGACAGACCCATTTTCCATTTTTTCAGCGCTACCCGGAGGGCTTTCATCTTTTCTGTTAAGATAGCCGAAGGGCTAGAAGCTCTAGTCGGTTTGCTCCAGACCTCTTTTACACAATCGAAAAATCCCGCTGATTGACCCAGAAGTTCTCAAAACGGAACAGATTAACCTTAGGAATGGCAGTATCAATGTTGACAATACATGGGACATGATCTGAAGTAGGCCTAGCCATGGCAGTAACAACAGAGTTCGGGTAAGTCGTAATCCAACTGGGTGAAGTGAAAAACCAGTCCAACTGCTCGAGGAGAGGGTTTTGCTGCATATTAGACCATGTGTAGGATCTGCCTTTTAGAGGGAGCTCCAATAACCCTAAGTGATCAATGATCTCATTGAAAAGGAACATATCATTTACGTCCCCACCCGGCCTATTCCTGTCCTGTTCCGATCGTATGAAATTAAAGTCCCCCAAAAAGAGCCAAAGTTCATCATCTGGAATAGATAAATTGTACAGCCACTGAACAAATTGATCACGGCGTTCTCCAGCACAAGGGCCATAAACAACCACGAGGGTCCATTTTTGGTGAGACTGTGCAGATTGAAACGAGATTACCAGCCCAAAACTTTTACTTTCAATCAGAGTACCATCAAACAAGCTAGACTTCCAAACGACTAAGATTCCCCCAGAAGCACCAGTGGATGGAGCAAAGGCAAAGTTATCAAATTGTTTTGGACAACATTTCCGAATGAAACCCCTATCAAAACTCTCCTTTTTCGTTTCCTGAATGCAGGCTACCGCACAACCACTTTCAACAATTTTATTATACAGAGCCAACTGTTTAGAGTCATCATTCAAACCCCTGATATTCCAACAGAGCACTTTCCAAATAAGATAGTTGATTTTAAAATCCATAAAAACCAGTTCAATCGACAAAACCAGGAGTTGGTGCAACCAGTTGCCCAACCAGCAGATAAGAATAGCTATTACAGACCCAATAAAGTTCGCACACAAGCAGAAAATAAGATACCGGTTGTGTATGGGGTCACAACCAACCCAAAGACTCGAGAGGGAGACACTAATCATCATGAACTGATGGCGAGGCTTGAGCTGTGCAGGGGCATTAAGCTTGTCTGCTGTTAGCAAGGTCGGATCAATGTCCAACATGTCTCCAATTTTCTGCAACATAGCGATGGGAGTTGGAGGCCTGACTGTTGGCATCTGAGAGGAGCTGGCCTCCGACTTGTGAACCTGAGGAGCAGCTTTCCTGGCCTTCTTTCTTTGCTTGGGCACCCCTTGAGTCCTCTTCGGCTTGAAACCATCCAGCTTGACCTGACTGCGTGTCTGCATTCTTGGAGTTTCATTGACAAGAGCTGCACGAGCCCTAGTGACCCTAGCACCACTGTTTGCCTGAAAGATTGGTGGGTTCTGTGGTGGCATCTGGGCAGAAGAAGTGCGAGCAGAACTAGCCCGAGCAGCCGAACGAAGTTGGCGTGGTGCAGACCCGGTTGCCACCACCTTTGGCGCGAAGGAGGCACTCTGATCGAAAGCCTGAGTGGCAGTCCTCTTCCTTGAAACAGCGGCGCCACGTCAACCTCAGCGACATCTTCATTAGCCGTAGGAGCAAAAACCACCAGAGCGCTCATCGGGTCAACAGGCACCTCCAAGCTAAGCTCCTGAGTGAGCGCAGCAGCTGGTTCTGTAACCACTTGGGTTGTGACGTCTTCCACAATCAGATTTCCCACTCCCATAGAAGCATTCATCTCATGTGAATTCTCAACAGTCTCAAAAGCAAACTCCTGAATTTCAACAGTAACAGTATTTGATTCGTGTGGCATCATAACAAACTCATTAACAGCCCTGTGACAGGAGCAGCCGGCACAGATAGGTCAGTAACCACATTCAGTTGCGCAGCACCAAGGTCTACCTGAGCAGCCAAATTTTCCTGATGAGCCTCAGGTGCCTCCATCTCGTTTACATCTTCCATGACAACATCTGCCTCCAAGTTCTGTTCTTCCGCTGGAGCGGCAGCATCCGGCACCACATCATCAGAGATCTCAATAACTGGAACTGCACCTTGCGGACACCAAAGACATGAACTGATCCCTCAGATCCTGGTGGCGGTATTGGCAGATCCTCCTGAGCATTGTCCTCAACGTTAACAACGTTAGGCTGGTCCTGTTGCATATTAGCCTGGAAAGGTGGCGGGGGCGGCATGTTCCATCCCACCTCCGGGTACACAGGAAGCCCATGCATAAGATCTTCCGGTTGGAGCTAACCAGGGAAAGGTGAGGATTCCCATTCACCGGCATAGGGTCTTCACCTTCCGGATGAATGTCAGCAAATTCACTCGACAGGATATAACACGGTGCAGTCCAAGAGTGCCTAGTTCCTGAGTGTCGAGCAACTTTCGGCTGCCAGAACACAACATCCCGTGGAACTAAAGAAGGAGCCGGGAAGGTAGCATAAACAAGTGTCCTACACTTCTGTATGTCACAATGCTGCCAGTAATGAAATTCACCAAAAGTATTCACAGCCTCCTGGATACATGCAGTGTTTCTAAAGTCCATAGGAATCCCAATAAACATGAGCCAGCCGTTTCTATACCCATGGTGAGACTTAAAGTTGATGCCCTGATCATGTCTAACAAAGCGCAGAGTGGTTTGTCCGATAAAGTTCCGCGGAGGCTGACTAACAAGGATAGACGCAGCAACAGGATTTCTAAGCTGAAAAATACCAACCCCATGGAACCAGGGTAGATGATTAACCACATCGTGATCTTCACCAACGAGGAAGTTTCGAACCTGATGAATCATGTGATACAGATCTAGCTCAGCAGGTGCAGGCTCAACAATGGCCACCACGTAGTTCTCATGGCCGTCAATCATGGGTGCCGAGGGAGTGACGAACGTCCGCGGCAAGCGGCGAGCACCACCATCAATGATCTGCATACCCGGCGGCGTCCAAGGCAGCGGATCAAACTCGAAAATCGCCATTGCAAGGTCGGGTGGTGCAGGGGATGGCGGCGGATTTGAAAGAGTAATTCAAATCATTCTGAAACCGGACCGAATCAGGTGGTTATGAAGGGTTTTTGAGAAAGAGTAATTCTGCTTATTCTTACGGACACCACATGGAAAACACATAAAACCATTCTGCTTGTTTGCCTCAGCCACACCGATAAAAGAATGCATGCCATTAATAAACTCGTTAGAGCGTCGGTCAACGTACATCCATTGCCGGCTCATCTACATTATATAAGTATATCAAAAACTATTACACAACATCATGAATAGAGAATTGATCAAATTAATACAAGTTCATCATATTAAAACTAAAGTAGAGTAGTGACCAAATATTATTATTGCAAAATATATACATAAAGTGTATACATAGTTCTTATAAAACAACATAGTTCTCATACCACATACAACTATCTAAAGCATTAAAATGCGACAACAAATGCGATCAAAATCATAACAAACGTAATAATTGATCCAACAGCATAATGATACCAAGACTCTTTATTAATGGCATATTTTCTAATCATTCTAATCTTCAAGCGCATTTCATCCATTTTGATCTTGTGATCATCGACGACATCGGCAAGATATAACTCCAATTTTATCTTCTCTTCTTCAATTCTTTTCAATTTTTCTTTCAAATCATCGTTTTCTTTTTAACTAAATTTAACTTCTCGACAAGAGGATCGGTTGGAATTTCCGGTTCACATACCTCCTAGATAAAAATATCTATATCAAGTTGGTCGGCATAATTATCATAAACACGAAATGAAACAAATAGTTATAAAAGATAATATACCACATCCGAATCATAGACCGGACGAGGGCCGACGGGGACGGATATCAAAATTATGGCACTATATATAACCAACAATTATACAATTAACTATCTAAAACATACAAGTAAGAATTATTTTTTTAAAGAAGATAAGAACAAGAGGCTCACCAAAGTGACGGGACGACGACAGGACGGCGTGAGAGATCGACGGCGGCGAGGACGGGGATGGGACGACACTAAAACCCACAAATCATTCTTTAATTTGAGCTCAAATTGCATATAAATCAAATAAACTCTCACAAAACAACTAACCTAGAATTAGAATCAACTAATTAACTTAGCCATTTTATCAAACACCTAGCTAGCACTAGTAATGAAATGAGCTAAACTAGCAATGACAGATGAAAGGATGAAGTTGCTAACCTTTTAGGAGCCGCCAATCTTGACAAATCGTGGAAAAAAATGGGGATGAACTCGATCTCGGGAGAGGAAACAGAGGAGAAAAATGGAGATGGTTCGGGCAGGAAAAATGGAGATGGCTCAGGCAGGAAGATGATATATATGGGAAAGACTTTAGTCCCAGTTAGTTTCATGAACCGGGACTAAATGTCACTTTAGTCTCGGTTGGTGATACCAACCGGGACTAAAGGGGCTCACAGCGGTCCCACCCTGCCGCAACCCCTTTAGTCCCGGTTGGTACCCGTTCGACCCGGGACTAGAGCCGTGCGGTCACGCGTCCTAGCCGTTGGAAGCGGAACTAATGCTCACATTAGTCCTAGTTCCAAACATGACCGGGACTAAAGCTCAAACGGAAGGCCTATTTTTTACTATAGTGTCTAAATCTCTCTTTATTGCTTTTCTCAATTGCGGTGCTTTTTTGATACAGTACCCGTGCATTTATATGCACAAACCTAACCGACCTAGTCCAAACCTTAAACGTACACGGACACCAAACTTTCCTAAACAAGCTAACACTGATCGGACACCAACGGAGACTTACCAAGGAAATTACTAACCGACTTGGACATAGCTAACTCACGTACTACTACCTGGACTAGGACACGGCTCACCAGCATGCAAGCCGGCCGAACATCCTAATCACCTAATTAGACTCTCACATGAGCAAGATTATAGCTAACAAGCGCGAGGTCCTTGCCGACGACCGGGTACGAACTGCCCGTCGCGAAGCCACCCCTCCGGCTGGAACTCGGAACCGATTCCTGGCTTGTCTCCCGGAGAGCATGAAGGCCGTATCGACTGTCCGCTGTCGAGGCAGCCCCCAGGTCGAGGCCGAACGAGATCTGGGGAGAGAGATCGAACGTGTAGGGCTTGTGCAGCAGCACGGCGCGGCCGCTCGCGCGGGCGGCCCAAGGGGCGCCGCGCCGTGGCGAGGCTCGCGCTCTCCCTGCCAGGATGACCGCTCGCGCGGGCGGCGCAAGGGGCGCCACGACGTGGCGAGGCTCGCCGTGGTCAAGGGCGGCACGGTGGGGGTCGGATGCTGCTCGTCGGAAGGGTTCGACGTCGATGGCGACCTTGGAGCGTGCCGTGCCCCGCGTGGGGTGGTATCCCTGGGTTCGTTTCTAGAGCCATGGAGGCTGGGATCACCGGTTGGGGGAAGTCCAGGGGGACCTGCTGCCGCCGGCGAGCCCTGAAGACGGCGAGATCTGGGTGGGTGCGGCGGAGGTTCCACCGGTGTTCTCCAGATCTGAGTTCCCGTCACTGTCCTCGCCGGGCGGCGATGGCCAGGCCTTCACGTTGCACACAGGGGTGTCGCCTCGCTGGGCGCTGGTGGTGAGTTCGGTGGTGGTGCCATTGCCGGAGGAGAAGGGCGGTCCAGCGCCGCCGCCGCCATGCGGGCTCCAGGGGGAAGACGCTGCGCTAGGGTTTCCTGTGGGAGCGCAGTCGGTGCTGGGCCTGGCCGCCCCTGCTGGGCCGGGGTGGGCCATTGGTTCGGAGGCCTGCCCATTTGGGGTTGGGCCTACTTCTGTAGGTGGGCCTACGGAGTTGGTTGGGCTGGAATCGTAAGGTGCTGTTGTGGAAGGCCGAATGGTGGGGTCGGCCCATGAAGGAAGGGCAGGTGCGCCACAGCGGCTGTTTAATTGGTGATGGCTCCCGGTCGGGTCGAGTGTTCTGTTCGTTAGGGTATACTGCCTCCACTCGCGACGTGCGTCGCCACAGAGCTAGGGTTAGGGTTTCTCATCTCCTTCCACAGTCTGGTGCTGCTCCTCCGACGGCGATGGGGGACCGGAACCAAGGTGGGAACCAAGGGTGGCGGGGAGGTGCGTCGGCCGGTGGTAGCGGCTGGCGCGGTGGGCCGTCGGGTGGTGGTGGTGCTGGTGGGAGCCGCCGGTTCGTTGCGGAAGATCTGAGGGTGCGGCTCGATCGGGAGCAAGAGGAATTCAGGAGGCAGCAGGGAGATCGAGTTTTCAGGGGAGGCGTCGGGGGCCGCTTCGGTGTCACTAGGCAGGGGCGGGGTGGGGATGACAGAGCGAGCAGGGGCTCGACCTTCAGGTTCCGTTCCCCACTTCGCTCGCCTCTGCGGCCACCGCTGCGGGACGGGAGTCTCAAGAGGCCTTGGGCTCGGCAGTACGCGGCCGGTCTGTCTGCTCCGGCGGGAGGGGCCCCGTAGGAGGCGGATCTCTCGAAGGTGCCGTGCTACAACTGCGTGAGTGCTCCGGCGCCGGTGACCAGCAGAGTCGCAACGAAGACCTGCGGCAGAGGAGTGGCGGTGTTCGTCACCGCATTGAAGACCTGCACAAGAAGCTAGGATTCGAGCAAGAAGAGCAGCGGCGCCGCAGCGGGAGCGTGGGGACGCTCCCAAATGGCGCCATGATGAAGGTCGTCAGCTGGATTTTAGGCAACGCATCGAAGACTTGCGGCAGAGGAAGGGCCGGTCTGGGAGTCGTGCAAGAAGAGCAGTGGCGCCTGCAGCGGGAGTATAGGGACGTTTTCCGTAGGCAGGTGGCAGCTAGTGGTCTTGAGCAAGGGGTTGCTTGTATTTTGCTTTTCTTTTTCTTTTTATTTTCTGGATGGCTTCATTAATGCTTATTAATAAAGTCGGGCAGCCGGAAGTGCCTTTTATCTAAAAAACGTGTAGGGGAGGTAGGAGTTAATTACTGGAGCAACAGCTGCTGTCCTCGCCGATGTTGCAGCGCTTGGAGAGGTGGAGCGCGTCGGTCAGGCTGATGTGGAAGGCCCTGAAGATCTCCGGCGACGTGTACAAGTCGCAGAGACACGGGCGGTCGTTCTGCACGGCGTCCCTGAGCGGCCCGCAGCAGGTGTCCGGTGCATGTACGCCGCGCACCCCACCAGCTTGGACGTGCACTCCAGTACGCCCGCCCGTCGACTGTGATGCCGCTCCAGACGCGAGCGGTCTCACGGCCGCCACAACCAGCAAGACGGCCACCGCCGCCGTCGGCACCTGCATCGCCATTTTCTCTCTCCGGTGGACTTCTTCCGAGGAGCGAGCAGAGGGAAGAAAAGGTGGTGCTTTTTTTAGAGCGTGGATTCTCGGGCTCATCGTTTCTTACTTGGCTAAAACTGAGGACATTAGAGTTAGAATCAGAAGAAGATGAGGACGTTAGAATCAAAAGAAATAAAAGGTTACGGGGGGCACACAAAAACATTGTCCACACTACCATGACGGAGTGACTAACCTGCAACATTGTCAAGTACTTAAGTCAAGAAAAAACATTGTCAAGTAGTTAGCATGGTTTAAGTTGGTGTACGTGCGGTTTTTCCTTATCGAAGGTTTTATCTCCAAGTTGTGTATTTTCTCTTTGTTTTGGTCTTTTACCCTAGAGTTAGTACCCCCTCTGTATCAAAATGTTGATTCTTGCACATGAGCATGTCTAGATACATGTGACTCCAAAAATATTAAAACATCTTATACTTTGATACGGAGGGAGTAGTAGTTGGTGGAATTTCTATCGCGAGGCATGTGGCTTCGGGTTATTTTCTTTGTATCTTTCTGAACTATGTAATAAAAGAGTTGGGTGCCGATGCAAAGGCTGAGCTTCGTTCCCCATTTTGAAGAAATAAGTTGGTGACCATCCGCCCATACATTATAATTCAACAGACCATGCCACTTAAAATTATCATTACCCAGTAGCACCCGAATCTAAACCCTGATTATATGCCCGCAAATTGTTAGTTCTCTGGTAGCACCCAAAATCCTTCGCACTCCGTACAACGATTTAGGGGGAAAGGAGTGAGAGAAAGGACCGGGGAGAGAACTACCCTTCTCATTATCTCCATCCTCCTTTCTGCAATTGATGACCTTCGCCTTGTCGACATACTCAGCGGTTGACTCTTAGGTGCACCATACGCTCTTCTCCTCACACACGGTCACCGCATCTTCCTCCCTAATCACCTCCACCTCCTTCTTCTTGACTTTTGACTACGCACCCCCGCCGCATTAGTCCTCCCTACCTTGTCATGAATCTCCACCTCCTCGACTTCCGACTACACACCACTGCCGCCTTCGTCCTCTCCTGTCTTGTCGTGAATCGGCGAACGAGCTATGTTTCAGAAGGAGTGGTCGCCGCAAGACAATCTCCTTTCTCTCTGGAAGTCTCGAGCCTTTTTTCCCCCTTCGTCATGTCTACAAGAGTCAAGGGCGGAGCTCCGTTTGGGCGAGGAAGCCCACCTTTCTCATTGTTGGGCCAGCCCTGCACGAGAGAAATATAAAATGTATTGGTGGGCTGTTTCACCCCACCAAAATTTCTCATATGTTGGGACAAAGGTAGTACAAGATATGCAAAATTTGTTAAATTTTGGCTTGCTAGGATATTTTGAACATAAAAAAGTAGTGTCATTGGTTCACTTATAATCTAGAAGTTTATATATATGCTTACTTAGTCATGCACTAGAAATCGCTATTAAGATATGTGTTAGATTGTACACTTCGCAGGTTTTTAAATGAATATGTAACATAAATTATATAGATTATGAATTGTAAAAAGAAAGTTGTAGAATAAACTTTTGTTTACAAAATACAATTTAGTATATTTTATTATTCGATACATATAGAAAAACCAACTAATATTTATTAATGTCACCAATTAGGTGGATAAACTATGTAAACAAATAGATAATTATTCTTCTAATATTGTAACATACTAAAATTAAGATCTAGAGAAGTATAATAGTTAGTATAAATAAACCTTAATTTCTTAATGCAAACCCTAATTTCTTAATGCAAATAGTCGTTGCCGCCTCCTCCTTCCTCCATTCCCTTGTCGTGGACCTCCGCCTCCTTAACTCGCGAGTCCCCGCCACCGCCTCCTCCGTCCTCCCCTACCACCATCGTTTCCGAGGAGGTGGTCACCGTAGGGAAACTCCTCTCACTCGCTCTCGCTGTTTCTGGAATGTTCCTCGAACTCTTCTTTCCCCTTCCTCAAGGATGGAAGATGCGAGCAAGCCACCTTCCTATTCGTTGACTGGGCCGGTAGGAGCGAGCAATTCAGTCCATGTGGCAGTTCAATCTTGTGATGGTGTAGCATGTTGGTAGGCGACGGGCTAAGCACGGGTACAGACCGTCGATGGATCCATCCTCGGGTGCACGCAGACGCGGTACCAGCCCAGTCTTCCGCCTACACGTACATGTACGACATTGCTTTAAAAAAACGTTCGTTCACGGCCATGCTGCACCTCTCTCCCGGCCCTGTGAAAACCTGTCCCTGAGATACGACGTGACATCAGATTTCCGATCATCCACCTCCAAATCTTCCGTTTCCTGCGGTAGATTCGATCATGGAGAGGTCCCTCGCCGTTTGGATGAATCTCTCGAAACCCTGCTCCAGCACATGGAATCTGTGCTTCCTGCCTATGGCGGCTACACCATCTCTTTTGAATTTTCTCCGGGCATATGCATGATAGTCCTTGGATTCTCGTACAGGTACCAGAACAGAAATGACTGTTTATCTCGCACGAAATTTCCGGTACATCCACCGCTAGTGAGACACGTTTTGTTCGTACTAGAAAGCAGCTCCGGGCCGGTACATTTTTACTCTCAGAAGAACGAACGTATAGTAGGCATGCGTTGGATGCATCGTGCCCACTTGCCGTGTAACCCTGTTCATTTTTCGTTGCCACGCTACCCAGACATGCAACGTCGGATCATGTGTTCTGTGGGCCAATTCATTCCATGTGGTCACACAGTTTAATCCTTTGATTGTGGTAATCTTGAGGACAAAACATGTCACGGTTGGGAAGGCTGAAATATGCAGAAAATGGGGCAGCCTTTGGTACGCAACGATGCAATGGGCTCAGCAGAGCAGCATACGGTAGCTTGTTGGATCGATCCTCGGATGGTACCAGCCCAGTGCCCCACCAACGTACGTGCACAGCCACGGACGTGCACCTCTCTCCCGGTCCCGGCCCTGTCTGTCTAGAAAAAAAAAACCTCTTTTCCGGCCCGTGCAGATTCCTCATGTCGTCCAATCGGAGGAGAACCTGTACCTGGGATGGGACTTGGGATCTGATTTTCGACCATCCACCTCCAAATCTTCCAAATCCTCCGTTTTCCCGGGTAGATCCGATGCTATGGAGGCCCCTCGCCGCTTGGATGAACCTCTCGAATCGCTGCTCCAGCATATGGAATCTGTGCTTGCTGCCTACGGCGGCTACGTGTCAAGAGATCTTCTGCCTCACTAGCCAAACATCTCGGCGCGCGTTTGGAACCCGGCCACGTCGGCAGCGTGTAGATACGCACCCGCCGCCCGGGGGAGTGACAACCTTCATCTGCACGTGCCAAGCCGCCGCTGCTAAGAACAGAGACGGGAGCCTAGCTTCGTCATCACCGGCTCTCCGTTTTACTTCTTTTTTTTAGGCAAAGCTTCATCTTGTTTTGCTTTCACAAGACGCGGTGAAGCACGCTAACTCGTTGCATCCGAGCCAACAAAATGGTTGTTGCATGGGTTGATTTTCCTTGTACTCAAAACGTATTTACCTTTAACAAACTATCGCCGCCTATTGGTAAAAGCAGTCCATCTTCCAAGTCCCATATCTAGCTTCTCCTCTTGCATCTTGGCATTATTCTAAGACTTCAATAAAACTATCGCAGAATGGGAGTGGCGTTTTGGCTCTTGGAATGTCAAAAAAAAAAAAACTTAAAACAGAAATTACGCACGTACATCTCAACATTCTATTTGCTAACAAAGTTGTTCACGAAAAACCCAAGGATGGAAAAGGCGCTAGACGTAAACAAGATGGTTGGCATTCGCCTAGCGCTTAGGAGACGCTTAAGCGCACTAGGTGCGGCCTAGGTGGGATATTATGCCCTAGGCGAGGCGTTTGTCCATCGCCTAGTGCCTAAGGATGCTTAAGCACCGCGTAGGCGCTGCCTAGTCCAACAGTGCGAAAAAACGACAATTTTTGTGACGTCTCTAAATTAGACAAAAATTCAATGTAAAAAAGCTTTCAGAGGATTTGTTTTTTTTACACATACCACAAAAAATTCTTATTTTCCATGAAACTTGTCGTGCGCAGAACAAAATGTTTATTCTGGCTAGAATTAATTCATTCCATGGGCCAAATTTACCCAACAATCAGTACACCGACCACTCAAACAACATCAAATCAACCTTACGTCCCTATATGCACCAAATATGAGACAAAATCAGCCTAACCTGGGTCCTAATAGTCCATTCCCTCTCCTTGTTCAGCGCCTCCATCGTCCCATCTTCGTCTCCTCTGTGGACATCGAGCATGTGTGACCCTGCAGAGCATCGCTTCCTCCCACTGTGTTTGTTCACCGATTGCTTCAGCGTGTCCGCTGCTCTCGCCCCTTCGCTATTTCTGCACTCTGCGTCGTGGGACACCTCATCCGCGTGCAAACTTCTGCTTTTCGTCGAGGCTGTGGTACGGACATGGATGTCGCCGGCATGCCCCGCATACACGATGTTGATGATGAACATATCTGATGAAGCAGAGGATGAGATGGGGATACATATGTGAGGCCACCATCAAACCCAAAATGCAGCGGTGACGCCAGGATGTCATCCTCCGCCATCATCTGGCCGCATAAGCCGCGGGTCGGTGTGGGGGGGGGGGGGGTAGGCGAGCAGCCGTGAGCAGGGGCGTGGAGCAGCGGAGGGGAATCGATCCGCCTCGCCGATTAGCGAAAGCACGAGGAGGCACGGGAGGCGTCTCAACGTGACGGTGGTAGGCTGGGGGCGGAAGTGGCCGAGGGCTGATGCGTGGTTGTCTTCTAAAGAAGAAAAGGGTATAGCCAAAAAAAAAGGTAGAAGCAGGCAAACAGAGCAAGGGATAAGATTCAAAAAAGGACACGTCCACCACACAAAATATAATATAATCTTGGGAAAAGCTACACACAGGCGCCGCATGCGCGTCTCTCCGAGCGGCGGCTCGTCACGATTCGTGCGAGCGAATCGAGTGACACGGGCCCATGAGTTACAGGCGCACATCCGCTCTGGCCGCACATCCCTCTCTCATTCAGTTGGATAAGGTTTTAGTAGGGGCCACTTGTCAGCCAGATTGGGGACAAAGAGGATTTCCGGCCGAATAGGTCTCTCTTTTGCCGGAGATTCAGTGTTTCTGGACGTAGTCCGGCAGTTCCTCGCCGGCGGAGAGGCTCATCATCGCATTCCCTTCGTGCGGCCCGTGCGTATCCGTCTGATTCGGTACGACCACTCCCTGATCCCCACCTAATCCCCTCAGTCCAATCCAAAATAGCCATGGCCACACAATCTCTCTCTCGCTCTGGGTTCCTTTCATAAATCATGTCGTTGTCCCGCTTCTTCAACCTCAAATTGAGCGAGTGAGAGACAGGGAAGGAGAGGGAGATGGAAGGAGGAGAGGAGATTGGGGTTCCAGAGCGGGGATTTGGTTCCCGTCGAGGCGGGGATTTGGTTCCCATCGAGGCGGGGATTTGGTTCCCGTCGAGGCCGCGTCGGCCATCATCGGGTGAGGAAGTCGCGTGGAAGCAGCACCGCACCGTGAGGTTTGAGGCTGCGCCACAGTCAGCCGGTGGGGCACCTCAGGGAGCAGCTCCACGCTGGGAGGCTACGTCACCCGGCGGGCTCCGCAGGGAGCAAGCACCATGCCAGGAGGCTGCGTTGTCGGGAGCCGGTGCGGGTGCCTAAGGCCGGTTGGGGAACGCCGGCCACCCGTGAGACTATAGCCTGAGTGCAGCAGGTGTCACCATGACGCAAGAGGTCGTGCCAAGGGGAGCCACCTTGGAGGATCTCGCCGGGACCAAACGACGTCGCCTCCGCAGCAGCGGCATTGAGCCGATGGATGCAGCTGTACCAGTCATGCCGTCGGTGGGCCAAGGCCGCATTGAGGGCAAGAGCGCCATGGATGGTGGTTGTGCTCCGAACATGGTGGCGATGCATTTCTCACACATGATGTCGTGACTGCTCTGCCGTCGACGTTTGTCAGTCTAGGCTGCTTCATCTCCATCGTCGTGCGGTGGCACGCTACTGGGAGTATACTCGACGAAGACCTCGGTGGTGGCACCCTGGTTGAAGCAGCAACAATTGAGATCTCCGACGTGGTACTCAGAAGGTAGAAGGTGCGGCGACTACACAGGCGCGGCTACTGTTGACATTTTCGGACTAGGCTGCTTCATCCCCATCGTACTGGACTGCTTTCCTCCTTTAGAGGTATTCACCGTGATTTGTACTGAGCACATGAGTATGTTCGATAGAATACCTCTTACCTGTGCTACCTATGCAGGTGGTGAGTTGTACGTGGCATGTGTAGTCCTGTAGTTCTCGTTTTGATGGTTGGGCATGAACCAAAATTTATCTCCTGATTGAAATATGAGACATTAATTGCACTCCATTTGTTGAAGATATAAACAGATTACAAGTCTTAAGGCATTAGCTTGTAATTGAGTAGTGCTATATGTCCGACATTTTCTCGTCATACGGACGTATGACACAAATCGACGGTCCTCTGATTGTATCAGTGCAGCAACCAACTCCGACAGATTGCAATGTCGTATCAAAATTGGACAGTATGTAGAGAAATTTTACTTATAATTTGCCCATTACAGTAATCTTCACTTTTTATAAATAATCTGGTAGCCATGTCAATGAAATATGACAGTTGTTTTGAAGAAATCCACTAACTGTATCTTAACAAACTGATATATATCAGACACCTTTGTATCTCTTTGTAAATAGTAAATTAATTTGGTAGCCGTGTGGAAAAAATCTGGTAATTATTTTGGCAAAATCTTGTAGTTATTTCTCAACAAACCGCTATGGAAATTGGTAGTTGTATTAAAAAATCTGATAGTTATGTGAATAAAATCTGTTAATTGTTTTGGAGAAACCTGATAACTATTTCTACGCAAATAGATATATGTATCAGACAATTTGGTATCTCTTATTAATAAATTTGGTAGCAGTGTGGGAAAAACCTGTCAATTGTTTTGCACAGTCTAGTAATTAAAAGGGGTAGTTAATGGTGACTGTTGTTGAATGTGATGCTGTTTCTAACCAATTGGTCGTTTGTTTGTGAATATATTGGTAGTTCTGTTGTATTAAAATGGCAAGCCTTCCTGTCAAATGTGGTAGATGTTTGAAAATTGGAACAATTAAGTTTGCATTTTATTTCTGTAGATCTTGCTAGTTTGTCTGTGGTAACTGACTGTTTATATACTGGTAGTTGCATCTCTATAATCTGATAACTGCTTTTTATGTAGAACTATTGTGTTTCTCTTCTGCGACCGTGGGGCTATCGACGTCATATCGGCCAGTAATATCGGCCATTCATAAGCACAGTTCACGGTGCAAGTGGAGGCCAAGCAAGGGACTGATCCGCGGGAGCAGCTGTGTTGTTGGTGCGCATCGGCCGCCTTGAGGATCGAGCGCGCCACGGAGGAGGGTGGTCGTGCGTTGGAAGAACCCAGGGTTTCAATTGGGCAGGGATCTTTCTTGGAGGTGAACTAGTTTGTTTGAGCACTTGATTCGCCCACGGTTATTACCATGTCCACGTAGGATCTATCGCTGCAACCTAAACTTGTTCATTGTTTTCATCAGATGCATTCCGTGTAGTTCATGTCATGGAAAATGATTGTTCGATTAATATGTGGTAACTGTCAGCAATTAACTTGGTAACCACTGTCATGTACATTGATAACTTGAATGAATTAAAGTCATAGCCATCCCAAAAGAACAAGGCAGCTAGCATGAATTAACCTGGTAGCTAGGTTGATTTAATCTGATAGTAGCATGAATTAACTTGGTAGTTAGTTTTGAAATTAACTAGCATGATTTAACATGATAGCTAGCATAAATTAAGGTGGTAGCTAACATGAATTGACATTATAGCTAGTAAACCTAGTATCTAGCTTTTGAATTAACTAGCATGATTTTAACATGGTAGTAGCATGAATTAACCGCTATAACACATTTCCCTACTTTCTACTTGGCATTGTCTTTTTCGACAAGTTATGACCTAGTAGATTCAAGAACCCAGATAAAAAAACTTGATCATGGTCACTAGCTTGGAATAACCTGATAGCTACAATATAAGAACATGGTAACTAGCTGGGAATATCACGAAGGAAGATTACTTTTTTGTAAACTCTACTAAAAGAACTTGATAATTGTAAGCAAACAATATGGTAGCTAGGATGCATTAGACTGGTAACTATGAGTGCACTAATTATTTTTCTTTTTACCTTGGTTATTTGAGTTGGCATTGACCAAAATGGCTAGGTTTGATCCATCTTTGTTTTACTAAAAACATATGTGTAATGGTGGAAATATGTTAGTGTTTGCTAAGTGAACCCTTTCCTTCCATGTTTTCTCAACAATGTTGAATGGAGATGTTTAGATTCATTTATGTGAACAAATTAAGATCATGGTGCTAGTAGCTTTCACTATAAAGTTTATGGTTTCATGTCTACGACTCTTCATATATGTAGTTCTATATGAAAACCTAGATGTTCTTATGTTGGTACATGTGTGAATCATGTAAGTCCTAAACCTATCAATTGGACCTAAATGTTCTTATGTTGCTACATGTGTGTGGAGAATGCAGAAAGTACTATGTGTTTGCACCTACAATTTGTCATCCAATGTCTGATCCCCTGGAATTTACTTGATTTTGCTATGGATAAATGTAATCCCATGCTTTCTAAGCTTTTTCTGCTGGTACATAGCATTTTGTTATGTTCTGATGGCTACTTCTTGCAAAATTGTGCTTGATCTATATGATTCTTGGGAAGAACCAAAAGATGAAGGAGTTTGGATAGTAGAAGTACGAACTTTGTTTTCACAAAATCCAATTTTCCTTTCATTTCTTTGAGCAGAACATATTTTTGTCCAAATCTAGTTCTATATTGGTTTTCCTGATCGCCCACGCATAGCTTCGTGATCTTGGGGCGGTTGTGGCGAGGAGAAAGATGTACACGACTCCTCTATTTTGGTCAAGTTCTCTCTCTGTGTTACTTTTTTGGCCCAGGTTGTCTCAGTGTAGCCACCGAGGAAATTGGTGTAAACGGCCCAGTAGCGAGTCAAGGCCCAGGAGCGACTCATGTCTCGCGCTTCCGCGGACGTGCTCGCTCACTCGATGTTGGTCGCGACTCGCGTGTTGACCGCCGCACGGACATGCAAATCTACGGCGCCGCTAGGTAGTCTTGTCCTATAATCTTTTCTCTGCGCCCAAGGAACGCCCACGTAGTTGTTTGCAATTCTTTTTGCCTGCTCTTGTGGCTGTCTTCTCTCCACGCACCAATAAGATCGGCCTGCCAGCGCACAGACATCAAAAAATCAAGAAGTAGAGACAAACAAAGTCGGCTACGGGACACACAAAAGAGCAGAAACCGGAACAAGCTGCACACCGGCTGAAGGTTGTACACAGGATAGCATACAAGGGAGGAGCAGCCGGAGCAACCTTAGAGGCAAAAGAAAAAACTAGAAGGGAGAGACCAAAGCAACCGGTTGAGCAGGCAAGAAGGTAGGACAGAACAAGTCAACAAAAGCAGGTCGACCACATCGTTCACACCTCTATCCAGTGAGAAGCCTGCACGTCAAAACTACACCAACGACATGTCCATCAACAATAGGTTGACTGAATTGAATCACTGAAATCGCAGGGATCCCACGACCTTTAGCATACTAGGGTATATGGTTGAACGGTAGGGATCGCTCTGATCTGACACTTGTGTCTTTTTATATTAGTGTAGATGTAGATGTAGATGTAGATGTAGATGTAGATGTAGATGTAGATGTAGGTGGTGAAGTTATTGAACATTGTGTCCAATGGGTGACGCTATTCTTCGCACATGCGATCGCTCGCACAATTCCGACAGGGAAAACGACAAGCTCGCCAGAGAGGAAGATGACCCACCGCCACGTCCACCCCGCAGTCACTGCCGGACGAACCGCCGTTCACCCCATCCGTGGCCGGCGCGCTGCAACGACGTCTCACCGCCCCGCCCTGCCCCAAGCTCCTCCTCCGGTACGCCGTCGTCCTAGCCATCCCCTAAACCCACCGGTACCAGCGACCCCCACACTCCCCAAGTTAAGTTTTTGGCTCATCGTCGCCGTCTCCGCCGTGACCAGCCACGTCTGCGGCGGCTCCGGCTCGCTCCGCCGTGTGGCGAGGAATGAGCAGCAGAAATCAGTGCGAGGAAGGAGGAGAAAAAGTCATGTCGTGCGAGCGCTCGAACGCATGTAACGAAGCGTTTCCGGTGTGAAATGGCACTCAATAAAATGGGGTGTGGCAAAGCACGCCGTTTCCTTCTAATTCATTACATGTGGTCAAAGTTCAATCTTTTGATGTTGGTACTCCTTAACGAAAAACATGTCATGGCTTTTTTTTTGAAACACAGTACAAACGCAGACGCTCACATACGCGTGCACACACTCACCCCTATAAATGCACGCACGCACACCCTACGCATAAAATAGGGCAGATACGTACGAATCCCCATGTGAATACATACCTGCAGTATCTTTTTACAAAATGGTACTTATAACTAAAGTTAGCTAATTGTGACTTTTCATATAATTTTCAGCTACATATGGTCTTTTCAAAAAAAGTCATGGGCTTAGGCGTTCTGAAATCTCAGAGACTCTCAAAATATCAGAAAACACCATACATTTTTGCTTAACCCAAACCTGAGAAACGCGAAAAATTATAAGTCATTTGCGATAAGTCATTTGATAAGGCGTTTTCAGTCTCGGAAGTTCTGAAAATCTTAGAATATGCCACCTGATATGGCGTACTCTGAGATTCCTAGAATCTCTGTGACTAAAAAACACCATATCAAATGATTTATTCCAAATGAATTAGAATTTTTTGTGTTTTTCTGCACTAGGATAAGTCAAAGTGTATGGCGTTTTCTGACATTTTTAGAGCTTCTAAAATTTCAAAACGCCTAACCCGTGATGTTTTAGGGAAATGGCCAAATGTGGCTGAAAGTTATATGAATGGCCACAATTAGCTGAAGGTTATTCTCTCTCTCGGCCCGTACAGGTTCCCCATGTCATCCAATAGGAGGAAAACCTGTCCCTGTCCCTGTGATAGGACGTGGGATCTGATTTTCGACCACGCGCCTCCAAATCTTCCTTTTTTTGGTGGTAAATCCGATGTTGTGTTGGCACCTCGCCGTTTGGGCTCCAGGGGACGAAGCTAGAAATTTTTGTCACTGTGGTCATCTCTATAAATAAATATTACTTAGTACTATTTAATGAAGGATTTGCTAGTTTTCATTGGGATCAGCTGACCCATTGCCTACAAGGCAGCTTCGTCCCTGGCTCGACCACATGGAAATGGAATCTGTGCTTGCTGCCTACGGCGGCTACACACGCATGATAGTCCATGGATTTTCGGTACATCCGCGGCTAGTGAGACACCTTTTGACGTTTTTCGAACCCACTGTTTATCACTCCCTACGAAGGATAACAATATATGTGATTGTTGATCTAGTCTAGTGCGATTTTTTTTGAAACACAGTACAACGCAGTCGTTCACATAAACGTGTACACACTCACCCATATGAACGCGCACATGGTCACTCTACACCTATGAGCACCTCCGAAAGATTGAGCCGACGGCTCGCGTATTGAGATTGACAAAGTCACCACAGGCGTCTCGCTGTCGACGGGAACGTCTCCTCCTAATGATAAATATTCTGTCTAAATAAGAAACACCAGTGTCAAACCTGAGCTTTGAACTCTGCTGGGCTGTGGATACAACCACCCTTCTAAACATCCTATCACATACATGTTCTCTAGTGCGATCTTTTTCGAACCCACTGTTTATCACTCTTTGTACGAAGGATACCTTGATTAAGATGGAGAAAACATCCTGTTGCATGATGATGTGGACATTAAATGCACACCGTGACGGATGTTAACCTTGGATCGATTGGCTGCTGGACTCTCGACTCTCGAGTCAAGAAAATATCATAACATAGTAAAATCGTTAATTTGCATAAGCAAATATACACCAGGGGCCTTTTGGCACTTAAAAACGAACCAATGTGGTCGACGACAACAATTTTAGTTAGTATGTTATTATCATATCTCTATCTTTAATTTCAGGCAACACATTTCTATTTCATAAACTGGCGGAAGACTTGTATACACCTAACAAGCACATTTCATAAGAGAATATCAAATAATAATATTTACCTATGCAAACTCATTAGAATCCACCTCATATTATGTTCTTTGATGATTACTCTGAGTGACATTTTATTGTACCAAGTATAAGGCATGCGCACTTCATTAAATTTTGACTTGGTAGCAAATATGCATTGGTTCGCTTTATACTCTAGAAGTTTCAATAAATCTTCTTACTTAATAATACACTAGAAACCGTCGTTGAGATAATTACTAGATCATAATCTTTATAGACTATTACCATAAATATATCCTGTAGATTATGCAATGTGAAAAAAATAGTTCCTCGTAGAATTTTGTTACACAATATAGATAAATATATTTCAAAGGTATTTAGTACAAAGAAAAAACATACCAACTAATTTTTAGTAACATTGCAACTTATGTGGCTAAACCATGCTAGCAAATAGAAAACTATACTTGCAATATCAAAGCATGGTAAAAATAAGATCTTAAGAAGTATAAAAGTTTACTACAAATTGTATTCATTTTGATTCACTCCAGACGCAAATTTACAATGGACTGGCCCTAAAAGTTGGTATTCGTTGATGAATTAAAAAATATAACAACGTTTAACATGAAATTTCGTCAGACCAGATATGCAGCAACGATGATGTAATGGTATCACATTTGGATCTGCCAGTAGATAGAAGGATATCTAAATTTATGTACATATGGCTGAGAAAAAACTTACGCTTAAGCTGCTCAACGTTTACTTCTCTTTTCTACCTTCCTCTATCAACTTCATCTTAGGCTTTAAATATTCTTAGGGTAATCCATCGCATCTGCAGAAAAACAATGATCTCTGAAAAAACGCAAAGCATATAAGAATCTTATATTTAATAACTTAAAGCACCACTAAACCTCCATGTTAATTATAAGAAAAATTAACTAAAGCGTAAGTCACCGGGACTCTGCAGTTTTTTTTAGTAAAATTGTATGACGGATGTTACTTGGAATGCCTATACAATAATCTGTGCTTCTTTTTTTCAAAGAATTAACATCCTACTTAGATCACTGTAAGGCTTAATTGGTATTTTAAACTTCTATGATCTGCGTTACTCGCGTTGAGATTTTTAAAACTAGATACTATGTCCATAGATTTTCATAGTTATACCAAAAAGCAGCTCAGAAGAATGCCCACTTGGCACTTGCCCTATGACGTACACTGTTCGTTCTTCGTTGTCACGCTACCCAGGACGTGCAACGTTGGATCATGTGTTCTTTTTTTTTGCGAAACATAGTACAACGCAGACGCTTACATATACGTGCACACACTCACCCTATGAACGTACACACGCAAACCCTACCCCTATGAGCACCTCCGAAAGACTGAGTCGGTGGTCGAGTGTTGAGACGTTGGATCGTGTGTTCTGTGGACCAATTCATTCCATGTGGTCACACAGTTTAATCCTTTGATTGTGGTGATCTTAAGGGCAAAACATGTCATGGTTGGGAAGGCTGAAATATGCAGAAAATGGGGCAGCCTTTGGTACACAACGATGCAATGGGCTAAGCAGAGCAGCATACGGCAGCTCATGCCCTTTGTCGTGGTATCGTGCACGGCATATGTCACTGGGAGTGACTTCTTGCGTGGGGACTCAGGTGGCGTGCGACGGCGTATGCACGGGATTGGATACGAGCAAGGCGAACACCGAGACGTACCCAGGTTCGGAGCCCTCGTGAGGAGGTAACACCCCTACTCCTGCCTAGCTGTGGTATATCGTGTTCACAAGGTGTTACAATGGTGCTCCTCGAGCTGTATCGAGTGTTCTCTCCCTGCTAGGAGATGAAGTGGGTCTCTGGGGTGAACTGGGATCCAACCCTTGCTATGAGGGATCCGACACTCCTTATATATGCAGAGTAGCCGGTTACAGAGGTGGCTACCCGGCGTCGGGTAGCGGAGACTGGCCGCCGGTGAAGACGTGGCCATGGTGGGAGGCCGTGCCCGCGTGTGTGATGATGGCCTGCGCCCTCCGTCTTGTCCATCGCAGGGCATGCTGTACGGCCCACGGGGGCCGACGTCATCTTTGACTTCGGGGGCATGGAACAGTGCCATGCCTACGCCTACCTTATCCTTTAGTCCTTGGCTGCCTATGAAAGGGATCCGAGGCGCCAGCGAGGCGGGCAGCCCGGAGCCAACGCCGGCTCGGAGGGTGTGCACGGAAGATTCTCTTGTCTTGTGGTTACCCGGGAGAATATCCCCGACACCCTTGTTGGATGGTACCAGCCCAGTGCCCCACCAACGTACGTGCACGGCCACGGACGTGCACCTCTCTGGCTCTCTCCCGGGTCCGGCCCTATCTAAAAAAAACCTCTTTCCCAGCCCGTGCAGGTAACTCATGTCGTCCAATTGGAGGAGAAACTGTACCTGGGATGGGACTTGGGATCTCATTTTCAATCATCCACCTCCAAATCTTCCAAATCCTCTGTTTTTCCGGGTAGATTCGATGCTATGGAGGCCCCTCGCCGCTTGGATAAACCTCTCGTATCGCTGCTCCAGCACATGGAATCTGTGGTTGCTGCCTACGGTGGCTACTCCATCTTTTTCTTTTGAATTTTCTTCGGGCATATGCATGATAGTCCTTGGATTCTCGTACAGGCAACAGAAATGAAGTGACTGTTGATCAAGGTTTTAAATAGCCGGCTATTGCATTTAGCCCCGGTGATTTTGAAAGCTATGAAAGGCTATAGCTGGGCTATAGCGCGGCTATAACCTTATAGCCGTTTTGATATATAATGATAGAAAATTAACTTTTAAGAACGTGTATTCGTATATATATCACTAATTTAATGATACATAACATATTCACATAAGATATACGAATAACTAGAGTACTAAACCGTAGTTCAAGATAGAGTTCTATGCCCATATTAATGTCAAAAACAATATAGGGTTGAGTTTTATTCCAAATATTATTGAGCAGACAATTTTGGTCCAAATTTTTTGGGCGTCTAAGCCGAAAATTTAGCGGCTATGGGGCTAAATTGGGGCTAAATCAATTTAGCCAGGCTATTAGCGGCTATTATCACTATAGCATATGAAGGTCATAGCCGTAGCGCGAAGCCTCTCGAAAGGCTATAGTCAGGCTATAGCTGGGCTATAGCCGGCTATTTAAAACCTTGCTGTTGATCTTGCACTAATTTTCCGGTACATCCGCGCCACTAGTAACTACTCCCTCCGTTCTAAATTAATTGACTTCCATTTGTCCACACGTGGATGTATCTATACGTGTAACATATCTAGATATATCCATGTGTGGACAAATGGAAATCAATTAATTTGGAACGGAGGGAGTAGTAAGACACCTTTTGGAGTTTTGTTCATGCTAGAAAAATAAGTGATTGTTGATCTATCTAGCCCGATCTTTTTGCGAAGCACTGTATCCATGTCCCTACCAAGGATACCCAGCTTGATTAAGATGGGGAACACCTCCCGTTGAGTGGTGATGTGTACCGGACATCGTTGTGGCAGATGTTTAAACCTTGGATCGCTTGGCTGCTGAACTCTCGAGCATCTCCATCTACTATATACGCATAATTAGGATTGCAAGGTGGGATGGGATTTCCCAGCAATCCCACCTCCCATCCCACCATAATACACCCACTTATCCCGATAACTGCACCCACTAGTCCTGTACGGACAAAACGGGAGGTGCCCAGTTTATCCACTACTATCCCAATACTTATGAAGAAGAGGTCGAGGCCGCCGAGCCCGGCCGAAGCGCGCCACGGACATGCCGCCGCGCCTGCTAGAGAGCGGTGGTCGGAGCGGGAGGGGACGAGGCCAAGGTCGCCGAGCCCGGCCGGAGCACGCCGCGGACACGCCGCCGCGTGAGCGGAGGGTGGCTGCAGACTTGTAGAGGTCGGAGGGGAGTGGACGAGGCCGAGGTCGCCGAGCCCGGCCGGAGCGCGCTACCGCGCCTGGTGGAGAGGAGAGGGTGGGGGCGGAGGTTGGAGCGGGAGGGGACGAAGCCGAGGTCGCCGATCCCGGCCGGAGTGCGCGCTCGGACGGCGACGGCGCCGCGCTGGCTGGCGACCTCGGGGAGAAGGGCAGCCCGCCCTGGCGTCCACGCAGAGCACGAGCGCGCGCGCGAAGTGGTGAGCGAGGCTGTCGGTGGCGTCGCTGCGCGGGGACGCCGCGGAGAGGAGGATCTCAGCGGCCCGGCGCGCGGCGGCGAGGTCCCCGCGCTGCAGCAGGTCGGCGGAGGCCGGCAGGAGGTCCCGCGTGGACGGCGACGCCGCAGCGAGGACGCCACCATGCAAGGATGCTGCGTCCAAGAGCTCGCCGCGCCATCCATGGAGGAGCCCGAGGTCGAATTGCCGCCGCCGCCGTAGGGAGGATTCCTTATATGGCGATTACGATGGGCACCGTCGGGATCCCGTTACCATTTCTCAATCTCCCAATTAGTCCCGATTAGTCCTATCGCGGAGGTCGGAGCGGGAGGGGACGAAGCCGAGGTCGCCGAGCCCGGCCGGAGTGCGCGCTCGGACGGCGACGGCGCCGCGCTGGCTGATGACCTCGGGGAGAAGGGCAGCCTGCCCTGGCGTCCACGCAGAGCACGAGCGCGCGCGCGAAGTGGTGAGCGAGGCTGTCGGTGGCGTCGCTGCGCGGGGACGCCGCGGAGAGGAGGATCTCAGCGGCCCGGCGCGTGGCGGCGAGGTCCCCACGCTGCAGCAGGTCGGCGGAGGCCGGCAGGAGGTCCCGTGTGGACGGCGACGCCGCAGCGAGGACGCCACCATGCAAGGATGCTGCGTCCAAGAGCTCGCCGCGCCATCCATGGAGGAGCCCGAGGTCGAGTTGCCGCCGCCGCCGTAGGGAGGATTCCTTATACGGCGATTACGATGGGCACCGTCGAGATCCCGTTACCGTTTCTTAATCTCCCAATTAGTCCCGATTAGTCCCATCGGGACAGAGCTGGCGGGAGGCGGTTGTCCCGAGTCCATCCCACTTGCATCCTTACGCATAATGCAGGTCGGCTCTTTTTTTCTAGTCGGCAGGTTGATCGCTCTCGCGTTTACGTCGACGTCGAGAGCTCTTCTGCCTCACTAGACAAACATCTCGCGCCGCAACCTCTGCCACCTCTCGGCATCGGCAGCGTGTAGATACGCACCCGCCACCCGGGGGAGTGACAACCTTCATCTGCACCTGCCAAGCCGCCGCTGCTAAGAACAGAGACGGGAGCCTTCGTTCTCACCGGCTCTCCGTTTTACTTCTCTCTTTTTTTTAGGCAAAGCTACATCTTGTTTGGTTTCACAAGACGCGTTGAAGCACGCTAATTAACTCGTTGCATCCGAGCCAACAAAATGGTTGCCGCATGGGTTGATTTTCCTTGTACTCAAAACGTATTTACTTTTAACAAACTATCGCCGCCTATTGGTAAAAGTAGTCTATCTTCAAAGTCCCATGCCTAGCTTCTCCTCTTGCATCGTGGCATTCTTCTAAGACTTAAATAGAACAGTCGCAGAATGGGAGCGACGTTTTGGCTCCTGGAATGTTAAAAATACTTAAAACAAAAATTGTGCATGTACATCTCGACATTCTATTTGCTAACAAAGTTGTTCACGAGAAACAAGTTGGAAAAAGCGTTAAGGGCGTGTTTGGTAGCCAACATCCAATTTGGGGCTCACCATGGGCAGGCTCCGCAGGGCCCTGCTAAGTAGAGACACCCCTAAAACCATGTTGTCGTTGTTGTTTGGTATCCTGCAGCAAAAAACGAGAGCTCTGTTGGTGCAGGACAACCAAACAATATGCTTGTGTTTTCATATTCGGTTAGTCTCACCATTTGCTCATAGGTGTACTTACCTCTTACCATGGAGTAGCAGCAGAATGGTGAGCATGACTACGGCGCGAGCGACGGCGGCGGCGGAGGTAACTGGTCTGCGAGTGGCAACCATGACAACGGATCGAGCCGCGGCAACGGAGGTGAACAGACGACATGGCGATGGAGCTGGACGCATGGCAGCGGCGAGGAGACAACAAGGCAGCAGAGCTAGACGCTGAGGAGACAACATGGTAGCTGCAGAGCTCGACGGCATGGCATGGCGACGACAGAAACTCGACGAGGTAGAGCGGAGGTTGACGAAGACGCATAGACCAAGAACAGTCTAAATACGCATCTTACAATACAAGATCTATACATCTACAAGCATCGAAACATAAAACTTACAACACGACAGTTGTGCGGAATAACGAGGTGAAGCTACAGCTCGAAGGATTTCAAAAACGGTGAACTGTGTGCGACAAATTTGACGAAATTCGTCTAAAAAAGGTTCAAACAAGAACACGAAATTAGCGCTGCATGGTTAACGAAAGTTTAAGCTGATTACCGGAATGGAACCGCGACATCAAAGCGCATCATTTCGATGTAGAAATTATTTTATGCCGAGCAGTGTATCACTGATTAGAAGGAAGGGGGTGAAGTGAGAATAAGGAGAGTGAGAGGAGAGTGAGAGGAAGACAAGGTAATGTACAGACCTCACATCCATGGAGAAAGAATGGGCCTGGCTCCACAGAAACGGCTGATTCGGCCGTTCCTATGGGCCTGGCCCGAGAGTGATTTAATCAGCGTGCGGGCCAAGATTGGGATACCAAACGCGTCCTAAACGTAAACGAGGCGGTTGGCATTCACATAGCGCTTAGGTGACGCTTAAGCAGACTCCCACTAGATCATGTACCATTTGATTTGTTACTGCAATATGGCATGATTTTTTCCCTGGAGAAGATAATTTCCAGGTTGTGCTGCCTAGAGTTACACTTCCACGTATGCCCTAGGCGAGGTGCTGTCCATCGCCTAGTGTCTAAGCGTGCTTAAGCGCCGTCTAGTCCAACAGGGCGAAAAACGACAATTTTTGTGTCCTTCTAAAATAGACAAAAAGTACACAAAATTTTGTTGTAAAAAAGCTTTCAGAGGATTCTTTTTGTTTTTTACACGGCGTAAAAAAATGCTGATTTTCCGTGAAACACGCCGTGCGCAAAACAAAATACGAGAACCTCTGACAGAAACAAACATGACACTATTGTTTTTGCCACCACTTTCAAAATGGGTCAGAGTGGCAAAAGACAACCAATGATCTGCAAAAAAAACTCTTTTGTTCGATTAAACCCTAACTTCATACCCCCCCCCCCCCCCCCCACGCTTCGGATGTTGGATACAAACCCTAGACTATTTTAGATAAAGCATTTGGATGTTATACATCATAAACAAAATGTGGAAGATTTCATAGACATGACGAACTGCGTTGAGTGGTACACAAAAAAAGCCAACAATACAAATACTTCGGTCTACGGTGTATGAAAATATATAATGGTTTATCTCTTGTGTTTTATGGGTATAGATATTTACATTTGTTTATGAACTTTTGTTGGCTGTCAGTTTATAGCATTTCTTGTCCTTGTGATTTTTTTTTCTTGAGTTATTGCAATCTTGTAAGGAATGGTACAGATGGGACATAAAAATCGGCCAAAACATGATCCACTTTTTTTTGCGAAAAGACCACCGATCTATTAATCATCCACACCAGTACAAAGGGCCCAAAAAGTAATAAAAAATACAAAAAGGTCAATCAACCACCTAGCAACGACTACGAACACTGGAGCAAGCCGAAGACGCGCCGCTATCCTCACCCCTCCCTCACCGGGTGAGAGTTTGTTGTAGTAGACAAACCAGAATTTTTCATGCTAAGATCCCAAAGGGCCACCGCACCAGAGCAACAACCATCGCAAAGATGAGAACCCTATATCGGAATAATCTGACCTGCAACCACATTGTCAAACACGAAAACCGACAAGATCCTAGAAGATCCACCGGACACACAACTCCATGCGCCCTCCGCTAGCACTAGACGCACCACCAGAGCGGGGATAGGGCGGGGAGTACCTTATTCTGACACCAGGATGTAGCTGCCGCCTCACCACCCCGACGCAGACACAAAAACTAGCTAAAACAGCAAAAGGGAACCCTCCCGCCGGTCCGCCACCCCTCCAAGGCCTAAAAGGCCATTGGATACGTGGAAAACCGACGGTGGGGACAAAAACCCTAGTCGCCTTGTTCACCTGATTGCCTTTCCTCGTATGTACCGGTTCAATGCTTCACATGATCCACTTTTCTTTTGTACAGAAAACAAAAGGGGTCTATTATCTCTTGGAAATGGTTTCAGGAGGCTTAGAATTTAATAGAGCCTGTTTCGTCGTTCAAGGTTCAAGCTTGACGAAGAGTTCATAATAGACTTAATTCTTAATAAAATATATATGATATTTTAAGAAATAATTTATGTTTCAAAGTCATGAAAGGAGATGTCATCAATATTATTGTTTAGAAAATAGCGTGTATGTGATTCCGATAAGATGCGACACATTTTCTGACTGTTTTTCATCCATATGCGAATACTAAGGGTGGAAACGGGTTGGATGCGGACTGGATAGTGTCCTTCCCACGTCCACTTTCATATTCTCAAAACAAATGCAGATACACATATTGATATTATCGAATACGAATGTGCATTAGATGTTACTCGAATATGGATGAGGATTGAATGTTTTCTCAATTCAAATTCTGGAACGAATATGAATATACGTAATAATACACTCGTGTCTTATAATGGATCAAATATAATATGACGGAAATAAATGTACTGATACAATACACAAAAGTTTCAAGTTCAATCACAAGACCATATTTTTACTTTTTAGGCCCCGCTTGGATGGCAGATTTTGAGCCAAAACGATGGGAAAGAAATCCGGACCTGATTAGCTCCGTAGAGTTTACAGGCTATCACGGGTGCAGAAATACGGAGCGGAAAAATGGCCCCCCCTTCCAAACGGGGCCTTAGGTTGGATAATTGGACCGGGCTAGAACTTACTAAACTTAGCTCACATAAATATCTATTTATGTACCCACATTTGTTTCAAAATTCAGTACCACATTTATATTTATTTTTTTGTAGAGCAAATCCAGATATTTACCACGTTCATCTAGATTTAGATACTTTCACATCCATTTCCAATTTCTCGAACGCGTATATCAGATAATTCGAATTACATTACTGGTTTCCACTCCTAGCTAAGATCCAAAATTATGACAAAACCATTTTTTTGACTCAGAAACTTTAGAATGTTTTAACACTCGAATAGTGAGTCCGATTTACGAGTTGTTTTCAACGCCAGCTTGGGCTCGACAAGATTTTTGAAACTAGACTAATATTGATATGTTGTGACGATATTTTTTACGACAAAATCACCAACGAAATTAAATAAAGTTATACTGGCCTATCTTTTTTGGGTTTGGCTCCCGAGCAGCAGTGGTCCCTCTTTTTTGAAAAACAAAAACAAAAAAATAAAAATTTCAAAAAAAAATGAACAAAACCCGACATGTTCTCAGTGAATTACAAGCGTGCAAAATTACGATGTGGAATTCTTTGTATTATAGGTTACACAAAAAATAACAAAATATGGCAATTTTAAACAACTATACTCTGATCTGAACATTTCTCTTTTTTGTGTAGTTCAGAATTTGCATGCGTCTAGATTACATAATGGAAAACATGCATGATTTATTTTTTAGATTTTTTGAAATTTAAAAAATGATTTTTTTTAACGAACACTCGTGCTCGGGAGCAAGAAATCTTCACTCTTTTTCCCTAGATAATTTCAATACTTTAATGGGGGAAAAGAAATTTAATAGAAACTCTAATTATCAAACTATCAGTTCTTTTTCTTTTTGAACCAATTTGTAAACTTTATTAATCACTCAAGAAGGGTTACATCTTCCACAAGTTGTGGACATAGAAACAAAGGCGGGTCATCAGCCCAAAAATTACAATCATCTAAGGATCTTATTAGTCTTGATGCCAATTAGGGACGTTGCTACGTCGTGGTCGACCACGATCTGCGTATAGCGAGCTCAGTTCGGACAACCCAGAAAAGGTAAGGCCCCGCACGCGCCAGGATGCCAGGACGGAAACGGAAAGAGGTCCCGTGCTCAAACCTCAGGTCGTGCGGGACGCGTGGCCCCTGCCCGATACCCCAGACCCATAAAAGTAGGGCCACCCATACGCGTGGCCCATGTGCGGGCACCATAGCCGTCACCGCTGGAGGAAAAACACCCCGAGCTGCCCCCCCCCCATCCCCCCACATGAATTCGAAAAAAGGTTACATCCCTGGAGAAACAGCCATGATCTGAGCATCCCTTCTCCCTTCTTTCCCAAAACTTCGTCCAGAAAAAGCCAAACAAAAGCAGAGTGAGGTAGTAAAAGTTTCACACCACCACATATCTCTCCAAAAATGGAGAACTCAAATCTTACGAAGTTGCATCTCCAGCGGTAAGTAAATAAAGTTTCAGTGCAAAAGGATCTGGAATGAAAGGTTTCCCAGCAGCTAGATTAGGAGGGGAAAAAGTTGCATCTTCAGCAGGGAAAGCTAACTGAAGAATCGAAGAAGCATATGTAAGTTCTTCATAAATCAACATCAGATCTTCCACCCCTCCCATCATGATTGTTCAGTGCGCCATGAGATTCTTCCCTCTATGACCAGTAGTTGCTCTGGCATTTACATCCCTAAAAAAACATGTAGATAGGATTGCTTGTCAGAAAAAAGATGTAAAGATATGAACTTGTGAACATGAATTTGTGGAGAACATGTACATACTCCTATAAGAAGTCTCTGACGTAAAGAAATCCTGGGATTTTCTTGACCATTAATTCCATTAGGACTTTGTGTAAAAGAACTTAATGTTTTGTGCTGTCACATACTCAGAACTAACAAGTTCTTGCACCATACCTACCCAAGTTGTTCTGAACCCCATATCTACCCAAGCTATGATCTGAACACCATAGCAACTATGTTTTCTGATAAACTTACATTGGATGTAACCACTAGTATCTAAGATAATGAAAGTGCTAGATAATGCTTCTGACATAGCGAAAAAAATAATTAACTTGTTGTTGCAACAACAACTTCTCTTACATTTTGTTTTGAGAACATACTGAACTCTGGACTGACAAACTCATTCTTGAACCTAAAAATAAACAAAAAGTAAATTAGAGAGAGCTGTATTGTAAGTAGTATACAGAAGATGAACTAGGTGATGATATGTTGTAAGTACATAATAGTATTGGGCCTAAAATCCAAGTTATTTGCGCTGGAAGTAAAAAAATCATCTTCATATCTTGTTTCACACCTTGTTTTATTCTGGAGAGCTCAAAGAAAACAGGAAAATGGATGGTCTCGGAGAGCCGTGGGTGACAACCAGAAGGATAAAGATTTGTACATTTGCAACAAAGCTGGTAAAAAATACAGAAAAGCAAGAAGAAGAAGAACCCCTCAAAACACGGAATCGAACTATTGCATTGCGTACAAAAATACAGAAAAGCAATAAGAAGCACAACCCCTCATAACACAGAACCAAACTATTACATTGCTTACTGATTGCAAATCAAAGTTACGTGTAAAGAGAATGGGATCAAACTGGCAAGTCACTCAATTTGTTGAAGAGTAAACACATGAGTTGATCAAGAAGTTTGCATTGAAGAAATACTTGAGGTCACACAAGAGGACATAAGCCATTGGTTCTATATTTCATTAAAACAAAAATGATAAGAGCAGAAATTGATTCAGTACAAAAACAAAACATGGGTGGACCAATTTTAGTATTTTACATTCTATTGCATATGTAGAATATGGTACTGGATAAAATACTATTTATTTGTATAACTTTGCCTAAATAATTAAGTTTACTTTTTCACTTTTACAAAAGTCCCCATGAAAAACTTATGACTACATGATCCATTGTACAAGGTTCTATTGCTAGCATAAAAATGAGATAACTGAAGTTGGTGATTTTTAGAAAGACAGAAATAATATATTGTACCAAGTGCATTGCAGAAACTACCGTTAGCACATGGGCACTAGCACTCAAAATAAAAATAAATTGGTTCATACTAAAAACAAATGCCCCAAAAACAGTAACATCACAATTTAAAAAAAAAGGTGTAGCATCATAAAAAATTCATACACCATTGGCTAAAAAATGAATAGATCTCCCACAAAAAACAACCTTACATCTAACATTTAGTGTAAGGTCGCAGGGCAAAAAATGCATCTATAAAACAAAAAAAAACTTACATCTACACCACTGTTCGGTTTTTGGGTCATGCTTACGGATTGGCAGGTAAAAAAACATGAGCAAAAAAGCAGTTCAACTTCAATTACCAAAGAGAAAAAATAACTTACACCTAGAAAACGAAAATCATACGACTATTTTGTTCTGCAAGATGGATTTGGCGAAATTTACATTTTAGTTCAAGGGACAGCATACAAACACAAACATATACTTGTACGGACTTGCCGAACAGAGAGACCTAAAACAATCTTACATCTAGAACATATACTGTAGCAGGTTTTGGTTCATGCTTGTGGATTACCAGAGAAATATACATTCAGTCGAAGCTTAAACAACAACAAACACAAAATCCTCCAAGTAGTATCACGAGAAGATTAGATCCAACAACTAACCTGCAAAGTTTCGTACTGGAAGAAGGTGCACAAAAACCAGCTCGCCAACGACAGGAAAATCACCCCCGGTCTGCATAAAAAAAAATCACCCATCGATGTGCTACTAGCCTAGGAACCATAGCAGATCGAGGGAAACGAAAAAATAGAAGCTAGAGATGTGAGAATCTCCATGTTACCTTCCTTGGCTGGCGAAACAAACAACCTTCGTAGATCTTCTGTTGCCGGTGAAGAAACACCTAGCCGACGCTGGTGCGCTCGGCGGTGGTCGCTAGAAAACGGCGGCGAGACGGTCAGGGCGCTGGCTCACGGGCGATTTCTCGGAGCGGGAGCGCGGAGCTACACGAGTGGGAATGGAGGCGGATCGGTGGACGCTAGAGAACAGCGGCGAGACGGTCGGGGCTCGAGCTCGCCGGCGATTTCGCGGCGAGGCAGAGCGGGAGCGTCCGTGCGCGAGTACAGGGATTCAGTGACTGGCCAGAGGCCAGTCACAACGTGACCGTCCCCCACACATCCACCTCTCGTTTTCGATCCAACGGCCCGGATTGAGCCAAAAAGTGATCTCGAAATTCAAATATTTCAGAAAAAATTGAAAAAATTCTAGTAGGTTGTAAATGGTCTGTTATGTATTCTGTGAGATTTACGTGTCATTTGGATGATTGGTTTATTTTTAAATAGCTTTTCAAATTTAAATCTTAAAACGCTAATAAATCATAAACGGACAATCCAAATGACACGTAAATCTCACAGAATACATAACGGACCACGTACAACCTACTAGAATTTTTTCAATTTTTTCTGAAATATTTGAATTTCGAGCTCACTTTTTGGCTCAATCGGGGCCGTTGGATTGAAAACGAGAGGTGGATGTATGGGGACAGTCACGTTGTGACTGGCCAGAGGCCAGTCACTGAATCCCTGTCCGCGCGAGTGGGGAATAGAGGAGGAAGCGGTAGCACGGGCTCCAAGATTTGAACAGGAAAGGGGAAATGCTGTCCGCACATGCACATCTGCCCCTAGAAAATAAGGTTCGCTCGGACCGCACCGTCGGATCCGGATCGCGCGGTCACAACTGGTGAGCTCGCGATTGTCCAGATCGTGGTCAGCCACGATTAAGAAATTGCGATTAGATTAGGAAAAGGTTCGGAAAACAGAATCAAAGTAACGTACGGATACACTCACGTAGCCCGTCTCTTGGTCGGGGTCGGGCTTGGCCAATACACATGGAGACGGAAGGCAGGCGCAGGAGCACAGGCTCGTGTCTATATAAACTCGGCGAGCGCCACGCCGGAAAGCGACGCACACGCCACAGACCACAACGCCTCTCCCCGCCACCGATCGATTCGTCGAGCGTCCCCGCCGTTCCCCCTCCCTCGGCCCTCACCGCGGCGGCAGCAGCGGCGATGACGACGTCGGCAGCCGCGCCCATGCACGAGCGCGCGCTCAACGCGATGGACAAGTACGAGGAGGTGCGGGGCATCAGGTCCGGGAACTTCGGGGTGGCGCGGCTGATGCGCAACCGCGAGAACGGTGGGTTCGTCGCCGTCAAGATGATCGAGCGCGGCCACCGGGTCGGGCTCCTCTGCTCCTGAATTTATTCCTGCGTGATTTTGTTGTGCTGGTTTCGTGCGTTCGAATCCGCTTAATTGATAGGCGGGTTGCTCGGTCTGAATTTCTAAGGTGTGCGGCTTTTCCTTGCGCAGATTGACGAGAATGTGTTCCGGGAGATCATCAACCACCGCTCCCTTCGGCACCCCAACATCATCCAGTTCATAGAGGTGGGAGTTTCTGGATGAAATTTCGAAATCGCTTGCTCGTTTGTTTTGTCCGTTTGGGTCTATTTGGCTGTTCTGGAGGGAAGCAAAAAATAAATCCGGGTGACGTGCAGTTGTGTTCATTGTGTGGTTTATTAAAGTTTGGACGGGGGGCGTGGATACAATGGGAAAACTTTCGATTTTGAAGTTTTTCTGCACTAATTGGCACCAAAGTGTTATCTGTTTCTTTTTTTCCAAAGATTGGCAGTAGAGAAAAACAGTTACAGTTACAGATTATGTACACTTGGCTTACGCTGAAAGTTTAAACAGGTGGTCCTAACACCGACACATCTCGCAATTGTGATGGAGTATGCTGCTGGTGGCGAACTCTTTGATCGAATCTGCGATCGTGGGCGATTTAGCGAGGACGAGGTAACAATTTGTAACCCTTGTTTTCATCTTCCCCCAGCATAAATACTAAATTCAAAGTGTACTTTGCTGTTTAGTGTTTTATCGACCGCTTCTACCCTTTTTTTTTTTGGCTGCATACTTCAGGCCAGATATTTCTTCCAGCAGCTGATCTGCGGTGTAAGCTACTGCCATCACATGGTATGGAGAAGCAATAAATTACTCTCATATTAGCTGGACAATCAAGCAACTTACTGTTCGCATCATTCTTTGAGTAGAAAGTGCCAGCGTGATTTTTTCAAATGATGTGAGTGGGACCTGAAAATATGCTAAATGTTGCAATCATCTTTACTGCTTGCCAGCAAATATGCCATAGGGATTTGAAGCTGGAGAATGTTCTCTTGGATGGTAGCCCAGCTCCGCGGCTAAAGATATGCGATTTTGGGTACTCCAAGGTAGGTTGTCAAATCTCATACAGTGGTGGTCCAAGCCTTGTAAATCCTGTCATGTTTCTGTAAGTTTTCATAAGAATAACTGCTTGATGCTACTGCCAAAAAGTTAACTATTTGCCATTTCGTTACAGTCTTCAGTACTACATTCAAGGCCCAAATCTGCAGTAGGGACGCCAGCATACATTGCACCGGAAGTTCTTAGTCGCAAAGAATATGATGGAAAGGTAACCGGAAAGAACCTCTTGTTCATACATGAAATGAATGTGTTTCTGAACTTTTTAAATACATATTGTAAGAGGTGGATGGATTACTTATTTTTCTTTCATGCTGGCATGCACATAAATACATGATTTTTTTTACAGCCATAAATACATGATGTTGACATACTATATTACTTTAAAAATTGACTTGCTATGGTAGCAAACCTGAAAGTGTCGTTTGGTTGAGCATCAAAATTCAGGAGTAGAAGTTTTACCAAACTCTTTTTAGGTGACGATGATTGAAATTCTCCGTAATAATTTATGCGAGATTGCGATAGGATATGGTGCTGGATGTGCTTGGGTTTACGGTCTTGAATTTGTAAGGGGTGTTGAATCTGACAGCCCACAGTTTTGTGTCTTGATTCTGGAGAATCGGCTTCAAAATTAACATCACGTGAGAAAGGGACTTGACTCATAGAATACAACGGTTCTGGGGAAATTAAAATTGGCAACTAGTTTCCATTGCGCCCCATTTGGAAAATTATTTTCTCCCTTTCATACTATTTTGAAAAAACACTCTGTTTTGCCCCAGTTATTCAGTCTTCGGCACCCTATTATGCCCCTTTTATTCACACTCGGTCATCCTTTTTGAGAGCAGAAATAGTTTGGCCAATTGGTATTCCTTTTGCGACGAACATGTGTAGCCATCAACATTATTATTGTTTTTTATTTATGAACATATATTGCACATATTGTTTCATTTGATTGAACACCCTCTTAGTTGAAGATTTATTGATTCATGCATATAGTTTAATTTGATGTTATATGGTTATAAACTGATTACTCTATATGATCTCTTGATTCATGAACAATTTTAGAATAAGAAAAAGGAAGTTGATGCAGATCAATCAATTGATAGACAGAGGGTTTATTTCGTAGTACACAGCGTGTAACTGAACAATGACAAGTGTATTTTGGAAGTGTAGATGGCAGATGTATGGTCCTGTGGGGTGACACTTTATGTCATGATTGTGGGAGCCTACCCATTTGAAGACCAGGATGACCCCAAGAATATCAAGAAGATCATTCAGGTGATAGTCTATTCATATTATCTCATCAATATACGTTAGAGGCCTTGCTGCAGAAGTTTCTCTGCCACCCAGTATTTACAATTGCGAATGCCGGTCGCTTATCTTTGTTTGCAGCGAATAGCAGCAGTCGACTATAAGATCCCAGGCAATATTATCATATCTGCTGATTGCAGACAGCTCATTTCACAAATCTTTATGAGCAATCCGCTGAAGGTGATGATCTCAACTATCCGGGTTGCAGTATCTATGGGTCCATAAGTGGGTCGAGGTTGATGTGACATCTTTCTATTTTCTATAGAGAATCACCATGAGGGAAATAAAGCGCCACCCATGGTTCTTGAAGAACTTGCCGAGGGAGCTCACGGAAGAAGCACAGTCCGCCTTCTACAGGAGGAGCAGCAGCGCGCCTTCTTTCTCGAAGCAGACTACCCTACAAATCATGGACATTGTGGAAGACGCGAAGAGGATGCCAAGATCACCCACGCCAGGCTACGTCTACGGCGACGACTATGATGAGGAAAAGAAGGAGGATGCCAATAAACCAGAACAGAACACCGAAGAAGATGAGTGTGACAAGAAGGTCAGGGAGGTTCTCGAGAGCGGGGAGCTGGATATGAGCTCGTTGCACATATAAACGCCACCGCATGTGAGGTGGGACTGTGGGAGGGGTGTACATAATTTTGGCTCGTTATGTGATTGCTTGGTTTTGGTAGAATGTATGCAATTGTGGTGCAGAGGTGATTTGTTTATGCCTTCCTGTAACGGAATGTATGTGTAATCTAATATTCGTTCAGAATGAGTAATTTTGGCACAGGGAATCCATTTGTTTTTGGTACAGAAGTATGCTAGAGGGATCTCTGCATCTAGTTGTCTCAAATGGATATAACTGCTTTCCAGCATATGAAGATTCCGGAAAACTCGAGATTTAATTTCTAGGACTTGTTTGGATAGGACAGGATTTGTTAGATCTTTTGCCGATGTGTACATTTTTTTTCGATAGAACTACGGAAGTTACTAAAAATATCGTAAAGTGTTTATTGCTTTGAAAAGGGAAAATGGCTACATATTTTCTACACTATTTAATTAGAACAAACAGATGAGGTGCCCAAATCCACACAAAAGAACTAATATGGCTCGTAATGATTTTGCTAGTTCTCCTAGCTCAGGCTTCTCTCATCTCGCTAACCTCTTGGAAGATTTAGAACAAACGGAATGCGAGAGTTCTCGTAGTATCCACCATACCTACCGTGTTTGTTACTCCCTCCGTTCCAAATTAGTTGACTCGCATTTGTCAAAATATGAATGTATCTAGACACTAAACAAGTACAGATACATCCGTATTTAGACAAATGCAAGTCAACTAATTTGAAACGGAGGGAGTACTAGAATTATGTTAGAGGCGGCGGGTGCAAACCATTTGGGTTCAGTCATGCTGTGAGAGTAGGGATTTGTTTTTCGACCCACAACCTTTCGAGCTTTAGGCTCACATGTACTTCATGTAAACTCCTGCTTAATTAATGAGTTGGGGCACAAATTTTATCTCCGTTTTAAATTAAATATTTGTGAATCAAGAAATATTCAACTCTACTAAATCTCTACTACCGACCAAAGAAGTAGTGTTCCGTCTCCTGCCATAGAGCGTGTCGCTCTACTATCCATCCAACCCACAACTCTACGATTTTAATCACTATAATTTTCATACTAACATATCAATTACTCCATACTTTATTAATCGTCTTTCCTTACTTCACGCTACCATGAATTTACTACTTTTTCCATACTTATTAATCATGTTTTCTTAAACTTAAACTTTGTGCGTGCTACAAGAGGGAGTAGTAAGTTCGTGGTTAAACCATATTTATTTATTTTTATTTCTTTAATCCTAATTTCTACTAAACGAGCACGAGTGGAGGAGCATATGTGAATAAAATGCAAGGGTACACGTGACTAGTAGTATGCATACAGTGACATCACGTGGATTAATTGGGGTTTGCAAGAAATACATAAGGCCATAAGTTTCAAATTGTACATTGGAACAAGATCCATGTCACGGTTAGAGCCCTTTCAATAGATTAAATTCGGTTAGATACCTTGAAACGAGCTTTTCAAAACCGGATTATGTTTCCATTTGAAACTAGATCTGATTTGTATACGTTTTGACGATTTCTCCGTAAGCTGACATGCAAAGTCGTACTACTAGTTGTTTTCTGTTAACGGGCAACAGAGCAGTAAAGATAGACACTTCACAAATTATAGACAATTGAACAACAAGACTATGCAACAAACCATCGACAATATGCAACTAAAAAAAATCAATTGTATGCAAGTTAGGAGTAACGAAATGTGGCCCCTTTGGATAGTCCGTGGACGTCAACATACCCACATGGGTTGCGTAGAAGACCGTCAATGTTCGAGAGGAGCAAGTGAATGTTCTTAGTTTCGGTGCTTAGCGTAGTATGTTTGTTTTAGTTCTTTTTATTGCTTTCCTTGTGTGTTTGTTGTGTTCTCAATCTGAAATCTCCAATACAAGTAAGCTAGTTTTTTTTGTATTGATTCTTTGTTCATATATTAGCCAACCGTAGCTTTGTTGATCAACGAATGAATTTCACTTTTTACCCTCTATTGGAGTCACATGGCTAGAGAGAACAAGACTAGTATATTTTTTCGAGTGGGTTGTCCAACCAAACTCCGCAGCATATAGTTAAGTAGGATAAAACTTGGTAACAAGTTCAGTTAAAATATGGCACGAAATTTTAAATGGGATAACACTGCCATAAATTTACAACCAAGAGTAAGAATGAAATTCACTTTCATTTTTAATTCAAGCTCATTTCGAGCGTTTTTTGACTGACAAACACGCAGTGCTTGCAAAGTCAATAGCCACCTGTTTCTTCACACATAAGCTACAGTAGTCGGCAAGGAGAGAAACCTTCTGTGAAGAAATCAAACTTCCGAGGATTAATACTGCAATAATACAGCGTTTGCGAGGTGGACAGAAGAAGATACTTCGCCTAGAAGGCAAAACAGCAAGAACACACGCGCGGAGAGACCCAAGGGGACACGCTCGCACGGTTATTAAAGAAGACAGCCACCTCCGCACCGACGGCGATGAAGACCGATTCCCCGCGCCATCTTCTTCTTCGCAACCCTTCTCTGCTCGTCCTCCTCTTCCTCGCAGCAGCAGCAGCAGCAGCAGCCCAGATCGCCATGGCGGCCCAGCCGGAGCAGGCGCCCGCGTCGCAGGAGGCGGCCGTGCACATCGTCTACGTGGACCGCCCCGAAGGCGAAGACGCCGAGGAGTTCCACATCCGCACCCTCGCCCCCGTCCTCGGCAGGTACCCGAACCGATTCTCCGGCCTCTGGGCCTGATTTGCGCCGACCCCTGTAGAACTTAGAGCTCCTTGGGGGTCCGATTTAGCTCGACCGTGTTGTTTTGACCTGTTCTGTTGAGCTGTATGCTGATTTTGTGATCTGGGAAAAAAAATTGCAGCGAGGAGAAGGCCAAGGACGCAGTGCTCTACCACTACAAGCACGCCGCCAGCGGATTCTCCGCAAAGCTCACCCCCGCGCAGGTCGAGGACCTCAAGAGTGAGTGCCCCCTTTCTTCTCGTCCTTGTGCTGTCTGCTGTTCTTGGGAAGAGGAGATTCGTAGTGAGTACTTTAGTTGAACTCAAGCATTCTATGCCATCAACTCATCATAGGCTAAATTCCCGCTGAAACCAAAACATGTGGTCTTAGACAACTCTGGAATACAAGGTTGTTACCCAATCATGTCATCAACTCCACCATGTGAATTACAATTTGAGTCATGCTCTTGGTAACGTTGTAGGATATCTAAGTGCTACGGTCTTTGACATTTCAGTCTAGACCTGTAAGTAGTTAAGAAATGTGGGATCAATAATTCATTCATCAGAAGATTTTAGTGCACATATACTAATCAGAGGCTAAATAAACCTTTTCTTCCATGAAAGAAAGGCGAAAAAGTACTTGTTACAGCAAGAGCAAGTCCTCCAAAAAATATGTTTGCTTGGAACATCTGTTTATATGGTCGACCCACTTTGCACCATATGGGAGTTTGGTGGTATATTTATCGTACAAGATTAGTCTTGTTGTTTCATGCGGACACTTGTATTTGTATGGTTATCAATTGAATATCCTACTTATCTTATAGTGGCGAGGCTTGGTGGATGATAGATTTGTGATAGGTTTAACTCTTGCTGGAATATAGAATTTCCATTCTTCATAAGATACCTTTTGAAACAGGATTTATAGTGCTCATTTGTCGGAACTGTTATATGTGCTTCTCATCGTCATGGGTTAAAACCTCAGTTCTTAACTTGTAATGTGATAGGATAGGAGGAAATGATAATGCATTTTGCTAGCATGCGGTTGTCGCTCCTCACTCTTGGTGCGCAAGAGTTTAGTTGTAGTCAACTAGTCATCATGCCATATCCATGATAAATCTAACAAGATTCCCGGCAAAATGCAATACCACAACTAAGAGGATACCCACCTACTATCCACACCCTTCATTTCATCAAGATCCGTGAAACAAATTTATCAACGAATCTTTAAATGTCAATGCATTATCAATAATTGATTGATTTGTGTAATTTAAATTTTAGATTCATGTACTAACATGAATTTTCTGTGCATGCATTGACAAAAAAAAATTAAAAGCACGCATTAACATATTTTTTAGTTTTTTTTACACATAAAATAGTTGGAATAATATGGTTCGTTGGATGCAAAATCGACGGTCATGATAGTAGGTGGGTATCCTCCTAGTTGTGGGTTTTGACAGTATATGCCAATCTCATCTGACAAGAAGTTACTGTACTCGTTATGCTAAAATTTCCTGTTACATAAGCAACATTTGAACATCCTCCTCTCTTCACTTGTCTGTCTCTGTAAGTTTTCCTAATCAAACTTGCCTGCTGTCTGTTGATTTTGCAGAGCTACCATGTGTTCTTCAGGTCATGCCGAGCCAGACTTACCAGCTCCATGGATCTGAGGGCGGACATGCCGGCGCAACGCGCACCATGGGCCTTATGTGATGCCCGTGTAGGATCATGTTCTTTGTATGACTATGAGGATGCATCTCATGGCTTGGCTTTGTAGTGTTAAATAAGAGATGTATCCGTTTGACCAAGTGTGTAATGCACATGAACTGATGCGTGCAAGTTTGATATCAACAATGTGAAGTAAATGAGTATGCTTGATCTGGTCTCGAATTTTCCGATGTGTGTACGGCTAATTTGATGATGCTTTATATGAAGATCTGGATTTCGAAAGTATTGTGTCTTGGGCTTATTTGTTGATGCTTTATATGAATGTTTTTGCATGTGATCGGCCTTGTTTGGACGCTAAGTTTGATAATAGCCATTGTTCGCGTGTGAACTACTGTACTTTGGACATGTGAACTCGTCACACTGGCATGTCGTGGCCCGCGCTGATGGTTCATTTAGACGACGTCACGAAACGGCTCACAGCTCACGTCTCCACGACCAGAGCAGCATCTCGCCGCTCGTGAATCGTATGCTGCGACAGGCGGCATACTCGAGTCGCCCGCCACCAGCCCCCCTCCCCTCCCATCTCCGCGCGGTCCGGCTCCGGCGACGCCTTGTTCGCGTCGACAGGATCCGCAGACCGATGGCGGCCGCCGGTGAGTCGGCCGGCGAGCTGTTGCTCCGCGCGGCGGCGCTGGTGCCGCCCGCGCACTACGCGGTCGCCGCCCTCGTTCTCGCCTCCGCCTTCCTGTACCGCTTCCTGGAGCTCCACCTCCTCGGCGACCTGCTCGGCGGCCTCCGTGGCGGCCGCGTCGCCCTCACCTTCCACCCGGACTCGCTCGTCTACCACCGCGTCGCCTCCAAGTGCCGCTCCCTCCACGGCAGGTGGGGCGACGCTTCCTCGGCCTGTGGATCAGTTCGTCTTTGTTCGAAGAAATTTGATCGAGAAATTTTGCCCGCGTGCGTAGGTACCTGGCGACGCCGTGGCTGGCGAGCCCCCATCTACAGACGCTGTTCCTGGGCTTCTGTGCGCGACCTCCTTCCTTCACGTATAGAAGGTAATTCCTTGAGGAATTTTCGTCATGCAATTCTGCTGTCCATATGACTGCTCCTGCCATTTTTCAGAAAAAAAAAAGAACGAGAAATTAAGAATCCGCCTCACAATTCTGTGCAGTATTAAACTCGTTGTATTGCAGGCAGGTGTACACAGTTCGTGATGGTGGAACCATTGCCTTGGATTGGTTACTAGCCTCTGACACCGAAGGTTCTGAGGATTTTTGGTAGTTTGAGATTGCTCGGCAAGCAAGGGGATGCAGCCTGACCATTTGTGCTATGTTGCAGATACAGATGTTGGTTCTTGTGATGGAACTATTTCTAACGATGATACGACGCCCATTCTTATTTTTGTACCTGGATTAACTAGTGACTCTAGTGCTACTGTAAGTCCCGATAGTTGCTCTACCGAACTGATTGGTTTAAACAAGAACTGGAAGTTGACGGCGCTATGACACATGCTTGGTGTTAGACTACATTTTTTGGTTGATTTTAACGAGATGCGATGGTTCGATGCAGTATGTAAAACACATGGTATTCTCTATGGCGACCAAAGGATGGAACGTTGTTGTAGGCAATCACAGGGGCCTGGGTGGCATCTCGATAACAGTAAGTTACCTCTTGCAACATATCTTTTGATAATCGACTATGTACTGTATCCTCTGGCACCTAAAAGAACGTCACTGACATCAGAGGCTGGAAATGTTCAGCTTGAAATATTTACGCAACTCTTGGTATCTTTCTCTGGCAGTCCGATTGCTTTTACAATGGTGGATGGACAGAAGATATCCGTGAAGTTATTAATTACCTTCATCAAAAGTATCCGAATGCTCCACTATTCACTGTTGGGGCAAGCTTAGGTGCCAATATTCTGGTAGAGCTTGGTATATATTCTTTTACAGAAACTAATATTCTAAGACGTATTTTAATTATATGACTGTATAAATTTCCCATTCAGGTCAAGTATCTCGGAGAACGTTTCAAAAAAAAAAAGTATCTCGGAGAAGAGGGTGAGAATACTCCTGTGGCTGGTGCTGCATCTGTTGGTTCACCCTGGGATCTACTGGTTAGTAAGCTACAGTTAGCGGATTGCGCATGATTTTTGCACATTTGTGGGTTCTGTTTATAGTATCTTGTTGTCAGAAATACCTTGATGTGAATCTCTACTACACTACACATAGTGTTTAAATAACATTGCTGTCTCTCTCTTTTTGCTAGCACTAAACAACAAATGATACTTTCTCCTGGTGCTTTGGCTTACTAATACCACACTTAGACATTGATTTTCTTCGTGTCATAATAATACGATATATCACTTCAATTTAACAGGTGACTAGCAGATTTATTTCTCGCACGCTAGTGCAGCGTTGCTACGACAAAGCTCTTGCAATTGGTCTCAAAGGATATGCAAAACTGTATGTATTTCTTCGTGGAACATTTAAACATTCCCATCCTTGGGAGCTAATTGAGATTTTATTGTTTATAGAAGAAAAAAATTCATATTTATTATTATTTCACAATGATGATTGACCTAGATTGTTCTTTGAAACATTTTTGAAACTTTTCAAATGGGACAAACTGAGTATCCTTTGTTTGAGTTATGAACAGGCATTAATTGTGAGGGATAACCTTAGTTCTTGTAGCAAAGCAGTCCAAATATATAGGCTTTATCATTAAACAGGTTTTGTGATCCTAGTTGAAACTTGTTTGCAAATCATTGGAGACACTATTGTGGAAACACCCATGGGATCCGCACGCCCCTGCACAGATATATGGGCTATGGCCTTCCGTTTCCGGATTGTAGGTGCAAACAGCTTCATTCGTATGATCATTTAATCACTGATCCCACTGCTAGGCATGATAAATTGGGATGATGAAATTCTAGGAGTGAAGTCAGCACTTGGAAAGATATATAAAATATTAAGTTGTTAAATGTGAGAAAATGGGTAGGCATTGTTGACTCTGGATATCCTATGGAGGATTGCTGCTTCTGGTCAGTTGAGAGACGAGGTATATCTGATCCGCTGTTCGACTGGATCATTGCATCCTTTATCTGTTATTGCGCTACCTTTATTGTTTCTGGCTAACCGTGTTTCACTTGAAAAAAAAAGTTAGTCAAAAAGGGCGGAGGTATCAAAAATCCATGCTACGAAGTCCACTGGTGAACTGGATCATTGCTTCCTTGTTGACCATGCCTACCTTAGGTTGAATTAAGGTTTAAGTTAATAGATATGTTATCTCTAGTTAACAACTTCCTAATTTGAATGATAGTATTCCTAACTTAAAGATGACAGGATGGCATCCCTAAACTGGAGGCTGGGCCTAACACGTTGGTAATCAGTCCACATGCACAGCCCGATACATACTTTAAGCCTTTCCTCATGATCCTGAGCAATATTTATAGACATAAGCTGCGCAACATGTTAGTACCGAAATTTTGTAATGATGTGGCCAAGCCAGCTGGTTGGAATCTATGTGCTCAACTGCTATGAACATCTTGTGGCTTTTTGTTTCTTTTTGCAGCCATCAACCAGCCTTGGCACGACTTGCAAACTGGGAAGCTATTACGATGGTATGCAGTGTGCTAAACCTACTGATCTATTTTCTCATAATTATATGGTAATTATCATTTATCAGTGATCATAGTAATATGGTTTGAAATCCCATAAAAAACAATATTTGAGTTCATAAAAACAACGGAATGACTACTTTTATATGAATTAGCTGGTCACAGAAAAGGAAGTTGATTATCCTTTTTTTTTCGTTTTTCTTATCAGTCACGCTCTACCCGAGAATTTGACCATCATGCCACTTGTGTTGTTGCAAAGTACGAGGTACTATTTCTAATGCTAGCAATAATATTCATTCGTCTCAAATGTTTGACTTGCATCAAATTTCATTGCTCCTCTCATTATCTACTGGGTTTAATATGTGTATGATTGTTTGTTTAGAATTATGATTTTAGTGGAACAATGCAGAATCACATTTATTTGGTTCATCCAGAAAAAGATTGTAAACCCCATCCTGAAAATTTCGATTAGGAGGGGATGCAAACCTGAGCTCTGGTTTCTCATGTGCTATGGCATCAAATCATTCTTTTGGAAATAAGTAACTGAATCCTCGTGAAAATATTTAGGTGGTATTAATTACTATGGAAGTACCTAATTTGCACCGCACATGGTTTGCAAGGTCTCTTCCACTTCTCCACCGGACATAATCACGGATCAACTGAGATTAACCCACGGAACTCCTACTTTGGAACTTATTTAAATAGCGAACCATCAGTTTGTTACAGCCAGCAATCAAATGGCAAAATACAGAATGCATAAAATGTTGTTTATCCTATTATCCTCACATTGAGCACTTGATACTATTTCTTGATCACATCCACCATCCACTGCCGACTGCAATTGTATTGACGTTATGAGGTTTGTTTGAGGCCACACCACTAGCATGGACTGAATCTTCATTTCGTTTCACCCACTTGATGGAATGTGGACAAGCACAGCTTGAAATGCATGCTGCTGGTAGTTGTAGTAATAGTGAATTATTGAGTAAGGGTTGGAGCCTTGGACTTTCCATTTTTCTTTAGTGTTGGGAAAGAAAAATAAATATATAATAGTTTTGGCTTGATTTCAAGGCAGCAAAATCATGAAAGAGATGAGAAGGCCATTGTTAGGGACATCAGGCAGTCGTACCTTTCTTGAATATATGTATTGTTCCGTGTAGAGTATTTACAAGCTAGACTCAAATTAATTTAAACATGAACCAAATTGGTGAGTTGGTATAGGTTCCAGTAGAAAATTCTGAGCCAACCAACTTATTGATGCAAGTCTAGTAATGATTTGAATCTTTTGAATTCATGTTTTGTTCATGGCCATTGTTATTTCCCTCCTGCGGTTGTATTAGCTGAAGTATCTGACAAGTAACAAAAATGATGCACCGAGTAATCACTTTTTTCAGACCGTGGACACATTCTACCGCCGGTGCAGCAGTGTGAACTATATTGGTAATGTGTCTGTTCCGTTGCTTTGTATCAGTGCTTTAGACGACCCGCTTTGCACAAGGGAGGCCATTCCCTGGGATGAATGCAAGTGAGTAATTTTTCTTACCAAAGCTCACTAGCTTAATCATTTCTAGCTCTGTGTATTGATGAAGTTCCCCATTTTTTGATTTAGGGCAAATAAAAATGTTGTTTTAGCAATGATGCATGTAAAATGCATACATGAACTTTGCATTATAATTACTTATATTCCAATCATATTTGCATCATATAAGGGTTATATCAATGTTTTATAATGATTTTGGGAATATTTCATAGTTTTCCTATTTTTATGGAATTAACCCTGCACAGATAAAAAAACCCTTTTTTCCATGTTTTTGACTTTCAGGGACCAAACGACGTCCAAATGACCTAATATTTTACGGTCCCTAATATTTGGAAATAAGAAGACGTGTGAGTCAAGGATCCGCGAAAAAGGAAGTCCGAGGAAGAAAATAGCTCTGGCCGCGTGGGACCACCTCTTTTATTCCTCGTGGCTCTGATGCCGTCCGTTTTGTGTCTCCGTGGCTTCGTCTTGACCTAAAAACGTCTATAAAAATAGTCCTCTGAGTAGTTTCGCGAGGAGGCGGTGGAGAAACACAAAACCACAAAACAGAGAGTCAGAAGGCTGCCGCCGGAGAAGATCGGAGGGGGGAAACGCCGCCAAATCACCTCCGGAGGGCTCCACCCCCCTCCGGCGTGTTCATCATTAACATCTACAGCAAGATCATCTCCATCTCTCCACTGTAAACTCTTGGCAAACATGATATATGATGCAATATACTATTCCATTGATCTATTGTGTCTCCCCATCTATGTTTGAGAAGTGATTTGTTCATGGCAATAGTGAAATAGTTCGTTGATTGGTTGCATACAAGTTTTGTTATCTTTTATGATTGTCTTGATGTACAATGTATGAGTGCACGCATATATTGGGGAATGCATGTAAGGTGATCACCGTAGTGTAATGGATTGAGTAGGACGGGTCGGAGTACTAAGACAGAAACCGTGGTCTGAGACTTGAAGTTACATTATGGGGATATAGAACTTAAGGCTATGGTGGGACAATTATGTCTTAATAATTCTTGTGCTGCACATTTACTTGGCCATGAGATCATCATAAGAGTTGTGTAATTTGCTCATTTACTTGGCTACACCTATTTATGGCTCCTTCCTAGAAGAAACAATTAAGACTGAAACATGTGCTTCACTAATTGTGACAACCACACGAATGAAATAACAATTGCTAGAACATTTGCTCCCTTGAGATATTTGCTACTTGAGATATTTGATACTTGTACTTTGAGAAACTTGCTTGAGAAAACTGCTGAGAGAAACTTGCTCTAAGAAACTTGCGTTTGAAACTTGATTGAGAAACTTGTTACTAGATAAACCCATTCCACATCACTTGCTTCCATTAGTTAGTTCCTTTCATATTTAAATTTATTGCTTTGCACAAAAGGCCATATAAGAGGGTTATAGGGCTTTAGAGAATAGATAGTTTACCTTCAGCTCCTCGTGGGTTCGACACTCAAATACTTATCGAATTGTGCTACAGTGATTCCTTGCTCTTGGGGATTATCAAGCACTTTTCTGGCGCCGTTGCCGGGGAGCGTTGTGCTAAGCTTTTATTCTTGTTTGCATTGCATACTAACATATAAATCTAAAACATTATTATAAAATGGAAAACAACCAAACAATTATAGAACTGTATAATATCTATCTTGAGTTAGGACATGAAGTGTTTGAGGAGAAAATTAAATTTTATTTGCATAACAATCATGTTTGTGGTAGTACTAATTCGTTGAACACCTTTATTGCTAATGCTAAGGAAAACCTTAAGCTTGGGGAAGTTTGTTTTGATGAATATGATATTTTTAGTCCCCCAAGTTTGGAAGAGAAAATTTATTTTGATGATACTATGTCTCCCATTTATGATGATTACAATGATGTATATGATATTTTCAGTCCACCTACTATTGAGGATGAAAGTGATTTAATTGAGTTTGATGATCCATTATGCTCATTAGATGATAAGTCTTTATGTGGTGATTCTATTCAAAACTATGTGGTTATGTTTAACTTTAATGCTTGCAACTATTATGAGAGAGGAAGAGATAAGAATCCCCTTTATGTTTCTATGTTATTTAAAATGCAAGCTATTGATTATTATATGCATTGGTTACCTCAAATTTGTTGTTATTTATTCATATATAAAATTCCAATGCATAGGAAGAGAGTTAGACTTAAAAGTAAATTGTTTAATATTCTGTGGTGTGTTCCTTATGCTTTAATTTCCTATTCGGTTTGAGCACACCTTTATATCTTTACAACATGTAAAATATCTTTACCTACTGTTTTGTGACAATTAGTTTAAGATTTTCATTTTATATAAAATTTGGGAAAGTAAATGAGAAGGATGAGTAATGGAGAAGTTGGGGTCGACCTTGAACATGTGTTGTTCATGCCAATGGAACCGTTGCAAAGTCTCTATCATTAAAACTTTTCCCAAAGCTAAAACCAAATAAAAAGAGTGTTTATGTTGTATATATTTGCTTCTCCTTTTGCCTTTTTGCTAAATCAAAAACAACAAAAATATTTTCTTCTTCTTTGATTGTTTTCTTGATTCTTGCTTGGTTCTTTTTGTTTCTTTTTGATTTTTATCTTCAGCTTAAGTTTTGGGTTTTTGAGTCAAGGTGCTTGTTTACTACCGTAACATCACCTTTGTATCTTATTTTTCATCTTAATGGCAAGAATAACCTCTTTTGAGAGGTAGGATTAAACAATAGTGATTTGCTGTCCAGAAAACAGATTCCTGAGCTTCACTGCGAAAAATGTATAAAATCACAGAAGAGGAATTTTGACCTGATATTTTACGACAGCAATATTCAGTTATTAATACACATTTCATTAGTTCAAAGTTTTCTGATTTGAGCAACGTAAGTGCCTCTGAAAATTCACTCTTTACGGGCTGTCCAGTTTTTGACAGATTCTGTCTTTATTTTGCATTACTCTCATTACTTGTGTTTTGTGTGGTTCTATTGATCAAAGAGCAATACACAACCATAGTAATATTAGCTAATGTGTAGAATCAACTCATGATATGTCTTTGCTGTACCTTGAGGATTTCATTTATGGAGACACTAACCCCTCTAATCAAGTTTTAAGATGAGTTTTGTGTGAAGAGAACTTTCAAGTGGAAGAGTTGAGGGTGATGAATAAAGATCACGAGGGACAAACACTCAAGCTTGGGGATGTTACCCCTAGGCTCACCCTACATATATCAAATAAGTACAAGAATTTAAGCTTGGGGATGCCAAGCCACCTCACTCCAACCATCTTGATACCAAGTAAGTAAGCCTAGCTATATGGCTATAAAGAAAGCGCTTTACGGGAGGCAACCCGGTTGTTTTTACTTTTGATTTTCTTTGTGTCCTCTTGCTGTAACAAGAGACTTAGTTTTTAGTTTAGTTTCTGGAATTTTTAATAAAGTGCCAAGTTTTACCATTTTGGTTTGAAAAAGTTGCTTATAGCATTCGGAGATTTTATTCCTGCACGAATCTGTGCACGGTATGATTTTTAATTCTTATTCTGTAACTCCGAATGAGCTGATATTTGAACTGTAGTTGCAACTTTTCATCCTCTGTATGCATGAATTTTTTCGGAATTTTTTACAAATTAAGTAGGGTAGAAAAATACGTTTTGCTGCTGCTGTTTTTCTGGACAGATTCTGTCCCATTTTGTTTGATGCATTCTTTGAACTTTTAACTTGAATCTTTTTTCCAATTGAGTTTATAAGTAGGCATACAACATTATACACTTTCTGGACATTCATATGAATTTTTTTCTAAGGATTATATGCAGCAAGAAATCTATTTGTCTATCACTACTAATGTCACCCCACAGAAAAGAAATGGGAGAAACGGTGTTTTGAAGTTTTTTCACAGGGATTAGAGGAGATGCACCAAGAGCTATCCAAGGATGGTGAAGACCATAAGCTTGGGGATGTGAAGACAACCCCACTGGACCTACACACTCTCGGTTTGCACACGTCTAACTTCTGTTTTTCGATCAATGCACCTTATCGCATAAACTTGGAGCGTCTTTTGCTTTTTATTTTGGTTTGATTTTTATTTTGTGAGACCACCACTATCATTTATATATGAAAGTACTGGAAATTTGGGTTGAATTAAGTTGGATGCTATTAAAAGATTGGGAAAGGGATGTTTGAGTTGATTCAAAAAGATACATATAGTTGCATGATTCATATGCTTTGTTAATGAGTATAATTTGCAAGTGTTTTATCAAGAGCTATCTTTTATTCATGTTTTGATGCTGAATGTTACTTTACTTTGTTTAACATGGATTGGTTAGTTCTATGGACACTCATGCATGCATTTAGACGGTCAACTTTCTCCCTCTTGCTAGCCCAAAAATTCCAACAAGTAAAAACTTGTTTCCAACACCTTCAACCAAAGTTTTTCCAGTGAGTCCACCATATCTACCTATTAGCTTTATGCTATTCCGAGTATGTTTATCATGATATTTGTGTTATCTATACCTCTGAATGAAAATGCTTATGTTGTTGATTGTTGGGAAAAGTTGGTTATAGAGCTCTCACGAACTTGATGCACACTTTACTTTTATTGCATTAATAAACATGACCCATTGTGATTAAAATTATGATGTTGTGGGCTTGACAAATGTCTTGGGTTGGGAGTTAGCTCATATGTGCTGTCACATGGCAAGCTTTCAACATGCTCTTCATTTATTTAGTTGATATCATGTACTTTTGTTTATGGATGCTTATCATGGGTGAAATAAATGTGGAGAAAAGCAAGTTTAAATGAGTTTGTATAAATGGTTAGAGAGACGCCTGGGCCGCTAATCTAAGCCATGCATCATTCATGGTGGAAATTTACTTACATACTATGGTGAACCTCAGTGATACACCTTACAATAAAAAGCTATCCAATGGTAAATAAAAAGGGTGTTGAGATTGTTCATTTTGTTTGTTTGTCTTGTCATTTTGATATGGGCTTGTTCCATATCCTGGGACAAGAGGTACCCCAGTTGACGCTCTTAATGATGCTATTATTACTTACAATGATATTTAACTTGAACTTGCTTTGTCCCAAGTTGAGTAACACATGGTGTAGGTACTTGTATTCAAGGGGCATGAGACATTCAACCTATACTTTGTCAAGCACACTACTCATATTTGCTTTCACTTTAAACTTTAATCATTCAAGATGCTATGATAGGGGTAATGAGAGCTTGACACCAAGGATTACCACATTGCAATCATTAACTTAAGTAGAAGAGTTTGGAAGTTAGATGAAACTTATTCATGCTTTACCTCTACTCATATATATCTTTCCAAAGTGTCCACCTTTTATATTCAGATTTTCATGAATACTCTATGACCATTATAGGATGTTCTTACTTTTCATTATGCATACATGTGGTCCATAGTACTTTCTTCATGTTACACTTTGTGAATTATCATTGAACATCCTTGCATTGAATACTTGATATCACTTCATAATCTATCTTGCATATTGCTACTCCTTTGAAGAATGAATCATTTGACTCTATGTAGCAATAGTAATCATCTTTGATATCCATTGATAGTATTAAAATGCAAAGTCCATGTTAGTTTTATCACCTTCATACTCGAGGACGAGTATGGTTAAGCTTGGGGATGTTGATGCATGTAAAATGCATACATGAACTTTGCATTATATTACTTATATTCCAATCATATTTGCATCATATAAGGGTTATATCATGTTTTATAATGATTTTGGGAATATTTCATAGTTTCCCATTTTTTGGAATTAACCCTGCAGCCAGAAAACCCCTTTTTCCATGTTTTTGACTTTCAGGGACCAAACGACGTCCAAATGACCTAATATTTTACGGGGCCCAATATTTGGAAATAAGAAGACGTACGAGCCAAGGATCCGCGAAAAAGGAAGTCCGAGGAAGAAAATAGATGGTCCCACGCGGCCAGATTCCTTGGCCGTGTGGGACCACCTCTTTTATTCCTCGTGGCTCCGATGCCGTCCGTTTTCGTCTCCGTGGCTTCGTCTTGACCTAAAAACGTCTATAAAAATAGTCCCCCGAGGAGTTTCGCGAGGAGGCGGCGGAGAAACACAAAACCACGAAACAGAGAGTCAGAAGGCTGCCGCCGGAGAAGATCGGAGGGGGGAAACGCCGCCGGAATCACCTCCGGAGGGCTCCACCCCCCTCCGGCGTGTTCATCATCAACATCTACAGCAAGATCATCTCCATCTCTCCACTGTAAACTCTTGGCAAACATGATATATGATGCAATATACTATTCCCTTGATCTATTGTGTCTCCCCATCTATGTTTGAGAAGTGATTTGTTCATGGCAATAGTGAAATAGTTCGTTGATTGGTTGCATACAAGTTTTGTTATCTTTTATGATTGTCTTGATGTACAATGTATGAGTGCACGCATAAATTGGGGAATGCATGTAAGGTGATCACCGTAGTGTAATGGATTGAGTAGGACGGGTCGGAGTACTAAGACAGAAACCGTGGTCTGAGACTTGAAGTTACATTATGGGGGATATATATAGGGGACCCTAGAACTTAAGGCTATGGTGGGACAATTATGTCTTAATAATTCTTGTGCTGCACATTTACTTGGCCATGAGATCCATCATAAGAGTTGTGTAATTTGCTCATTTACTTGGCTACACCTATTTATGGCTCCTTCCTAGAAGAAACAATTAAGACTGAAACATGTGCTTCACTAATTGTGACAACCACACGAATGAAATAAACAGAACATTTGCTCCCTTGAGATATTTGCTACTTGAGATATTTGATACTGTTACTTTGAGAAACTTGCTTGAGAAAACTGCTGAGAGAAACTTGCTCTAAGAAACTTGCGTTTGAAACTTGATTGAGAAACTTGTTAGTAGATAAACCCATTCCACATCACTTGCTTTCATTAGTTAGTTCCTTTCATATTTAAATTTATTTCTTTGCATAAAAGGCCATATAAGAGGGTTATAGGGCTTTAGAGAATAGATAGTTTACTTTCAGCTCCTTGTGGGTTCGACACTCAAATACTTATCGAATTGTGCTACAGTGATTCCTTACTCTTGGGGATTATCAAGCAACTACACCTAATGGCGGTCACGTCGCTTTTTTCAAGGACTGACTGCTGGAAGACTATGGTAAGTTCATCTCACAAAAGGGTCACCTCCTTGTTTATTCCTTCACCTAAGTAATCTGTAAAGGTATCTGGCAGGCGTACTGACCCCATCATTTAAATTATACTCCACAAATTTGTATCAGGATGTGCACATGCATAAACTTCATTTTGTATGATATATTCATTGGGAAGGGCCAGGGACAAAAATGTCATCCTTTTAACTGGCACTCTTCAATTTGATTTCCATTCACACTTTTTGTTGTAGATAACTTACATCGTGACTCTTAAGATTCTATCTATGGTGACATCTGATAATTTCTATTATCTGTGTGTTTTATAGGTGGGTGGAATCTGTTTCCGAGTTTCTCTCTGCTCTGCATGATAGTCCCTGCATGCATCAACAAAAGGTGGTGAATATTAATACTAGATCACAATTCATCTTTGATAACATGATATAACTTGATCATATTTGAATGCAGACCCAAGAACATGGGCTGCAGTCTTCGCTGGGATCATCCATCGATAAAGGACCATATGTCAATCTCATGGAATATGGACTGGTAGCTGCGGTAAGAAATGAGGACGCCAAAATTCAGGACTCCGTGGTTAACCAGATTGTCGGTGAAACGGAACACAGTGATGGCACCGCTGATGTACACCAGAACAGGATCACCAAAGTGGTACGGGACGAGTGTCACCGTGCGGTGAAGAGCACAAGCAGCTCAGAAGATAATGTAACGCATGCCCAAAGCCGTGTAGGGTCACAAGAGCAGCGAGAAGAGCTCTCCACGGATAAAATCCAAGATATCATTGCTCCAGTTAAGAAATCAATGAACCAGCTCATTCGATCCCAAGGGAGGTCGCTCTTGTGGCTTGCTTACATAGCTGTGGTAACATCTTGGCCCTTGCTCGGTATCTTGTATAGGAAAAAGTTCAGGAGTTCTTTACCAGCAAAGTGGTTAAGAAGCTAAAGAAACTCTGATGTTTCTGCCTACACAAATCTGTTTCCGTTGTGGTATGTAAAATTCTGGAAATAACGAGTGATGCACATGTTTGTCCATCACTGCTTGACGAAATAATAAAAGATCAAGCTATAGCATACACCATCTCCAAGTTTCAGGTTTTTGGAATTAGTAAAGACCTCCCCACACATTGCTTGTTCTATTATTCTTTTTGTTTTACTTTTACATAAAAAATAACCTTTGCACGAAGAAAATCGTGTACCAAGACGTGGCTCTGCAAATGTATCATGTCCAATACCAAACAGACTTACAACCCCTGGTCAAATACAAACAGAATAAGATGGCGCCGGATACATCTAGTTTCCTGATCTAGTAGTATGCCTATGTAATATACTACTAACAACAAGAGCAGCTAAAGATTACATGCGCTGTGCTGATAACATATCCAGCATTTACAGTAATTGATTCTTGGGCATCCTTCCGAGGTCCAAACACTGATGAAGATCAACATCCCAGTTCCCTGTCAGAATAGGAAGGACTCTTTTGTTCATTCCTGTTTGTCACGAGCAAGCCGTACCCGATGTCTTAGTTCCGCTCTCTTCCACTTCACCATCAACTGGCATAATGTAATGAGAGAGCTGACCTGGAACGATCAGACAGATTGGACTGTAAAGAGAACTGAAGTGCAAATTGGTTGCAAACCCTAATGAACATAATTTTTTTACTTCAAGACATGTAAGGTCTTTGTACTAACCACGGTGACAATAGATATGAAGATAAGAGGGCCAGACCAAACAACAGAGATGAAAACTCCAGCAGGGTCAAAATAGTTCCGACTGGCAAAGCTCTTCCAGTGTTCTGCTAGGTAGATGTTCATCTTTTGAGCTAAATACACTCCTGAATCTGCAGACAGGGAATCATGTAACCAATCAGAACACAGTAGATCAAAAGGCCATGTTTCAGTCCTAGAATTTTATTGCAACCCTGTATGTTGAATATCATTTATGGTCTTCAAAATACCAGAAAACTATGTATATCGCAAATTATGGCTGCAAGCTGTACAGAAATCTTAATGAGTAAATTTGAGGAGCACACATTAACAATTATCCAATCCCACAAGATTTTCCCAATGTAGTAGCAATCTCCATCTGCCCCGTATTATAAGTTTTTGTTGTTCTAGCATTACACCTTTCTTTCACATTATATGTTCTACTGTAACATGATAAATTTTCCACATCATTTGCATTCAGCACCCTTCATTTAATTGTGATATCCTGAAAGCTATATTAGTGCCAGGGCACCAAATCCAAAATAAGGCAATGTGGAAATTTTGTTGAACCTTCTAGAACGACTTACAACCTTACATCTAAGGTAGTACTGCGTTCAGTTATGCGCTAAAGCTAGTGAAATATGCCTAGAACAGAAAAATTGGTAATTGCTAGTATTAGCCAGTTAGTGGCTCCTATCCTAACTGAAAACCTCCACCTAGACTCACTTTTATCTTCAGGTTTCAGTTCATATGTTCCTAACGAAGTGTGAAGCAGTACTAAGACCAAAACTGGACAGAAGTTTTTGTGGTTAGAAGCTAGAATCCCTCTTCCCGGGAAAGTTTACTAGTCTGTCCCAGATGAAACATGGTGATAGAAACGAAGTAAGCAATAGAACTCACAAGCAAGAAACAACAAGAAGAACTGCAAGTTGGGATTCCTCCTCAGCCCGATAGTCGCCAGCAGCAGACTCGCGTGGAATGCTATCAAGCCCATCAGCCATGGCTCCTGGAAACGCGGATAGTTAGTTCCAAATCCAAAGAAAAGAACAGGGGGGAAAGAAGAAGAAGAAATTGGCGGTGATCTCTAGTTGGGGATCGGGAGACACCGTCCAGTCGACGGCGCGGACGAAGCCGAGCAGGCTATCGGCGGCGGGGCCGATCCCGCTGCGGAGCTCCGAGGAGAGCGCCTGCACGAGGCCTGACACCTGGTCCAGGTGCGCCGTCAGGGCGGCCTGCACCTCCTCCATCGGATCGGTCGGCGGGCGGCGGCGGGGCGCGGGCTGAGTGTATTCAGCAGGTGTGAGTTGCGTTCTTCTTCCACCGTTTGCCGTTGTGCGTATAACCTACGCTGCCAAAGTGGCATTTCCCAAGCATACCGTCAGTCAGATCCATTACAAATTCCATTACAAATTCCCATGATTACGAGATCTTTACGTTTATCTTGAGATTACAAATTCCCATGATTACGAGATCTTTACGTTTATCTTGAGATCACATGGACGTAAGATTTCGTAGAACGCTCGTGGTAGAAGAAGCATTTGCGTCGAGTTCGTAGCACAAAATCTGGAGAATACAATCTTGACCATCGAAAAAGACGAGCGGGCGAGAGAAGAACAAGGCAGGATTTTCCTAGTTTGGTTGCCTACATGCTCAAGCAGGCCATACAGAGGGGCCAATGCAACAAACAGAGCCGCAACAAAAACAGGCGTTAGCGGCAAGGTAAGGGATTTAGTTACACAGGGTTTAACACGGTGTGACATAATCAAACTACAGATCAAACCATATTTTTCTTTGATTTCTAGGCACAACACAAGCACACAACATCTGAAAGAGATGCAACATGCTGTTAACATTATTCTGCGTAAACTGGCATTAATATCAGGTCGGCTCAAATACGAAACCATATAATCCAGCTATCCAAGTGTCAAGTTTCTGACCACAGATCTATCAACATATTACACAGCAAATCACGCAAGTGCGTTCAAGTTTTCTTACAGATGAGCTGCTGTCTAGCCAATTCACATAGCTTGCAACGGAGCACGTGTCAGCAGATTTGTTCTCCTTCCTTTTGCTTGATTCTCAGAACAGGGAAATCTGATGGCCCAAAATTGAACACGAAAGAGATTGGCCGATGCTGAACTATATAGGCTAATCAGCGAGTGAATAGGCGAAGGCCAATAGCTATGACAGATTCTTAAGAGCGTAGCATTTTAACTTTGGGCGCTCCCTTCTTCATCTGCCGATTCCTCTCTTTCTCCTCTTTCTTACGGAGTACCTCAGCGCTCAGTTTGGCCTCTGCCTCTTCCAGAAGTTTTTTCTTTTCAAGCTTCTTCCTCATCAGGGTTTCCTGCCTCACACCCTGAAGCTCCCTGAATGCCTCCTGGGCAGCCTTTGTCCTAGCAGCATCAGTTTTCGAGCGTGCCTGCAGTTAGCATGGACAGGAAAGATTTATAACACGTGACAAGAAAATCACTGAACCAGGAGGAAGAGACAGAAGGTACTTACATGTGAGCTCAGCTTGTAACGTCCAATCAAATCAATGTAGAACGGCACAAGAGCAACTAATTTTGTCATCTCACCCATGTTGTTCACATCTGGCAGCACAAACTTGAATGAGAGGACCTTCTTGTAGGAGCCTGCCAGTTGATCCGAAAAATGAAGGGAGATGAACCACTTCCCCATTTTCTCGAATGCTTTCTCACCAAGCACCTGCAGAGGAAGAATTGTGAGAAGAGTATATAACTGTGTATCATTGATTGATCTGGTAAAGTCACACTAAATTACAATAACCTCAAAGTAGGTTCTATTGATTTTTCACGTTTTATGGAAGATCATTTAGCTAGGCTTGAGCTCAGAGTTGGGTGCTTACAACCTAGATCAAGGCCAAGAAACAAGCTTATTTTTTACCGTACCTACTTCTCAATAAAGTTGAGCATCAAGCCAGTTTCCCGCAAAAAAAAAAAAAAAAACAGTTTCTAGCAAAAATCCTAAGCTATGTAGGGCCTTAACTACAACATCATCTGCTTCTAAAGCAGAATAGCTAAACGATGCACATAGCTTTGTTCTTGTATAGAAATTGTCGAGTTACTTGATCACAAATAATATGGTGGCTAGGTGCAAGTCAAGCACTCAAGCATAATTGAACTATTGACTATGATAGTAGAATTTAAAGATACTCCTTCCATATCACAATGAGGCTTCATCGTGCACAAAATCTCCATAACAGCTGCCCTAAGAACCATTCCCAAGACAAATATGGCATTTTAAAAATCGATAAAACCATACTTAAAGACATCATCAGGTGCTAGCGTACAAACAGATGTTTTGTTATCATCACTTAATAATACAACACCAATATTAAAAGATGCCAACCACATGAAACATTAGTCATAAACATGGGGATTCAATTGATGCTAATTCTCCCTGAAAGGTAGATGCTCAATTTAGTAACTGACGATTTGCCTCCTTTACACTTTATATCCAGATTCCACGTCTGTGATTAAAAACGTAATTCAAGAAAGTGTGACGGGTACTCAAGACACAAACATTCCACCTTTCTTCTCTCGTGCTATTCTTAAACAATTATAGAGTTATACTAGCTCAATTTCTATGGATCTAAATCAGTAGCACACGCCCAACTCTAGTGAAACTTACCAAGTTCAGCTGTACGTATATAACCAAAGTTTGGAATGTAAGTAAAGCAATTAAACCTCACCTGATCTAGCACAGCCTCACTGATCATATCCCCAGCAACCTCCTTAGACTCGGCCATCACTGCAAGCTCATCCGCAACCCACTTCTTCCCGGCGGGTGCGGAAGCGAGAACAGAGGCAAACTTCTGCAGATCCCTCTCCTCCTTCTGCATCGCCTTGGCCGCCTTCTTCCTCGCCACAGCCACCATGACGTGGTCCATGGATTCCTCGTTCATGACCACCTCGAAGGTGATGGTGTCCTTCCTGGGGAAGACGAGCTCGACCAGCTTGGACAGCAGGTCGTGCCGCGCACGCATCTCCATGGTGGCGAGCATCCCCTGGCAGAACCGCCTGCCGCTGGCGTAGAACTTGAACACGTCCTGGCCTTCCTTGAGCAGGAGCGGCGTGTCCTTCCCGTCGCCAGTGCCAAGGAGGCTGAAGTTCTTGTCGAAGATGGAGTCTCTGGTGGCGAACTTGGTGGCCCAGGCCAGCGCGATCGCCTCGTTCTGCTTCTTCCCAGTGAAGTAGTTGAGCAGGAAGCAGATCAGGAAACTGACGCAGGCGATCTCGATGGAGAACACGCGGAGGAGCTCCGCCGGGCCCCTTGGCGGGGCCGGCGCCGCCTCTGCCGCTGCTTCGGCAGAGGGATCTGACGAGTTGGTCTCCGCCGGCGTGGAGGAGTCGCCGGAGGCTGCCGCTTCTGGGACGTGGATCCCCTCGAACTCGTCCTCGTCCCAGAAATCCAGCGAGGGAGTGGGATTCGAGGTCGTGGGGTTAAGGTTAGGGTTTGCGGCAGTGGTTGTGGTCACGGGAGGGGAAGGAGCGGAGACGGAGACGGAGATGGGCGGCGCCGGCGGGAGGTCAACGTCGAGGTCGAGTCCTTCCTCGTCATCGTCAGGGGATGCGAGGTCGGCGGCGGTGGCGGAGGGAAGCTCGTCGGAGTCGAAGCCCTCGAACTGGGCGGCGAGGGAGAGGGAGAGGTGGAGGGCGAGCAGGAGCAGGATGAGGGTGGCGCGTGGCAGCCGGATCCAGCTCGGCGCCGCCATGGATGAGGAGGTGGAGGTGAGATCCCTCACCTCTGCTGGTAGGTGTGACGGAGAAGACGATGGGGAGATGTTTACTAGCCCAGCCGGCGTGCGGAAGGTTGGGAGATAAAGGTCGGAGATCCGTGGACCCGTGGGAGTTGCTGATCGTTGGATCCGATCTGAGAAAATATGAATAGAACTAGACAATTATTATGTTCTCAAGATACAAGTCATCTCCACTAATATTAAAAGGCCCAGTGAGCCAGATCCAAACAATCTGAGCCGTACACGCGAATGATCCAACGACCCAAAATCCATGGGTGATTGACAAACGCGTTTAACAAAACCGTCGGTTCAAAAACAAAAAATCCCCGTCACAAACTGCCATCCCATCGCCGCCCAATTCCTACCGCTGGGAAGAAATTCCGTCGCAGCTTCCAATCGGCCAGCACCAAATCGAGACGCACGGCGGCGCCTACACAGCGGCCACGAGCGACGCGGCGCCCTGCATGCCGGCCACCAGCGAGGCGGCGCGTCGTCGCCGCTGTACAGCCGAAGTCCGGCAACCGTCGCAGTGTTCTTCCCTGCTATTCCTCGCTTCTACATAAGGTATGTTCTTCGTTTCATCCCCTGCTGTTCCTCAATCAGAATTCTTACAGTCTTCGTTTTTGTACCAGCAATGGAACTTCGTCAGCATGCTCTACACGTTTGCTCATACTTTATCATATTAGGCTTTCATATCTAGACAGGGGTAGAAGACACATAATCGCTGATCTTTTCATTATGCCTGGTGTTCCACATTTCCACCAAGATCTGACAGTCAGTTTCATTTCAAAATGCTCCCATCCTTCTTCACTATCTAGCCTCACACCATCACGGACTGAATACTGGATGCAGCCTTGGTTTTTATCTTTTTTCATGTCATTTGGTACTCATTTGTCGCCATAAGTGATCATCGAGCGGGTATGCATATAAATCTGGTCTTGAATTTAAGCATTAGTGGAGATTAATTTTTTAGCTTTGTTCAAACTTGCATTGACCTGACTAAACCATTTGCATCTGATGATCTAGACATACTACTGTATTGTCATGTACAATGTGTGTATCCTCAAGATTCACTCTATCAAGCACATTAATATGTTGCCTGATTACTCATACAATGTGTCCTTTTTTGCTTGGAAGGCAGAAACAGAATGGAACGCATAATCATAATATGTTGCCTACTTTTCACCAAAATGCATCCATAGAATTGTGCAAATTTGAGTTCCTGATTGTATGATCTACCTCATGTAAAGATTGTTTATAGAGAAAAAAATACAATGATGTGAATGGTTTATATCCTATACATGCATTATTTCTAAATAGGTTGTGTTATTTGTGCAAATTTGAGTTTGGCCAAACCAGTTACCATGATTCTCCACATGATTATTTCTTTTCCCATGGTTTTACATTTGACTTTTTTCATCACAGTTGTTGCACATGAAGAAACTTCAACCAGCTGCGTCTCCGTCTGCATCAGGGTCGCGTTCCCCATTTAAAGATCTAACAAACACGCCAGTAGAGAGGGATGCTAATCCCACAAGTGGTAATCTACCGGGAAAAAATCGAACTGGTATTCACGACTCTCCGATGAGAAGAGAGAGGAGTACCTCGAAAAACAGCAAGGTGGGTGAGTCCTCAACGACAGGGTCGCCCAACTTTTGAGGTATCGTTGACTCGACGACAAGGTTGCTTGTCAGCTGCATTGCTTCCCAGCTAGGTTGCAATTTTTTCCTTTTTGCGTAAGGTGCATTTTTGCATTCCAAGCTGTTCTGCTCACACAATTTGACGTCTTAATTAGTTATTTTTGTGTTTCCTTGCCTGGAGCTTATGTAGCTTTATCATACAGTTTGTTTTGCATTTGTTTGATGGGAACTGTCATGTGAATGCATAACAAAATCTATGGCCTCTCACATCTGAAAAATATGCTTACTAATAGTGTAATGCTCAACAATTTCAGGTTGAGTTATATCCTAAATAGCCAGATCCACTCTTCACAAAAACTGGAATATCCACCTATTTTATCGGGCAAAGCAGCTGATAACAGAGGTCGTTGCCGAGGTTAATAGGCAGATGTGTCCTTCTAGCTTTTAAGACATGCATATTGGCCAATGTCTCAATTCAGGGACAATGCTCTTACCACAAATAATTCAGTCGTGGTTGCTGGTGGACAAGTGGATCAAGAGATTTTTCTCAAGCCGCATCTTCATCATCGTTAGATAAAGTTCAGGTATTGCCCAAATTCAAGATTGTTGAAAATAGCACATAATGTAGAGAATTATGGGGTCTATAATTCAAACACAGAGTGAGAGAGGTCATATCTTGATGCTGGTAATTTTTTTAGGCTATTTCAAAAGGTAATAGATTGAGTTAATAAATTTCTGCCTTTTTTTTACAAATAGCTTCCTTAATGATTGACCAAGCATCAAGATTTGTTTTGGATTGCCATGGAGGGATGATACGTCTCCAACGTATCCATAATTTCTGCTGTTCCATGCTTATATTATACCATTTGCTACATATTTTATTTACACTTCATATCACTTTTATACATTTTCTGGGACTAACCTATTAACAAGATGCCACAGTGCCAGTTCCCTGTTTTCTGCTGTTTTTGGTTTCAGAAAAGTACTTCTGCAAATATTCTCGGAATTGCACGAAACAAAAGGCCACGTCCCTATTTTTCTAGCACCGTACGGAGTCCGAAGGAGAGACGAAGGAGGGCGCCGAGGAGGCCAAACCACACCCCGGCGCGGGTGGGCCCCCTGCCGCGCCACCAGGTGGTGTGGGCCCCTCGAGCCTCCACCGACATCGCCCCTTCGCCTATATATTGCCTCAGACGCGAAAACCCTAAAACACCAAGCCAATTTCCACGAAGAGTTCCGCAGCGCCGCCGCCATCGACGACAAGTTTCGGGGGACAGAATCTCTGTTCCGGCACGCCGCCGGGACGGGGAATTGCCCCCGGAGTCATCTCCATCGACACCACCGCCATCTTCATCGCCGCTGCTGACTCCCATGATGAGGAGGGAGTAGTTCTCCCCCGAGGCTGAGGGCTCTACCGGTAGCTATGTGGTTCATCTCTCTCTCCCATGGTGTGATCTTTATGTGATCATGTGTATTGCTAGTATCGCTGAATACATTAATAATGTTTATGCTACTCAAGTGATTTTGTCTAGTTTCTGGAGTCATTGTGACAACACGGTATCAAGGTGACAGTGTGGGTACTTGTGTGACTCTATGAATAATTTAGACATTTATCATGGCTTATTCTTGGGAATTGTGGTGTTTGTTTACTCAGACTTTGAGGTGTGCTTTGCAGCCCTACGCATAGTACTCTTGCTTCATCAAGAAGGAGAATAATCCCGAGCAGTATTTACTTGTGTTCAGTTGTGCTAATCTAGTTGAATATGTAGATGTTACTCTTTATCTATTATGCACTCTATAGGTTACTTTAATATGAACTCCGGTACTCTCCACGGTGTAAAGGTGACAGTGTGTGCACCGTGTGTGACTCCTTTATGACGTTGTGGCGCTTGTTTACTCCGGCTTGAGGTGTGCTTTTGTAGCCCTACACAATGAATGGTGTTTGTTATCCAACAAGAGAGTGTTTAAGAGTAGCTTTTACTTATTCAGTTATGAGATCATTGTTGAGAGTGTCCACTAGTGAAAGTATGATCCCTAGGCCTTGTTTCTAAGCATTGAAACACCGTTTACAACAAGTTCTGCTACATGTTTGCTTGCTGCCATCTTTATTTCAGATTGCAGTTACTACTTATAATCATCCTATCACTTGTATTTCACTATCTCTTCGCCGAACTAGTGCACCTATACATCTGACAAGTGTATTGGGTGTGTTGGGGACACAAGAGACTTCTTGTATCTTAATTGCAGGGTTGCTTGAGAGGGATATCTTTGACCTCTACCTCCCTGAGTTCGATAAACCTTGGGTGATTCACTTAAGGGAAACTTGCTGCTGTTCTACAAACCTCTGCTCTTGGAGGCCCAACACTGTCTACAAGAATAGAAGCACACGTAGACATCAAGCTATTTTCTGGCGCCGTTGCCGGGGAGGTAAGGTAAAAGGTATTCACATCCTCTGGCTACTAAGCTATTTTCTAGTATGTTGCTAGTGTGTGAGTGCTCGAAGTTATTTCCTTTAGATTCTGCAATTATATCTTTTTGTTTCTTGTTTTTATTTTCACTAGTTAGGCTTAATGGAAAACAACAAAAAAATTAGAGATCTTTATGAACTTTATATTGAATTAGGACATGATGCTTTTGAGAGAAAATTAAAAAACCTATGGAGGCTTGTTTGCATGATGGTAGCAATGGTATTACTATAAATTCTTTGAACACCATTATTGCCAATGCTATGGAAAAGTCTAAGCTTGGGGAAGCTAGTTGTGATGAATATGATATTTTTAGTCCCCAAGCTTTAAGGAGGAAATTTGCTTTGATAATACTTTGCCTCCAATATATGATGATTATAATCATTGTGATATTTTCAGTCCACCTACTATTGAGGATATAGTTTATGTTGATTATGATATGCCTCCTATATATGATGTTTACAATGATGAATATGATATTTCAGTCCATCTACTATTGAGGATAAAATTCATTATGATTATTCTATGCCTCCAATTTTTGATGATTACAATGATGGATGTGATACTTTTACTCTCACTATTACTAATGATAATGTTCATGCTTATGTGGAGAGTAATGATACTTTTATGCATGTGGATCATGATAAGAATGCTTATGTGATAGCTATATTGTTGAGTTTATTCATGATGCCGCTGAAAATTATTTTGAGAGAGGAAAGTATGGTTATAGAAATCTTCATGTTACTAAATTTCTTCTCTTTATGATGAATGTTTTGAGCTTTCTCTTGATTTGCTTTTATTTGCTGGGTACTTTAAGACCTACTGGTCCTTATGAGAGAGGGAGACACGATTTCATATATCACAATAATATTAAGTCTTCTCTCTTTATGTTGAAATTTTTGAAGTTGCACTTGTTTTGCCTTCTATGCTAGTCACTTTTGCTTCATTGATTTATTTTCTTACAAGACTCCTTGCATAGAAGTGTTAGATTTAAATGTGTTTTATTTGCTTTTGATGCTCTCTTATATTCAACTCTTATACATATGAGAGCATATCAAAATCACTATGCCTAGCTAAAAGGCTTTAAAGAAAAGCGCTTATGGGAGACAACCCATTGTTTTTTTTCTGTTTTTTTTTTTTTTTTTGTTTTGAGTCAAGGTGTTTGTTACTTCTGTAGCAACTCCTTTGTATCTTTATTTTATCGCATTGTTGTGCCAAGTAAAGTTCTATATTGAAAGTTGATGCAAGATTTGGATTTCTGCGCAGTGACAGATTTTTAGCTGTCACGATTTGAGCTTTCTCCCTGTAGAAAATTAAAAATTCTGAAAAAATCACGCATCTTCCTGAGATATGTACGCAACTTTCATTATTTTGGCCAGATCCATCTGAGCAACTTAAGTGCCTCGAAAAAATTCGTCATTCCAGACTGTTCTGTTTTTGACAGATTCTGCCTTTTGTTTTGCATTCGCTCTTTTACGTGTTTGTGTGGATTTCTTTGCTCCACAAAGCATTGGTGGCTGTAGCTAATGTCCAGAAGCTTTGGGAATGATTGTATCATTACAGAATATGAGAATTTTTGATTATGCACTAACCCTCTAATGAGAACTGTCTTGAGTTTGGTGTGAAGGAAGTTTTCAAGGATCAAGCGAGAAGGGTGATATTATGTGATCAAGAAGAGTGAAAAGCCTAAGCTTGGGGATGCCCCCGTGGTTCATCCCAACCATATTCAGAGAGACTCAAGCGTCTAAGCTTGGGGATGCCCAAGGCATCCCCTTCTTCATCAACAACTTATCAGGTCATCTCTAGTGAAACTATATTTTAATTCTTTCACATCTTATGCGCTTTACTTGGAGCGTCTGTGTGTTTTATTTTTGTTTTTGTTTGAATAAATTCGGATCCTAGCAATCCTTGTGTGGGAGAGAGACACGCTCCGCTTTTTCATGTGAATACTCATGTTCTTCACTTATATTTGTTGAGTATTCTTAACTAGCTACTGCAGTGCTTTTAGCTCCTGTTTTTCATGCATCTCTTCGAGCTGTTAGCACTTGTTTATAAATACTCTCTTGCTGCATTATATTATCATTTGGAGAGTTTATGTTTAAATTTGATTGGTGTTTGTTTGGAAGAAAGAAAATGCTACATGTAGTAGTTGGTATTGGAAAAGACATATGCATTCTTGTAGATCATTGTCTTGTTTTGATGCTTTGCAATTGTTTTGAGCTCTCAAGTAGATCATGTTTAAGCTCTTGCATCATGTAGTTAAAGCCTAGTAGTGGAGAACTACCGTAGAGCTTGTTGAGACTTGGGATGCATATTTGTTCTCTCTAAGGTCTAGATATTTTCTGGTAAAATGTTTGAGCAACAAGGAAGACAGTGTAGAGTCTTATAATACTTGCAATATGTTTTTATGTGATTCTTGCTGTACCGGTTTATACTTGTGTTTGCTTCAAACAACCTTGCTAGCCTAAACTCTGTACTGAGAGGGAATGCTTCTCGTGCATCCAAACTTGAGCCAAAACCCATGCCATTTGTGTCCACCATACCTACCTACTATGTGGTATTTCCTGCCATTCCAAGTAAATATTTCATGTGCTACCTTTAAACTATTCAAAACTTTATTACTCCTTATTTGTGTCAATGTTTTATAGCTCATGAGGAAGTATGTGGTGTTTTATCTTTCAATCTTGTCATTTACTTCTGACAGACTTTCACCAATGGACTAGTGGCATATACATCCGCTTATCCAATAATTTGCAAAAAGAGCTGGCAACGGGGTGCCCAGCCCCAATTAATTACAACTTTCATTAATAATTCTCTTCACATGTTTTGCCCTGATTTATCAGTAAGCAACTTAATTTGCAAATAGACACTCCTCCATGGTATGTGAATGTTGGAAGGCACCCGAGGATTCGGTTAGCCATGGCTTGTGTAAGCAAAAGGTTGGGAGGAGTGTCATCTATAAAGAAACTAAAATACATGTGTAAACAAAAGAGAAGAGGGATGATCTACCTTGCTGGTAGAGATAACGTCCTTCATGGGAGCCGCTCTTGAAAGTCTGGTTGACAAGGGGGTTAGAGTGCCCACTACCATTCGTTGACAACAACAAACACCTCTCAAATACTTATTTTGTGCTCTCTATATGCTTTCGAAAACTTAAAAAGCTCTAGCACATGATTTAATCCCTGCTTCCCTCTGCGAAGGGCCTATCTTTTACTTTATGTTGAGTCAGTTTACCTACTCCTTTCTATCTTAGAAGCAAACACTTGTGTCAACTTTGTGTGCATTGATTCTTACATGTTTACTTATTGCACTTGTTATATTGCTTTATGTTGACAACTATCCATGAGATATACATGTTACAAGTTGAAAGCAAATGCTGAAACTTAATCATCCTTTGTGTTGCTTCAATGCCTTTTACTTTGAATCTATTGCTTTATGAGTTACCTCTTATGCAAAACTTTTTGATGCTTGTCTTGAAAGTACTATTCATGAAAAGTTTTTGCTTATATGATTCATTGTTTACTCTTTATCTATTTGTTAGCAAACTATAGACCATTGCTTTGAGTCACTTCATTCATGACATGAGCCTTGCAATATATTGATCAAGATTGTGTGAAAGCATGTCTCCTCAGAAATTATTTGTTGTTATCGTTTTACCTACTCGAGGACGAGTAGAACTAAGCTTGGGGATGCTTGATACGTCTCCAACGTATCCATAATTTCTGCTGTTCCATGCTTATATTATACCATTTGCTACATGTTTTATATACACTTCATATCACTTTTATACATTTTCTGGGACTAACCTATTTAACAAGATGCCACAGCCCTATTTTTCCAGCACCGTTACGGAGTCCGAAGGAGAGACGAAGGAGGGCACCGAGGTGGCCCTCGAGCCTCCACCGACATCGCCCCTTCGCCTATATATTGCCTCAGGCGCGAAAACCCTAAAACACCAAGCCAATTTCCACGAAGAGTTCCGCAGCGCCGCCGCCATCGACGACAAGTTTCGGGGGACAGAATCTCTGTTCCGGCACGCCGCCAGGACGGGGAATTGCCCCCGGAGTCATCTCCATCGACACCACCGCCATCTTCATCGCCGCTGCTGACTCCCATGATGAGGAGGGAGTAGTTCTCCCCCGAGGCTGAGGGCTCTACCGGTAGCTATGTGGTTCATCTCTCTCTCCCATGGTCTGATCTTTATGTGATCATGTGTATTGCTAGTATCGCTGAATACATTAATAATGTTTATGCTACTCAAGTGATTTTGTCTAGTTTTTGGAGTCATTGTGACAACACGGTATCAAGGTGACAGTGTGGGTACTTGTGTGACTCTATGAATAATTTAGACATTTATCATGGCTTATTCTTGGGAATTGTGGTGTTTGTTTACTCAGACTTTGAGGTGTGCTCTTGCAGCCCTACGCATAGTACTCTTGCTTCATCAAGAAGGAGAATAATCCCGAGCAGTATTTACTTGTGTTCAGTTGTGCTAATCTAGTTGAATATGTAGATGTTACTCTTTATCTATTATGCACTCTATAGGTTACTTTAATATGAACTCCGGTACTCTCCACGGTGTAAAGGTGACAGTGTGTGCACCGTGTGTGACTCCTTTATGACGTTGTGGCGCTTGTTTACTCCGGCTTGAGGTGTGCTTTTGTAGCCCTACACAATGAATGGTGTTTGTTATCCAACAAGAGAGTGTTTAAGAGTAGCTTTTACTTATTCAGTTATGAGATCATTGTTGAGAGTGTCCACTAGTGAAAGTATAATCCCTAGGCCTTGTTTCTAAACATTGAAACAACGTTTATAACAAGTTCTGCTACATGTTTGCTTGCTGCCATCTTTATTTCAGATTGCAGTTACTACTTATAATCATCTCTATCACTTGTATTTCACTATCTCTTCGCCGAACTAGTGCACCTATACATCTGACAAGTGTATTGGGTGTGTTGGGGACACAAGAGACTTCTTGTATCTTAATTGCAGGGTTGCTTGAGAGGGATATCTTTGACCTCTACCTCCCTGAGTTCGATAAACCTTGGGTGATTCACTTAAGGGAAACTTGCTGCTGTTCTACAAACCTCTGCTCTTGGAGGCCCAACACTGTCTACAAGAATAGAAGCACACGTAGACATCAAGCTATTTTCTGGCGCCGTTGCCGGGGAGGTAAGGCAAAAGGTATTCACATCCTCTGGCTACTAAGCTATGTTCTAGTACTGTTGCTAGTGTGTGAGTGCTCGAAGGTATTTCCTTTAGGTTCTGCAATTATATCTTTTTGTTTCTTGTTTTTATTTCACTAGTTAGGCTTAATGGAAAACAACAAAAAAAATTAGAGATCTTTATGAACTTTATATTGCATTAGGACATGATGCTTTTGAGGAGAAAATTAAAAAACCTATGGAATCTTGTTTGCATGATGGTAGCAATGGTATTACTATAAATTCTTTGAACACCATTATTGCCAATGCTATGTAGAAGTCTAAGCTTGGGGAAGCTAGTTGTGATGAATATGATATTTTTAGTCCCCCAAGCTTTAAGGAGGAAATTTGCTTTGATAATACTTTGCCTCCAATATATGATGATTATAATCATTGTGACATTTTCAGTCCACCTACTATTGAGGATATAGTTTATGTTGATTATGATATGCCTCCTATATATGATGTTTACAATGATGAATATGATATTTTCAGTCCATCTACTATTGAGGATAAAATTCATTATGTTTATTCTATGCCTCCAATTTTTGATGATTGCAATGATGGATGTGATACTTTTACTCTCACTGTTACTAATGATAATGTTCATGCTTATGTGGAGAGTGATGATACTATTATGCATATGGATCATGATAAGAATGCTCTATGTGATAGCTATATTGTTGAGTTTATTCATGATGCCGCTGAAAATTATTTTGAGAGAGGAAAGTATGGTTATAGAAATCTTCATGTTACCAAGCGCAAGCTTCTCTGGTTGTACAGAACAAGGTGGAAAACTGGACTGGTGCATGCATGCTTTCCGTTCGTACAATATATAGTACATCATGGCCTGAAAAGAATGTCTTGTCATGATTTTCGCTTTAAAAATTTCTCTATAAGGTATTCTTCATTCACATTGTCCATAAGAATAACAGTTCACAAAACTGAAATCAGCGTTAGAATTGGTGGGTCTCTTTTTTTAAATATTATCCTCTGTAATAGATATCACAAGATGCTTGTGGAATTTGATTGCTTTGAGTTAGGGCAGAAAGGATCGACATCAAGATGGGTTTCCTTTCGATTGCTATATCTGAGAGCCTTCTTTGATTCTTGTTTTGGCAACTACGCCTAAAGTTTCAATTGAAAAGAGTGTTTTTATGCTTTCACCCATTGGAAAACAGGATCTCTTGCAATAATCAGATATATTTGATGAACTATTCTTCTAGGGAAGTAAAGCATGTTCACTTCAGTTTTTTAGCTTTAAATCACTTGTATTCTGAAGCATTTTGTTTTCTTTAAACATCACACGGAAATCGAACTCAGATTTTCAAGATTATTGTTGTTTAATCCTTGAGACTGAATTCTGTTTGCAGGGGAATTTCTTGGGTTGTCAATGATTGCCAGAACTACGACGGCATGATGGGCGAGGACGAGATGGCGTGGGAAGAAATGGTGATGAAGAGCATTTGCGGGACATGCGAGGACAATGAGGACATCAACAACAAAAGGAAGAAGTATTCTAGAGCTGGAGATCGATCAATGAAGTGAGTAGCAATGGTTGTACTGGATATTTTATCCCAGATATTCCATAATCTCTTCGCTTGAAGAGGTTTCGCCAAGCAGGCTTGCATCTTTGTCACAAGCTCCAGGGTTACAAAAGTTCAGGCTTATAGTCACTGCATTGTTTGGCTATTTATGGATGACCTGCATGTGCCCAGTTGTCTTTGTACGGCCAATGGCGCACTACAGATGCATAATTTATGTGTTGTTTTTTTACCATTGAATATATTAACTGAATAGCTTAGCAAATGTATTTCCTAGCTTCTCATATTCCGATGTTAACCATGTAGGGGTTCAGTTAACATTGAAACCCTCTAATCCTGTAGAAATTAAGATAAAGGGTCACTTGTGGAGTGGTTTAGTTCACAGCAACACCCAGCATGCAAGTAATCATTTCCCTTTTGTAAAAAATTTCAGCAAGGCTAAGTCATCTTGCTCTACATGACTTCCAAGCATCATGTTTTTGAGGTACATCTATATTGCTTACTGGGAGTTGTTAATGTTTCTATTTTCTTTATTGGGCAACAAGCCATCATGGATGTATATGTTTTTCTATTGTATCTGATTGTTGGGGTTCTAGATTGGGCAACAAGGTACCAAGCTACTGTTGTTGTTTTGAGGTTGCAATCTTTTATTCTTTGAGTTGGATTCATACAGACTTAACGAACTATTTTTTTGTATAGTTATGCCACACAGTTCTGAATGTGAGTATACTTGTTCATGTGGCGTGTACCTGCCGTCGTCATGGGCAGTTTCCACGAGATATTTCTTTTCGGATATTGTTCTTAGTTGTCTTATCATATTTATTTAAGGGACATATAGGGCGTGAGTACAATGAAATAATCTGTTGTTTGATCTATAGTAAACACTTTCTGTAAAAGAACACGTACATAGAAATTCTTGTTTTTTTCAAACAATATTTTTCATGATTTATCAATTTACTTGAAGTTTTTCATATAACTGTAAACTTGTATGAAATTGGAGTTCTTACTACATGTTCCTTTTTATGTAAGTTTGGTATGTCTCTTGACCTACAATATGCTATTAGTTAGATACGTGCATTGCACGTGCACGATTACTAGTGTTAATCAACCGTTAGGATACATTTAAGCACATAATGTTTGCTACCATTATATTTCAAACTACCTTGCTTTTTTTGCTTTGGTCAAAGGTTGTAATGTTTGACTAAAAAATATAAAAAGTACAACATATATATCAAAACAATTAATTTAGAATACGTACGACGAGGGAGAATCTTCAGCAAACATGGTACAGGAAGGCTCGTTGAACGGAGTTTAACCCTAAAATGTATAATTGGTTAATTAACCAGATGATAGCACATTCACTTTGTTATCAAAGCTTGTACCCCATAAAATTTAGGTCGAGTGAAATACTCATGTATAAAAGAATAGAAATATGATTCTCAATTGAAAGAGTAACAACTTAGATTTTCTGTAACCTCGGCTTCAGGTGTATTTTGACTCCTGGGGACAATTTCAATTTTATTCTCATGAAGCATATATCAATAAAGTAATAACTATTAGTCAATTATTTGTCTTGACAAATCAAATGCATCTTATATTTGGTGATGAAGAGAGTAGCAAAAGGCAAATATTTTAAAGAGCATGTAGAATAGATACTCAAACAGGCTAGATTCTAGGTATCATGCATATGAAAAACCTAGAAAAATTAAAAGAAATTGATGGAGGTTTCAAAGGATCATTTTTTTCCTCTTAAGTCGACAAGTTAGAATTAGTTTATTGATTTAAGTGCAATAAATTTTTGACACGATCTTTGTTGAATTTTCAACTTTTGAGCACAATTCAAATAGTGGAGAATAATATAGATAAATAGTGCACAAAGCACAATGACATCATCACATGAGCAATTGAGAATAAATTTAGAAATTTAAGTATCAAATATATAATATTAGATAATCCTTAAATACTACAAATTAAACACAAATAAATAGAGAAACTGTGCAATGAAACGAAATAAAGAATAGAGAGCTTTAACGAATATTTGAGTATTTTCAGAACATTTAATTGGAATATTACGTTGCAAAAATGAATAAATAAGATACAAAAGAAGAAAAAGAAAACTAAACCAGATCTTGACCTTTCTTTTTACATGCAAAAGAAAACAACGGAAACAAAATCATCGATCATCCACACACCACATATCACCAACTTTGCTAGCTCAGTCGTAGATCCGAAGCTGCGACATCGTGTCAAGGACACCTCCACGCCCCTCGCGTTGAAGAACCTAGGTCGTGCGCCTCCGAGAGGACGGCCGGGATGTCGCCAGAAGCTGCGGTGGTCGCCGTCGCCATGGAAGAGGAGTCTTCGCCTAGGTCTAAGCCATCTCACGCCGCCATGGGAGGATACAACGCCGACACCGTCTGATGCTCGAGTTTAGCCTAGCAGTGTCGATGGAGGTGGATGAGGGAGACGGGTGATGGCGGCGAAAAAAATAGGGTTCGGCCGAGCCGCCTCATGGACGCGATGAGGGAGTCGATATGTGGTAGTGGCACTTCCAATTACTAGTTGGCATGTACGTGTAACGCACGTTTTCACAATTACAGAGGGTGATTTACAAGTAGAAAATACTGCACGTGTCGACAAGTACATACACAAAAACAGTCTAGTTTTAATAAATATTAATGTACACAAATAATTCTTAAGCCAAAAAGTAATCAGTTATTTGCACAATGTTTTCATCTAGAAGGGCTGATTGTCAACTTTTTGTCGTACTATTTTGTGCATTATTGGAAAACATAATTTTTTGTTCATTACATTCATGTGTAGCAGTTAACATTATTTATATGCTTTTAAAAGAATTAAAATTCTACAATATAATTTAACAACATTAAGGTAAAATTCAAAATTTGAATACATTTCTACTACATCAATCATCACTCCGTATGTGGCTCACAAAATGTCCGGTAAATAATTCCACCACACGGCATTCAGGGCCACCATTTTGTCTAGTCCTTCAATTAACCAAGAAAACAGATCATCAGGAAGCTGTCAACATAAGCCGACTTGGCATGCATTGCAAATTTAAGAAAAGTCTAACAAAACAGGTGTTCCAACCCGTAGGTTCTACAAGGAAAATATTTCTTCCTCTCGGTGCCAATTTTCCTAGATGTGTATATCATAATAGGAAATTATTTTACATCGCATCAACAAGAACATGATAAATGTGAATGATTCATAATATTTGTAGAGGTCTGAGTTGTTAATTATTGGAATTTCTACCAGAATAATCATTTCTCCCGGGAAGTACTGCATGGAATTTAATATCCAGAAACCACATCATGACCTGCATGATTACGAAATTTGGATGATACAAATTTTAGTATATCAAACAAAGCATATTTATATACTTTTTTAAAGACATTAAAAATCATCAAATAATTATTTCATAATTGTTTTATCAAATAATCATAATAGGATTTGTCCCGACCATAATTGTTTAATCAAATAAACATGCTCATGCGTTGTAACGGGAGCGAAAAAATAAGTTAGGTCCGCGTTGGTGTCATCTGATTAAAAATAACTTTTGTCCCAAGCGCACAAAGTAAGTTCCTATTGACACGGCGGGCGCTAGACACGACGTCCTTCACAGGAGTGTTATGCAGTATGTCAAGTTGTGAAGATCTCATATATTATTACTGTGATGAAACCAGTGCATTGAAATAGTTTTTAATGATTTCCTATTTGGCACATTTAGTACCATCAAGTATGAAGATGCATTCTCTCAAGATCGGACTCAAATCATCCAGCAGGTAGAGTTAGGTGTGCACTGGTGTCATCTGATTAGAAAGGAAGAAAAGAAAAGTAACCAACAAAGCAGCGGTGTTCCAATGTCCATAAGAAATTGATGTGAAGTTTAATCTTCAAATCAACTACAATTGGAAGGGCAACGGGACCAGAAGTCATGCTGATAGGTGATAGCCGAAACAAAACAGATGGAATCGTAGTGAGATAAGCAGACTAATTAAGATGAAAACGCAGCTAGCATTATTTCGTTCAGCAACTCAAGCTAGCTGCAACATCTCGTTTCAAAAAAGCTAGCTGCAACATGAGCGAAGGGTGAAAGGAACCTGGAGTCGTCCATAGGGATCCAGGTCTGCGGCGGGTCGCCCCTCGTGATGTATAGCTTCCTCTCCGACAGCATGCAGAACTTGGCGACGGTCTCCGTGACTCCCTGTCCAGGACGCGCACCAATCCATTTAGTGATCAACCAATTCAGTTCCAGGGGACACGCACGCCCGTGCCACAGCCGTTTGTACGTACATACCAGGAGCCTACCAGGAGACCGTTGGGCGAAGCACCGGGCTAGCGGAGAGGCGGCGGTACAAGTCCTTCTCGCGCGACGGCAGTTTTCCATCAGGATCAACGAACCCTTTTTTTAGGCGGTGGCAATTCTTGTAATTATCATAAAACTGAAAAGGTGGGTTGAGTTGTCAAACATTTGAGCGATCTGGATCGTTAATCAAATATTAAAGAGTTCAGATTTAATGTATCAACACAAGTTTGCTCTTTTAATATAGAAGAAGAAAGTATAGATAACTCTTCTGATAAACGGATCAACTGTGTCATGGCGACGTTGGTGGCCGTAGGAGGCCAGGAGCTCGGGGCGTCATTGCTCCCCGTTTCACCCTTCTAGCCAACAACCCTTTTTCCCCCCAACAAGTAGCAGCAGCCTGCGAAACCCCGGTCGCCGGCCACCTACCGCGCCCACCTTTCCCTGCCCAAATATATAACCCAGCCTCTGCAACTTCACCGTACACCACCTAGAAAGCAAACTACTCCGATGGCATTCTCTTCCCTCTCCACCCCCTCCTCTTCCCCCTCCTCGTCTTTCACCCTCCCCACCAAACCATCCCCCGGCGCAGCCTCCGTCTCCTTCTCCAAGTGAGTCACCAGCACTGCCTACCTCGATTTGTCGCCTGTTCATCCCCGGTTTGTCAAGATTTTGCCCGTTTCTTTGGTCGCAGGGCGTCGCGGGAGAGGCAGGGGGCGAGGAGGCCCAGGATGGCGGCGGTGAGGGCGGAGGCGGTGGACACTTCCATCAGCCCGCGGGTGAGCGCGCTGCGGCCCTCCAAGACCATGGCCATCACCGACCAGGCCAGCGCTCTGCGCCAGGCCGGGGTGCCCGTCATCGGCCTTGCCGCCGGGGAGCCGGACTTCGATACGCCCGCACCAATCGCCGAGGTGACCACCCGTTCCGTTTTTGTTTCTTGATTAGCAATTGGAAAGGGGGCAGAAACAGAGGAGCTGCTCTCCGTTCCTGGTGCCTGGATCGCGGGATGATCTGGATCTTTAGCAACGTGTTTCTGAATGTTGGATTTAGAATCGGTCAGATTGGTAGTCAGTTTAACTGTGTCCAACCAGCGTCAAGAAAAATCAGTCATTCGCTAGCTTCGTGTTTCCGCTTGTCTCATCCAAACTCAATAGTAGACTTCAGAGCAATGCACTCTTCAGGCACGTGCTGTTGTTGTAACAGGTTGGATTCAGCAATTTGAAATCTGCTTTTCTGTCCAGGCTGGGATGCATGCAATCAGGGATGGCTTTACAAGGTACACACCTAATGCCGGAACAATGGAGCTGAGGAAGGCTATCTGCAACAAGCTTCAGGGTGTGTGTGTGTGTACACTCGGATGAAATTCATCGTTTGCAGAGTATCAAGATTGGATAACTAGTCTAACTGACTTCCTCGTTGTTCGGTTTTTTTATATGCAGAGGAGAATGGTCTGTCCTACAGCCCAGATCAGGTGCTTGTGAGCAATGGAGCTAAGCAGTGCATTACACAAGCTGTTCTTGCGGTTTGTTCACCTGGAGACGAGGTAAAGTTGTCATCTATGTACACCGCAAATTTTCAGGAGAAATTTGTTTTATACTAGCTTACTAAGCTTTGTAATATCCTGCCGTCATTTTGTTGTTCCCTGTATGGATCTTCAGAAGCAGGGGCAGCAGGGGCTTCTCTTCCATATTTAGCAACTCATCTTTTATTTAGAAAATATATTTAGAACTTACAAGCCTAACTGACTGCTTGATTTTTCTTATTTCAACTGCATATAGTTGTAGCGTAATCTGGAGTAAACAAGCCTTATAACTGTAGCGTCTTAATATTCTTAAAACATATTAATATTCTTAGCACTTCAATGGTTTCATCCTGCTCTTTGAAAATATTGACTTTCATCTTATTTTAGGTTTTGATACCAGCACCATTTTGGGTCAGCTATCCTGAAATGGCTAGGTTGGCTGGTGCAACACCAGTTATCCTCCCGACAAGCATATCAAACAATTTCCTGCTAAAGCCAGAGTCACTTGCCTCCATCATCACTGAAAAATCAAGGCTCTTGATTCTATGCTCTCCATCTAATCCAACAGGCTCTGTGTATCCTAGGGAGCTGCTTGAGGAGATCGCTGCTATAGTCAAGAAGCATCCTAGGCTACTGGTCTGCACTTTGATCTTTTGTATGTTATTCAGATAATTGGAGATGTTTTGCATCTGCGATTCATCAAGATGATTTGGTCGCTGATGGATGGATCCTATTATTAATGATTTGCAGGTTCTGTCTGATGAGATCTATGAGCATATTATCTATCATCCTGCTAAACACACAAGCTTTGCTGCATTACCTGGAATGTGGGACAGAACATTAACTGTAAATGGGTTTTCTAAGGTAGCTGGTTCTTATGTTCGCTTCTCTCTTTCCAAAACCAATAGTATCAGTTTCATGGAATATAACCCAAATTTAGATTAAGTATTAATCAATCGTTAGATTTGAGTAGTAAAAAAAAATGCCTTACGTAAATAAGCGGAGGGAGCATACTTTAGTATTCTTTCAAAGACTTGGTAACTGAAGAAAAAGATGTCGATGTTCATTCGATTATTTGGTTTCTAGATTTGCAGGATCTAGCAACTTTATTTTAACATGGTCTAGATCACGTTGAAATATTTTTGAATATTTAATGACAATAAAGTTTACAGGCTTTTGCAATGACTGGTTGGAGACTTGGATACTTAGCTGCCCCTAAACATTTTGTCTCGGCGTGTGGAAAGATTCAAAGCCAGGTGGATATTCATTTCTCGTTTCCTTTATCTAAATCATTTTGTGCTACTATATGTGCCACAGAACGTTGCAACTTCCTGATTCCCCATATAGTTATCACTGTTTTATTCTTTGCTGATGGTTTTTTTGACATTTGTTGGTGATGGTTGGAAAGGTAGGTTCAGTTCAGAAAAGAACCTGAGTTTGTGTTTGCCTCCTTAGTTCCGGGAATACAATGTATTTGTAAGTGCCCAATTCACTGGTAGTAGAACGCAAACCTGAGTCTCTAAATTATTTAAACAGCAGCCACCAACCCACCATTAGGTCCAGTGCAACCGTGTTTACTAATCGAAGATATAACAAACATAGTCATGCAGAACTTATTTTTATCCCCTATGACGACAGTGCCCAAATGATGTTATAGAAATTGAATCTCAGATCTATAATCTTGATTTTTTTTGTATGTGTCATGGTAATAGTGCCTTGTTTACTACACAGTACACATCTGGCGCCAGTAGTATATCGCAGAAGGCAGGGCTTGCAGCCTTGAACCTAGGTTATGCCGGTGGTGAAGCAGTTTCAACCATGGTCAAAGCATTCCAGGAGCGCCGGGATTACCTTGTCAGAAGTTTCAGGGAACTGCCGGGAGTCAAAATATCAGAACCTCAGGTAAGTCTACAGTAGTCAGCCTGTGGAAAGATCCAAAGCCTGGTCGAGACTGAAAATATCTATATCAGGAATGTAGCTAAGTTTTCCAATTTACAGGGCGCCTTCTATTTGTTCATCGACTTCAGCTCCTACTACGGGTCCGAGGTAGAAGGCTTTGGGACTATCAAGGACTCTGAGACCCTCTGCATGTTCCTGCTAGAAAAAGCACAGGTAAATGCTTCACTTATTTTGATTATGTCAGTCTACATATGTTCCTGAAAAAAGATCAGAAGGTGGGTAGGTATCTTAGGTGTTTTCATTTGTATCGCGTTACAGGTTGCACTTGTACCCGGGGATGCATTTGGAGATGACACAGGTGTTCGTATCTCCTATGCCGCTGCACTGTCAACGCTACAATCTGCAATGGAGAAGATAAAAGAAGCAATGGCTCTGCTCAAGCCCCCGGTTGCGGTTTGATGAAGGCAGGGTACAGACCAAAGGAATTTTCACCAGCAATGTCTGTCATTCTTGTAAAAGAGAAAGTTCACCATCCTTCTTTTTGTGCAAACCTGCAGATGATCCAGTTTCTTTGGAAATTATGTTTGGTGATTGTGAACTCAGCATTTTTTTCTATCAGCAATTTAAGAAATGAAATAATATTTTGTCTGACAACCTGAGACGGAAAATAGGTTCATTGGATGAGAAATGTCTTGCTAATTATTTCTGTAAAACTGAAATTGGATGCATCACATGTTCATGACGTCAACAGCAATACGTCAAAATTCAAAGCACCATTTTCCAGCAATTATAGGAAATAAGATATTTCATAATATACAGGAAGTACATGATAACATACCACTTTAGAAATAGGAAAAATACCCTAAAATTTAACTAACTACACATGTTGACCTTCATATATTATCAAGCCACAGACTGCCCATGAGAAGTGCCATCACTCTTGTGAGCATTTTCCCAGCAACTGGATAATGATAGACATGGATTTCCAGATGTATACCAGCAAAAAATGTACACCAAATGATGGAATCTTCTTCTGAATAAGTACGAGTGTGAAGTCCAACCACTCCAACTGGGAACGGTTGACGCCTACTCTAGTTTGTGACAATAGCTTCATCAAAATTCCAGTCTCTGACAAGGTCCCTTGACACAGCACGGCTTCGTTGAAGGCGAGGAGTTCCCTCGGTGCCTTGACCAGTTGCCATGGATGGAAAGGGGGTCACCTTTGATGTCCCAACACTAGCAGATCCAGCCGGTGCTACTCTCCGAGTTAAGCAGGAAACAACAGCTCCGCATCGGTTCTCCTCCTCCGAACTCGACACTGAGTAGCTCCTTAGAGAGTGCGACGGGCTGCTTATGCCATGGCATACGAGACACGCAAGACTCATGATTATTGCCTAGCTGAATCTGCCAGGAACAACTGCAATGGAACAATAGTTAGAGATTAGAAATTATATTTCATTCCAACTAACCTCTAGGCATTACCTGACGTGACCAGTGCCAAAAAAAAAACAGTCGCAATTTGCACTAGAAAGTAGAAATACAAGTGTTCACATGGCACCAAGACAGTAATAACAAACAAACAACAAAAGACTTGCAGATAGAGTCATAATCTCGCTACATAGAGCAGGAACACTTTCAGTAATAGATTAATGAGTAACTGATGAGGTAACCAAACATATAGGATAATGTTTTACTCAAATGATAGGTACCAAGCTACACTCAGCACAAGTCCACATTGCACCTAATCATTCATGAAAAAACAGTTGGTTCATGGCAGACAGATTAAGAGCATCTCTAGCAGATCCCGGATAATCTCAACCCAGAAAACGCGTTTCCGGTTCGACCAAAAACGGTTTACAGTACCAAATTTTGCTCTCGCGGAACAGATACCGGAAAAAGACCCTAAAACACACTCGACCCACAAATCAGTAGTTCTTCTTCCCCGTCTCCCTCCTCCCGCCGCCCATACCACGCCCGCCCGCGCCCCTGCCCTAGCCGGCCAGAGTGCTGGAGTACTAGCTTGGTACTACTACTTGAGTGATGGATCTGGAGTACGGGCGTGGACGCGAACTAGCTAATTAGCTTGCTGCTGGATCGATTAGAGTACGGCCGTGATGGATCCACATGTGAGCTAGCTGACTGATTCATTCACGGCACGCGCCCGATTCCCATGCGCCACCGCCACCATCGTCAATATCCGTCTAGTTCATCGGAATCAGCCGGAAACGGCCGGAATCGGTTGAGATCGAGCCTATCTACCGGAAATTAGAGGGGATATGGACTGCATCGGAGCGCGGTGGCAGAACTTCGCCGGATTCCGGCGAGTCAGGGGCCGTCCGGTGACTGTTGGGCTAAAACTTCCCTCCCACCAACAGTCGCTTGGCTTTTAAGTTTACACGAAAAATCGACTCGGAAACGGAAGATATGGAGCACAGGGGCTGAAATATCCTGCGCCCCAGAATTTTTTTCCGGGTTGGCCATTTTTCCGGGATCTGGATGGACCCTTTTCCAGTGCCGGGCACCCGAAGTGGCAGGTTATTTTTCGGGCCGGGGCCTTTTCCGGGATCTGCTATAGATGCTCTAATACTTGTTATGCATCTCAGAATTTTGACAGGAAACCAAAACCAAGCATGGTTAGGGTCAAATTTATACAATCCACAGAGCACATCTAAGACAAAAACATGGGAGGCAAAGAAGAAAAGGAAATCAGCACATCTAGTCTGCATGTACGCAATGGCAGGCCTGCAGTATCATCTAGACCTTTTACAGATTGACATATAATTTTAGGAGGCAGGATAGTTCAAACCAGCTACGAGAATGCCATTGGTTATGTATGCCGATGAACATAATCAACACATTATCAAAGAAAGGAAAGTAACAGTCTAGATTTTAGAATTAGAGTAAAGGAGCCCGGGCACATCATAAGCAACTACGAGTTCCACATTCCATGATGAAAACATGAAGATGTAAATGTATTCCATATGAGCAGACAAATAAGCTTTCGACAGAAACTAGGATACAACATCAAACAGATGATCTATAAAGTGTTTAATATTGGGAACACCTCTTTAGCCATCTCTTCATTAGGTTGAAGCAACGAACACTATGAACTGAAATATTTTATCGAGTACAATGTGCAATCAAAGGTCCAAATCTAACAAGTAATCCACGACCTAAAGAAACAAAAAGTAATTAATTGCTTAAATTATATATCTAAAGACAGGGCAAAAAGGCAACTTTGATTAGTCTAAACATCCAAACAGGACACTGTTCTACAGGGAGAATCATATAAGCAAGACATGGACGGTTTCCAAACTAATCATAAGACAGGGGCGGATCTAGATGGTGTGCCGAGCGCAAACCCAGAAATTCGGGAGGTGAGCGGGTTTTTTAACTAATCACTGGGCGAAAACAAGCTAATACCTGAAAGGCCGAAACCCCAATGACCAAAGATCGCCGACGGGGTGGGGATAGCAGGAACGCGATCTCGCGACGAGGAAGATCGGGAACGGCGAAGGTGGCGACACGCGTGAGAGGCGTTGGGTGTTTAGGCGGGTGGATTGTAGCGTCGGCGATGGCTCTAAGCTGCTAAGGCACGGCGGCAGAGGACAGGCGGTGGAGCCGCGCAGGGTTGGATTTTAGATCGGACTCGAGGAGGAAGAGGAAGAAAGGTACGCGGGACAAAGAAAGAAGGGAAAATTTGCTACAGGACACCGTTATTTTGTGTCATTTGCCTAAACACACTAAACTTTCACGTCTTTGTTGAGTACCATTATAATTTCGTGGTTATTTGTCGTAACACACTATACGCCCCAAAACGGAAAGGTCAACGTTTTATCTCGTCTAATTAGAAAAACCATTGTATACAATCGAATTAAAAAAATCGTATTCCTTCGTGGTACGATCGGGTAAGTTCCACGAAGAGGAAAAAAGGTCAAGGAACCGGAGGCGTTCCGACCCGCCGCCGCACCCCGCTGCAGCGCCGGTGCCACTCTCTGCCCGCGCCGCCGCATGAGCTGGGTTGCCAGCGTGTATCTCCGCCCCGCCCTGTTGGCATCCGGCCGGATCCATGGCCCCTGACTCCCTCCCTTCTCCTTGCTAATCAACGTAAGGTTGCAGTTCTTGCTAAAACGTGCAATCTTTGCTGAACCGCCTTTCTGATCAACGGAAGGTTGCAGTTCTTTGCTGCTCGCTCATGGAGGCGCACACGCCGGGCACTAAGCATTGTGCTCCCGTGATCCAGCGCAACAATAATTACTAATTGGCCCCACAAGAAAAGAATGTTTATGTATTTAAAATGGTCAATTCACGTGTAAAAATCAACCTTTCCGTTTTGGGACGTGCGGTGTGTTACAGCAAATGGCCTGAAAATTATAATGGTACTTAGCAAAGACGTGAAAGTTTAGTGTGTTTAGGCAAAGGACACAAAATAACGGTGTCCTGTAGCAAATTTTCCCAAGAAAGAAAGAGTGTTCCCGTGCTTGATGGTGACAAGATATTTTACTTTCTTTTTACCTACATAAAATAAAGGATTAAAGATATTTTATAAAAATTAATTGGTTTTTCTAAAACTAAAGTTTAATTGTTTTTGTAAAGCTTTAAGACTTTTATTATTGCAGACACAAATAATAGACACATAATATGTCAAAATTTCTGATGTGTAGGTTTTATTTTTTCGTAATCTTTTCTGAGACTCCCTTAGACTAGAGCATCCAAATTTGGCCCCAGACACGTGCGGTCCGGAAAGCCCCAAATTTCCTCTCCCGCAACAGACCCCTCATTCCGATACCTCAAACTACTACAAGTTCGATGCATCGTAGATAGGTTGCAAATATACATAGCAACGATCGACATACAAAGTAAAATTTTACATTTATCCTCCTCGCCTGAGATCACTATGACACTGAGGAGGCCCAGGTAATGATGGACGACCTAAGCATAATGGATAACTTTTGACAGGGGCTTGTTAAAAAAGAAGAAGGCCAAGATCATGTCTCGAGCCGATTGATCTCCTCATATTTCTCTTATTGTGTGTTTGTATGAACAATGTGTCTTCCGAGGGTCGTTTCCGGATTTTGATGGATCCCGACCCGATGGATTTTAAATCGCAACTTGTTCTAAACAATTTGTTATGTGTTAGAGCATCTCCAGTCGCGGCGCCCAAATGGCCGCCCAAAGGCCTTTCGGACAGACCCTTTAGGCGCCGTTCGGACCTCCTGGCACATTTGGGCGCCGTCGTTCCCTACTCGCGGCGCCCAATTTTTTTTATTGTAAATTAAAACTTCGACGATTTTCATTCAAATTTTAGGAAATTTTACATTTTTGAATGAAATTTAAATAAAACCTAATCTAATTGCCGCGGTGGCGGCGCCTGAAGACGAAGTAGGGGTCCTCCTCCTTCTCCTTCTTCACAGCGGCGCCGCTGCTTGGTCCTGCGCCGCCATCCTCCTCCTTGATGCGGCGGCTGGGGCCGACGTCGCCGGTGAGGTCGACGAAGGGCACGCCATTTTTCATGGCGTGCTCGAACGCGGACCACGCACAGGCCGACGGCCCGTCGAGCGGTGACACGTTGTCCATGGACGCGGCGGCCACGGCCTGCGCGATGGCGTCGTCGTCCGCGCCAGCCTGAGCCGCCATCAGCTCCGCCATCATAGGCGACAGCTCCGGCTCCGCCTTGACCTTCATCTACTCCGGTTTCGGCGTGAGCAGATGCGAGGCGTGGGAACGGGAGGAGGAGGAGTGCGACGACGAGGCCGACGCACGCGAGGAGGAGGCCCGTGACGAGGACGCCGACGAGCGCGACGAGGAGGCCGTCGCACGCGGCGCGCATAGGTTGGCAGGTAGAGGCGGAGCGTGCGCAGGCGGAACAGGCTCCGCCGGCCATTCCAGCAGGGAGCCGCCGTTGGCGATGTGCTCCATGACCGCGTCGAGCGTGCGGCCGTGCACGCTCCAGAATGCCTCGCGCCCGGTGATGTCTACGTGTGCTTCTATTCTTGTAGACAGTGTTGGGACTCCAAAAGCAGAGGTTTGTAGAACAGCAGCAAGTTTCCCTTAAGTGAATCACCCAAGGTTTATCGAACTCAGGGAGGTAGAGGTCAAAGATATCCCTCTCAAGTAACCCTGCAATTAAGATACAAGAAGTCTCTTGTGTCCCCAACACACCTAATACACTTGTCAGATATATAGGTGCACTAGTTCGGCGAAGAGATAGTGAAATACAAGTAATATGGATGATTATAAGTAGTAACTGCAATCTGAAATAAAGATGGCAGCAAGCAAACATGTAGCATAACTTGTTGTAAACGGTGTTTCAATGCTTAGAAACAAGGCCTAGGGATCATACTTTCACTAGTGGTACCTCTCAACATGTTAGCACAACTGAATGCAAGTAAATGATACTCGGGATTATTCTCCTTCTTGATAACACAAGAGTACTATGTGTAGGGCTGCAAAAGCACTCCTCAAAGTCTGAGTAAACAAACACCACAATTCCCAAGAATAAGCCATGATAAATATCTAAATTATTCATAGAGTCACACACAAGTACCCACACTGTCACCTTGATACCGTGTTGTCACAATGACTCCGGAACTAGATACAATCACTTGAGTAGCATAAACATTACATATGAATTCAGCGATACTAGCAATACTCATGATCACATAAAGATCACACCATGGGAGAGAGAGGTAAACCACATAGCTACCGGTAGAGCCCTCAGCCTCGGGGGAGACTACTCACACATGGTCATGGTGAGCACACTTGATGGAGAGGTTGATGAAGAGGTGCAGCCCGGAGAGGAGATGACGGACCGCTGCAGCCACGGCGCGGCGGCGGCGCTGGAGATGGAGACGGCGATGGAGTCGATGGAGATGGCTCCGGGGGCACTTCCCCGTCCCGACGGCGTGCCGGAACAGAGATTCTGTCCCCCGAAACTTGTCGTCGATGGCGGCGGCGCTGCGGAACTCTTCGTGGAATATGACAGGATTTTTAGGGTTTTCGCGTCGAGGGGAATAAATAGGCGAAGGGGCAGCGTCGGTGGAGGCCCGAGGGGCCCACCTCATAGGTCGGCGCGGTTACTGTTCATCCCACGCGAGCAGGTGGTCTGGGCACCTCGGTGCCCCCCTTTGTCTCTCCTTCGGACTCCGTGTACGTGTTGGAAAAATAGGGACTTCGGTCTTTGTTTCGTGCAATTCCGAGAATATTCGCAGAACAACTTTTCTGGAACCAAAAACAGCAGAAAACAGGAACTGGCACTGTGGCATCTTGTTAATAGGTTAGTCCCGGAAAATGCATAAAAATGATATAAAGTGTATATAAAACATGTAGCAATTGGTATAAAATAAGCATGGAACATCAGAAATTATAGATACGTCGGAGACGTATCAAGCATCCCCAAGCTTAGTTCTACTCGTCCTCGAGTAGGTAAAACGATAACAACAAATAATTTCTGAGGAGACATGCTTTCACACAATCTTGATCAATATATTGCAAGGCTCATGTCATGAATAAAGTGACTCAAAGCAATGGTCTATAGTTTGCTAACAAATAGATAAAGAGTAAACAATGAATCATATAAGCAAAAACTTTTCATGAATAGTACTTTCAAGACAAGCATCAAAAAGTTTTGCATAAGAGGTAACTCATAAAGCAATAGATTCAAAGTAAAAGTCATTGAAGCAACATAAAGGATGATAAAGTTTTAGCAATTGCTTTCAACTTGTAACATGTATATCTCATGGATAGTTGTCAACATAAAGCAATATAACAAGTGCAATAAGTAAACATGTAAGAATCAATGCACACAAAGTTGACACAAGCGTTTGCTTCTAAGATAGAAAGGAGTAGGTAAACTGACTCAACATAAAGTAAAAGATAGACCCTTCGCAGAGGGAAGCAGGGATTAAATCATGTGCTAGAGTTTTTTAAGTTTTCGAAAGCATATAGAGAGCACAAAATAAGTATTTGAGAGGTGTTTGTTGTTGTCAACGAATGGTAGTGGGCACTCTAACCCCCTTGTCAACCAGACTTTCAAGAGCGGCTCCCATGAAGGACGTTATCTCTACCAGCAAGGTAGATCATCCCTCTTCTCTTTTGTTTACACATGTATTTTAGTTTCTTTATAGTTGACATTCCTCCCAACCTTTTGCTTACACAAGCCATGGCTAACCGAATCCTCGGGTGCCTTCCAACATTCACATACCATGGAGGAGTGTCTATTTGCAAATTAAGTTGCTTACTGATAAATCAGGGCAAAACATGTGAAGAGAATTATTAGTGAAAGTTGTAATTAATTGGGGCTGGGCACCCCGTTGCCAGCTCTTTTTGCAAATTATTGGATAAGCGGATGTATATGCCACTAGTCCATTGGTTGAAAGTCTGTCAGAAGTAAATGACAAGATTGAAAGATAAAACACCACATACTTCCTCATGAGCTATAAAACATTGACACAAATAAGGAGTAATAAAGTTTTGAATAGTTTAAAGGTAGCACATGAAATATTTACTTGGAATGGCAGGAAATACCACATAGTAGGTAGGTATGGTGGACACAAATGGCATGGGTTTTGGCTCAAGGTTTGGATGCACGAGAAGCATTCCCTCTCAGTACAGAGTTTAGCCTAGCAAGGTTATTTGAAGCAAACACAAGTATAAACCGGTACAGCAAGAATCACATAAAAACATATTGCAAGTATTATAAGACTCTACACTGTCTTCCTTGTTGCTCAAACATTTTACCAGAAAATATCTAGACCTTAGAGAGAACAAATATGCATCCCAAGTCTCAATAAGCTCTACGGTAGTTCTCCACTACTAGGCTTTAACTACATGATGCAAGAGCTTAAACATGATCTACTTGAGAGCTCAAAACAATTGCAAAGTATCAAATCGAAACAAGACAATGATCTACAAGAATGCATATGTCTTTTCCAATATCAACTACTACATGTAGCATTTTCTTTCTTCCAAACAAACACCAATCAATTTATTTAAACATAGACTCTCCAAATGATAATATAATGCAGCAAGAGAGTATTTAGAAAACAAGTGCTAACAGCTCGAAGAGATGCATGAAAAACAGGAGCTAAAAGCACTACAGTAGCTAGTTAAAATACTCAACAAATATAAGTGAAGAACATGAGTATTCACATGAAAAAGCGGAGCGTGTCTCTCTCCCACACAAGGATTGCTAGGATCCGAATTTATTCAAACAAAAACAAAAATAAAAGCACACAGACGCTCCAAGTAAAGCGCATAAGATGTGAAAGAATTAAAATATAGTTTCACTAGAGATGACCTGATAAGTTTGTTGATGAAGAAGGGGATGCCTTGGGCATCCCCAAGCTTAGACGCTTGAGTCTTCTTGAAATATGTAGGGTTGAACCACGGGGGCATCCCCAAGCTTAGGCTTTTCACTCTTCTTGATCATATAATATCATCCTTCTCTCTTGATCCTTGAAAACTTCCGTTTCCTCTCTCCTTTTACTCCTCTTCTTCTTCTTCTTCTTCTTCTTCTTCTTCTTCTTCTTCTTCTTCTTTCCCCTCTTCTTTTTATCTTTAGGAGGGAGAGGTTTGAAAGGAAGCTCCTCCACATAACCTGGTTTAGTATTAGAGACAATGGAAGAAACTTGGGGGGACTCCTCTCTTTCATTAATGAGAACAAAACACATATTAGTCCTGTCATACTTTGGTAAAGTCTCATCCTTTATAATATTTTGTATGTAGGTGTTAGCATGGCAATTATTAACACAATAGAGATAACATCCATGCAACACACTATTCATATCAAGATCACTCATATCTAACAAGGAAGTTTTTCTTGATAACTCTTCACACCCCAAAAATAATGTAAGTTCATCATGTTGATTAGGAGTGATCATGTTATCACAATACAAATTTGCAGTAATTAGATTCGAAAGGCTATTATCATGACCTGAACATTGAAAATTAAAATGACCACTTCATAGCAAAGTTCACAAATAAAAGGATGGAGGTCACAAACTTTTTCACCAAGATCTCTTAGAGCCTTGTACCATGTTCTAGTTTTTTCATTCCTATGATAGATACAATATTCATCTTCGATTTGATTAATTCCACAAGGTCTATGCATTCCACAAAAATTAACATGCTTATAAGAAATAGTATTTTCAGAAGTTTGAGCATGTTTATTGCAATCATTAACAACAATTTCATTTTCCATGCAAGTATCTTTGAAAGGTTCATGATACACGTCCCAATTTTCTTTAGGAACATTAATATGAGAAGCAAAGGTTCTAAAACAATCAACAATAATTTGAGAATCAAGACCATATTTAGCACTAAGCTCTTGAAAACTAGCAGTTTCAACGAAAGACTTAATGCAATCATATTCATAGTTTATACCTGATTCTTTACCTTTATCATTCTCCCAATCCTCAACATTGTTTTGAATTCTTTCAAGAAGATCCCATCTAGCTTCAACCTTCTTGCTTGTGAAAGAACCATGTGAACATGCATCTACATAATCCTTGTAATGACCTGAAAGCCTTGCATAAAAATTAGTAACAATTATTTCCTCAGAAAGCTCATGGTTAGGACATTTGAGTATCAATGTTTTGAGCCTTCCCCAAGCTTGAGCAATGCTTTCTCCATCATGAGGGTAAAAATTATAAATGTAATTCCTATCTAGATGCACTTCATGAAGAGGATAAAATTTAGAGTAAAAGAGAGATTCAAGCTGTTTCCAATTCGAAGGTTGTTCATCCAGCAACCTATACCATTCCTTTGCTTTGTCCTTAAGTGACAATGGAAATAGTTTCCTCATGACATTTTCTCTTGATAAACCTGCAACCTTAAATAACTCACAAAGTTTTGTAAGTCTCGACAAGTGAGCACTTGGATGGATTGATCCATCCCCTGCATACTGATCATTCATAACCCTTTCAACAATTTTTATAGGTATTTTAAAAGAAATACTTTCAACAGGTGGATTTGGAATATCACAAACATCATTAGAATTATCACATATTGGAGACAAAGCATTATCAAGGCAAAATAATTCCTCCATAGCTGAGGAGCAAAAAAGATTATTTTCATATAAACTAGCTTCCCCAAGCTTAGGCTTTTCCACAGCTTTAGCAATAATGGTGTCCAAAGAATTTATACTAATAACATTACTACCACTATTATGCAAACAAGCCTCCATAGGTTCTTTAATTTTCTCTTCAAAAGCAGCATGTCCTAATTCCATATAAAGTTCATAGAGATCTCTAATTTTTTTGTTGTTTTCCATTAAGCCTAACTAGTGAAAATAAAAACAAGAAGCAAAAAGAAATAATTACAGAATCTAAAGGAGATACCTTCCAATGCTTACCTCCCCGGCAACGGCGCCAGAAAATAGATTGATGTCTACGTGTGCTTCTATTCTTGTAGACAGTGTTGGGCCTCCAAGAGCAGAGGTTTGTAGAACAGCAGCAAGTTTCCCTTAAGTGAATCACCCAAGGTTTATCGAACTTAGGGAGGTAGAGGTCAAAGATATCCCTCTCAAGCAACCCTGCAATTAAGATACAAGAAGTCTCTTGTGTCCCCAACACACCTAATACACTTGTCAGATGTATAGGTGCACTAGTTCGGCGAAGAGATAGTGAAATACAAGTAATATGGATGATTATAAGTAGCAACTGCAATCTGAAATAAAGATGGCAGCAAGCAAACATGTAGCAGAACTTGTTGTAAACGGTGTTTCAATGCTTAGAAACAAGGCCTAGGGATCATATTTTCACTAGTGGTACCTCTTAACATGTTAGCAAAATGCAAGTAAATGATACTCGGGATTATTCTCCTTCTTGATAACACAAGAGTACTATGTGTAGGGCTGCAAAAGCACTCCTCAAAGTCTGAGTAAACAAACACCACAATTCACAAGAATAAGCTATGATAAATATCTAAATTATTCATAGAGTCACACACAAGTACCCACACTGTCACCTTGATACCGTGTTGTCACAATGACTCCGGGAACTAGATACAATCACTTGAGTAGCATAAACATTACATATGAATTCAGCGATACTAGCAATACTCATGATCACATAAAGATCACACCATGAGAGAGAGAGAGAGGTAAACCACATAGCTACCGGTAGAGCCCTCAGCCTCGGGGGAGACTACTCACACATGGTCATGATGAGCACACTTGATGGAGAGGTTGATGAAGAGGTGCAGCCCGGAGAGGAGATGACGGACCGCTGCAGCCACGGTGCGGCGGCGGCGCTGGAGATGGAGATGGAGATGGCGATGGAGTCGATGGAGATGGCTCCGGGGGCACTTCCCCATCCCGACGGCGTGCCGGAACAGAGATTCTGTCCCCCCGAAACTTGTCGTCGATGGCGGCGGCGCTGCGGAACTCTTCGTGGAATATGACAGGATATTTTAGGGTTTTCACGTCGAGGGGAATAAATAGACGAAGGGGCAGCGTCGGTGGAGGCCCGAGGGGCCCACCTCATAGGTCGGCGTGGTTACTGTTCATCCCGCGCGAGCAGGTGGTCTGGGCACCTCGGTGCCCCCCTTCGTCTCTCCTTCAGACTCCGTGTACGTGTTGGAAAAATAGGGATTTCGGTCTTTGTTTCGTGCAATTCCGAGAATATTCGTAGAACAACTTTTCTGGAACCAAAAACAGCAGAAAACAGGAACTGGCACTGTGGCATCTTGTTAATAGGTTAGTCCCGGAAAATGCATAAAAATGATATAAAGTGTATATAAAACATGTAGCAATTGGTATAAAATAAGCATGGAACATCAGAAATTATAGATACGTTGGAGACGTATCACCCGGCGACGTTCTTGTCCCTGGGCGCCAGGCCGGGGCCATCCCAGCGGTTCATCTCCTCGTCGAAGAGGCGCTGGAACGCCGCCTCATAGCGGCCTTGGTTGGCCGCGTCCGCCGGGTTCCACCGCGGGTCGTCGCGCTCCTCCGGCATTAGCTCGCGCCAGTAATGCGCGAGCTGAGCGGCGCGGAAATCTTGGTTCACCCGTGTCAGCGGGCGCGGCACCGGGATGCCGCGGACGGAGATGGCGAAGCGCGAGCCGACGCGCATGTCGGGAGGCATGGGGTACCCGTTGTCCAGCAGTGCCTCCGACTGCTCGCGGAGGAGGGTGCACGACCCGAAGCCATTCGCCGCCGCGCCCCCGGTGCGCCGCCAGTTTCCGGTCATCTCGTACACGGCGGCGTGCGGTGTTCGCGGTGGGCAGGAAAAGGAGACGGAGGCAAGAGGCAGAGAAGGAGGCGACGACGATTGTGGCGACTGAGCACGGGGGCGACGGTCTTTTATTACCGCCGGAGAGCGGTAGCATTAACGCCGCTGTGCCTCAAAAAGGCGCGCCACGCATTCACGCCGAGGAGCAGAGGGACACGACGGCTCACTGGCGTCTGCGCCGGTGTGAAAACGAGGAGTCGCCACGCGTTCACACGCCTTTGACGACGACCACCGCCTCATGTCTCACTGCCAGGCGTGGCCCGCGCGTCGGAGGCGGACGTGGCGTCGCGCCTCGTTCCATCCGGGGCCGCCCCAAGCCTTCCCAAGTTGAGGGCGTGTGCTGGACGTGCCAGACACAATACTGGGTCGCTCCGGACCGAAATCGAGTTTGGGCGGCGCGAGTGGGGCAGAAATTGTGTCCGGCACGCCCCAAACGCTTTTGGGCGGCCGTTTGGGCGTCCCGACTGGAGATGCTCTTAACTTGTTTTTTAAGCTAAAACTAGATTCATTTGCAAAAATAGCCCCTGCCCCCTCCCAAGGACAAATCCAGACAAAATCAGACGCGAGATGGGGGACCCCATAGGAGTTGCCCTTACCTTCAAGACCACGACACATGTATCAAAAAAAACTAGACATATAAGGATAGACTTGATCGCACGTTTGCACCATCATATCTGGACATGTATTTAACCGATTCTGCAGGATTTTGATATAGGCGAAAAGGAATGTCATTCACCTTCTATATCTGATTCGATACTGCGCTTTTAATTGTGTCTCAGTGCATCACATACTTCTGTCCATCAATCCATGATAAATGCTCTGCCTACTAAAGCCATAATAGCCATTTGAAGGCGCCAACGTCCTGTTTGCGGTGTGAATTTGGCACTTTCTCAAGATTGTTCTTGCACCCGTGTGGTGCAACTGTAGCGCTAGCCCCCCTGATGCCTCCATTTCTTGGTCACATGCAGCAAAGATACAAAGTGCCCGTGTTGGCAGACTACGAGCAAAAACTCCTCGTAGGCCGTGCCGATAATTTGCAACCAGAAAGGACCCGAGCGGCCGATAATTTGTACTGTACAATGCAAGAGAACAAGGTCCCGTGCGTCGATGTGACATAGATATGTTAATTTCTCGACAAGGGAAGACTTACAAAGCCAACACTTGATTTATTAGTTCATAACTCTATGCGCTTGATCGAGAACACATTCAAATACGTACTACTAATATAATATTTTTGGATCATGCAGCACATATGCATGGTCTGTCGTTGATCGCAGCTTCATGGGAGATCGCGAGGTCATTAGACGGTCTCGATCGATGGTTAATAGCTACTCGTAGCTAATTGCTAGGTCTTCATGGGCACTTGTGGCGTCCGTTGTGCGTGGTCATGTGGGCGTAGCAGGGGCAGACGTCCTCGTTGCCGGCGGTGCCCGGCGGCACGCAGCCGCAGCGCTGGCAGCACGTGCCGCACGCCCGCCGGCACAGGTTCGGCCGGCTCGACTTGCTGCACCGGTACCGGCACGCGCCGCCGCAGTCTGCACCGCCGCAGCAAATCGATTAATACCATGAAAAGAAGCCGATAGCTATAACTAGCAGGCCTCCCGCTCGTTGTGCTCAGTGATCAACTCGATTTGGCAAACAGCCGGTGCGTGCGTGCGTGTGTGCTTACCGATGGCGTGAGCTTGTCCAGTGGGAGCGGTGGTCTGGGGAGGAAGAAAGAAACATGAACTTATCAGTTTGGCTAAGCAGCCCATACCCTACCCTACATATCACGCAGATCGATACAGTGGAAGCATCTATATATGGTCACCTTGACGAGGAGCAGGAGGACGACGAGCGCCACGCACAGGAGCACCTTACCCTCCTTGCCAGCCATGGCGATCGAGAAACCTCCTGCAGGAACAGTGGATCTACTCTCTCTTTCTCAGGGAAATGTGGACAGCTTTGCCTTTGGTTGCGAGGGGCAAGCTTTATAGGCGGTGGCGAGGCAGTGTGGCACACAGCATAAGCTCTGCGTGTGCATGCCCGCCTCGGTTCCGTGTTGGGCTCTCGGCTCTCCACGTATCACGCAACTTGCGCCCGGAGTAGCAACCAACCAACTCGTTGCGCCGATCGACCAGGTTGCCTAAATCTGTACTCACTTCGTTGGCCTGATCTGATCACGGGGCGTGGCTCTTCGAAGGAGAGTTGTTTGTACGTGCGTGAAGATGGGCATCTCCCAAGCTGACCTCTCGTTTGTCCAAAGATAACAATACCACGCACCGTCCTTTATCCCAAAATGTAAGGCGTGCTTTATTGTGCACGGTAATTGATGTATAACTTTAACCATGAATACATACCAAATTATATGGATTGACATATAATTAACATGATCATACCACATTGAAAACTTCGCTTACCAGCCGCCATGGAATCCTCCCTCCTTGAAAGCTCGATTTCGTTTTTGATCCCCTTTTCATTGACGGTCCTAATGACATCAATCACTCTGATTCTACATCATTAACTTGGTCCTTGAAGGCACACGGTGACAGAATTTCAAGGGAAACCCCACTCCCCGGTCCATCGACCATGGGAGTGGGCGGTGGGCGCAAACATGCCCGCGGTCTCTGGCTCAAACTCCTTCGATTTCTCCCAGCCAAAGAGCTGGGCCGATCTAATTCGGTCATGTGATAGACTTTTTATGGATTTTTAGATCTTAGTATGATATCTCTCGGTCGCTCAGAAACTCGGGTAGAAGTTGAGTGAATTCGTGGGTGGGTCAGTGGTCTCTCGTGATCTGGTTCTAGATCGATGAATGGTGAAGGATCCATGGATGGATTCTATTCTCTGTATCTTCTCTCTATCATTCGCCTCTGGGGGACGGGGAGACAAAAAGACATGTTCGTGCAAAGCTTAAGCTTAGTGTATCACAACTAAGACTACCAATGTTAAACCTGAAAGACATTTTATCTCACAAATAGTGTATCTGACTGACTTTCTTTTCATGGTTATCTTAGTCACGAGGAGAACTACAAAAATAGATCCACAACTATTTTTCTTCGTTAATTGCCATTGTTATCACTTGCTTGCTAGATTTTACACTCAGATGAACGCCACTACTCATAGTGGTAGCTACACACGCAGCCAGCAATCGACAGGTGTCTAACGGCTGTTCTGTTTGACGGCAAGATGCATGCACTATTGTGTATGCAAGGTCCCACGAAAAAGTTCGCTCGTGGGGAGGCACGTGAAGCTGTGGCTTGGCTGGGATCGAGTCCGGCCCTCGATCAAGCTCACCTTCCGCGCTAGGAGCGGGCCGCCGCCGGTTTCAGTCGACACCTAGGATGTAGTTTTGTGAATGATATCATTAGTTAGTGGTTGGTAACATGACAACTGGTAAAAATGGATCAAAACATAGTAACATGACAAATAGTTTCCAAGCCTCGTCGAGAAAAGCGGTGGAAACAGATCGCTAATCAAATCAACAATTTAGAAGATAAATCATTATAAAGTTTGGGTCAAACAATATATGTGATTACATCAAGATGAGGTGACATATTTTTGCATCCATTTTCTCTCTCTATTGGAGAAGGACACTTCAAAATCAGCCGTATGGGAAGACATCAGTGAGTACGTGCCCCACTTAGATTCGCCCCCAATATCTGAGTAAGAAAATATAGAAGACCTCACGAGATAGACTGAATATCACTATGCCTCGGCTCACCCAAATAGGTGAGAACTTCTTGCCGGGGAGATATCCCTTGCAAGGAGGCAGCCAAACCACTACTTCACCGCAATACAAAATGTCACAAAAGTACACGATCATGAAATAGTGGAAATGAGAAATACTGATCATACGAAATTTGACACCATCAAATTAGTACGCAACGGTCTATGGGACCGTGACGGGATACACTTGTCAGCGTTGGACGCATCGATAACAAAGGTCGCACAAGAATGAGGATAGTGCTGTGAGACTCGTATTCCCATATCGGATGGCCATCTCCACTATAGAGATTTCACAACAACAACAAAAACTTTAGCATAAAAAATATACTATTAAACAAGACAAACGTAGATTCAGAGTTCCCATGTCCTGACATCACATCAACCACCGGATACGGATACCACACAAGCGAAGGTGAACTTTCTTCCTATTGCGAGTAAATTGTAAACTTAGAGAGACAATGGACAAATGTTTCGAATTGTGTTACAAGAGCTCAAACCTATAAAATCACATAGTCACATGGAGACACTCCCCCTCTTCAGGGAAGGCCTTGGTTTCATAGCGGCAGAACAGGGACAACCGTCGGCGGCGACGGCAACCACGTGTTTAATGGGGGATTTACCCTAACTAGTAATCGTGCACGTGCAATGCACGTATCTAACTAATAGCATATTGTAGGTCAAGAGTGAAAGGACAAGGATGTCGCCTAGAGGGGGGGGGGTGAATAGGCGATTAAAACTTTTCCGGTTTAGGCTTGCTAATTGCGGAATAAAACTAGGTGTTTAAATTAACAAGTCAACAACCTAAATAAACTAGGTTCACCTATGTGCACCAACAACTTATGCTAAGCAAGACAAGCAACAAGGTGATAGCAATATAGAATACTTCAAGCACGAAGGCTATCACAATGTAAAGTGCATAAGTAAAAAGCTCGGGTATAGAAATAACCGAAGCACGCGGAGACGAGGAAGTATTCTCGAGTTCCTCCTTGAAAGAGAGTACGTCTCGTTGGAGAGGTGTGAACCGACACAACGGTTCAACAACCACAAAGGTTTCACCCTCTTCTCCGATGAACCGCACCACAAAGGTTTGGTTCACCTTCCACTATCGGTATTCCTTCGAGGCGGAATCCGGAGCCTTTCAACAACAATCCGGGGCACAACCCACAATGGGATTGGGGGCTCCCGAACGGCTTTCAACAACAATCCGAGGCACAACCCACAAAGGGATTGGGGGCTCCCGAACGGCTTCGAGTGACCACACAAGGGTCCAACCACCACAAAGGCGTCTAGGGCCCGAAGACCCAAGAGTAACAAGTTCACAAGATTTCAACTTCCACGAATCCTCGTGGAGAGCACACCGATGCAACGAAGCAATGGCAAGAGCACAAGGCTCAAATCCTTCACTCTCAAATTCCAACAAAGCAACAAATGCTTATGGGGGAATAAGAGAGGAAGAACAAAGAGGAGATGCACCAAGAACTCCAAGATCTAGATCCACTAGGTTCCCCTCACTTAGAGGAGAGATGGATTGGTGGAAATGTAGATCTAGATCTCCTCTCACTTTCCCTCAAAGATATGCAAGAATCATGGGAGGGATTGAGAGGAAGGCAAGCTTTTCCAAAGGTCAACAATGGAGGAGAGAGAGGGGAAAAACAAGCTCAAGAAGTGGGGAACCATTGGGGAAGAAGGGCCCCTTAAATAGGTGCCCCAAAATCCAACCGTTATGTGCAGAAACGCGTCGGGGCGGTACTACCGCTGGCCCCAGCGGTACTACCGCCCCCCTGGGAAGTCAAACAGTGAAAACAGGCTAAAAACGGGCTCCAGGTAGCGGTACTACCGCCCCGGGTAGCGTACTACCGCCCCGGCGGTACTACCGCTTCCGGTACCGCCGAAAATGAGCCTCGGGTGGCTCCGGCGGTACCTCCGGCGGTACCGCGGCGGTACTACCGCCACATGTAAAAACTGCAGAACCACCGGCACCAAATCGGGAATAACTTTTTCATCCGGACTCCGATTTTGATGATCTTGGGCTCGTTGGAATCGTAACAAAGAGCTTTACAAGATCGTGCAGAGAAACATCATAGTCCATCATGTGAGGAGGAGACCAAATGTAGAAAGTTAAAACCCCTCTATAAAAGATGAACCGGCAAATCCTCAAACCGAAAACACAACAAGTTTTCCATCCGGACTCCGATTTCGATGATCTTGGGTTTGTTGGAATCGCAATGAGGAGCATTACAAGATCATGCATAGAAACATCATAGTCCATCATGTGAGGAGGAGAACACAAGAGGAGAGTTTGATCTCTCTACAAAAGACGAACCGGTAAAACCTCCAACATCAAAAACACCACAAGATATTCAAATGAAATCCGTTTTTGATGAACTAGAGCTTGGTATGGAGATGAACACAAGCTCTAAATTCTCACATGGATAAAAGCCAAATAAGAACCAAGAAAGATGATATGTCAAGTATGCAAAGGTTTGAGCTCTCCACATAGATGCGATCAAGTTACTCACTTGAGAGCCCCTCTTGATAGTACGCCGTCTATCCTATAACCCGGTCTCCACTAACACCACGAGACCGGTAAAATAGAAAACCTATCAAGATCATACCTTTGCCTTGCGCATTCCACTTGAGCTCGATGATGACGATCTTGACTCTCTCAAGTTGGAACACCTTTCTTGATTGTGCTTGCTAGCACATGCTTGATGAAGACTTCTCCAAATGCTCCCCCATACACCATTATGGGAGAGCCTCGCTTAGCTCCGTCTTCATGATCCACTTGCACTTCATCTTCTTCTCTTGATATAGATGATGGCTTGGAGATAAACATGAAGTTCACTCAATCTTCTTTTCCAAGCCATGCTTGCAATAAGCTCAACTCTTCACATGACCATTCTTCATATAAACCCTTGGATGGAACCTTGGTCATCATGAAATCTTCTAGAGTCCAACACATGAACTCCAATCTTCTTCATGGACAGATCTATAAAGATATCTCAATGCAAACATTAGTCCATAAGGATTGTCATTAATTACCAAAACCACGCATGGGGCAACACATGCACTTTCAATCTCCCCCATTTTGGTAATTGATGACAATCCCTTTTACGAGGGTTTATATAATGAATTAAGCAACCATGCAACACAAAGAGCAAGGATGCAAGAGCAAGAAAGGCAAATGCTTAAGAACGAAACTAAAGCATAAACCAAATTCCTTAAACCCTCTAAACTTCTCCCCCATTGGCATCGATTGCCGAAATGGGAGGAAAAATTTAGAAGGCCAATATAGTAAGAGCTCCCCCATAATGTGTGCATTTCTCATAATATGAGTGAAATCAAATGCACATATCCAATGACGAATAGTTGGAAGGAGATCAAACTATATTGAGGATCCAAAGATTGCAAAAGAAAATCAAAGAAAGATACTTCGACGAAAGAAGCAAGCAATCAAAAGGATCCAAAAATGTTCTAAAAATCAAGAGGGAACTCCCCAAGGTACGTGCACAAAGTAGGATTTCATTTAATATGTGCACAACATGGAATCCTCACTCCCTCCTCGATCATTTTGAACAAAAACACGTGCAAGAGAGCATAAAAAAAAGAGGCAATACAACTTGCAACAAATAAAATGTTGAGCAAGGAGCGGCAAATAAAGGATGGGTGTGAGATAGAAAGACAATTTTAGGAGACTAATACAAGGATGAGCCAAAGCATCAACATAGTCTTTCAAAAAGAGTGGCACATAGTGCATATCGTGTCTTTCCCGTACCCACACACCAAAGAAGATATAGCAAATAGCTCCACAAGCTTATTAAGATGAAAAAGTAAACCAAATAAAAACAAAGCTTGTGCCATTTAGAAACCACCAAAGAATCAAAAGCAATAAGAGGTGGTCACTAAAGAATTGGAATACCAATTAAAGATGTAACTATTCTCATGTGTATAAGTTTCTAAGTAGACACCAATCACAAAGATATAAGTCCACAAATAAACATGTACACACAAAATAGGTACAAAGGTAAAGAACATGATATCCAAGAGGAAGTCATAAATACACCAATAAGATTTTTGCTTAAAAGCATAGCACAAAGCTCAATTTTATCTTAAAGGGATATAGATGAACTTCCAACACATACTCATCATAGCATCAAAAATATCCACAAGGGATGAGGTGATAAAGGGATGCTCCGAGAAAGATAACAAGTATCGCAAAAGGCAAATGATTTTGAAAAGCATCAATATTGCATATGTGAGACATAGAGTAGAAAGTGCTAGATTAACATATATGGGATTGATGAATCATGAAAATGATTATATATATATTCCCCTTGATATGTAATCATCCCGGCTTGCCCACATTTGCAACAAATTGTTTTGCAAGAACCAAATGAATTGCAACAAAAGAGATTCATGCCATGAAAAACCTACACAAGGTTGAAAGCTAGAAAAGTATGCATGAGGTAGATACTTGTTACCGAGATAGCATTGGTGATGTAGAAGATAAGAGTTCACGATCATCCGAGCTTGGCTCCAATAAGCACATGGTGACACACCTTCCTTGTAAATGAGACAAGCTTCCAATGCATCTCCAATGTACCTAAAACAAATTCAAGTACAAAATGGTACCCAAACTCATTGGGTCCAAAGTAGTTAGAGCAACTACAATACATAGGACAAACTCCACATAAATATGTGCATATTGATATGAAATTGAATTTCATGCACATCTTAGCCATTTAGGATTTGATGGAGTTTATCCTATATATTGGATCAACGAAAGTAAGCATGCCATAAGATATACATATAGTAAATATGCATGCACAAGACTTTCAAGAACCAAAGAGATACAATTTGGACAAAACACCAATTAAACCAAGAAAGCACACACAAGTGTGACAAGAAAAAAATTGTCCAAATTATATCAAAACCCAAATCAACACATGATTGAAGATACCACTTTGAAAAGATACCAAATGAAAGTAAGATACCAATTGATGAAAATACCATCAAGGAATAAACCAAACCCTCTACACTTTCATGATGGCACAAAGTACCAAGACGAAAATGTTTGTCTTCCAAAGAGACACGTCATCGGGATCAAATACAATTGAAGACAACTAATGTTCAAAAGCATATAGGATTGCTCCCCCAAGATTTGTGCATTATTTATGATCTTGCATTTGAATACAAAATGCACACAAATGGGATCATCACTCTCCATACATATTATTCAAACACTAGTCATGTTCAAGAAAGCAATAAGATGCAAACCAATTTAAAGAATGATGTTCTACTCAATGTAGGATAGCTTCCCAAGAATAGTGCATTATCAAGAAGTATGACTTTTGAATGTAAATGCACAAGATTGGATCATTGCTTTTCCTAACAAGAAGCATAAAACAAATTTTGAGTAGAGCAACAAGGATCCAAAAGATACAAGGAAGACAAGAGAGTTAGATCAAAAAAATCCTTGGCAATAAAATAAGGCAATTCAAAGCAAGCCAAAGTGAAGATGGTCTACAAATTTCACCACAATATGAGTATCACTTGTCAAGGACAAGGAGTATATAGAGATATTTCTCGGTGGTATATAGAATGATATTGAAGACCAATTTCACAACAAATAAGCATATGGCAAAAGATAAGATTTAAAGGCCAAAGCTTAAAAGATAGATATTCTTGATAGCTTCAAGTATTCACGCGATCATGCAAAGCCACTACAAAGAGTAGCTTGAAGCAATCGATTTCCCAAAAGATATGCGAACATATTTGGGGAAAACCGTACCAAGAATGTCCATCACAAACAAGATCCAAAAAGTGATTAAACAAAATCATTTTACCAAAATGGAACTTGTTTGAGCAACATGCCACATAGGAATAAGATAATAACAAATCAATTCTAGGTGGCAATACCTCACATGTTCACATTTTCTAGGCTTGTAATATGCACATAGCTTATTACTCCCCCATAATGTGATAATCCATTTATTTTAAAACAAGAGGCAAACAAAACCAACTCGAGAAATTAATGGACATTATAGAATTTGAATTTCTCATGAGCATGACATACCACATAGAGAATAGATAATATTGATATATCATCACTAAGTGGTATTCCTCATGTACACACATTTTTAGGATTGTGAAGTGCACGAAGCATATCACTCCCCCAAAATGGATAGTCCATTAATCTCTCAAAAGAGAGCCAACAAGATAAGATATCAAATAAAAGCAATAAGGCTCAACACAAGTAAATGGTGTGCAAACCAACATACACATACTTGATTACTCAAGATAAGTAAGTAGAGAGCACAACACATACAAACACTAGCAAGGTACAAAACCTAACACATGCAAGGGTGCAAGCAACTTTCAATGTATATATGATTTAAATAAAAGTTACCGCAAGGAGGAACATTGGATATGAGATAGAACAATATAATCCAAATGACTTGGCTTGAGAAATATAATTGATGAAGATCCCTTAATTCTTCATGTAGCCAAGTCTCCAATGCCCTCCAACAACACCTATTGATCAAGTTTTAGCTTGTTGGTCCCCAACCAAGTTGGGTCCTAAGAGGTTAGTCACAATAGGCTTGGCAACCCAAATGGTTCTTTTCTTGACACCACTTTGAGTACCAACATATTTGGCAAACACATTGCCAACCTTATCCTTCCGAAGAGAATAATCATCATCAATAATAATGGGGTTGGATAAGGTACCATTTGTGCATGAAGAAGCAAGTGACCCTTCTCACGGCATAGGTAGCAACATCTACTTCCTCCTCTCTTCTTAGTTGGAGTCTTGACTTGAGGAGGGTAGCTTGATTCTTCTTGGGAAGAGGCCGTTCTTCAACTTGAGGAACTTGAGGCTTCTTCCCTTGTTGCTTCTCACTAAGAGCCTTCTTCTTCAAAGGGCAAGATCTAACATGGTGCCCTTCAACTTTGCACTTGAAGCAAACAATCTTGGCCGAATCTTTAACTTGTTCTTGGCCCTTGTTCTTCTTGATACTTGGACTTGTTCTTGTATTGGAGTTGAATCCAAGTCCACTCTTGTCATTGGGGCGTCTTTGAACACTCAACATATTGTCAAGTGTGGATCCCAACATGACGCTTTTCCAAGTCTTTCTTCAAAGAAGTGACTTGGGCCTTGAGCTCATTTAGTTCCTCTACATGGTTAGTATCAACAAAAACTAGAGGAAGTAGAAGCTTCATTGTTAGAGCAACAAGGCAATGAAAGTAATTCATCACAAGATGTAGCAAATTGTGAGTGGATGAATCACTAGGACTAGCACATGGCAATAAAGCATTTTAGTAGAAGTTGTGCCTTTCCACATGAGGCTCACAAGATGTTACCTTTGTAAATAGCCTCATGAGCTAACTTTAGCCTAGCATGGGATGCTAGAAGATCATCATTAGAGCTAGAAAGCTTTTCATGACTTTCTTCAATTTCCCATACTTGCTAGATAGCAACTCAAGTTGAGCCCTTAGCTCAACATTCTCCTTCAAAATAGATGCTTCACAAGAAGTGGAGTTAGTAGCACAAGCATCATTAATATTAGAAATAGAAGAGACAATTTGCAAGCTTATCATTCTTAGATAGTTGAGTTTGGAGTTGATCATGAGACTTGATAAGGAGAGAGTGTTCACTTTCTAAAGCCTTGTGAGCTTTGTCAAGTCTCTCTATGTCCTCACTTAGTCTAGCATTGCCAACACCAAATTCAACTTTTTCCTTTTTAAGCACTTTATATTTAGCAAGGGCATGATCTCTTTCCTTAATGATTTTAGCAATAATAAGATCATTAGACTCATCAAGAGATTCAAGTCTCTCTTCAAGAGAAGACCTAAGCTCTTCTTCTTCAAGAGAAGCTTTCAAGGAAGCTATAGTAATAGAGTCATCCCTCTCAATTTGACATTTCTCATCAAATTGACTTTCCAAATCCTCAATAAATTCCCTACTCTTAGTAACATAATCAATGATTTCACATAGAGGAGGGATAGCTTTACTACCTTTGGGGAGAGCACCAAGTACCATCTCACCCATCTTGGTTAAGGATTCAAAATCAAAACCTTCTTCATGAGAATCCTCATCCACATCATCACAATTTGGATTTGAGGTGGGAGACACCTCGGAATCCTTAGCCATAAGGCAAACATGATTAATGATGAAGAGATGAAGAATACTTGAAGCACCATTTAGGTCCATGTCTTGTTCCAACAAATGTTGGGATTCCTCTACATTGTTAGTCATGCAAGTACTAGAGGATATGGAAGCATTGTTTTCATGGCAACAAGACATATGAAGCATATCATCATGAGATTTAGTTAAACAACTATTACATGATATGCAAGGACTATCAACTCTAGCATGTATGACATTTGGAGTGCTAGAAGAGTTTAAGTCCAAAGATAGAACATTGCAATGTGATAGAGAAGAAGTATAATCAATAGTAAGTTCACCATCACCAATGCAATTTCTATCACCACTCACCATATCATTACCTTGTGACAAATCACATGTTGGTGAAGTGGAAGAAGTTGTGAACTCATCACGGCCGGAGTGGAGGAGAACAATCATCCTCAATAATTTTGGACACTTCATATATATCTTGAAGCTTGGTCCAAAGCTCATGAGCGTTCCGAAAAGGCATGATTGAAGCAAGAACTACATCGCTCAAAACACATATAAGACCATTAGAAACTAGAGTCTCGAGATGAGAGTTTTCCTCATCCTCTAAAGATAATTCTTGAGAATCCTTTGGAGGAGAAAAACCCACATCCACAATCCTCTTAATATAATTTGGACCCATGGCCCTAAAAAGATTAAGCATGCGAATTTTCCAAACATCATAATTTGTGCCATCGAATATGAAAGTGGGATCGTGCACTAATTCCCTAAACGACATCTTTTACTCTCTAGGCGGTAAAGCCCAAAAAGAGAGCCCAGGCTCTGATACCAATTGAAAGGACAATGATGTCGCCTAGAGGGGGGGGTGAATAGGCGATTAAAACTTTTCCGGTTTAGGCTTGCTAATTGCGGAATAAAACTAGGTGTTTAAATTAACAAGCCAACAACCTAAATAAACTAGGCTCACCTATGTGCACCAACAACTTATGCTAAGCAAGACAAGCAACAAGGTGATAGCAATATAGAATACTTCAAGCACGAAGGCTATCACAATGTAAAGTGCATAAGTAAAAAGCTCGGGTATAGAAATAACCGAAGCACGCGGAGACGAGGATGTATTCCCGAGTTCCTCCTTGAAAGGGAGTACGTCTCGTTGGAGAGGTGTGAACCGACACAACGGTTCAACAACCACAAAGGTTTCACCCTCTTCTCCGATGAACCGCACCACAAAGGTTTGGTTCACCTTCCACTATCGGTATTCCTTCGAGGCGGAATCCGGAGCCTTTCAACAACAATCCGGGGCACAACCCACAATGGGATTGGGGGCTCCCGAACGGCTTTCAACAACAATCCGAGGCACAACCCACAAAGGGATTGGGGGCTCCCGAACGGCTTCAAGTGACCACACAAGGGTCCAACCACCACAAAGGCGTCTAGGGCCCGAAGACCCAAGAGTAACAAGTTCACAAGATTTCAACTTCCACGAATCCTCGTGGAGAGCACACCGATGCACCAAAGCAATGGCAAGAGCACAAGGCTCAAATCCTTCACTCTCAAATTCCAACAAAGCAACAAATGCTTATGGGGGAATAAGAGAGGAAGAACAAAGAGGAGATGCACCAAGAACTCCAAGATCTAGATCCACTAGGTTCCCCTCACTTAGAGGAGAGATGGATTGGTGGAAATGTAGATCTAGATCTCCTCTCACTTTCCCTCAAAGATATGCAAGAATCATGGGAGGGATTGAGAGGAAGGCAAGCTTTTCCAAAGGTCAACAATGGAGGAGAGAGAGGGGAAAAACAAGCTCAAGAAGTGGGGAACCATTGGGGAAGAAGGGCCCCTTAAATAGGTGCCCCAAAATCCAACCGTTATGTGCAGAAACGCGTCGGGGCGGTACTACCGCTGGCCCCAGCGGTACTACCGCCCCCTGGGAAGTCAAACAGTGAAAACAGGCTAAAAACGGGCTCCAGGTAGCGGTACTACCGCCCCGGGTAGCGTACTACCGCCCCGGCGGTACTACCGCTTCCGGTACCGCCGAAAATGGCCTCGGGTGGCTCCGGCGGTACCTGGCGGTACCGCGGCGGTACTACCGCCACATGTAAAAACTGCAGAACCACCGGCACCAAAACGGGAATAACTTTTTCATCCGGACTCCGATTTCGATGATCTTGGGCTCGTTGGAATCGTAACAAAGAGCTTTACAAGATCATGCAGAGAAACATCATAGTCCATCATGTGAGGAGGAGACCAAATGTAGAAAGTTAAAACCCCTCTATAAAAGATGAACCGGCAAATCCTCAAAACCGAAAACACAACAAGTTTTCCATCCGGACTCCGATTTCGATGATCTTGGGTTTGTTGGAATCGCAATGAGGAGCATTACAAGATCATGCATAGAAACATCATAGTCCATCATGTGAGGAGGAGAACACAAGAGGAGAGTTTGATCTCTCTACAAAAGACGAACCGGTAAAACCTCCAACATCAAAAACACCACAAGATATTCAAATGAAATCCGTTTTTGATGAACTAGAGCTTGGTATGGAGATGAACACAAGCTCTAAATTCTCACATGGATAAAAGCCAAATAAGAACCAAGAAAGATGATATGTCAAGTATGCAAAGGTTTGAGCTCTCCACATAGATGCGATCAAGTTACTCACTTGAGAGCCCCTCTTGATAGTACGCCGTCTATCCTATAACCCGGTCTCCCACTAACACCACGAGACCGGTAAAATAGAAAACCTATCAAGATCATACCTTTGCCTTGCGCATTCCACTTGAGCTCGATGATGACGATCTTGACTCTCTCAAGTTGGAACACCTTTCTTGATTGTGCTTGCTAGCACATGCTTGATGAAGACTTCTCCAAATGCTCCCCCATACACCATTATGGGAGAGCCTCGCTTAGCTCCGTCTTCATGTATCCATTTGCACTTCATCTTCTTCTCTTGATATAGATGATGGCTTGGAGATAAACATGAAGTTCACTCAATCTTCTTTTCCAAGCCATGCTTGCAATAAGCTCAACTCTTCACATGACCATTCTTCATATAAACCCTTGGATGGAACCTTGGTCATCATGAAATCTTCTAGAGTTCAACACATGAACTCCAATCTTCTTCATGGACACGATCTATAAAGATATCTCAAAGCAAACATTAGTCCATAGAGATTGTCATTAATTACCAAAACCACGCATGGGGCAACACATGCACTTTCAATCTCCCCCATTTTGGTAATTGATGACAATACCTTTTACGAGGGTTTATATAATGAATTAAGCAACCATGCAACACAAAGAGCAAGGATGCAAGAGCAAGAAAGGCAAATGCTTATGAACGAAACTAAAGCATAAAGCCAAATTCCTAAACCCTCTAAACTTCTCCCCCATTGGCATCGATTGCCGAAATGGGAGGAAAAATTTAGAAGGCCAATATAGCAAGAGCTCCCCCATAATGTGTGCATTTCTCATAATATGAGTGAAATCAAATGCACATATCCAATGACGAATAGTTAGGAAGGAGATCAAACTATATTGAGGATTCAAAGATTGCAAAAGAAAATCAAATTGAAAGATACTTCGACGAAAGAAGCAAGCAACAAAAGGATCCGAAGAAGTGTTCTAAAAATCAAGAGGGAACTCCCCAAGGTACGTGCACAAAGTAGGATTTTCATTTTAATATGTTGTACACAACATGGAATCCTCACTCCCTCCTCGATCATTTTGAACAAAAACACGTGCAAGAGAGCATAAAAAAAAGAGGCAATACAACTTGCAACAAATAAAATGTTGAGCAAGGAGCGGCAAATAAAGGATGGGTGTGAGATAGAAAGACAATTTTAGGAGACTAATACAAGGATGAGCCAAGGCATCAACATAGTCTTTCAAAAAGAGTGGCACATAGTGCATATCGTGTCTTTCCCGTACCCACACACCAAAGAAGATATAGCAAATAGCTCCACAAGCTTATTAAGATGAAAAAGTAAACCAAATAAAAACAAAACTTGTGCCATTTAGAAACCACCAAAGAATCAAAAGCAATAAGAGGTGGTCACTAAAGAATTGGAATACCAATTAAAGATGTAACTATTCTCATGTGTATAAGTTTCTAAGTAGACACCAATCACAAAGATATAAGTCCACAAATAAACATGTACACACAAAATAGGTACAAAGGTAAAGAACATGATATCCAAGAGGAAGTCATAAATACACCAATAAGATTTTTGCTTAAAAGCATAGCACAAAGTTGGAACACCTTTGCCTTGCGCATTCCACTTGAGCTCGATGATGACGATCTTGACTCTCTCAAGTTGGAACACCTTTCTTGATTGTGCTTGCTAGCACATGCTTGATGAAGACTTCTCCAAATGCTCCCCCATGCACCATTATGGGAGAGCCTCGCTTAGCTCCGTCTTCATGTATCCATTTGCACTTCATCTTCTTCTCTTGATATAGATGATGGCTTGGAGATAAACATGAAGTTCACTCAATCTTCTTTTCCAAGCCATGCTTGCAATAAGCTCAACTCTTCACATGACCATTCTTCATATAAACCCTTGGATGGAACCTTGGTCATCATGAAATCTTCTAGAGTTCAACACATGAACTCCAATCTTCTTCATGGACACGATCTATAAAGATATCTCAAAGCAAACATTAGTCCATAGAGATTGTCATTAATTACCAAAACCACGCATGGGGCAACACATGCACTTTCAAAGAGACATACCAAACTTACATAAAAGGAACATGTAGTAAGAACTCCAATTTCATACAAGTTTACAGTTATATGAAAAACTTCAAGTAAATTGATAAATCATGAAAAATATTGTTTGAAAAAAAAGAATTTCTATGTACGTGTTCTTTTACAGAAAGTGTTTACTATAGATCAAACAACAAATTATTTCATTGTACTCACGCCCTATATGTCCCTTAAATAAATATGATAAGACAACTAAGAACAATATCCGAAAAGAAATATCTCGTGGAAACTGCCCATGACGACGGCAGGTACACGCCACATGAACAAGTATACTCACATTCAGAACTGTGTGGCATAACTATACAAAAAAAATAGTTCGTTAAGTCTGTATGAATCCAACTCAAAGAATAAAAGATTGCAACCTCAAAACAACAACAGTAGCTTGGTACCTTGTTGCCCAATCTAGAACCCCAACAATCAGATACAATAGAAAAACATATACATCCCTGATGGCTTGTTGCCCAATAAAGAAAATAGAAACATTAACAACTCCCCGTAAGCAATATAGATGTACCTCAAAAACATGATGCTTGGAAGTCATGTAGAGCAAGATGACTTAGCCTTGCTGAAAAAGTTTACAAAAGGGAAATGATTACTTGCATGCTGGGTGTTGCTGTGAACTAAACCACTCCACAAGTGACCCTTTATCTTAATTTCTACATGATTAGAGGGTTTCAATGTTAACTGAACCCCTACATGGTTAACATCGGAATATGAGAAGCTAGGAAATACATTTGCTAAGCTATTCAGTTAATATATTCAATGGTAAAAAAAACGGCACATAAATTATGCATCTGTAGTGCGCCATTGGCCGTACAAAGACAACTGGGCACACGCAGGTCATCCATAAATAGCCAAACAATGCAGTGACTATAAGCCTGAACTTTTGTAACCCTGGAGCTTGTGACAAAGATGCAAGCCTGCTTGGCGAAACCTCTTCAAGCGAAGAGATTATGGAATATCTGGGATAAAATATCCAGTACAGCCATTGCTACTCACTTCATTGATCGATCTCCAGCTCTAGAATACTTCTTCCTTTTGTTGTTGATGTCCTCATTGTCCTCGCATGTCCCGCAAATGCTCTTCATCACCATTTCTTCCCACGTCATCTCGTCCTCGCCCATCATGCCGTCGTAGTTCTGGCAATCATTGACAACACAAGAAATTCCCCTGCAAACAGAATTTAGTCTCAAGGATTAAACAACAATAATCTTGAAAATCTGAGTTCGATTTCCGTGTGATGTTTAAAGAAAACAAAATGCTTCAGAATACAAGTGATTTAAAGCTAAAAAACTGAAGTGAACATGCTTTACTTCCCTAGAAGAATAGTTCATCAAATATATCTGATTATTGCAAGAGATCCTGTTTTCCAATGGGTGAAAGCATAAAAACACTCTTTTCAATTGAAACTTTAGGCGTAGTTGCCAAAACAAGAATCAAAGAAGGCTCTCGGATATAGCAATCGAAAGGAAACCCATCTTGATGTCGATCCTTTCTGCCCTAACTCAAAGCAATCAAATTCCACAAGCATCTTGTGATATCTATTACAGAGGATAAGAATTAAAAAAAGAGACCCACCAATTCTAACGCTGATTTCAGTTTTGTGAACTGTTATTCTTATGGACAATGTGAATGAAGAATACCTTATAGAGAAATTTTTAAAGCGAAAATCATGACAAGACATTCTTTTCAGGCCATGATGTACTATATATTGTACGAACGGAAAGCATGCATGCACCAGTCTAGTTTTCCACCTTGTTCTGTACAACCAGAGAAGCTTGCGCTTGGTAAGAACAGTTAACAATGAACTCAGATTTCAACCCCCCACATGCATGTAGGAGAAATATAGGAGAAAAATAAATGAGGTCCCTCCATGGCAATCCAAAACAAATCTTGATGCTTGGTCAATCATTAAGGAAGCTATTTGTAAAAAAAAGGCAGAAACTTATTAACTCAATCTATTACCTTTTGAAATAGCCTAAAAAAATTACCAGCATCAAGTTATGACCTCTCTCACTCTGTGTTTGAATTATAGACCCCATAATTCTCTACATTATGTGCTATTTTCAACAATCTTGAATTTGGGCAATACCTGAACTTTATCTAACGATGATGAAGATGCGGCTTGAGAAAAATCTCTTGATCCACTTGTCCACCAGCAACCACGACTGCATTATTTGTGATGAGAGCATTGTCCCTGAATTGAGACATTGGCCAATATGCATGTCTTAAAATCTAGAAGGACACATCTGCCTATTAACCTCGGCAACGACCTCTGTTATTAGCTGCTTTGCCCGATAAAATAGGTGGATATTCCAGTTTTTGTGAAGAGTGGATCTGGCTATTTAGGATATAACTCAACCTGAAATTGTTGAGCATTACACTATTAGTAAGCATATTTTTCAGATGTGAGAGGCCATAGATTTTGTTATGCATTCACATGACAGTTCCCATCAAACAAATGCAAAACAAACTGTATGATAAAGCTACATAAGCTCCAGGCAAGGAAACACAAAAATAACTGATTAAGACATCAAATTGTGTGAGCAGAACAGCTTGGAATGCAAAAACGCACCTTACGCAAAAAGGAAAAAATTGCAACCTAGCTGGGAAGCAATGCAGCTGACAAGCAACCTTGTCGTCGAGTCAACGATACCTCAAAAGTTGGGCGACCCTGTCGTTGAGGACTCACCCACCTTGCTGTTTTTCGAGGTACTCCTCTCTCTTCTCATCGGAGAGTCGTGAATACCAGTTCGATTTTTCCCCGGTAGATTACCACTTGTGGGATTAGCATCCCTCTCTACTGACGTGTTTGTTAGATCTTTAAACGGGGAACGCGACCCTGATGCAGACGGAGACGCAGTTGGTTGAAGTTTCTTCATGTGCAACAACTGTGATGAAAAAAGTCAAATGTAAAACCATGGGAAAAGAAATAATCATGTGGAGAATCATGGTAACTGGTTTGGCCAAACTCAAATTTGCACAAATAACACAACCTATTTAGAAATAATGCATGTATAGGAGATAAACCATTCACATCATTGTATTTTTTTCTCTATAAACAATCTTTACATGAGTAGATCATACAATCAGGAACTCAAATTTGCACAAATCTATGGATGCATTTTGGTGAAAAGTAGGCAACATATTATGATTATGCGTTCCATTCTGTTTCTGCCTTCCAAGCAAAAAAGGACACATTGTATGAGTATTCAGGCAACATATTAATGTGCTTGATAGAGTGAATCTTGAGGATACACACATTGTACATGACAATACAGTAGTATGTCTAGATCATCAGATGCAAATGGTTTAGTCAGGTCAATGCAAGTTTGAACAAAGCTAAAAAATTAATCTCCACTAATGCTTAAATTCAAGACCAGATTTATATGCATACCCGCTCGATGATCACTTATGGCGACAAGTGAGTACCAAATGACATGAAAAAAGATAAAAACCAAGGCTGCATCCAGTATTCAGTCCGTGATGGTGTGAGGCTAGATAGTGAAGAAGGATGGGAGCATTTTGAAATGAAACTGACTGTCAGATCTTGGTGGAAATGTGGAACACCAGGCATAATGAAAAGATCAGCGATTATGTGTCTTCTACCCCTGTCTAGATATGAAAGCCTAATATGATAAAGCATGAGCAAACGTGTAGAGCATGCTGACGAAGTTCCATTGCTGGTACAAAAACGAAGACTGTAAGAATTCTGATTGAGGAACAGCAGGGGATGAAACGAAGAACATACCTTATGTAGAAGCGAGGAATAGCAGGGAAGAACACTGCAACGGTTGCCGGACTTCGGCTGTACAGCGGCGACGACGCGTCGCCTCGCTGGTGGCCGGCGTGCAGGTCGCCGCCTCGCTGGTGGCCGGCATGCAGGGCGCCGCGTCGCTCGTGGCTGCTGTGTAGGCGCCGCCGTGCGTCTCGATTTGGTGCTGGCCGATTGGAAGCTGCGACGGAATTTCTTCCCAGCGGTAGGAATTTTTGAACCGACGGTTTTGTTAAACGCGTTTGTCAATCACCGGTGGATTTTGGGTCGTTGGATCATTCACGTGTACGGCTCAGATTGTTTGGATCTGCCTCACTGGGCCTTTTAATATTAGTGGAGATAAACCATTTCAGTGCTTTTGGTGGCCATTTTGTTTTTTTAGAACCTCCTGGTGGCTAGGATATTTCCGAGCCGGACTTTCTTATGTACGTTTAGAGCAAGGATAATAATATAGCCCACCGCCGGCTCTAAAGACATGCCATGTCATCAACAGTAATCATAAAGTCAAGATGATATAATAGGATGGCTGTAAGCTGGCTGTTTGGTTAGCTTTATAAGTATTTAAATACTCTCTCCGTCCAAAAATAAGTGTCTCAAACTTGCCGAAAAGTGGATGTATGTATACATATTTCATATCTAGATACATTCACTTTTAAACAAATTTGAAACACTTATTTTAGGACGGAGGAAGTATTAGTCATTGCATGCACGGATTGGGCGGAAAAAGCAAACGCCCGTCTATAGCTAGCTGTGCGGGCTGCAAGGCTGCAGAAGAGCCCGCTCTGCTCTCTCTCCTACATTCTTTTTCTTCCACCTAAGATTTAAATGACGTGGCAAACACTATATCCTGCTGATTAGATCTTATTATACTTGCTCTTAGTTGGGCCTCGTGCTTACGCCATAGACGGTGTGCAGTCGTCCACATGTACACTTAGCTGCCGCACGTGGCCGTACCTTTGTCCGATGTGGCGGACGCCATGGATTCGGATCCCATCTGCTCCGGATTCTATGTGCCCACCTACCTGGTCTCTGTCTCATACATACCCACAGTTCATCCGCCATTCCCAAATATGATATTCGCTCGTTGCTCCAAGTCTCACCTTAGTCCTTACCATCATTAGACGCCGCCGCCGCCGATCGACGAGGCGAGCGTTCCTACCGCTCGAGCGTTGACACGATCTCCGGCCGGTCGGCGTGCGAGCTCGCCCGTCGACAACTTGCCCTGCCCATGCCGTTTCTTCTGACTGCAGCGAGTCAACGCTAGCTCATCTCTGGATTTCGTCCTGATTCTCCATATCGGTCGTCGGAATTCGTCCGTACTACTATAAAGAGCCTCGGAGCACACCCTCCGGCCACGATGCCCTCCAGCTCCGGCTCCGACCCGCTGCTCGCGCGCGCCGACGGCATGGCGGGAGAAGACGGCGACGACGACACCGCCGTCGCGGCGGTGGACCACCGCGGCCGGCCCGCCTCCCGCGCCTCCACGGGCCGCTCAGGGCCGGCCCTGGAGGGTGGCAGGGTGGGCGGCCGCCCCGGGCCCCCAAAATGTAAGGGGCCCCTCCCCAGGATGTAGGCGTGTAGGTATTGCTACGTGCTGGTACTGGTAGGGCCGATGTGTAGAAAAACGTGTGCCAGTATGTTCGTGTGCGTGTGCTAATCCACCAGAAAAAAGGCCGATGGGCTAGGAGACGTGGCCCAGTGAGGCAGCTCGTTGTTCTCTTCAAAGCAATCGAATCGTTTCAGCTCCTTCCCATCCCCGGAACGATGCATTATCCTGCGTCCGCCGCCGGCCGTTGTCCAAAATTTCTCGTATTTCCGATTGCAGTTTGCCATCTCGCCGATTTCAATTTCCGGGGCCCCGGACGCAAGAGTAAGCCAGGCCGCCTTTCTTTCCCATCTCCAGAAGCGTTACACGCACATATAAACCGCCGATTTAACCAATCTGAGATATGCCGAATCTTAAGTATATAGTATTACTGTCTCCTCCTAATCAGTAATTTCCAACTTCTATGCTTAGTTGGTACCATTCAATCGTTTGATGCTAAATTAATTTTTCTATAAATTATTGAAGTATTATTTGAGGTGAACAATATGACTCAACAGATATTAAGTGTTTTGACAATAGTATCCATCAAAAACATTTATTGGATGGCATTGACATCGACTCCATCGTAAGTGACTTTGCATGCAGAAATGTTAGAAGAAACTTTCATGGTAATATGTATAAATTTCCCTTTTTGTTTTACATACATTTAAACACAATTGACAATTATATTTTACATGTATATTTAGGGGCCCAAATTTTTAGTTTCGCCCCGGGCCCCCAAAATCTCAGGACCGGCCCTGGGGCCGCTGGAGGTCGGCGCTCTTCATCATAGGCAAGTGCATACGCAGATTACTAGCTTCAGCTCCATGGATGCGCGATAATTTGGTCTGATTATTAACTTGTGGTGCGCGATGATGGATGGATGCAGCGGTGGAGATCGCGGAGCGTTTCTCGTTCTACGGTGTGTCGGCGAACCTGATCAGCTACCTGACGGGGCCGCTGGGCGAGGGGCTCGCCAAGGCCGCGTCCGCCATCAACCTCTGGAACGGCGTGGCGCAGATGGTGCCGCTGCTCGGCGCCGCCCTCGCCGACTCCTGGCTCGGCCGCTACCGCACCATCCTGCTCGCCTCCCTGCTCTACATCCTGGTAATGCTTAGCTTATCCATCCAAATCCGCCGCCCTGCACGGCGTCCTTTCCGTTCATCTCTCTTTTTTCTTCGCCTGAAAAGAAACTAGTACCACCGTCATTTCCACGTTGATGACGAGTTCGGGATAGCGCTTAGTATAGCTGGGCCCGCGTGTCAGCGGGACACTGATGCTTGAACCGGTCGTCGCTCGAGATATTTTAACCCTGCTTGCTAGACTCCTGCTTCTGGCAATTGGACTTAATGATACAAGTTGAATTTAAAATATGCAGAATTATTCGAGTTGTTGAGACTAGTCACAATGGGAAGTAATTTAGACTAGTAACATGCATATGTTACTACTCTAAATTACTACCTCCATAGTGGGGAGTAACATGTGTGTAGTGTCATATTTAATAGGTTATACACTCATCTTGCCTTGAAATATGTGATGTTATGGTAACATAGCTAGTTACCACCATCATCTCTCTCCTCATTAATTACCCGCCACATCAGATTTTTTGCCTATGTGGCATTGATGTTACTCCTATATTACTCCCCATTGTGACTAGTCTGAGAGTGGACGACTCGTCACACATCTGAGATCCGGCGCATAATAACTCAATGCGACACGTCGAGTAGAAATGTTGGGTGATTGAGAGTGCATGCACATGTAGACCTCACACGAATAGTTATGCATAGGATTTCTTTTGTATAGGATTTGCAGAGAAGTGGTCAGCGTTTGGAAACGCTAGGAGGTTGGAGTAACATATGTTACTGTGACATACCCAATACGGCAATACAATGTGAGTCGCAGACTTGCATGACAATACACACATGTACTATGTACTAGGGAAATCCATATCGGATCATATGTCTAGATACACCCGGCACTAAAAATATATATTTTTAAATGTCAAAATATTATAAATAAAATTTTCGGATATACTAAATGACATTTCTGTTAGCACACAAAAAGTTTCGCGAAGAAAAGGCATTTTTTGTGGTTTGTCTTTTTTTGCACATGCCACAAAAATGTCTTTTGTTCGCGAAGCTTTTTATACCAACATAAAATGTCATGATGTACATCCAAAACTTTATTTAGATTTTTTGATATTTTAAAAAGTTTTTAAAATGTTTTACATAACGGGTGCATCCGCACCTGTGACCCGAACCGTCGTGTCCCATGTACTACCAACTCTACTAAGGTGGTTTGAGTGGAATGAAATGGAACCGGTCCACACCCGGACATCATTCTTGTGTTCGGTTCTAGAATGGAATGGAACGAGGTGATTCCCAGAAAGGGAATATTCCCTCCTGATGCGGAATGCACTCGTCCAGCCAAATCGGCCGGGCCAAGTGGAACGGTTGTCTGTCTCTCTCTAATTTAATCAAGTTTAGATATAATTAATCAAGTTTAGGTGTAATTAATCAAGATTAGGAATAATTAATCAATTAATCAAGTTTAGGAATAATTAATCGATATTAGGAATAATTCCATTCTCACCCATTCCATTCCATCATCACCCCATTCCAAAACCGAACACAAGAATGAAACGGTTACATGACAGTTTTTTTCAAACCGAACACAAGAATGGAACAGTTCCATTCTGGAAGAATGGAATGGTTCCATTCCATTCCACCATATTCTCAAACCGAACACACCCTAAAGGTAGTAATATAGAGTAATAATAAGTGCATATTACTGTTACATGTTACTCCCACTATGAGCAACCTTAAGGGTTTGGGCATCCGGAAGTCATTTTAGCTCGCGAGCTTCTTCTCTATGTAATAGAAAATTAAAAATCATATTAATAAATATAGAAAAAGCTGAAATAGACAATGCATGTTGTAAATGATATGTCCCACAAACGTAAAAATCTCGATTAGAAATATTTTATCATTCTCGGAGATATGAAAGTGTGTATATTTAGATCCACATAATTACTATTTTTATGTAACTCGGAATATAAAGTATTTAAATCGATATTTTTCACATTGTGAGATACATCATTGGCAACCTACAGAATTTTCTTCAGGTTTTTGTACTTATAAATATGATATTTAAAAAAGTTTTTTTTTAGGCCTATTTAAAAAAGTTAAGTAAAATATTACTGAATCCTGGAAGCCACATTCTCTCCTCCTTGGGTGTGTGTAAGCTTCTGTCCAGCAGCTATAAATGTTTGGGAACAAATTTCGGCCCAGTAAAGAACCATGTTTGATCAAGCCACGTGAAAAGCCAGCTACTGGGCCTCCATCAATGTGTATAAATTAGGCCTGCAATTCGTTCGTTCTTCTTCTCGATCGTCTTTTACAATGTTCAGCACGCTGGAAAAATCTCACTTGTCAGTACTGAAAATGCGTGCAGGGTCTGGGCATGCTGTCTCTCTCGACCTTGCTTTCCTCCGGCAGCCACAAATGCGGCACCGCCACCGCCGGCAGCACGCCCTGCCCGCCGCCGTCCGGCCTACAGATGGCTGCCTTCTACACCTCCCTCTACTTGGTAGCCCTCGCGCAGGGTGGGCACAAGCCGTGCGTCCAGGCCTTCGGCGCCGACCAGTTCGATGAGACCGACCCACGGGAGGCCGTCTCCCGGAGCTCCTTCTTCAACTGGTGGTACTTCGGCATATGCGCCGGCACCGCCGTCACGCTGATCTTCCTCAGCTATATCCAGGACAACATCGGATGGGGCCTCGGCTTCGGCATCCCCTGCATCGTTATGGCCTTCGCCCTCGCCGTGTTCCTGCTCGGCACCCGCACCTACCGCTACTACGTCTCCGACAGCAAGCAGCGAAGCGTGTTCGCTCGTGCCGGCGAGGCTTTCGCGGCCTGGAGAAACAGCCGGCGGAAGTCGAGTAGTCCTCTCTCGGCAACATTGGCGCCGGAATCCAGGTAATTTCAGAGTCTTCCGCTAGGTGTTCGATCGATGGATGGGTGCAAGAACGCGGCGTCTCATTGATCTGCATTGTCCAAATTTTTAGTGCCCAGGTCGACGAGGAAGATCAGGAGCTGGTGATCGGCAACGCCGACCTCCTCGAGGAAGCCAAGAGCGTCCTCCGGCTGTTCCCGATCTGGGCGACGTGCCTGATCTACGCCGTGGCGTTCTCGCAGTCGTCGACGTTCTTCACGAAGCAGGCGGCGACCCTCGACCGGCGCGTTGGTCACGGGCTCCAGGTTCCCCCGGCCGCGCTGCAGAGCTTCATCAGCATCACAATTGTCGTCCTCATGCCCCTCTATGACCGCGTCCTCGTGCCTCTGGCGCGCCGATACACCGGCGTATCCTCCGGCATCACCCTGCTGCAGCGCATCGGCACTGGGATGCTGCTCTCGCTCGTGTCCATGGTCGTGGCGGCGCTCGTCGAGACGCGACGGCTCCGGGTCGCGGCGGACGCCGGGCTAATCGACCAGCCGAAGGTGCCTGTCCCCATGAGCCTGTGGTGGATGGTGCCGCAGTACGTGCTGTTCGGCGCCGCGGACGTGTTCACCATGGTCGGCCTGCAGGAGTTCTTCTACGACCAGGTTCCCGACAAGATGCGCAGCCTCGGGCTGGCGTTCTACCTCAGCATCTTCGGCATCGGCAGCTTCATCAGCAGCGGTCTCGTGTCCCGCATCGACAGTGCGACGTCGGCGAGGGGGCACAGCTGGTTCTCCAACAACCTCAACCGTGGACACCTCGACTACTTCTACTGGCTCATCGCCGCGCTCAGCGCGCTCGAGCTCCTGGTCTACGTCTTCTTCGCACTAATATTCAAGTACAAGAAGAAGACGACGGTGATTGCAAATAGGGCTGATTAGCAACCGATGCACATATAGACATGAGGCAGTTGAGTTGAGTCTGTACATTTTGAGTACGTACCAACGGTGATTATCTTCACATTGCAACCCACCTAGGATTCTGTGGGAGCATGGCTCTTTCAATGGCCTACTTGATGAGCCAATTTCTTACGCCGTGGAAACAAGAAAATTTAGGTGGAAGTGTCAATATACCATTGTAGAGATGTTGCATCGATGTGTTGTGATGAAACTTACACTTGAATGAAAAATTATCTCAACTGTGTGAGACGCTGGTTTAGACCGATTCACCAATTAACAATAAGAACTTTTTAACATAAAGATCTTATTAGAAGTTAAACTTTTATTATGGTACCTCTCCGGGGGATGATCTTAAAACGGAGAATTTCACGAGGCAGAACTAGTATGAAAATAAATAATGTTGTATCTACCTGAATGAAACAATTTGGTATTTTTTAGTGCAAGTTTTTCCTGCAGTGTCGGTAATTTATTCAAGTAGGTTCTAATTTGTATCGACCCGGCGTTTTCCCCAGTATCTTGTAGCGGCAGTCATATCGTGGTTATCTAATGGATTTGCAGTAGTGATGTGTTGTCTCACAAAAATTACATCCCTCTCCATTTGTAGTGTCTTTACTCGTGTACATGTTGATTCGGCGTCGTTGCAATTTTAGCCTTTTTGTTGATATGTACAAAAGGAGCATGCACGAATGAAGTTTTTATTGAATTTATTCACCGGCCAACTCAATCGAAAATCGGAGCTGATGGATGGGCTAGACAATATATTTATATTTAAAAAAATTCTCTCACGTCTTAGTTATTTAGTTTCTGGCGTGGTTTTGGTGTAGGCCGCAGATTTTTTTTTAATGTTGTGTGAACAGGGTTTTGGAGTTGAAACCTCTTGACTCTGATAACATATTAAATTCAAGCACCAGCCAACTCAACTTAAAGTTAGAACTGATATAAAGGGCTGGGCATATATTTATATTTCAACAGTTTTTACCGGTAGTCTTCGGATCGGCTATCAAGTACCCTACAACCTTTGGTTGTCTTCTCAATGCCATAGAAAACTTTTCTCCCGAGTTTGATATTCAAACGTTGTGCCCATCTTTCTATTTAGAGCCTGGGCGGCATGAACTCTATACGCTCGTATAAGCTTGACCTAATGTTGTGTCAATAAAAGCTCACTTTATAAATAAAACAGTTCCTTCGAATATGTCGTAATTGATGGGGGGATGCCCAACCGGGTAGGCCCAGGACCCCGAGTCGGCTCACAAGGCCGGATGGCCCAAAGCCCACCCGAAGAGCATCTTCCAGGATACCAGGTCCCCGAGGATCCCGGTACGACGGCTCGGGAAGGCGGCAGCGGATATCTCCGAATCGGTTTATGATCTGTGTATCCCGAAGAGTGCACCTCAAGCAGCCGCACTTGTAGGCAGGACAGCTAGCGCCGCCAGTGGCACCCGTCATTTTCCCTGTAAATCCTAGCCGGCTCCCTATATAAAGTCGGCAAGGTGTAACCCTAGAGGCAGACTCATCTCATTCCATAGCCTTTGGAGCACCCGCAAACTCTGTTGCGCACACCATTGTACACCCCATTCAGATCCAATACATACAAGCATGAGTAGGTCTTTACCTCATACAGAGGGGCCGAACCTGGGTAACTCTGCGTGTGCTACCTCTTCGTGAATCCTACATCGCCTGGCTCACACCCGAGTTAAGCCACCCCTATGGCATCTGCCGTGACTAACCCACGACAGTTGGCGCCCACCGTGGTTCCAGAGATCGCTGGAGTTTACTTCGCGAAGAGTCCTAAACCCGGCACTGGCGTCATCTTCAGCCGCCAGGCCACACCGAACCGCGGCGACATCGTCACCGGCACCTACTTCGAGCACGGAGGGATCAACTACGTCGCTGACACGCACACTTGGGGCAAGCCCAATTACGGGCCCATCACCCGCTCGACGGTAATCCCATTCGGGACGGCTGTCACCGCCTACGTCGGCTTCTGTGGTGTGGATGGAGGCGTCATCGTCGATGACAATGACAGCGCCTCCTCTTGCCTCAAGGCGACAGACTACGTCGTCGTCAACACCACGGATGCGGATCTCACCGCACCCGCTTCACCCGCTGGGACCGTCCAGATCTCGGACGACGACGACACCGGGTCGATCTTGCCCGTCCTCGACTACGAATCGGAGGGCTCGACCGATCTGGCCTCGGACGGCTCGGCCACACCCGCCTTCATCGGCATGACGGGTGAGGCGGCTAAAGCCGCCGCCAGTACTACTGCTGCATCTGCCGCAGCAACAGAGGCCGACCTGCAGAAGCAGGCGCAAGAAAAGCAGACGCGTGAGCGTCAGCAGGTTCAGCGCGAACAGGCGCTACGCGAGCAGGAGGCTCACAACAAACAGAGCGCTCAAGACTCCCTTGATGCGCTCAGGGGACAAGCGGGTCAGATCCCTGACCCGCTCGCTACTCCGATCATGCCGGCGAACGCCGCCACCCAGGCCACGCAGCTCGAGCGGCTGCACCTGGACATGGCTCGCCAGTAGGAGAAGATCCGCCAGAAGGAGCTGGAGGTGGGTGCCCAGACCACCGCCTTGTCTGCGGTGACCAGGCAACACAAGAGCCGCCAATCGCGGCTCAACCCAGACGCGCATCGCCAGATCCCCTCTCGCGTGCTCGACGACGCCTTTGCACGCGAGACCGATCTGGAGAGGCAGCGCGACGAGTGTCGCAGGTCTCAGCCTGGCGGCTCGAATCAGCCGCCACCTCAGCCTCGACCAGCGATGCCGCCTCCGGCGCCATGACCCCAGTCGAACCCGGCTCAACCTCAACCTCAGCCACGGAACGACGATGACGCCGACCTTGCCGTCTTCGGCACACCGGTCGACTGCATGACCACAGCCGCCTCCCTCTTCAAGAGGATACGCGTCAAGGACAACCCCTACTGGTCCAAGGGGTGCAAGCTGGTGGGCAAGGCGCTAGAACTGCAGGAGAACATGTCGCAATCCAGCGGCAAGCTCTACTCCAAGTCGCCACCTAGCGAGAAGACGGCTTCGGCGCAACGCCCAAGCCAGGGAAACAGAGACCACCCTAGGCACGACGCTGCTCAGTCGCAGCCACGCAGCCGACACGAGGAGCCGGCGGTGTCGAGCAACGCAGGAGCTGGAGGCAACCCACCTCGGCTCGCTCGCAACGACGCCCGGCACACCATCAACAACAACCAGGCGCAGGCACGCTCCAACCATTCCGCTCCGGACCTGCGCCTCCACCTCAACGGCAAGCGCGCCGAGGTGGCGCGCAACAGCGACGACGACGACATCGGCCCCAAGTGCTTCGGACCCGCCATTCGTGGTGAGCGTTTCCCTAGCAACTTTAAGGGGCCGAGAGAGGCGCCCAAGTACAACGCCACCATGAACCCAGAGACCTGGTTCCAGGACAACTTGGCCGCTGCTAGCGCTAAGTTGACGAGGGAATATCTCCCCGGCAACAGCACCAGAAACAATGCTTGTACGTCACACGTCAGTTGGGAACCCCAAGAGGAAGGTATGATGAGTGCAGCAGCAAGTTTTCCCTCAGTATGAAACCAAGGTTTATCGAACCAGTAGGAAAACGAGGTTGCTTCGAAGGTGTTGGTGAAGGAGTGTAGTGCGGCGCAACACCAGAGATTCCGGTGCCAACGTGGAACCTGCACAACACAATCAAATTACTTTGCCCCAACTTAACAGTGAGGTTGTCAATCTCACCGGCTTGCTGAAGACAAAGGGTTAAACATATCGTATGAAAGATGATGTTTGTTTGCATAAAACAGTAGAGAACAATGATTGCAGTAGATTGTATTTCAGATGTAAAAGAATGGACCGGGGTCCACAGTTCACTAGTGGTGTCTGTCCAATAAGATAACTAACATGCTGGGTAAATAAATTACAGCTGGGCAATTGACAATTGATAAGTGCATATAACATGCATGTGCGAGTTGTGGTGTCTACTATGAGATTCATTTGGGCATTACGACAAAGTACATAGACCGCTATCCAGCATGCATCTATGCCTAAATAGTCCACTTTCCGGTTAACATCCGTACCCCTTCCAGTATTAAGTTGCAAGCAACAGACAATTGCATTAAGTAATGTGCGTAATGTAAACAATACATTCATCCTTGAATACAGCATTGCTGTTTTACCCCTAGTGGCAACAACACATCTACAACCTTAGAACTTGCTGTCACTATCCCAGGTTAAATAAAGGTTGAACCCAACTATCATGCATAAATACCCTCTCTTGGAGTCACAAGTATTCACCTGGCTAAGGCTTCAACAAGTAACGGAGAGCATGCAAGATCACAAATGACATAGACATGATAATATAATATTCAGCTCCACATAGGTATCAATATAAGTCAAATCCCAGCAAACACAACATGTAGCATTACAATAAGATGATCTTGATCATGATAGGCAGCTCACAAGATCTAAACATGAAGGCACAAGTGGATAAGACAACCATCTAGCTACTGCTATGGACCCATAGTTCAAGGATAAACTACTCACGCATCACTCCGGAGGCGGGCATGGCGATGTAGAGCCCTCCGGTGATGATTCCCCTCTCCGGCAGGGTGCCGGGAAGAGCTTCAGAACCCCCCGAGTTAGGGTTGACGACGGCGGCGGCAGCGAATATGTTCTGGATGAAAGGCTCGGTGCCTTAGGGTTTTCACGTCTCGGGGAATAAATAGGCGAAGGGGCGATGTCGGCGGACCCCCGAGGGGCCCAAACCACCAGGCGGCGCGGTGGGGCCCACTGCCGCGCCGGCCTGTGGTTTGGCCACCTCATGGCTCCCCTTCGTCTCTCCTTCGGACTCTGTGTACGTGTTGGAAAAATAGGGACTTGGCCTTTTGTTTCGTGCAATTCCGAGAATATTTCCAGAAGTAACTTTCTGAAACCAAAAATAGCAGAAAACAGGGAACTGGCACTGTGGCATCTTGTTAATAGGTTAGTCCTAGGAAATGCATAAAAGTGATATGAAGTGTATATAAAACATGTAGCAAATGGTATAATATAAGCATGGAACAGCAGAAATTATGGATACGTTGGAGACGTATCAGCCGCCATGAGCATCCAGAGCGCGTCCTCGCTCTGCTGCGCGCGCTACTTCCCTCTCACGCTTGAGGGGATGGCTCGCACCTGGCTTAACAACCTCCCCAGGAATAGCGTCAATTCCTGGGGCGAGTTGAAAAAGCTCTTCATCACCAACTTCGAAGGGACCTGCAAGCGCCCGACCACGCTCGAAGATCTCAAGCGCTGCGTCCAGAAGGAGGGCGAGTCCACTAGGAAGTGGTATCGCCGGGTTGCCGACCTCATCCACTCGGCAGAACAACTCAGCGTCGACACGGTGCATTCTCACCTCGAGGACAACACGACATTCGAGTCACTTCGACAGAAGCTGAGGCGTTCCCACAAAGGCGACATGACGATGGGACAGCTGCTCGCCATCGTCTACAAGTACGCCGAGTCAGACGCCACCAAGGACGACTCCGATGAGGAGGACGACGAGAAGAGAGGTGGCAAGAACAAGGGCAAGGCCAAGCACTCCAGCGCTCATAAGCGCAAAGGTGACGGCGGTTCTGAGTTCGTAGCCGCCATGACCACGGGAGGTCGCGGCTTCAAGAGCCAACGCGGCAACTTCCAACGAAAGAAGCACACCGCCACAGAGATCCTGGCCATGCCGTGAAGGTATCACAGCCTACCGGCAAGCCAGCTGCCCACACGACGGACGAGTGCAGCTGGACTGCAGAAATCGTCAAGGCCAAGACTGGAGCCAAGAAGGGGACACCCGACGGAGACGACGACAGTGAGCAGCAGCAGGGCATGCCCCCCACTGCCGGCTTCATGGGCCACACCTTCGTCGGCCTCGACACCAAGCAGGAGCAGAAGGTGATCCAGCGCGCCGTCCACGCGACTCTGCCAGACGTGCCCAGTGGCTCGACTGGTCTGAGCAGCCGATCACTTGGAGCCGTCAGGACCACCCGCCCCGCGTCGATTACCCGGGCAAATTCGCTCTGGTCGTCGCACCTCAGGTCAAGGGCTACATCTTGACCAAAACCCTGATGGATGGAGGATCCAGCATCAACATCCTCTACTACGAGACGTTCCAGCGCATGGGATTGCGCGACGAACAGATGGTTCCAACCATCACCACCTTCCACGGCATCGTGCCGGGAAAGAAAGCCTACCCGTTAGGCAAGATTGCCCTCGACGTCGTCTTCGGCACCGCCAAGAACTTCCGGCTCGAGAAGATTTGGTTTGAGGAGGTGAACTTCCGCAGTTCATACCACGCGATCCTTGGGCGACCCGCCTTCGCCAAATTCATGGCAAGGCCCTGCTACGCCTATCTGAAGATGAAGATGCCGGGTCATAACGGCACCATCACCGTGCACGGCGACATCGACCGCGCCATCGAGTGCGAGAAGGCAACGCCGTCTTCGCCGAGTCCGTCATCGCCGCGGAGCAGCTGGAGCAGCTCAAGCTGCAAGTCAACCCCAATGACATGACCATCGTCAAGAAGACGACACTGGACGCACGCGACAAGTTCCAGTCGGCACAGGAGACCAAGCGCATCCCGCTGGTCGAGGGCGACTCCTCCAAGACGGCGGTGATCGACTCGCACATAGACAACGCATAGGAAAGCGCGCTCTGCGACTTCCTCCGTGAGTATCAGGACATCTTTGCATGGAAGCCATCTGACATGCCAGGCGTCCCGAGGGAGCTCGCAGAGCACAAGCTCAACGTCGACCCTAAACTAAAGCCGATAAAGCAATTCCTGCGTCGCTTTACCGGTGAGCGACATAAGGCTATCGGCGAAGAGATAGCCTGGCTCCTAGCTGCCGGGTTCATCGCCGAGGTCATGCACCCGGAGTGGCTTGCCAACCCGGTGCTCGTCCTGAAGAAGAACGGAACATGGCGGATGTGCATCGACTACATAGGCTTGAATAAGGCCTGCCCCAAAGATCCATTCGCATTGCCTCGTATCGATCAGCTGATCGACTCGACCGCAGGCTGCGAGACGCTATGCTTCCTCGACGCTTACTCCGGGTACCACCAGATCAAGATGGCGCCCGAAGACCAGGAGAAGACGTCTTTCATCACGCCCTACGGCGCGTTTTGTTACATCTCCATGCCCTTCTGCTTGAAGAACACCGGAGCGACTTACCAGCGTTGCATCCAAAACTGCCTACACGAGCAGATTGGCCGCAACATCCACGCCTACGTGGATGACATCATCATCAAGTCCAAACTGAAGACGGACCTGATTACCGACTTAACAGAGACATTCAACAATCTATGCAAGTACAGGATAAAGCTCAACCCAGAAAAATGTGTCTTTGGCGTACCCGTGGGCAAGCTCCTGGGCTTCATCGTCTCCGAGCGAGGCATCGAAGCCAACCCAGAGAAGATCAAGGCGATCGAAGCTCTGAAGAAACCGGAGAACCTCCGGGACGTGCAGCGGCTCACAGGCTGCGTCGCTGCTCTCAGCCGTTTCATCTCACGACTCGGTGAGAAGGCCATGCCTCTGTACCGGCTCCTCAAGAAGTCAGACACGTTCACTTGGAACGACGAGGCAGACGCCGCCCTGGTCGCTCTCAAGAAGACGCTGGCCGAGGCGCCCATCCTTGCATCTCCACTAGAGAAGGAGCCGATGCTCCTCTACATCGCAGCGACAAATCGGGTCGTCAGCACAGCGGTCATCGTCAAACGCAAGGAGGAAGGCCACGAACAACTGGTCCAGAGGCCAGTCTACTACGTCAGTGAAGTTCTGACGGATTCGAAGCAACGTTACCCACATTACCAAAAACTTGTATACGGTGTTTTCTTTGCTTCAAGAAAGTTGCGACACTATTTCATGGGCCACCCGATGACGGTGGTCAGCTCGTCTCCCTTGGCTGAAATCATTCGCAATAGGGAAGCAACCGGGCGAGTCGCCAAATGGGCCTCGGAGCTGCAGCCTTTTGGCCTCAGCTACGCGGCTCGCACTGCAATCAAGTCGCAAGCACTGCCCGACTTCATGGTTGACTGGATGGAGATGCAGTTGCCGCCTCCAACCTATGAAGCCGGTAGATGGACCTTGTTCTTCGACGGGTCCAAGATGTACGAGGGCTCGGGGGCTGGAGTCGTCCTCACCTCCCCTAGGGAGACAAGATGCGATATGTGCTGCAAATACACTTCACCTGCACCAACAACGTCACCGAGTACGAAGCCCTCCTACATGGCCTACGCGTGGCCAAGGAGATGGGAGTTAGCCGCATCAAATGCTACGGCGACTCTGACCTCATCGTTCAGCAAACGATGGGGACATGGGACGCAAACGATCCCAACATGGCGGCTTATCGCCGCCTCGTCGATCAAGTCGGCGGACACTTCGCTAGCATGGAGCTGGAGCACATCGACCGGAGGAAGAACGAGGCGGCTGATGTGCTTTCTCGTTTCGGGTCTAAGCGGGACCCAGTCCCACCCGGCGTCTTCCTTGACCACTTGCACAATCCGTCGGTGCGACCACCGGCAGAAATCGACACCGCCAACCCGCCATCATCATACACAGCTCTGGTAGCGGTAACGCGGAGACGAGCGACTGGAGGGAACCTTATATCGAGTTCCTCACCTCCAAGAAACTGCCAGCCGATGAGGTCCATGCGCGGCAAGTCGTGCGCCGGACCGCAGCTTACGCCATCATCAACAACGAGCTCTACAAACGCAGCACATCGGGAGTCTTCCTCCGCTGCGTCAAGCCGGAAGAAGGAAGGCGCATCCTTCACGAGATCCACTCGGGCGATTGCGGTCACCATGTCGGTGCCCGCAACCTAGTCGGCAAGGCGTTCAGACACGGCTTCTTCTGGCTCTCTGCGCACCAGGATGCAGTCGACATCGTCCGTCGCTGCGTCGGGTGCCAGAAGTATGTCCGACAGGATCATCTACCCGCTGCAGCTCTGAAAACAGCTCAAAACATGATGGGCCAGTTCAAAACAGCTCGTGGCGGCATGACACACCTGCTGGTCGCAGTAGACAAGTTCACCAAGTGGGTCGAAGTCGAACCCATCAAGAAACTCGATGGCAAAACTGCAACCAAGTTCCTCCAGAAGCTCATCTTTCGGTTTGGCTACCCGCACAGCATCATCACCGACAATGGCACAAACTTCGCCGAGGGAGAGATGAAGGCCTTCTGTCAACAAAAGGGCATCCGTATCGACCTGGCATCGGTCGCTCACCCGCAATCAAATGGGCAGGCGGAAAGATTGAACCAGACAGTGCTAGCCGGGATCAAGCCGCGACTTCAAGTTCCACTGGAGCGAACAGCGGGTTGCTGGCTGGACGAGCTCCCAGCCGTACTCTGGGGCATCAGAACGATTCCAAACCGTTCCATCGGCTATACGCCATTCTTCATGGTGTACGGAGCGGAAGCCGTCATGCCTACCGACCTCGAGCACGACTCGCCACGGGTCGCCCTCTACAACGAGGAGGAAAACGAGGAAGCCCGCTCAGTGGGCGTTGACCTCCTGGAAGAAGCTCGCGAACTCGCACTGTCCAGGACAGCGATATACCAGCAAGGCCTGCGCCGCTATCACAGCCGCCGGGTCAAGAGTCGATCTTTCCAGGAAGGCGACGTGGTTCTTCGACTCATCCAAAATTCGAAAGGGATGCATAAGCTCTCGGCACTATGGGAAGGACCATTCGTCGTCAGCAAGGCGATAGGCAACGGCTCCTACCACCTCGTCGAATTGCGTGAGCCAAACAAAAGCTCCAAGTCCGACGAGGAGACCAAGCGTCCATGGAACATCAGCCTACTTCGCCCCTACTATACATAGTATCCACTGTAATGTTGTGTAATCAATCAAGAAAATAAGGCCGGTACGCACTCGACAAGCTCAGGAGCTACCGTTTCGTCTCAATCATGCTTTCGAGCCTTTATTTTTTCTACTCACACGTTATATGATTGATGGGTCGTCAAAGAGAGCCGGACGCCATGATGCGCGACTCACCACTGAACTCCCTGCTCATGCAGCAAAATCAAGGAATTGTTGTTTTCTCCCAAGTCGTCAGCCACCCGCAAAAAGTGAAAAGTAGTGCAGCCGGTTCAAGCCTAACTTGACAATGAAGCCGCACTCGGACTTTGACACCATGGGTACCGCGCGCGTCACGAACAAAAATCACGCGAGGCACACTTGGCGAGATCGCATGATCGACTAAGCTCACAAAAAGCGAAAAACAAACAAAGTGACGATAAGCGCACAACAAACAAGCATCAAGAAGTGCCAGAAATAAATCTTTAAGCCGCAGAGGCGCACGCTGAAACGCAACCCGGCACTTAGCATACTTGTTCATTACATATATATTTTCGCCCGCAGGCGATCAAACCTAACTAATTCAAAATAACCCCTCTCATGAAAGCAGGGGACGACCTACAGGAAGACGGAGCCGCCCGAGCGGAAGAAGTCGACGCCTCGTTCTCCGCAGCCTCCGGCGCCATAATCGACGCCCTGGAGAACAGGAACTCCGTTGCCGGCTCGATCTCCGCCACTTCATCGAGCCCGATGTTGGGGGGCACCGCATCGAAGACGAACTCGGTGTGGTCGACCATCTTGGCAGCTCGGCAGGCGTACGGGGTGCAGAACTCGAAGACCGGCGCCATATCAACTTCTCGACCATCAGGTCGAGTCGGGATGCTAGCCGTGATCTTGTCGACGTTCGTCTGCGTGTACCGGCCACGCACGAGCCCGAGCGCCACGCACGCCCCGCTCCGGTCGGATGACTCCCGCACCCAGGTGATCACCTGGGGCTTTAGTTAAAGCACCCGCAGGACCCGGCAGACGGGCGCGGGACACCCCTCCTTGGGAGAGCGCCTGGACGACGGCGCTGGTCTTGTCATGCACGTCGCGAGCAAAGACGCCGATACGGCGAATATGCTCCACCGACGTCGAGCCGGCCATCTCCTCGCCTACTCGTCAGCGATAAAAAGGAAGAAAATGAGCAAAGAATAGCCAAGAACAGCAACGAAATACATTGCAAAGAGGGAAAATCATGACAAAACTCACCCCAGATGGCAACAACAAGCTTCTCGAGCGGCTCGGCCAGCTCCTTCAACTCGTGCTCGGCTGTGACGGACTTGCGCTCGAGCTTCTTGAGATCCTCACCAAAGCCTTTCGTGGCTTGGGTGAGGGCCGCGTCCGCCTCCTCCTTCTGCTTGCTCAGCCGCACACATGAGTCCTGCACCGCGGCAAACGCCTCGGTGTGCCGGCTCTCCTATGCAGCAAGCAGCCGCTGATGCTCAGTGAGGGAGACGTAGCCCTCGCGCGCCTTCGTCAGCTCCTCCTGAAGGCGGCGGGTCTCGTTCTGCTCGGCTTCCAGGAGCCACGCAAGCTCCTGCAACAAGAAAGATGGCGACAGTCAAAACACAGAAAAATATACGAGGGCCACGCTCCGGGTTAAAGCGACATCAGCGCTAACCCGGGGGCTAGCCCTGCACTTCAAAATTCTACACCGAGTATGGAACTCGGGGGCTGCGCCCAGAGTTGCGTCTACATCGACATTCCGCAACCCGGGGGCTCGCCCTCATAAGTATGCCGAGTCTGAAACTCGGGGGCTGCGCCCCGAACTGCCTCTACCACAACATCGGCAACTCGGGGGCTACGCCACTAGTCAAAAACCCCGCAACCAGACAACTATAAAGACCCAAGCCGCATTCTACAAATGCGACTCGAGCCTTGGGGGCTACATACATACTATGGACGCAACATGTACAAAGAAAAATTTCTACGTACCTGGTGCGCGTCCATGGCTGTCTGGATGGCGGCTCGGAAGCTCGGCCGGGACGAAGAGGAGCCCGGGGTGGAGCTCGGGGCTGACTAGTCAGCCCACTAACAAGGAGTGTCCTCGGCAAATCCCATGGTTAGGTACCTAGGGTTGATTATGTGGTAGAGAACGCGTAGTACTGGTAGACTCGACGGCTGACAAGCGAGAGTTTACCCAGGTTCGGGGCCCTCGATTGAGGTAAAACCCTTACTCCTGCTTGTCTGGATTTGATCTTGTGAATATGCGGTTACAGGGGTCCGGCGAGCTGTTTGTCTCGTCGGGATTGTGGTGGCTATGAATTGCTTGACCTAATCGGTTACCCTCCTGGCCTTTATATAGGAGGCCAGGTCCTGAATACGTAACCGACTAGGTTTACATATGGAAAATTCTAACCGACTATGATTTATCTAATTTTAGGAAACTTCTCTTCGTCTGGCTTCTTTCTTCACGGGCTTCTTTAACTCTGGGCCTCTACTGGGCTTCGCCTGTACCAGATAACTTCACGCCGGGGTACCCGAAGGGTATATCCATGTCAGTAGCCCCCGAGTGCTTGCTTGATTATGGAGAATCATGGATGCACTCCACATGTGTTATTTTTCTGAACAGTATATATGTTTTTATGCAATCTTGGGCATTTTAGCATAGTAAGCCCAGAATACTCCAAACTGGTTAACTACACATTCGGGTAAAACCTTACTAGCTTTCAATCAAACCCGAGTCCCCGGACTCGAATCTGGAACATACTCGAAACAACTTTTGCCTGGGGATTACAGCTTGGCAGGCCTGACTCACTCGAAGAAAGTTGAGTTCAGTTAACTACGCATTCGGGTAAAACCATACCAGCTTTCAATCAAACTCGAGTCCCCGGACTCGAATCTGGAACATACTCGAAACAACTTTTGCCTGGGGATTATAGCTTGGCAGGCCTGACTCACTCGAAGAAAGTTGAGTTCAGTTAACTACGCATTCGTGTAAAACCATACCAGCTTTCAATCAAACTCGAGTCCCCGGACTCGAATCTGGAACACTTTTGATGTATTTGCCTAGGGATTTTGACTTAGTAGGCCTGAACTTACTCGAATCAACGATGTCAGTTAACTGCTCATTAGGGCAACACCATACTAGCCTTCAATCAGATTCGAGTCCCCGGACTCGAACCTGGTACACACTGGACAGATTCGACTCAGGCCGCTTGGGGTCTTACTGATTCGTTCTGCAGATCATATTTGCTACCCGACGCGTCCGTCGGATTTTCATCATGTCTGTTGACACGGAAAAACTTAAGGGAAAACACTGCCGGAGTGTCCCTTAGCCCAGCTCGATTAATATCGGCATGTCTTATCTTTGCATTTGCGTATGCAGTATCCGAGACTTTTTCGATTGACATAGTCTGGGAATTTTATGAATTATGTTTGTGAAATTAAAGGACTTTGCCGAAATGAATCAGTCGAGTCAACTTTGCCGAGTGAGTAATTTTTACCTTTTTAGAAGCTTTATGGGAGCGCGACAGCGCTCCCATGGGAGTAGCCCCCGAGATTGTGGTTTATTGTTTGCAATAGAGGACAATCTTAAATTATGTTCTGCATGTCCTCAATCGAAGAATTTTTTGTCGTATGCTCCCATGGGAGTACTTTTTTGTCAATCGTTATTTCAACCGATATATGGTATCAATCGATTTGCGTTTTATGTTCATTCCTCTTCTTCTCGTGTGCTTGACGTCATGCATGACACTTGCGGCGTGCCTGTCAAATTTTTGATAGGACATGACCTTGTGGGCCCGTTGTCAGGGTTTTGACCAACAGAAGACGCTATCTCTGCTCCGATTTGACCGTTCGTGGCGAAATTTTCGTGGAATCATGATGACTTCCTTATTTTGCGTGCGTAGTGGGCGGCGTGGGCTGCGACGGTTGTTCTTCGTGGGTGACACGTGTCATCTAGATTTTGCTTGGACGGTTGTGATTCTTTTGCGTAACACAGTAAATATCCCATCTTCCGACCCCGGGATTCTTTACCCTGCCATTTGCCTCTTCTTCCTCCGCGCACATCGCCCACCATTGCTCTGCGCTCAAGCTTTGCCTCCATCTGCTTCTTCCCTATGGCACCCAAGAAGACCAAGCGCAGTGCTGCCGCCGAGACGGCCGGGAAGGGGAAGAGTTTGACTGCGGCCGGTGGCGCCACCATTGCCCGCACCAAGTCACCGGGCGATTGGTCACGAACCTCCGTCAATGAGACCCATCTCGAGGAGTTCCGTCAGAAGGGCTGGCTACCACCTTCTAAACAATTTGCTGCTCGTGCCGCTGGATTGGAGGTACGCCCTGCTCCTCGCGCCGGGGAGCGTGTGTGTTTTGCGGAGTTTCTTCCCCACGGCATCTCGTTCCCCCTGCATGATTTTGTGCGAGGATTGCTGTATGCCTACGGCACACAGCTGCATGATCTGACTCCCAATGGGCTCCTGCACATTACATGCTTTGTGGTGCTATGCGAGTGCTTCTTGGGAGTATCTCCAAGCTGGCCGCTGTGGAAGCACCTCTTTCAGGTGCGCGCCAATTGCAGAGGAGGGCGCCCATGCCCTGTTGGGGGTTTCAACATCCAGGCTCTTAGTGGGTCGAATTATTTTGACCTGAAGGCAGTCGACTCCGCACAAGGCTGGAGGACACGATGGTTCTATGTGCCAGTTGATCAGCAGGTTCTTCCTGCCTTTTCGATTGAGACCCAGCCATCCAAGACGGCGGCCTGGGATCATCTGGTGTCTGATGCTGAGGCCAAGGAAGCTGCTCCTCTACTCGCGAAGTTACCTGATCTGCTGACCAGTGTGTCTGGAATTCAGTTGATTAGCACATATATGAAGATGCGAGTGTGGCCCCTGCGTCTCCGTGCCCACCCTATGTGGCAATATGAGGGGCCACTCGACTCAACCAGAATGAGTCAAGAGGAGTTGTCTGAAAAGGAGCTTAGTGCCCAAGTGAAGAAGATCACTAGCATCAAGGCTTCTGAGTCGATTGACTTCTCCTTCAAGTTGTTGCCTTATGGGCCAGGCAACGCGCTACCTGAGGTATGTGTGTGCTTTACGTTACTCGTTGTATTATGCGTATATGAATTTATTTGTTCTGAACTTTGAATTTTGATTGCAGGGTCACTCGACTGCTTCCTCCCTGCCGTCTTTGCCTGAGGCCGGTCCTACTTCAGAAACCATGGCACAAGAAGATCTTCATGTGCCTGCAACCGAGCCTGCTTCAGCGCATACTACTCCAGTCGAAAACTTGGAGGTTGAAGCTGGAGATGAAGTTAATCAGCGCGCGACTGAAGTTGCAGCTGACTCGGAGGAAATCTTGAACACCCGCAAGGCGAAGCGACTTCGATTGGCGAGTGATTCGCCAAGCGAAGCATCTGATGAACATGGTCAAGCGGGCACCCGCAACTCGGGTACTCACTCGCCTTCGAAAAGTATTCCTCTGGCTGCTTCTCCTCTAGCTTCGCGTCCTCCTCCTCCTTCGGGTAGTGCTCCTTTCCTAGGAGCGCTAGCCCTTGACGAAGAGCCCGAATCAGATGATGAGGAGTCCAGGTTTGTTTTGAGTAAATAATTTTTGAGTGACAGTTTTGTTTTGCTGCTTTTCTGCTTTGTAATACTTTCCTTATCGTGTATAGTGGCAAATCACCACCTTCTCCTCCTGCTGTGGACGCCACGAGTGCTCCACAACCTATGATCACCCAGCAGGTCGACACAGCCACTACATCTTTGGTTGCTCCAGCTGCTCCTCTAGTTGAAGCTGCCAACAAGGAGAAGGCTATAGTCGACGCTGGTGCCTCAGCATCTTCCTCTGATTCTTGGACTGAGCATGTACGCGCTTCTCCCCCCAAGTTTTGAATATGTGTTTTGTACTTCGATTAACTCTGAATTGCTCTTACTTTCCTTTGCAGCCAATGTATGCTTCCCTTTCCACATGGGTGCGAACTCTTGTCCGTGTGGAAAAAGGAAAGGGACTCCTTGAAGATTTCTGCATCTGAGCTTTCTGGTAATTTTATGACTCTTTTGCTTACAGTCGAGTGTTTGCTAACTCTTTGATTTGAATAACATTTTTGATGTGATCTTTTGCAGGGAAGCAAAAATCGACTGAAGAGCGAGTAGGCACCCTTGAGAAGGAGCTGAAAAACTTGAAGGCTAAGCTCGAGACCCAAGAGGCTGATTCTAAGAAGGCACTCAAGGAAGCCCAAGATGCAGCTCTCAATCGCGAGAAGGAGATCCTCAGTCGACTGTCTTCATTGGCACGTTCTGCTAGAGGTATGCGTGGTTTTTTCTGTTTATGTTCATAATTTGTCTACTTTTGACATATGCCGACCTTAGTTATTCTCCTTTTGCAGGTCTCGACGCCGCTGCTTCTTCTTCGCAACCATCTAATGATGAAGTGTCACTTGAAGATGCGATTGCTGATCTGGAGATGGTCTTGTCCAAGACCTCGACTGATCTTGTTGCCACTTCTGGTGCTCTTGGCTCTGCACAAGGAGATAATCCCCGCAGCTGATGTGCCCTCTTCAGTCGATGAGCTTGTGGGCGCTTTTGGTGCTGGAACAACAGCAGTCACGGACTTTGCTCGCGGATGCATGGTACGCGGCTCAGAGTACACCCTCAAGCTTTTGTTAGGGAATGGCGTAGAGGTTGACTTCGAGCGCCATTTGTCTGAGTACCCGAAGAGGTCCAATGGGAAACCATTGTCTTTTAAAGATGTGACTGACACAGCCACTCGCCTGAGTGAGGTGTGTATCCAGACCATGGAGCGCCGTGCTGAAGTTATTAGGACTCAGTCGCGCAAGACCAAGACAGAATCTGCTTCTCGTGCTTAGGATTAGCATGCACCTTTGCTACTTTCCTTTGTCTTTTGGGATGTAATTATGAACCTACTCGAATCCTTCTGCCCCATGCTTGCATGGTTATATATGTTATGATTTCTTTTGTGCGAGCTTATGTATGATCTCTCATATGTTTGTGATGATGAATTTGTACTCCTTATGAAGCAGGATGAAGTTTGTGCTGTAGATGTTCCTTGCTCTTCTCGAACTGCCAATCGGAATGCTAGCTACTCGAAGAGGAATTCCTGAGCTCTGGATGATGCTAGGAATCGAATAAAAGAACTGGAACAAGAGCTAGTAGAAAAGCAGGCTGAACTTGATCTTCTTAATTCACGCCCAAGCTTTGCTACCCAACGAGAAAATTATGTGATGGAGGAGATGGAATCTGTGAATCGCCAACTCGAAGGTTAGTAACTTGATCTCCCGATCCTCTTTGATTGTTACCCTTGTTTTTTGATCGTTATCCTTATCCTTCTTGCACTTGCAGCATTTGTTCCCAACTTCGAGCAAGAGGATAGGAGAGTTTCTCGATTACTGGAGAAGGCGATTGAAGATCCTTCGAATGGCCGTCAACATTTACTTCTGGACAAAGTTCACGCGCGTGCTTTGCTTACTTTGAAGGACCGAGTATGGAGGAACGCCCAAGTACTCGAGATATGCAGGCGCATCTTTGCCAGTTTGAATCGTGCACTATTTCCTGGTGGGCCGTAGCCTCAAGGATTATTCCCTTTGATTGACATCTTTCGAGTATCAGAATCAGTTAAAGAATCCTTGATGAACCTTGCTGTGCTTGGAGCCAATGCTACCATGGCTTATATACGCAGTCGTAGGCCTAAATTTTCCCTACAGCCACCTGCTCCAGGTGAACTTATCTCTCAATCGTGTCTAGGTGAGACATATCCTGCAGCTGAAAACTTTATAAGCCGTTGTCGAGATCAATTTTTTGGCCCTGTAACGGAGATAAAAAACGAATAGACAATTTATGTATATGATTTGTGACAAATGTATGTATTCTTTGAGCTTCCAATTGTTATGAGTGAGGTTCGAGTATGAAACATCCCCTGAGTATATCGAGTGGGGTTTTGAATATGAACCCCGCCTCTGAGTATGTCGAGTGGGCTTCTGAATATGAACCCAGCCCCCGAGCATGTCGAGTGGGGTTTTGAATATGAACCCAGCCCCCGAGTATTTCGAGTGGGATTTATGTTACTTTGCTAAAAAGTGTATTTTTGATTGTTAGTTTGCAGAAATGTGAGGAACTTTGAGACAAATATGAAGGAACATATGATTTTATTCCAACTTTTGTTGTTCGACCAGCAGGCCGCCTCATTAAAAACCTTCCAGTCCCCTTAGGTACCCTGGTAAGGGAAAGAGTGCGTCTGAAACCTGCTGGCTCTTCCGACATGTCGAGTATTACATATATGACTAGGAGACCTATGCATAAAACCGACGCAAGTGCGCCACGTTCCACGGATTTGATACTTCTTCTCCAGTCTTGGCATCTTTCAGTCGATATGCTCCTCCATCGCTGATAACTTCTGTGATGATGTAAGGTCCTTCCCATGGTGATGCCAACTTGTGAACCTTTTTCTGCTTCTCGCCCACCATGAAAGATCGTGTACGCAATCGACGGCTATGGTAGTTGCGTAGGTCTTGTTGATAAACTGCTGTTCGTGCCAAGGCTGTGTTGCGTGCCTCTTCCAAGAGGTCATTTGCGTCTTTGAGTGCCTTGTTTGCGTCAGTTTCTTCGTATGCTTCCACCCGTGGTGCCTGAAATTTGACGTCTGAAGGCAGTTCTGCTTCCGAACCGTAAACCATGAAGAATGGTGTGTATTGGGTAGAGGCGTTTGGCGTAGTTCGCAGGCTCCATAGTACCGCGTTGAGTTCTTCAACCCATGCGCCCGCAGCCCTTTTGAGTGGGACCAGCAGCCTTTTCTTGATGCCACTGCACACGAGACCATTGGCTTTCTCGACCTGTCCGTTCGATTGCGGATGCGCGACTGACGCATAGTTTAGTTTGACTCCTTGCTCCTTGCAAAAAGATTGAAACTCTTCTGCTGTGAAGTTGGTTTCGTTGTCCGTAATGATACTGTCCATCACTCCATACCGATATATGATCGATTGGATGAAACGGACCGCCGTGGAAGCTGTCGAGCTTGTGATAGGGATGGCTTCGATCCACTTTGTAAATTTGTCGACTGCGACGAGTAGGTGCATGTGACCTCCTTTGGATGACTTTTTGAGTGGCCCCACCATGTCAAGGCCCCACTGGGCGAAGGGCCACGCCAGTGGTATGGTTTTGAGTGCTGATGCGGGTGCATGGGGTCGTGTTGCGAACTTCTGACACCCGATGCACCTTTTGACAATATCTTCTGCGTCGCTTAACGCTGTTGGCCAGTAAAACCCTGCTCGGAAGGCTTTGGCTACGATGGATCGACTGCCTGCATGGTGTCCGCAAGTACCTGCATGAATATCCCGAAGGAGATCTTTGCCGTCTTCGAATGCGATGCATCTTTGGAATATACCTCACGTGCTGCGTTTGTACAGCTCACCGTTAATGATGGTGTATGATTTTGCTCGCCGTATGATGCTTCTGGACTCGTTTATGTCTTCGGGTAGTTCATTGCGGAGAATGTATGCGAGGAAAGGTTGAGTCCATGTAGGTTCGATTAGTAATACCTCGACTGGAGGATCTGTTGTGCTTGGGATATTACCTTTACCCGTGGTGGGTGCCGATGCCGATGGTCGCTTATCGATTGACCTGTGCTCAATTCTTTCGAAGAAAACACCTGGTGGAATTGGCGCTTTTGTGGACGCGATGTTTGCGAGTTTGTCTGCTTCCTCGTTGCTTTCCCTTCTGAAAGGATAGAGATGGTAACCTAGAGGGGGGGTGAATAGGTTTCTACAAATTTTACTTTTCTTTTCACAAGTTTTAGGCTATGCGGATAAATGAAGTGTGCCTAACAACTAGGTGAAACAACCTATATAATGCAATTCAATACTTCAAGCACGAAGGCTATCACAAGAGTAATAACAATAATGAAAGAGCTCGGATAGAAATAACCGAGGCACGCGGAGACGAAGATGTAACCCGTGTTCCTTATCTTGGGAGAGAAGTACGTCACGTTGGAGAGGTGCGGGATACCACGAAGGTTACCCGACGCCACGAAGGCTCACCTTCTTCTCCTTGAGCCTCTTCCACGAAGAAAGAGCTCAATCCACTATTGGTAGATCTTGAGGTGACCTCCGAACCTTTACAACTTTCCCGAAGCACAATCCACAACCCGGAAGCTTCCGGGCGACCCTAGCCGCCTAGGGTTTCCCAACAAACCCAAGAGTAACAAGCAACTTGATGAACTCAAGGGGGAATCACTTTTGGCTCGGTGGAATCGAAGATCTAGACCTCCTCTTGGTTTTCCCAAAAGGGATTTGAGTTTGGTTGGAGGGCTAGAGAGATCTTGAAGCTTTTGTGGTCAACAACAATGGAAGAGAGAGAGCTTTGCCTTTTTCGTGTTTGGAGCTGGTTGACTTACCTCTTGAAGAAGAAGAGGTAGGCTTATATACTAGGCATTTAGGAATCTGACCGTTACACAGAAAACTGGGCAATCCGGTATGGATTCCGGAATTTTCCGGGTCTGGTACCGGATTCATCCGGAACTAATTCCGGGTCTGGTACCGGACGGATTCCGGGCTTAGCCAGAGGCTACTGGACTCGCCACGAGTTCACCCGGAATCCACCCGGTACTCACCCGTAATTCTTTCCGGGTCAATCCGGTGCCAGGTCCGAAATATTCCGGATTCTATACCGGATAGTCATTTTCTGCAAAATGATCAATATTCCAAATGAATCGTATATCTTTCTCTCTTATTTTGTGTATGAATAGGATGGGTATTGGAACTGGGATGTATGGTATGTGATTAAGAGTTCATCCCCAAAGAGAACAAGAAGTTACCCCTCTTAATAGTGCGGTGATCCTATCGACTCAAAGAAGTAAAGAGAGAACATAAAACAAACCACCGGCACTTGATCATCCAAAAATGAGGGGTCTCCATCCAATGACCATCATCAACAACGGCGGACTAAAACCTGAGTATACACTTATAGATAATATTAGTCCTCCCTAAATCGGGTGTCATCTTAACCAAAATACAATTAGGGACTTGCCCTTTCAATCTCCCCCTTTTTGGTTAAAGATGACAACCGAATTAGAGCTCAAAATAAATAGACAAGATATACTCTTGACGGGTTCCAAAAGATATAAAGGAGGCTCCCCCTAAATGTATGCACTTGGTTGAACTTTGCTTTTGAATGCAAAGTGCATACACAATTAAAATATGGAGAGCTCCCCCTATATATTTAGGAGCGACAAGAGATGATGCAAAGTGAGTGAGACAAACTTTGCAACACGAGCTAGAGAGTGAGAAGATAAGTAAAACATGTGAATACTCACTAGCTCGGTGTGTGTGACATAGACAAGATATGCATGATAAACAAGGCATTAAGCATGGATAATCTAAGATAGGATAAACAAATAGATAAGCAAACATAGAAACATAGATATCCATGACCACTAGCAAACTTGTCCAACCAAGTCAAACACACACGATAGGACATAGTCTCAAACGATACAAAAAAACATCACAAGCCAATAAGAAGCAAATCCAACAACGAAGGCTTGTGACAACGAAAGCGAACCCCCTAGGAACCCGCACAACCTAATAAGGAGCTCTACTTCTTCTCCCCCTTTGGCATCGAAACACCAAAAAGGGGAGGAAAAGACAGAGACACTAGCGTCCAACGACTACTCCTTGGGCTCCTCATCATCACCATCTTCATCTTCATCTTCATCAACATGAGCAGGAGCAAAACCATAGAAGAACTCCTCAGCTGAAAAGTCTGGCATGGGAACATCCACAAACTGAGTGGGAGCTAACGAGTCATCATCCACAACCGTGTGGCCAGCAGCCCTCCTGTCGGCGTTCTGAATGCGGCGATTCTCCTTGGCAAGCTCTTGGGCATTATGGCTAAAAGTGCGAGCATCACGGCAGACAGAGAACATGGTAGTGAAAAACTTGGTGATGCCCTTCTTAGTCTTCTTTGAGGGTGGACGAGTGGAAGAGCTGGCACCAGGAGCTGAAACTGAAGGATCATGCTGATGCGTTGAGCGTATCTCAGGAGGAGGAAAACCTGGAGGAAGAGGACCATCTAGTAGGGAGATTGCATGCATTTCATGCCTTTGAATGGGAAGACCATGGGCAACCCTCTTGTACACAGAATCATTCAGCGCATGCCTGATGAAGCGATGAACATAGGCTGAATAAGCTGGAACTCTCCTATCAATCACACCAAGGCGAATCTCCTCATATATGAAGTCCATCACATCAATCTTCCTTTGCTTGCCAGGCTTGGTGTAGTACATAAGATTGGTCATGTACCCACGAATCTTGGAGAGATCTCCCGCCTTGCTCACGATGGTGTCACGAAACAAATCAGCCAACTGATGGTAGAGCACATACATTTGAGTGGAGGTATCAAGAGTGCATTTTTTCTGAGCGGGGAAACAAAAGGCAAGATCCTCCTTTGAAAAGGTATCATCTTTGTGCACACAATATCCACCTGGTTTGATTCCCAAGGCCTTGCCAAACTCATGAATGTTGCTGGATACCTTGACATCACCACTCATCCAAGTCATGGTGCGCTCCACATCCCCATGAAAAAAGACAGTGCAATAGAACTGCTGAACAAGCTCCGGTATGTAGTAGTTGGTGTTGAGGCAAACAAGCTTCCAAAGATTCATCTTCTCTAGTGTTTGACGGATGTAAGGGAAATCATTCTCATGGAGAGTGAACCATTCCAAGTTGAGGGATCTGGACGGCACCCAAGACTTCTTCGCACTGAAAGTCATGTACACTTGTTCCCATTGGCGTTGTTGAGTGACAGTCCAAAAACGAAGATCTTCATTATTGGTCCTTGGGTCAAACCGGTAAGGATTCTCCGTCCTATACTTGCGCCAATCACCAATAGAACAAGTTCTCAAGTCATCGGTTGGCACAACTTCCTCAACAGAATCATCACCATCAGATTCAGCAGCCTCAACAGATGGATCATCACTTTCTTCTTCTATCTCGGGAGCAGCCACGGAAGGGCGGACAACAGCAGGACGACGGACAACAGCAGGGGTGGTCTTAGTGCGAGGGGCACGACCACGGGCAGTACACGAATCAGGCAGTGGAACCTTAGCAGTCCTTCTAGGGCCCTTGCGGCGATGCTCACGAGACTCAATGCGGTCACTGCTGTCACCTGTGAAATAGAACAAGGTTGCGAGCATAGGGGTAAGTGCACAAGTCATAGGAGTGGAGGAACACAAGGCTGTCCTGAAAAGATGTGTCAAAAACCCTGCCTGTAACGAACCCGGTGCCAGGTCCGGAAAAATCCGGGCTCGGCCGGTACAAAACCCGGTACCAGGTCCGGAAAATTCCGGGTCTGGTACCGGATGGTACCGCAAGTTCGGCAAAGGCTGATTTGTGAACTCAAAACATCTATTCAACACAGTCACAAGAGTGAAGGCCATGGAATGACGTGGTTGACCTTCAAAGACAAAAGCTATCCCTAAACAAAACAAATCCTCATAAAATTGGAGCAAAGAGAGGAGAACTTGCAAGGTGAGGGAGAGGAAGAAGAGAGAGTACCCGAAGACATAGTGCCACTAAACCAAGGACGGCTGAGAAGCACACAATGGAGGAGGTCCGGAGAGAGGAGCTCGAACGACCTCCACGGCCAACGGGAGACGAATCCCTTCGGTGGAGAGCCTCCAAACGAGGAAGAGAGCGAGGGGGAAGCCCAACACGGAGCTCCGAGCGGTGGAGATCCACCCGGAGGTGGAGGAGATGGTGGTGGCGGCGGCAGGGAAGCCCTAGGTCGGGGGGGAAAAGAATGGGTCAAAGGAGGAAGACACCCCCGACCTAGAACATAACGGGCCGGAAAACGACCCGTCCGGTATAGATCCCGGAAAATTCCGGGTCTGGTACCGGTTCATCCGGAAACAATTCCGGGTTAATTCCGGGATGATTCCGGGCTTAGCCAGAAGGTACTGGACTCGCCCGAAACCGCCCGGTTCTAACCCGTAATTCATTCCGGATGAGGCCGGTGCCAGGTCCGGAAATTTCTGGGTTCTGTACCGGCCACCAGAAACTCCTCCAAACAAAGATTTCAAGTTGACTTGTGCATAGAGTGAAGAGATAGACTAGATAAGCAGCAGAGACACAAGATAAGATGATAACGTGTTCTAGGCATGATCCTTGGGCGAACAAGCAAAACCAACTAGCAACAAGGCACATGATTCGAACAAGGAAGAAGCGAAACCAAAAAACGAGAGAGAAACCACCAAATATGAGAGGCAAGATGTCGGGGGATTTCTCCCCCTATGTTAGAGCACAAATGTCATTGACACCGCAAAGATAGATGCTTGGATTCTTTTGACATTAGATCTTTATGATATAGCACACATAGGTATGCATCATGCCAAGACATGGTAAGATGCTATCCCTATATGTGCGGCACACCTAGACAAGATAACATGACTAGTATAGGAAAAAAGTGTAAGTAAGTCAATCCAAGTTGTTAAGATCAAGAATACCAAGTTCACCTCTCAACTTAACGAATCGGGCTTCATCCAAAGGTTTCGTAAAAATGTCCGCCAATTGGTCATTTGTTCCCACATAAGTGAGGTTAATGTTACCACTTGCGACATGATCACGTAGGAAGTGATGGCGAATGTCAATGTGTTTGGTGCGGCAATGTTGGACGGGGTTATTGGCGATCTTTATTGCGCTTTCATTGTCACATAGAAGAGGCACCGGACCAAGAGACACACCATAGTCTTTCAAGGTTTGCCTCATCCATAACAATTGAGCACAACAAGATGCCGCGGCGATGTATTCGGCTTCGGCGGTGGATAGGGAGATGGAGTTTTGTTTCTTGGATGACCAACTCACCAATGACCGGCCAATAAATTGGCAAGCCCCGGAGGTAGACTTCCGATCAACCTTGTCACCGGCCCAATCGGAATCCGAATAGCCATGGAGAACGAAGGTAGACCCCTTTGGATACCAAAGCCCGAGACTTGGAGTGTGAACAAGGTACCTTAAGATCCGTTTGACCGCCACAAGGTGGCTCTCCTTCGGAGCGGATTGAAAACGAGCACACATTCCAACACTAAACATAATATCCGGTCTAGATGCACAAAGGTAAAGCAACGAGCCAATCATAGAACGGTATACCTTTATATCCACATCCTTCTCCTTCTTACATGCCCCTAGTTGTCCATTAGTGGCCATGGGCATCTTTGCAATTGAAGCATTGACCATACTGAACTTCTTGAGCATGTCCTTCACATATTGTTCTTGAGAGATGAAGGTTCCTTCTTCAAGTTGCCTTACTTTAAAACCAAGAAAGTACTTCAACTCCCCCATCATGGACATCTCGAATTTCCTAGTCATCAACTCGGAAAAAGATTTGTTATGGCGTTCAAAGGAACCACCAAAAATGATATCATCAACATAGATTTGGCATATGAAAATGCCACCCCCTTTGAAACGCTTCGTGAAAAGGGTGGAGTCGACTTTCCCAATCTCAAACCCATCCTTGAGTAAAAAATCCCTAAGGTGCTCATACCAAGCACGTGGAGCTTGCTTGAGACCGTAGAGCGCCTTATGGAGTTTATACACACGGTTAGGGAAATTGGGGTCCTCGAAACCCGGGGGTTGAGCAACATATGCCTCCTCTTTCAAGGGACCATTAAGAAATGCACTCTTCACATCCATTTGATAAAGTTTAAATTCATGAAAAGAGGCAAAAGCAAGTAAGAGACGAATAGCTTCAAGGCGAGCCACGGGCGCAAAGGTGTCATCAAAATCCATACCTTCTATTTGAGCATACCCTTGCGCCACTAACCTTGCCTTGTTGCGAATGACAACTCCATTCTCGTCTTGCTTGTTCTTGAACACCCACTTGGTCCCAATGACATTGATCCTATGATCCTTTGGCTTCTCCACGAGAGACCATACTTCATTGCGGGTGAAGCACTCAAGTTCTTCTTGCATAGCCATTATCCAATCCGGATCTTGCAAGGCCTCGCATACCTTAAGAGGTTCAAAACGAGAGATAAACGAGTGATGCTTGCTAAAATTGGCTAAGTGATTTAGCTTTCTACGAGTGAGTACTCCCTTTGAAATGCTTCCAAGTATCTTGTTGACTTGCATCCCGCTTGCTTTTCTTGTAGCTTTAATGCTTCGTGTAATGCCCTTATAATCAACAAATTCGCCCTTTAGGCGTTCTAGTTCTTGTGGATCCACTTGACCTTGATCTTGAGGGATAGGTTCAACTTGTTCTTCTTCTTGAAAAAGGTCAAGAGGTTGACGGCTTGGAGTTTGTTCTTGGACATGATTCTCCTCTTGAAATGCTTGTTCAACTTGTGGTGTGGGTGGTGGTATGTCTTGAGATGAGGTTGACTCTTCTTGAGTTGACTAGGTTCCACTTGCGTTGAGCTAGGCTCCACTTGAGTTGAGTCACCTTCCATGAAGCTTGGGCTTGATCCTCCTCCATTACTAGCTTGATCTTGAGCTTGATGAGCCTCATAGGGCAAGATATGACCAATGCCCATTGCCTTTATGACTTGTGAAGGATCACCATCACCTACATCACTTGAAACAAATTGCTCCTTTTGGGAGCCGTTATTCTCATCGAAATCCACATCACAAGATTCTTCAATTTTTCCCGTGGAACTATTGTAGAATCTATAGGCGTGGGAATTCGATGCATATCCAACAAAAATACCATCAATGCTTCTAGATTCGAATTTACCGAGTCTCTCTTTCTTGTTCTTGACGAAGCACTTGCACCCAAAGACTTTGAAGTACATGAGGTTGGGCTTGTTCCCGGTGATAAGCTCGTAGGCGGTCTTGTTGTGGAAGGGGTGGAGAAAGAGCCGGTTCGTTGCATGAACCGCGGTGGCAACGGCTTCACCCCAAAAGTTGTAGGGTGACTTGAATTCATTCAACATAGTTCTTGCCATCTCGATGATTGTCCGGTTCTTCCTCTCCACAACACCATTTTGTTGGGGAGTGTATGGTGAGGAGAATTGGTGCTTGATGCCTTCCCACTCAACAAAGTCTTGCATGGTGTAGTTCTTGAATTCGGTACCATTGTCGGTTCGAATAGCCTTGATCTTCTCATCATATTGGCGTTGAGCTTGTTTGGCAAAGTCGATGAAGCATTTTTGGGTCTCATCCTTGGACTTGAGAAGGAATACCCAAGTGTACCTTGAGTAGTCATCCACAATCACAAGACCAAACTTCTTCCCGCCAAGAGTGTCATAGTTGGAAGGCCCAAAGAGATCCAAGTGAAGGAGCTCCAAAGGCCTATAGGTGGTGACGATGCTCTTGGAGGGGTGAGCCTTTCCCTTTTGCTTCCCGGCAATACATGCACTACACACACGATCTCTTTCAAAGTCAACATCGGTTAGTCCAATAACATGATCATCTTTTAGGAGTTGTTTAAGATTTCTCATGTTGACATGGCCTAGCCGGCGATGCCAAAGCCAACCCTTGTCAACCTTGGCCATTAGACACATTGAGAGAGGAGGGCTCTCTTGCGAGAAATCGGCCACATAAAGGCCGCCCTCAACATGTCCAACAAAGACCAATTCGAGATTATCACTCCTAAAGACCATCACCTTATGACGAGTAAAATAAGAATCATAACCAATGTTTGCAAGATTGTTAATGGAAAGCAAGTTGTAACCAAGGGATTCAACAAGCATGACATTCTCGAGAGACATGTCTTTCGTGATTGCCACCTTACCATAACCCAATACCTTTCCCTTTGAATTATCCCCAAATGTGATGTAGGAGGTGCGATTGACATCTTCAATGAATTGATCAAGCAACTCCTTTCCTCCGGTCATATGATGGGTGCATCCACTATCAAACACCCATTTTGGGCCACCGGAGGCATATCCCTACACACAATTAATTCTTGGATTTAGGAACCCATTGAGGAATGGGTCCCTTGGTGTTAGCAACAAGAGACTTGGGTACCCAAATAGAATACCACCTAAAAGCATTGCGGGGACCAATAAATTTAGCATACACATCCCCTTTCGTGCTCTTACATAGCACATAGGATGGGTTAGATTTTCCCGCAAAGTGATGGTTAGGATTGCCCCTCGTGGCATTCCCTTCCACCACAACCTTTTTGACTTTGTCAACCTCCTTGTGCCCTTCTTGCACAAAGTTCACCTTCTTGGGAGGATTGGCATTCTTCTTGTTGTTGTTCCTTGGGTTGTACCCAAGGCCTTGGTGTGGAGCTCTCATCTTTTGTTGAGCAAGAATCTCATTGAGACTCTTCTCACCTTGAGTGACTACGAGACGCTCCTTCTCAAGTTGTTCCTTCAACTTCTTATTTTCCTCAACACGTGAGGCTTGACCATTCAAGGGGTTAGAAGCACAAGAAATATTTTCAACATTAATGGGAGCACTTGAAGAGCCAAGAGACTTGTCATAAGTAGCCCGAAGTTGATCATACTTCTCCTCAAGATTCATGAATTCATCCTTGATAAGCTTGTGAGCTTTCTCAAGGTGTTCAAGGTCCTTAGTAAGAGAGGCATGAGCAACCTCAAGCTTTTTCTTAGATGCATCAAGGACTTGAGACATCTCAAGTGCTCTATCAATAGAATCAACATCTTTAACTTTGTCAAGTTCATAGGTTTCAATTTGTTGCGAGAGAGTAAAAGAGTTATGCTTCTCATTAGTGAGCTCTTGCTTAAGAAGATTGAATCTTCGTCTCCCATCTTCAATATGGGATTCAAGTTCCTCAATGGTATCGTCCCGTGAAGTGACGGTATCCATTAAGTACTCGAATTGAGCTCGAGCTTCACCACGTAGAGAGCACATAACTCTATGCAACACAATCATTTTAGCACTTCCATCCTCATCATTATTATCCACTTCAAGCGAAGATAAAGGTGGACAAGCATCAAGTAAGGAAGGTTTGGAAGGAGTAAGCACCTTAGCTCCCTTTGCCATGAGGCACATGGGAAGGGTCATGTTGGAGGAGGGGACATAGTCCTTGGTGTAATCGTACGAGAGTAGAGAGCCGGGTTCGGCACATGTCAACTCGGCCTCTTCATCTTGAGCACTCTCATCCTCCTTTACTACCCTTGCCATGAGACACTTGGGAAGGATCTTGGTGGTAGGAGCGTAGTCCTTGGTGTAGTCGTACGTGAATAGAGAGCCGGGTTCGGCGTGAGCCAAACCGGCTACTCCAACTTGAGCATCCTCCTCTTCCGTTTCATCATCGGACATGTACTCGGCACCAACAAAGGCCTTGGCTTCTCTTCTCTTGTTGAGAGGATTCGGAATGAGCTTCTTTCTTGCTCCTTTGTCATACTTGGGCTTGTCTTCTCTCTTCTCGTATGGGCACTTATCGGAGAAGTGCCCCGGTTGATCACAATTGTAACAATTCCTTTTTGGATCCTTCGAGTTCTTCATGAAAGATTTGCCCCACTTCTTTGTGAAGAAAGCAAGATCCACATCTAGCTCACTCGTTGAAGTCATCTCTACTTGTTCATCATGTTCTTCATCTTGTTCCTCTTCAAACACACGAATTCCCTTGGCCTTCAATGCAAGGTTGGGAGAGTTCATGGCACGGACGAGTTGCTTCGTTCGATTTCCTTGCTCCACCATACTTTGGTTTGCGGTGAAAAATGAGACTAGGTCATCCGGAGACATATCCTTCTTGGTGTCCAAGAATTGCATGATGAGAGCCATTTGCTTGTCGTCGGGAGCAACAATTTGAATAATCTTGTTCTTGATGAACTCATCATTCACATCGAACCCATCATTGTACTTCTCACAACCAAGACCTTGGATTCTCACACGAAGAACATCAAGTCTTGAGTAGGCATCCTTGAGATTCTCACCATCCATGATCACAAACAAATCCATCTCCCTCTTGGCACACTCATAGTTGGTCTTTTGAGTGAGGGATGTTCCTTCTTGAAGAATGATGATTCTATCCCATAAATCTTTGGCGGATTCAATGCGATGAACTTGATTGTAGAGGCCCTTAGGAAGAGCAACACGAATCTTGTCACGGGCCGTGGAGTTGAGTTGCCGAAGCACCCGCTCATGAGGCGACAAGCTACTTGGATCCTCAGGTAGATAGCCTTGCTCCACAATGTCCCAAAGCTCCTCGCACATGCTGCGAAGATAAGATTCCATAGAAGATTTCCAAAAGGAAAAGTGAGTTCCATCATATATGGGAGGTGGACCTCCGGGTATCATATGCGGCAATGTGATAGGTGGTGGAGTGTAGGTATTTCCAACAGAGTTATACAAGGGGTTCTCCTTAGGCTTAAGAGCATACAAGGGGTTCTCCTTAGGCTTAAGAGCAGTGCCTTCCTTAGGCCTCTTGTCGACACTATCGCTAATGTCGGAAAGAGGAGATAAGGCGGCCAATCTCTTCTCAACCTCGGTAGCCACAAGTGACTCAAATTTCTCGTTCATGCGATTGTTCATGGTTTCCATGATGGAAGCTTCGCGAGCGGCCCATCGCTTTTCGTCCTCCGTAAGATCACCCATCTCACTCTTTAGGCGGTGAAGCCCTTAAAAAGAGTCCTTGGCTCTGATACCAATTGAAAGGATAGAGATGGTAACCTAGAGGGGGGGTGAATAGGTTTCTACAAATTTTACTTTTCTTTTCACAAGTTTTAGGCTATGCGGATAAATGAAGTGTGCCTAACAACTAGGTGAAACAACCTATATGATGCAATTCAATACTTCAAGCACGAAGGCTATCACAAGAGTAATAACAATAATGAAAGAGCTCGGATAGAAATAACCGAGGCACGCGGAGACGAAGATGTAACCCGTGTTCCTTCTCTTGGGAGAGAAGTACGTCACGTTGGAGAGGTGCGGGATACCACGAAGGTTACCCGACGCCACGAAGGCTCACCTTCTTCTCCTTGAGCCTCTTCCACGAAGAAAGAGCTCAATCCACTATTGGTAGATCTTGAGGTGACCTCCGAACCTTTACAAACTTTCCCGAAGCACAATCCACAACCCGGAAGCTTCCGGGCGACCCTAGCCGCCTAGGGTTTCCCAACAAACCCAAGAGTAACAAGCAACTTGATGAACTCAAGGGGGAATCACTTTTGGCTCGGTGGAATCGAAGATCTAGACCTCCTCTTGGTTTTCCCAAAAGGGATTTGAGTTTGGTTGGAGGGCTAGAGAGATCTTGAAGCTTTTGTGGTCAACAACAATGGAAGAGAGAGAGCTTTGCCTTTTTCGTGTTTGGAGCTGGTTGACTTACCTCTTGAAGAAGAAGAGGTAGGCTTATATACTAGGCATTTAGGAATCTGACCGTTACACAGAAAACTGGGCAATCCGGTATGGATTCCGGAATTTTCCGGGTCTGGTACCGGATTCATCCGGAACTAATTCCGGGTCTGGTACCGGACGGATTCCGGGCTTAGCCAGAGGCTACTGGACTCGCCACGAGTTCACCCGGAATCCACCCGGTACTCACCCGTAATTCTTTCCGGGTCAATCCGGTGCCAGGTCCGGAATATTCCGGATTCTATACCGGATAGTCATTTTCTGCAAATGATCAATATTCCAAATGAATCGTATATCTTTCTCTCTTATTTTGTGTATGAATAGGATGGGTATTGGAACTGGGATGTATGGTATGTGATTAAGAGTTCATCCCCAAAGAGAACAAGAAGTTACCCCTCTTAATAGTGCGGTGATCCTATCGACTCAAAGAAGTAAAGAGAGAACATAAAACAAACCACCAGCACTTGATCATCCAAAAATGAGGGGTCTCCATCCAATGACCATCATCAACAACGGCGGACTAAAACCTGAGTATACACTTATAGATAATATTAGTCCTCCCTAAATCGGGTGTCATCTTAACCAAAATACAATTAGGGACTTGCCCTTTCACCTTCCTATGTGCCGCAACTCGCATCCTTCAAAGTTTCCCTCCATGATGTTGTAGAGGTCGTGGTAGAGCGTCATGTTATCTGCGATTGAGTCGCAGTCCTTCATTGTTTGAAGCACCACTAGTTTGGAATCGCCGTAAATCATTAGTCGAGTACACCCCATAGCTTTCTCCATGCGCATGCCGTGAATTAGCGCCTCGTATTCTGCTTCATTGTTTGATGGAAACTCGAATCCCATTTGCAACACGTAGCGTAGCTTGTCTCCTTTTGGTGAGATGAGCACCACTCCTGCTCCTGCTCCTTCGTTCTTCTTGGATCCATCAAAATACATCGTCCATGAATTAGAGACATCAGGTACTCCTGGAAGTTGGGCTTCGATCCACTCGGTATGGAAATCTGGCAGGACTTGTGCTTTGATGGCCTTCGGGTGCTCATACTTGATGCCCAGTGGTCCTAGCTCGATGAGCCATTTTGCTACTCGACCTGTTGCATTGGGGTTTGTGAGGACGTCCCCGATTGCCGACTTGTTGACCACGGTAATCGGGTAATCGGAGAAGTAGTGTGCGAGTTTCCTGGAGGTCATGAACACGGCGTACGCCAGTTTCTGGTATTGCGGGTAGCGTTGTTTGGATGGGGAGAGGACTTCACTTACGTAGTAGACTGGCCGCTGTATGCTCTGGCTATGCCCTTCTTCCATTCTGTCGACTACTAAAACTGTACTGACCACTCGATTGGTAGCAGAGACGTAAAGGTAGAGTGGTTCATTCTTTCTAGGTGCTACCAGAATCGGAGGGCTTGTGAGCATCTTTTTGAGGTCTTGAAGAGCTGCGTCTGCCTCGTCCGTCCACTCGAATTTTTCCGCCTTCTTCATCAGTTTGTAAAACGGGAGTGCTCTTTCTCCTAACTTACTGATGAACCTGCTGAGTGCTGCTATTCGACCAGCTAGCTGTTGCACTTCATGAAGCTTGGTGGGTCTCTTCATCGTGATTATGGCCTGAATCTTTTCGGGGTCTGCTTCGATTCCCCTTGCTGATACTAAATAACCGAGGAGCTGTCCAGCTGGCACACCAAAAGTACACTTCTTCGGGTTAAGTTTGATGTTGTATCGATTGAGGTTGTTGAACGTTTCTTGGAGGTCCTTGATCAGAGTATCCTCGTTTTGAGTTTTGACGACGATATCGTCTACATAAACTTGTACGTTCTTCCCAATTTGCTCGGCGAGGCAGTTTTGCATCATGCGCTGGTAAGTTGCACCCGCGTTTTTGAGACCAAACGGCATTGTCGTGTAGCAAAAGACTCCGAGTGGAGTTATGAACACTGTTTTCTCTTCATCTTCCTTTTTCATCCGGATCTGGTGATAACCAGAGTATGCATCCAAAAAGGACAATCGTGCGCACCCTGCCGTCGAGTCGATAATCTGGTCGATTCGAGGCAATGGGAAGTGGTCTTTCGGGCAGCATTTGTTCAGGGATGTGAAGTCCACGCACATTCGCTTTATTTCTAAGTTCTTTTTGTCGACCAACACGGGATTTGCTATCCAGTCTGCTTTTTTGAGTTCTCGAATGAATTTGGCTGCACGCAACCTGTCGACTTCTGCTTCGATTGCATCTCTTTTTGGATCAGAAAAACGGCGCATAGTTTGCTTGATTGGCTTGAAACCTGGTTTAATTTGTAAAGAGTGCTCGGCAAATTCCCTGGGAATACCTGGCATGTCAGATGGAGACCATGCAAATATTTCCCAGTTCTCACGGAGGAATTTGACGAGCGCGCTTTCCTATGCGATAGTTAGACTTGACGACACATTGACCGTCTTGGCGGGGTCAGTCGGGTGCACCTGGTGCTTCCTTGTGTCGTCTGTGGCACTGAATTCTCTGTCGGATGCCAGCCTCTTGTGTTCTGGTAGGAGCGTGCGATCATTGGTGATCTCAAGTTCTGCGAGTGTCTGCTCTATCCCGTACATCTCAAAGATTTTGCTGAAGTCTCGATCGCATGAATCCGATCTTTGGAAGTTTCCATTGACTGTGATCACTCCCTTTGGGCCTGGCATCTTGAGCTTGAGATAAGCGTAGTGTGGAACAGCCATGAATCTTGCGAACGTCGGACGCCCAAGTATAGCGTGATATTGTGACTTCCAGTCAACGACTTCGAACTCAATCGACTCGGTTTTGAAGTGTTCAGGGGTTCCGAATGTGACGTCGAGCTGGACTGTACCTTTCGGGTGTACTGCTCTACCTGGGACGATGCCATGGAAGGTGTTTGTCGATTCGGCAGGTTATCGACTGCCTTGTTCATCCTTCGCAGGGTATCTGTGAAGATTATGTTGAGGCCACTGCCTCCATCCATGAAGACCTTAGTCATGGCGTAGTTGCCAATTTGCGCATCGAGTACAAGGGCTGCGTGCCCTGGTCGGTATACTGCTGGCGGGTGATCCTCTCGGTTGAAGGTAATTGGAACTTCGGATCCTTTCAAGAATTCTGGAATAGCTGGTGGAGCCATGACCGCCATATTGACGTGTCGTGTGTGCAATTTCTGTTCTCGATTGGACGGTCGCCCTTTTTGGATCATGTTCACTTGGCCTCGAGTGGGAGGGTATTGCTGTTCCTCTCCCTGGGGTATTTGATGTATGGCTGCTGCCACTTGTGTTCCTCCGTTATGTTGTACGGGCACCATGTACACTGGCGCTGGTTGTATTTGCTGTTGTGCTGGATATGCCTGAGCAGGCTGTGCTTGCTGTGGAACAGAGTATGCTTGAGTATGCTGTACTTGCTGTGGCGCAGAATATACTTGAGCTTGTTGCACATGTTGCGGTGTAGAGTACGCTTGAGCTGGTACCGCTTGCGTGTGGGTTACTGCGATTGGCTGTGCTTGCGTCAATTGTGGTGGAGCGCGTCCTTCCTTTTGCAGGCGTAGTACGTATTCGATCGCCAATTGGTCGAATTCCCTGCAGTTCTTTAATGAATGATTAGCACGTAACCTACCGTCGTCTCCCTTGTATAGGTGAAATCTGCAGTAATCGTCCATCCGCTCTTCGAGTGATCGCTTTGGCTCTTTGTCTGTTCGTCTGCGCCATTCAGGCCTTCTGTAACTGTCTCGGTTGTCGCGTCCACGATAATTGTCACGGCGATCATCTGAGCGGCGATCTCGACTGTCTCTTCGGTCGTCTGTACGATGGTCTTGATTGTCTTGGTTATCTTCAGGATGTTTGACAGTTTGGTCTCGACTATCTCGCGGCTGGGCGAACCCTGCTCCTACGAAACTTGGCTTGTCATCATCATAGTGGCGATATTTGCGCTTGCGCCTTCAATCATCCCGATAGTTGTCTCTACGATCTCGATTATCTCTGTCAAGGTTGTCGTGTGATGGCGTAGGTTGATTGCCTCTTACTGAGTCTTCTCCGTTTGCCCACTTCGTTGCGATTGCCATGGGGGCTGCCATTGTTTTTGGGTCTTCTCGTCCGAGCATCTCCCTGAAATCTTTCCTCCACAAGCCTTCCTTGAAGGCGTCGATTGCCCTATCTTCTGATACATGTCCTATCGAGTTGCGGATGGTGGTCCATCGCCTTATATATGATCGCAACGACTCGTCCGGGCCTTGCTTACATGTTTTGAGTTCTTCAAATGTTTTGGGCCTGTCACATAAGGGTCCGAAGTATCTGACGAAATCATCGCGGAATTGCTCCCACGAGTCGTAATATGACTCGGGTAATGATTTGAGCCAATCGCAAGCTGCACCTTCCATCATGAGTTGTATGTACTGCATTGCTGTAGTTGTTGTGCCACGCTGACAGCCGACGGCTAATCTGTAATCTTCTAACCAGCCTGGGGGCTCCTGTTTGCAATTGAATTTTGGCGTTGCTGCGAGTGAGAACTTCTTGGGCATGCGAGCTTCCCGAATTCGTCGAGTGAAGCACAATGCTCCGCATGGCCCTATGTCTGCCCCTGAGTCAGAGCTACTGCTATATGACCTTCTAGATCGGCTCCTCCGATGGCGCGACCTTCTTCCGTCGCTTCTTCCCCTAGGGCTTCGACTGCGACGATCCCGATATGTTTCTCGTGCGGGTGTGGTTTGCGTTGGCTGTATGGCCTTTGTCGCAATCGCCAGTTGCTTGTATAGTTGAAGGTGATGATCTCTCTTTGGATCTCCCACTGGAGGTTCGATTGTTTTGAGGTAGTTGCCAATGTCATCAGTGCTCTAACTGGCTCAGTTGGTATGATCAGTCCTTCCCTATCCACTTCCATAAAAGCTGGGTCAAGGTTTCGAGTGATTGCAGCTCGATCCGCTTCACCCAGGTTGAGCCTTGGCCTATTTGCGGGATCGTGTCTCCCAGTAGAACTCATGGATAGTGCCTTTCGCCTGGCGCTTGATATGCTCGCCTGTTTTCTGCGTTCCTCGAGTGTAGCTCTGTAATTGTTCAGTCAAATATTTTCTTGCCAGTTGAAATATGCGTAAGTCATCTGTTCTTCTGGAGTTGCGTCGATTGGCATCATCGCGCAATTTTTTATGATTTGATCCACTTTCTCCGCTGTTTCAGCCGTGATGGTTAGGGTGGTCCTTCCGTCAGGCATGGTAACTGTGCATGGAAATTGTGTGGGTCAACGACATGCTGCTGCCGCGGATGTTTCTGCGGCGCTTGCGGTATACACCTGGTAAGGTATTACTTGGTTGGCGATCTCCACGCTGCTGACACGTACCATGGACTCGGCGTCTTCATCCAAACTCATGTCGGAGTTACTCGGTTTGCTGTTGGTTTTGCCGTAGTCGATCGTTGATTGTCTTGTCCAAGCTTCTGGTAATGCACGTGAAGATCTCGTGGTTGGCCTGCACCTTAGGGCCATTAAAGTCGGCTAGGTAAATGCTGTCATTGAGGTTTTCCTTGCTTTGCGGGAGGTTTGTGCAGTCGAAGTTGCCTTCGAGTGACTCAGCCGAGTTGTTTGGACGGAACACAGATTCGACTTCGCTTCCTCCAAAGTTTTTGGCCACTGCTTTGCGAAATTCTTCGTCGTCCATCGAAGTTGCAGAGTCACTTGGTGTTTGGATCGGTGCGATCTGTGATGATGTTGCTGCCGAGATTGAAGGTGTTGCGGATGCAGTCAACAGATTGTCAAGTATCTCCATGTCGATTGTGTCCAACAGATCCTGCACACCATCTTTATCAACGAAAAAATTTAAGTCACCAACAGTAACGTCCAAACCTGATTCTAGACTCTCGAAGGCCTGTTGAGCTTCGATTGAATGTGGTTTGAGCCTCCTTGGAGAAATTGGCGAGTGTTCGCTTTTTGAGTTTGCTCCAGTCGATGGGATCGGCGAGTTGCCGTCTGAAGTTATGATCGGCGATCCGCCGTTTGGGGAGGCGATCGGTGAATTACCGTGTGAAGGAGAGGTTGTCGAGTGACCACCTGATGATGAAACCGGCGAGGCCGTGAATCCAGCACTACCTCTTCCCACAGACGGCGCCAATTGACGAGGGGTGTCCTCGGCAAATCCCATGGTTAGGTACCTAGGGTTGATTATGTGGTAGAGAACGCGTAGTACTGGTAGACTCGACGGCTGACAAGCGAGAGTTTACCCAGGTTCGGGGCCCTCGATTGAGGTAAAACCCTTACTCCTGCTTGTCTGGATTTGATCTTGTGAATATGCGGTTACAGGGGTCCGGCGAGCTGTTTGTCTCGTCGGGATTGTGGTGGCTATGAATTGGTTGACCTAATCGGTTACCCTCCTGGCCTTTATATAGGAGGCCAGGTCCTGGATACGTAACCGACTAGGTTTACATATGGAAAGTTCTAACCGACTATGATTTATCTAATTTTAGGAAACTTCTCTTCGTCTGGCTTCTTTCTTCACGGGCTTCTTTAACTCTGGGCCTCTACTGGGCTTCGCCTGTACCAGGTACCTTCACGCCGGGGTACCCGAAGGGTATATCCATGTCACCCACCCAAGGAGGAAGCCGCCGCGGCGGCCCGAGTCGCCGTCGTCACCAGTGCCGACTCGGGCACAAGAGTGGCCTTGTCCGTGCCAGCTGGCATGGAGTCATCAATAGTGGCCCCCTCGTTCGGAGGGGGCACAATCACTTCATCGCCTCCGCCGGCAAAAGGCGGAGGAGTCGGCGCCCTTGCAACGGGCTCCGCGGCGCGCACAGCGGCTCCCGCCCGATGGGAGTCCACCTGCGCATCCTCCATGTCGCTGAGGGACGCGTCCTCAGCCTGTGACACTCGCACGGGTCAAATTCAAGATAACGACGCCAACGAAACTGTGGGCGTGGCTCAGCAACTGACCTTTCGCCCGCAGGCGGCAGAGACGAGGTACGGATCCCCCGGGAGCGAGGCGCAGGGGGCGAGTCGGCACGACTGTAACATCCCAAAATTATTATCAGGATTATATTCCAAAAATGAGGGCCAACAAAAACTTTTTGTTGTTTATTGAATGTTAATTGCTTCTGTTACTTGAGTTGTTGTTCTTGCTGTTTGTGTGAGTGTTTGCTCTAGTGAACACTAGTAATAAAGAAAGAAAACAAAAATACAAAATCAAAGCAAGAAAATAAAAGTGACAAGTTGTCACTTAAAAATCTCAAGTGACAAACTCAATTATTTTTCAAACCAAAGTCAGTGGAGATGTAATGTAAACACTCCCCATTTTATTCCTACCACTTTCCCCTCTCAAATATTATTTTTGAACTAGTTTTAAAATTCTAAAATAAAAACAAATTGAAATAAATCAAAATAACATAAACAAAGTACTATGAAAGAAAATGTTGCAAAACATTTTATTTTGCAATGCCAATTTTTGTGGAGCTTCTACATGTTATGGGGAGGCTCCACAATTATTTGCAATTTTTTCTAAAATGTTTAAGTGCCCTAATTAAATCCTAGAAAACCTTCTGGATTTAAAAAAGAAACTGGAAAATAAAAAGAAAAGAAGAAGCAGGGGGTTTCTGCAAAACCGTCGTCGACTTCAGCCCCGACGACCATCGCCGTGTCACCGCGACCGGGCTCGCTGTTTCCGCGCTCCCAGGCCCCCCTGGCCACGCTCTCCCTCGCTCCCGTGCCTCTGCAGCCGCGGCGCCGCAGAGGAGAGCAGTTACGCCGCCCCTCGCCTCGATTTCCCTCCAGCGTCGCCGTGGCGAGCTCGCCATCGTCGACCAAATTGGCCCAGCTCGCTGCTCCCCGACACGCCGCGCTTGGCCGAGATCTTCTAGAACACGTTCGGACCCCGGTGAACGCCTTGTCTCCACGTCCCTCGCACCGCCTCGTCGGATTGGGGAGAAATATCTCCGCCGTGCGCCATGGACGTCGCCGTGCACTCCGTCCACCGTACGCCGCATCCCGCACTATAAAACCACCCCAAGCCTCTCTGTGAACACCACACCACCCCACTCCCTCACTGCCCCCTCTCAATTTGCCGTGCACCGCCAGGAGGGCGTGCTGTGCCGTAGCCACTATCGCCGTCGAGGTCCGTCGTGGCCGCGACGCCACACTGCCCCATTCTCTTCTCTCTGGCTTCTACGCTCTTCCTTAGCATCACCGCACTCACCCCATCCCTTTTTCCCTTTGATCAGTGCCCAGACGCGGCCGTGGAACCTCGCCGGAGTTGCTGCCCGTGGCCGTGGAAGAGCGAGAGCGCGCCACCGACGAACCAGCCCACCCCAGCAAGTGTAACTCGGCCAGAAGCTTCAACCTCACCACGCCGTCGATCTGCATCATCTCCGCGACCTCCCGAGCCCCCTAGGTGAGAGATCCTTCCACCTCGCCGTCGCCGGCGCGGCAGCGCCGCCGATTTTTGGTCGCCGCCGATGCTGTGGATCGTGGACCGTTGGATCTCGATCCAACGGGCGCGTACCGCTTCGATTAGAACAGAGAAAGAGAGAGAGACTGACGGGCGGGCCCCGCTCGTCAGGTTTTAAATCATTTTCCCACGCGCTGTGTCGCTGCCATGTAGGCCCCGCTGGTCAGAGTTTTGAACATTATCCATAACTGGATTTTCTCTGTTTAAATTGAAAATGTGAAATCAGTACTGATATGAACTTTGAAATTCAATATCTCATGATTATGAATCCAAATAAATCAAACTCAACTGTTCTGAAAAGCCTATGAAATTGTTTAACCAACCCAATTGGTCTCATGTCATGTAATTAAATAGTTCAAAAGTATTGTTAAAAATACACAGAAGGTTTAAATTCTAAACTTGTTTGTTTCTGATGCTCTGTTAGTCCAAATAATTCCAAACCGTTTTGCTAGCTTAGTACTGCCTTGTGTTAGCTTCCCTAATTTTGGTAGAATTAATTAAGCAGTATTAATTGTTGACTTTAAGATAAACCCTTCTGGACTAAAACAAACAAATATATTTATTGGTTGACCCAAATGAGTTAGGACCAATTTTTTTAGCTCACATATAGCCATGTTTAGTTACCCCTAAAAGGGTTTAATTTTTGGAACAATAGAATTTAAATGGTAGGTAAAACTTGATTATTAAGCTACTGGTTCAAACCAATGTGTAGGTTGTCTTCTACACATCAGTAGCTTTCTATAGAAATTTAGTTTATTTTTTTGACCAACAGAACTCAAGTTGTGGATTAAAATGAATAACTAGTTTCTGCCATAATTTGGACTTAATCAAATAATGTTTAATTCAATTATTTGAAAACCAAATTGTGTGGTTTGATGTGTGCAGTAGCTAATTGTGATGTTGATGATTGTGTTGAGATGATTGCTTGTATAGCTTAGTGATTGTTTGCATTGTTGTTTTTATTAATTAGACGAGAACGTTGTCGGATATATCGAGGAAGGAGAGTTTGCTGAATTTGAAGAACAAGAGCAAGATCACTTTGCCAAGCAAGGCAAGCTATTCTCTGAGCTTGCACTACAACATATGCATCTACTTTCATAACATGTTTTACTCTCAAAGCAAGATTTACAAAACCCATTTCAAAAGTATATGGATATTATTTTGCCACCCTATGTAGTAGTTTATATAAAACTTTAGGATGGGAAAACAATGTTGTTTATTCAAAACTCCTTTGAAATTTCTTGTGAGTTTATGAACCGAGATGTCGGTGTTGGATGGAAAGTGGAAAAATGGTGATGTTTATGAAAAATGCACAGTGTCCTAGTACTATGGAAACCAATCCTACCCTGTGCGACCACATTTACCACATATGGGAAAAGGCGTAGTCATGTAGTTTGCTCTTATTAGTATGGGATACCTCATCGACGGAGATGACTCCGTTATGCATGAGGGGATGGTCCGAGGATCTACCCCCTGACCCGGGTCCTCACACAAGTTGGTGGGGAGGATAGAAGGTTCCACCATAAACCGCCGGACAAAACTATGAGTCCTCACACTTAGGGTTTCTGACGGGAAACCGGACTGGGTGTCGATGGAAAGTGTCATATGGGAAGGATCCTATACTAGCATGAGCAAATAAGAGGCTATGGCCGGCGGCTTACTTCGCATACACCTGGTATGGCGAGACGTGGCAGACACGATGAGTTGCCGGATGGATGTGGGTTAAAAGCGTGCTACCTCTGCAGAGTGTTAAAACTATTCGAATAGCCGAGTCCTCGGATATGGACAATTGGGAGACTGTCCTAAGACCTTGTGCAAGTTTTTAAAAGACTTTGAGTTTTAAAAGAAAAATGAAGTGGAGATGTTTCCTACACCTATACCAACGGATCGGTATGAGGTGGTTGGATGAAAGTGGACCATGACGGGCTATGGTCGGAAAAAGGAGAGTTTTGGAAAAACAGATGAAAATGGTGACTTCTTTAAAGATAGTTATAAAACTCTTCTTACCTTTTTCAATAAAGATATAGAGATGTTTTAAATAAGAAAAGTTGTCAACTAAAATAAAACTGGTGCATACTCATGTTGGGGTAGTTTGCGAGTACATTCAAATGTACTCATATTGGTTTCGTCCCTGGCTATTGACCTAGCCAGACTACGAGGAGGACACTACGCCGAGCAGGAGTATGGCGACTTCTACGCCAACTAAGGATCTCCACAAGTCAGCTGCCTGTCGGGTTGTCATCGTTAGAATATGATGTCTACTACGCCGTAGCTTCCGCTGATATATGGTTTGGCCCATGAAGGCACCTATGTAAGAACTTGGTCTAAATGACCATTTATGTAAGACTTTTATTCGGTACTGTAATGGATGTAAACTTTGGTATCCAATTCGGATTATGTGCAACGACAGACTGATCACGGGATCGTTGTGTTAAGCATAATCGGGTATTTCGGACAGCTAGTCCGGGGTCCCCACAGACTTGGTATCAGAGCCATCCTGACTTTAGGAAACCTTAGTTAGCATGGTCGTTTGTCAAATGTTACAAAAGATGAATTTCTAAAAAGAAAGGAATGAAGTATTTTTGAAAACTGCTTATCTCCAATCCTCTTACTTATGCAAAATTTTACTCTCATTAAATATTACATTTTCCTTATCCCTAAAATTTGTACACACCTCTCATTAAGCTTAAAATTTGACTCACTTGTTGCCCTACTATATTAAAATTTTGATACACTTGTCACCTAACTAACTTAAAATTTTGCTTAAAAATGTAGATGGCACTCCATTGGACCGAGTTCGTTCAGCTGGAGAAGGACAGCAAGCTGACGTTTGAGAGGGACTTGTTCGAGTTGACCAAGCTGTTAGGTCGCCCCGCTCCAGAGTTTGAGGGAGCTCAGATTGATGTTCACGGTGTCGGAAGGCTGAGCTGGCTCATCAGGTCGTCAGTTCGCAGGAACATCAAGTCTCCCAGTTCCAGGACACTCATCTTCACCACCAAGGAGGCCACCTGGGTTGATGGTCTCTGTACTGCTACACAGAGGATGCTAGCCCGACTTTGTGAGGAGCACAAGGCGGAGTTAGTAGACTCCCGTTTCCGGTTCTACGGGAGGCGCAACTGTGATGGACACCCTACTCCTTCACCTTACCACCCGATGTTTGGGAGCTACATCATGGACATGGAGATCTTACTTCAGTGCACTCAGGATGATCTGTTGCGCACTAGGATTCAGCTCCACTTTGACCGCGAGTCGCTCGTTGAGCTTCGCGAGAACGAGATGAAGCTGATGGTGGAGAAGGTTGCTCTTCTCAGGAAGAGGGCCCAGCTGAGGAAGACTATCGTGAAGCTCCGCACGAAGGTGGCAGAGCAGGACGGGCTGATTGAGGATCTAGAGCACCATACTGACGAGATGGAGGAGGAGGGCGAGGATCTCCGCAAGGAGAACGACGCTTTCCTCAGTGACGATGATGACTTCGTGGAGGAGATGGACTGTGAGGAGGAGGATGATGAGGAGGAGTTAGTTGACGAGGAGGAGGAGCCACTCGAGCCAGTTCTCGAGGACGAGGAGGAGGATCCCGAGGAGCCAGCCTACCAGTCAGATGCTGACGTGTTAGAGCTGGAGGTTCCACCTCAGTAGGCGAGTGACTTGATCACTACCGCAGGATTAGGTTGACCCCTATCTAGTCGAGTAGTAGTAGTGGTTCTTTTGGAAACCAGATGTTATGTATCCTAGATGTAAGGTGATGTTGTAAGCTTGAGTTGTAAGCTTGATGTTGATGTGAACTCCTTGATGTGTTGTTTGTGAAATATAAGTATGTTTGTCTTGTTTAAATCTGTGTGAACTATTTTCATATAAATCTTAATTAATCAACCACTTGAGAGATCGTCTTTTCCCTTAGTCGAACTTTTCTTGCCTTGTCTCTTATACCCGGTGTGCTTCAGGATGCCACCCCGTCGCAGCAATGCGGAAGGATCAGGATCAGCACCACCACCACCGGACCCAACCCCCACCCAACTTCTCGCACTTATCATGGAGGAGCGTGAAAATGCCCGGCAAGAGCGCCAAGCTCATCTCGCTGCCTTACAACAACTCGCAGCCGCTTATAACAACAACAACAATAACAACAACAACAACAACAACAACAATGGTGGCAATGGCAATGAGAACCAGCGATCTACCTTAGGCGATTTTCAGAAGACCAACCCACCCACCTACTCCAAGGGACTTCACCCACTAGAAGCCGATGATTGGCTTCGCACCATCGACAATAATCTGAAGTTGCTGCTGTGGGAGAAAATGAGAAAGTGTTGTATGCAACCCACTATCTCGCTGGACCTGCAAGAGCTTGGTGGGAAACTACCAAGACTCTCCAGCCAGCTGGTCATGTCATCAACTGGGCTGAGTTCCAGGAGAAGTTCCGCAAGAAGCATATTCCCAGTGGACTTATTGAGAGGAAGAAGGATGAGTTCCGCAAGCTGAGGCAGGGAAGTAGAGATGTGGTCGGTTATCTTGAGGAGTTTACCGACTTATCTCGGTATGCTCCTGATGACACCGACAAGGAAGAGAAGAAGATGGAGCGTTTCATGAGTGGACTCATGATGAACTTCAGTGTGCTTTGGTTATCCATGACTTCCGTGATCTGGAGTCACTTGTGGACAAAGCCATCCAGCTGGAGACCAAGCGCAAGTCGATGTATGAAGGTCGCAAGAGGAGGATGAATGCTCAGGAAGGTTCGAGCAGCCAGAAACCTCGTATCTTTCAGCAGAACACCAGGCCTGCCTATCGTCCACCCCAAGCTCCACGCCCCAATTACCCTAACCGCCCAAACAACTTCAACCGCCCCAATGACAATAACCGTCCCGGAGGAAACTTCAACAACTTCACCCGCAATCCCAATGTGATCTGCTTTGAATGCGGCAACAAGGGTCACTACTCCAAAGAATGTCCCAATCCCAAGAGGAATGTCCAGCGCCCCAATGCGCCGGCACAGAACAATGGTCAAGGCCGCAATGGAAATGGAAATGGCAAGAATGCCGCACCCGCGGAAATGCTGCTGTTGCCAAGGGTCGTCTGCACCACATCAATGCTGAAGAAGCTCAGGATGCTCCGGATGTTGTGCTGGGTACGTTCCTTGTCAACTCAGTACCTGCAACTGTTCTGTTTGATTCTGGTGCTACCCATTCATTTGTTACCCAAGAATTTGTTGCTAAGGGAGGTTTAGTTGAGCCTCTTACCCAAACCCATGGTCATCCAAATCCCAGAATCCACCGTAGAGACCAAGATGTTTTGCTCCGATGTACCCCTTGAGATCAAAGGAGAAAAGTTTCCAGTTAACTTAATTGTTCTGGGAACCCAAGGCATCGATGTTATACTCGGTATGAATTGGTTAGCCAAGTACCATGGTCGAATTGACTGTGCCAGAAGAGCTGTATCCATCACCACCGACAAAGAAGTAGAAGTGGAGTATGTGTCTGAAACTAGTCAACCTCACCCAGGCTGCCATGAGAGCATAGCTCGACCTGCCCTAGATGAGATCCGTGTTGTTCATCTGTTCAAGGATGTTTTCCCAGAAGAATTGCCTGGTATGCCGCCAGACCGGGAAATTGAGTTCATAATTGAGCTTATCCCAGGAACCCCCATATCCCAAAGCCTTATCGGATGAATCCGGAAGAACTGGTTGAGTTGAAGAAGCAGTTGGCAGATATGCTAAGCAAAGGTCTTGTCGCCCAAGCGCTTCACCATGGGGATCACCCATTATATTTGTGGACAAGAGAGACGGTACCACACGCCTGTGTGTGGATTATCGCAAGCTGAATGACGTGACCATTAAAAATAAGTACCCTCTTCCCAAGATCGAGGATCTGTTCGATCAAATGAACGGAGCCCGAGTCTTTTCAAAGATCGATCTTCGGACAGGATACCATCAGTTGAAGATCCGAGAGACAGATATTCCCAAGACCGCCTTCACCACTCGTTACGGTTTGTTTGAATACACCGTGATGTCTTTTGGTCTGACCAATGCCCCAGCCTATTTCATGAATCTCATGAACAAGATTTTCATGGAGTACCTCGACAAGTTCGTGGTAGTTTTCCTTGATGACATCCTTATTTATTCCAAGACCGAAGAAGAGCATGCTGAACACCTGCGTCTAGTTTTGGAGACCTCCGAGAGCACCAGCTGTATGCCAAGCTTAGCAAGTGTGAGTTTTGGCTCAGTGAAGTGGCATTTCTCGGACATATTGTATCCGCTGGAGGAATTTCTGTTGACCCTGAGAAGATACAAGCCATTCTTGACTGGTTATCCCCAACCAATGTTTTTGAAATCCGAAGCTTTCTCGGACTTGCCGGTTATTACCGCAAGTTCGTTGAAGGATTTTCCAGTATAGCCAAACCTCTGACCCAACTGTTGAAGAAGGACAAGAAATTTGAATGGACTCAGAAGTGTGAGGATAGTTTCCAAGAACTGAAGAAGAGACTAACCTCAGCCCCAATCCTGATCATGCCAGACGTCACCCAGAGTTTCGACGTGTATTGCGATGCATCACGCCTCGGACTTGGTTGCGTTCTGATGCAAGAAGGCAAAGTTGTGTCGTACCTGTCCCGGCAGTTGCGACCGCATGAAGAGAATTACCCAACCCATGACTTGGAGTTAGCTGCTGTTGTCTTGCTCTTAAAAGTGGCGTCCCTATCTTGCGGGACATCGCTGCGAGGTCTATACAGATCACAAAAGCTTGAAGTATATTTTCACCCAGAAAGATCTGAACCTGCGACAGAGGAGATGGATGGAATTAATCAAGGATTATGATATTGGAATCCATTATCACCCCGGAAAGGCTAATGTAGTTGCCGATGCCCTTAGTCGCAAACCTTGCACCCTGAATGCCCTGATCCAAGCCGAACAGCCAGCCTTGTTCAAAGACTTCCAAGATTTTGGACTAGAGCTTGTTAGCCATGGTTATCTCGCCAATTAGAGTTAACCCCAACCCTGATGGATCAAATCAAAGAAGCCCAAAAGGTCATGAAAGCATAGAGGGAATTAGGAAGAAAGCACCCGGTTTTACCGAAGATGCTGAAGGAGTGCTGAAATTCAATGACCGTATCTGTGTGCCCAATGTCACGGAACTTAAGGAGTTAATCCTGAAGGAGGCCCATGAGACCCCTTATTCAATCCACCCCGGCGGAACCAAAATGTACCAAGACCTTCGAGAAAGATTTTGGTGGCATGGAATGAAGCGAGAGATTGGTTCATTCGTAGCCAAGTGTGACATCTGCAGCGAGTCAAGGCTGAACATCAGCGACCCGCTGGATTGCTTCAACCTTTGAAAATTCCCGAGTGGAAGTGGGATGAGATTGGAATGGATTTTATTACCGGACTTCCAAGATCCAACCGAGGCCATGATTCAATCTGGGTCATCGTTGATCGACTGACCAAGGTTGCCCACTTTGTTCCTGTCAAGACCACTCATACCGGAGCTCAGTTAGCAGACCTGTATATTTCCAGAATAGTGAGCCTGCATGGTGTGCCTAAGAAGATTGTATCTGATAGAGGCACGCAATTCACCTCAAGATTCTGGAAATCCCTTCATGAAGCCCTCGGAACCAAGTTAGCCTTTAGCACAGCTTATCATCCCCAGACCGATGGCCAAACTGAGCGAGTGAACCAGATATTGGAGGACATGCTTCGCGCATGTGTTCTATCCTATGGTTCCAAGTGGGAAGATTGTCTTCCGTTTGCAGAGTTCTCGTACAACAACAGTTATCAGTCTAGTCTGCAAATGGCCCCTTTTGAAGCCCTTTACGGCAAGAAGTGTCGTACACCCCTGAATTGGTCCGATACCGGAGAGGCAAATTGTTCGGACCAGATACCCTCCGAAGCTGAAGAGCAAGTTCAGCTTATTCGTGAACGCCTCAAAACTGCCCAATCCCGTCAGAAGAGTTACGCTGACACCAAGCGCCGTGACCTCACTTCAGTCGGAGATTATGTTTATCTCCGAGTGACACCCCTCAAGGGAATGCAGCGTTTCCATGTCAAAGGAAAATTAGCGCCAAGGTATATTGGACCCTTCAAGGTCATTGCTCGTCGAGGAGAAGTATCCTATCAGCTGGAGTTACCCCAGGAGTTAGGAGATTATCATGATGTCTTCCACATTTCCTTGCTCCGGAAGTGTCTTGAAGTTCCTGACCAGCCTGATGTTTTCAAAAACATCGACCACCTCTCCATCGACCTGAACCAAGACCTGACTTATCGTGAGAGACCCCTCAAAATTCTCGAAGAAGATGTTCGTGTTACCCGAAGACGTGCGATCAAGTTTTACAAAGTCCAGTGGACTAACCACTCTGAAGAAGAAGCAACTTGGGAACGCGAAGATTATCTTAGAAGCGAATTCCCAGACCTCCTTAAAACCTAAGCCTAGCAAATCTCGGGACGAGATTTATTTTAAGGGGGGAAGGATTGTAACATCCCAAAATTATTATCAGGATTATATTCCAAAAATGAGAGCCAACAAAAACTTTTGTTGTTTATTGTATGTTAATTGCTTCTTGTTACTTGAGTTGTTGTTCTTGCTGTTTGTGTGAGTGTTTGCTCTAGTGAACACTAGTAAGAAAGAAAGAAAACAAAATAAAATCAAAGCAAGAAAATAAAAGTGACAAGTTGTCACAAAAATCTCAAGTGACAAACTCAATTATTTTCAAACCAAAGTCAGTGGAGTGTAATGTAAACACTCCCCATTTTGTTCCTACCACTTTCCCCTCTCAAATATTATTTTTGAACTAGTTTTAAAATTCTAAAATAAAAACAAATTGAAATAAATTAAAATAACATAAACAAAGTACTATGAAAGAAAATGTTGCAAAACATTTTATTTTGCAATGCCAATTTTTGTGGAGCTTCTACATGTTATGGGAGGCCCCACAATTTTTGCAAATTTTTCTAAAATGTTTAAGTGCCCTAATTAAATCCTAGAAAACCTTCTGGATTTAAAAAGAAACTGGAAAATAAAAAGAAAAGAAGAAGCAGGGGGTTTTCTGCAAAACCGTCGTCGACTTCAGCCCCGACGACCATCGCCGTGTCGCCGCGACCGTGCTCGCCGTTTCCGCGCTCCCCAGGCCCCCCTGGCCGCGCTCCCCCTCGCCCCGTGCCTCTGCAGCCGCGGCGCCGCAGAGGAGAGCAGTTACGCCGCCCCTCGCCTCGATTTCCCTCCAGCGTCGCCGTGGCGAGCTCGCCGTCGTCGACCAAATTGGCCCAGCTCGCTGCTCCCCGACACGCCGCGCTTGGCCGAGATCTTCTAGAACACGTCCGGACCCCGGTGAACGCCTTGTCTCCACGTCCCTCGCACCGCCGCGTCGGATTGGGGAGAAATATCTCCGCCGTGCGCCATGGACGTCGCCGTGCACTCCGTCCACCGTACGCCGCATCCCGCGCTATAAAACCACCCCAAGCCCTCTGTGAACACCACACCACCCCACTCCCTCACTGCCCCCTCTCAATTCCCGTGCACCGCCAGGAGGGCGTGCTGTGCCGTAGCCACTGCCGCCGTCGAGGTCCGTCGTGGCCGCGACGCCACACTGCCCCATTCTCTTCTCTCTGGCCTCTAGCTCTTCCTTAGCATCACCGCACTCACCCCATCCCTTTTTCCCTTTGATCAGTGCCCAGACGCGGCCGTGGAACCTCGCCGGAGTTGCTGCCGTGGCCGTGGAAAGCGAGAGCGCGCCGCCGACGAACCAGCCCACCCCAGCAAGTGTAACTCGGCCAGAAGCTTCCACCTCACCACCGCCGTCGATCTGCATCATCTCCGCGACCTCCCGAGCCCTCTAGGTGAGAGATCCTTCCACCTCGCCGTCGCCGGCGCGGCAGCGCCGCTGATTTTTGGTCGCCGCCGATGCTGTGGATCGTGGACCCTCGATCCAACGGGCGTACCGCTTCGATTAGAAAGAGAAAGAGAGAGAGACTGACGGGCGGGCCCCGCTCGTCAGGTTTTAAATCATTTTCCCGCGCGCGCTGTGTCGCTGCCATGTAGGCCCCGCTGGTCAGAGTTTTGAACATTATCCATAACTGGATTTTCGTTTAAATTGAAAATGTGAAATCAGTACTGATATGAACTTTGAAATTCAATATCTGATTTAGGAATCCAAATAAATCAAACTCAACTGTTCTGAAAGCTTATGAAATTGTTTAACCAACCAATTGGTCTCATGTCATTTAATTAAATAGTTAAAAAGTATTGTTAAAATACCACAGAAGGTTTAAATTCTAAACTTGTTTGTTTCTGATGCTCTGTTAGTCCAAATAATTCCAAACCATTTTGCTAGCTTAGTACTGCCTTGTGTTAGCTTCCCTAATTTTGGTAGAATTAATTAAGCAGTATTAATTGTTGACTTTAAGATAAACCCTTCTGGACTAAAACAAACAAATATATTTATTGGTTGACCCAAATGAGTTAGGACCAATTTTGTTAGCTCACATATAGCCATGTTTAGTTACCCTAAAAGGGTTTAATTTTTGGAACAATAGAATTTAATGGTAGGTAAAACTTGATTATTAAGCTACTGGGTTCAAACCAATGTGTAGGGAGTTTGGTAACTCCAAATGATCCAATTCAAATTGGGTTGTCTTCTACACATCAGTAGCTTTCTATAGAATTTAGTTTGTATTTTTGTGACCAACAGAACTCAAGTTGTGGAATTAAACATGAATAACTAGTTTCTGCCATAATTTGGACTTAATCAAATAATGTTTAATTCAATTATTTGAAAACAAATTGTGTGGTTTGATGTGTGCAGTAGCTAATTGTGATGTTGTGATTGTTGTGTTGAGATGATTGCTTGTATAGCTTAGTGATTGTTTGCATTGTTGTTTATTAATTAGACGAGAACGTTGTCGGATATATCGAGGAAGGAGAGTTTGCTGAATTTGAAGAACAAGAGCAAGATCACTTTGCCAAGCAAGGCAAGCTATTCTCTGAGCTTGCACTACAAACATATGCATCTACTTTCATAACATGTTTTATTCTCAAAGCAAGATTTATAAAACCCATTTCAAAAGTATATGGATATTATTTTGCCACCCTATGTAGTAGTTTATATAAAACTTTAGGATGGGAAACAATGTTGTTTATTCAAAACTCCTTTGAAATTTCTTGTGAGTTTATGAAATGCCGAGATGTCGGTGTTGGAGTGGAAAAGTGGAAAAATGGTGATGTTTATGAAAAATGCACAGTGTCCTAGTACTATGGAAACCAATCCTACCCTGTGCGACCACATTTACCACATATGGGAAAAGGCGTAGTCATGTAGTTTGCTCTTATTAGTATGGGATACCTCATCGACGGAGATGACTCCGTTATGCATGAGGGGATGGTCCGAGGATCTACCCCCTGACCCGGGTCCTCACACAAGTTGGTGGGGAGGATAACCATAAACCGCCGGACAAAACTATGAGTCCTCACACTTAGGGTTTCTGACGGGAAACCGGACTGGGTGTCGATGGAAAGTGTCATATGGGAAGGATCCTATACTAGCATGAGCAAATAAGAGGCTATGGCCGGCGGCTTACTTCGCATACACCTGGTATGGCGAGACGTGGCAGACACGATGAGTTGCCGGATGGATGTGGGTTAAAAGCGTGCTACCTCTGCAGAGTGTTTAAAACTATTCGAATAGCCGAGTCCTCGGATATGGACAATTGGGAGACTGTCCTAAGACCTTGTGCAAGTTTTTAAAAGACTTTGAGTTTTAAAAGAAAAATGAAGTGGAGATTGTTTCCTACACCTATACCAACGGATCGGTATGAGGGGTTGGATGAAAGTGGACCATGACGGGCTATGGTCGGAAAAAGGGGGAGTTTTGGAAAAACAGATGAAAATGGTGACTTCTTTAAAGATAGTTATAAAACTCTTCTTACCTTTTTCAATAAAGATATAAAGATGTTTTAAATAAGAAAAGTTGTCAACCAAAATAAAACTGGTGCATACTCATGTTGGGGTAGTTTGCGAGTACATTCAAATGTACTCATATTGGTTTCGTCCCTGGCTATTGACCTAGCCAGACTACGAGGAGGAACACTACGCCGAGCAGGAGTATGGCGACTTCTACGCCAACTAAGGATCTCCACAAGTCAGCTGCCTGTCGGGTTGTCGTCGTTAGAATATGATGTCTACTACGCCGTAGCTTCCGCTGTTATATCCGGTTTGGCCCATGAAGGCACCTATGTAAGAACTTGGTCTAAATGACCATTTGTGTAAGACTTTTAATTCGGTATTGTAATGGATGTAAACTTTGGTATCCAATTCGGATTATGTGCAACGACAGACTGATCACGGGATCGTTGTGTTAAGCATAATCGGGTATTTCGGACAGCTAGTCCGGGGTCCCCACAACGACCCCTCGCAGGGTTGTCCTGCAAGGCCTTTTGTCGCCGCTCGGCAACAACGGTGCGCTGCGCGGCGGCTGCCACCGATCGCTCTGGTGGCGGCGGTGTCGAGCTCACCTACCTCGAGCGCTTGGACTGGGGCCTGGCATCCTCAGACGCGGGCCTGCGCCTCCGCCGGATGCGAAGCGGCTGATCGTCTTCATCTTCATCGTCAAGCGCCGGGTTCTTGGACCCGTCGCGTTCTTCTCTTCCTTCTCCTTCCTCGCCCTCAGACAAGATAGGGATCGGATGGAGGGAGGAGAAGGAGGCCATGTTGGTGTTGTCGCCCTTGTCGTCGGAGTCACGCTCGACAACGTCGTTAGGGCCGGCAAGCACCACAGGAGCGTCACCACGGATCGAAGGCAAACCGATGAGCGACCGAAACTCCTGAACTCAGCAAGCAGGAGAAGATCGGTATATAACAAACAAGAAAAGGAAAGCGAGGTGAATCGTCAAGTAAAAGGACTCACCTTTGGAGCCGGATGCTTGGCGTTGAAGGCCTCCAAGCCGCCCACGTCCCACTCAGGCGCCGGGTGGATGGTAATCCGCTTCATCCGGTGCGTGAACTGCTCCACCGTCTGGAATCGCGACGGGTCGTGGCGCTGCGGGTCCTTCAGCCCCGTGTACTCGCACATCAGCGAGGGGCGATGCTAAAGGGGCGCGATCTTCTTTTTCACCCAGGAGGCGATAAGGTTGAGACCCGTCAGCCCCTGGGACTTCAGCTCTTGGAGCCGCGCCATCAGCCGATGCACCATGGGCAAGTCGGCGTCCTGCGGCAGCTCCTGAAGATTGCGGGGACGGCTCGGCGAGGGAGAAAACGGGGGAACGCCGATCTCGCTATTGGGCGCCGGCTCCCGCATGTAGAAGCCGGTCTTCCTCCAGTACACCTTGGGGGAGAAAGCCCAGATCCAAATAATCCACGTCGCCGCGGACTTGGAAGTTGAGGCCGCCACAAGGCGGCATATCGCCGCCCTTCCCCAACTTGCCGTGGAAGATCCATAGCCATAGTGGGAAGAAGGCGGTGCACCCGAAGTAGCCCTCGCACAGGGCCACGAAGCAGGCGAGGTGGAGAATGGAGTTGGGTGTCAGGTCGTGCACCTGCAACCCGTAGAAGTCGAGGAAGCGCCGGAAGAACTCCGACGTGGGGAACCCAAGCCCGTGCTCGAGGAACGCGAGGAAGACGACGAACTCGCCCGACGACGGCCGCGGACGCGGATCCGCGGTGGCGATGCGCCACCGACCCTCCGACGCCGGCGGCAACAAGCCCTCGCTGGCGGCCTGCTCCAGCGCCTGCGCCGTCACCGAGGATCGCTCCCACTGGGTCCTTGGCGCCACCATCTTGGCCGCGTGGGAGAGGGAGGAACAGGAGTGCCCGATGGCGGCAATAGCGAAGTTACGCGGTGCTCGGGCGTGAGCAGCTTTGAGCAGAAGGAGCGGCGAGCGCGAGAAGGGAGAGGAGTGGAGTGCGTACCTCTCAGCCGCACTCCCTCGCCTCCTAAATAGGCTTCGTGAGTGGAGCCGTTACCGCAGTAAATGGATCCACCCACGTCCCGCATTAATCGCCACGTCGCGCGACGCCTCGGTTCCTGCACGATGCCTCGGTTTCTGCGGGAACGTGCCGGAAAGCTTGGCCCAGATTTGGCCACGTCGCCCTGTCACAACTCTTCTGACCGTTGGATCAGGCGTGTGCGGGTCAAAAACATCATCATTGCCACTGCTCCATCCCGAGGTGGAGGCAGTCGATACACCGTCAAGTCCCATCAATCGACTCGGCGTCAGATGGACAAACACTACAAGACAAGCGGTCAAAGATGCCGCGACGTCAGCCGGGGAATACGAGGCGATAACCCGCACGGAGGCGAGTCGGTATGGCCAACGTCCCAACGGGCACAAGCCGGCATCAAACAAAACTTGAGTCAGACCGGACGTTGACACGCCAAAATCCACCACTCCGAGCCTTTGTTCTCTCTTTGTTTCAGGAGTTCGTTCACCGACACGACCCGGCAGCTCGCAAGACGAAGGCCAAGCCGGAGACGAGTCCATGACGAACTTGGGGGCTAATGAAGGGAGGATGCCCAATCGGGTAGGCCCAGGACCCCGAGTCGGCTCACAAGGCCGGGTGGCCCAAAGCCCACCCGGAGAGCATCTTCCAGGATACCGGGGCCCCGAGGATCCCGGTACGACGGCTCGGGAAGGCGGCAGCGGATATCTCCGAATCAGTTTATGATATGCGTATCCCGAAGAGTGCGCCTCAAGCAGCCGCACTTATAGGCAGGATAGCTAGCGCCGCCAGCGGCACCCGTCATTTTCCCTGTAAACCCTAGCCGGCTCCCTATATAAAGCCGGCAAGGTGTAACCCTAGAGGCAGACTCATCTCATTCCATAGCCTTCGGAGCACCCGCAAGGTCTGTTGCGCACACCATTGTACACCCTATTTAGATCCAATACATACAAGCAGGAGTAGGTCTTTACCTCATACAGAGGGGCCGAATCTGGGTAACTCTGCGTGTGCTACCTCTTCGTGAATCCTACATCGGCTGGCTCACACCCGAGTTAAGCCACCCCTATGACATCTGCCGTGATTAACCCACGACAGTAATCAGGGACATGACACAAGGGGGACTTGATGATAACTCGTGAAAGCAAACTGAAAATTTAATTACAAAACTTATGGTATTTCATCAAGCGGTGTTCCAAATATACTATCAAACACAAAGAATGCTTAACATCGTGGGACACTCAGGTATTAAGGTGAATGTAAGGAGGTTGATCGAGAATGGCCTAGCGGTGGGCTCTCAACTCAAGCATAGAAGAACAGATGATGGCATTGAGCCATTTGTGTGCGGCAGAGAAGATACGTTGGTATATCGTTTCTGGTCGTGTGTTTATTCAACTCTGGAGTGGAACCAACCGAGGGAATCCTTAGGCGTGAAGATAGAGTGCCTACATAAGAGGTTCTGGCTCCATACGGAGCTCAACGGTTGACTGTTGGATTAGATTGGAAAGATGTGCAGTGCAACGGACCAAGTGGCACTGACGATGACGACGATGATGATCTAAAAAAAAAATCTTTGGCAAGCTAGGAATGAAGCATGGGAGGTAAAACTGATAGCAGAACCTGTGAACAACTGAACGTCTCCAGAAAGCCTGTCGCTGTTTCTTCTGACTCACTACAACACGGTAAACCTTTTGGGGCACTTTTAAAACTGCCCTTAAAGTTTCTAATTAGAGGCATTTTGTCAAATTGCCGCAATAGATATGATATTTTGAGGTAGTTTGGTAAAGTGCCCATAAAGGTCATAGTTATTAGGGCACTTTGATATTGTGTCTCTAAATTTTATACCTATTGAGGCACTTAGATAAAGTGCCCCTAAAGTTAATAGCTATAGAGGCATTTTAGCAAAATGCCCCTAAAAGTCAAAAGCATCCCAAACATAAGAAACAGCGCAACACGCACAATACGTTCCTGGCAATCCATCCAGCGATTTGTGTGCTTCGGCCAGATTGGATCTGGTAATCGTGTTTGGCTGTTGAGTACGTGCGTACTTGGGTAGCTAGCTTAAATTGTTAAACGTGTGCATCACTGCATCTCGCCTGAGAGCTGGCTGTGGGTGTGCGTCTTTCGTCGCCCGCCTTCATCGCCGACTCACCGGAAGCACTCGGCGGCACCGTCTATGCCGTGGTCGAAGAACTTCTTGGTGCCGGTTCGCGCGTTGACTCACAAAGGGTACTTTGAATTTTAAATCGTAGTTTGAGCTACAAAAGAGTTGAATTTTGAATTTTGTCCAGGCAGTGCAAAATAATTGTTCACGAGTTTTAAACGTTTCAGCCCAAAATAAATAAATCTCGACAGCTTTCAAACAAAGCTCTACAATAAGACAAAAACAACGCAACCTGGAGCGTTCCCTTCCCCGTCCACAGTAACGAAGGGCGATATTTGGATCTTCTCGTTCGCCTCACCGCCGCGCCGTCGATCCGCGTGATTCCCCGCCCTCCGGCGGCCGCTCCGGCGGCGGGAGGACGGGGAATCACCGGATCTGTGCATAGCTATGTAGGGGTGAGTGGGTGTCCTGCCGGCATCGCCATGGAGGAAGGGGCGGAGCTGGTGGTGTTTTTGCAGGTGGAAGCCTTCTTCTCCGTCGCCGACGCTTCTCGGAGTTCCGGCGACGACCTTCTGCCGCGCCCGCGCTCGCAACTCGCTGGAGTTGTTGTGCGCGGCTTCCCCTTCGTCGGAGGCCGCGGGACGGCGGATCCGGCGTCGACGTCTTTTGTGCAGGTGGTTGGAGGATTCAGCGAGAGGTCGGCGGACTCTGATGGTGTAGGTCTGCTGCGGCGGCCGGCGATCGGCGACTTCCCGTCCGCTCGGGGAAGCTCTTGTTCCAAGGTCATGGAGAGCTGCAGCGGCGGCGCGCCACCGACGGCGCCTAGGAGGAAGACGAGCTCGACTTTGCAGGAGGGTTGGACTGTAATTTTGTTTCTCTTGAGGACCTTTCTGTAATTTGCTGAATTTCTTTTCAGCCCTTGTACTCGCAAAAAAAAAAAAAAAAAAAAAGCTCTACAATAAGACATTTCTTTTTCAACCCCCAATATAAATAAATTTCGAAAGCGTTCAAACAAAGCTCTACAATAAGACATTTATTTTTCAACCCTCCATTTTTATATTGATACGTCTGTCCCAGATCTTATATTTCACTTTTTGGTTCTTTCAAATTTTGTTTATCATCTAGTCTAATTAATTGGTTCGAATAAAAATGTACACGTCATTCAAACTTTATTCCTATTTAATTTTAGCAGTTTAACTCTTTTTTCATTACCCATTAAAAGCAATTGCTGCTCAAGTTTAATAAATGTCCGGGCGTACTGAATAATTGTTCACAGGGTTGAAAAATAATCGCACATGCGGTGCAAAAGTATTTGGTCATCGTACCTAAAAACGATTGTGTCACATGGTTGTAAAATAATTTTTGTACGAATAAAACATTCCAGTTAAATTGTTCACAAGGAATCAAAAATTCTTGCTACATAACTCTTCTTTTGGGAACTTCATATGACTTATTTTCGTTCATTCATTTTTTAAAATGTTTATTTTTGGCGAAAAATGATCTCGATTTTGTTATCCTTTTTAGGTCTCCAAAAAATCTGAAAAAAACATACAAGTATATATACACGTCTACTGTGTACAACCAAATTTGAATCGAAATGTTTATTGTTTTACCTTTAGAACTGATATAAAGGGCTGGGCATATATTTATATTTCAACAGTTTTTACCGGTAAGTCTTCGGATCGGCTATCAAGTACTCTACAACCTTTGGTTGTCTTCTCAGCGTCATAAAAACTTTTCTCTCGATTTTGATATCCAGACGGTGTGCCCATCTTTCTATTAGAGCCTGGGCGGCATGAACTCTATAAGCTCGTATAAGCTTGACCTAATGTTGTGTCAATAAAAGCTGACTATATAAATAAAACAGTTCCTTTGAATATGTGGTAATCAGGGACATGACACAAGGGGGAACTTGATGATAACTCGTGAAAGCAAATTGAAAATTTAATTACAAAACTTATGGTATTTCATCGAGCGGTGTTCAAAATATACTATCAAACACAAATAATGGTTGAGGTGCCAAAGAAAATTAAGGTGAATGTATGGAGGTTGATCGAGAATGGCCTAGCGGTGGGCTCTCAACTCAAGCATAGAAAAACAGATGATGGCATTGAGCCATTTGTGTGCGGCAGAGAAGATACGTTGGTATATCGTTTCTGGTCGTGTGTTTATTCAACTCTGGCGTGGAACCAACCGAGGGAATCCTTAGGCGTGAAGATAGAGTGCCTACATAAGAGGTTCTGGAACCATACCAAGCTCAACGGTTGGCTGCTGTATTAGATTGGAAAGATGTGCAACGGACCAAGTAGCACTGACGATGACGATCTCAAAAAAAAAAAAAAACTTTGGCAAGCTAGGAATGACGCATGGGAGGTAAAACTGATAGCAGAACCTGTGAACGTCTCCAGAAAGCCAGTCGCCGTTTCTTCTGACTGAAGCGAGTCAACGCTACCTCATCTCCGGCTGTCGTCCTGATCCTCCATATCAGTCGTCGGAATTTGTCCGTACTATAAACAGCCTCGGCAACACACCCTCCGGTCACAATGCTTTCCAGCTCCAACCGCTGCTCGCGCGCCGACGGCATGGCGGGAGAAGATGACGACATCGCCGTCGCGGCGGTGGACCACCGCGGCCGGCCCGCCTCCCGCGCCTCCACCGGCCGCTGGAGGTCGGCGCTCTTCATCATAGGCAAGTGCATATATACGCAGTTTACTAGCTTTGGCTCAATGGATGCGCGATAATTTTGTCTGATTAATTTGGTGTTGTTTGATGGAAGCAGCGGTGGAGATTGCGGAGCGTTTCTCGTTCTACGGCGTGTCGGCGAACCTGATCAGCTACCTGACGGGGCCGCTAGGCGAGGGGCTCGCCAAGGCCGCGTCCGCCATCAACCTCTGGAACGGCGTGGCGCAGCTGCTGCCGCTGCTCGGCGCCGCCCTCGCCGACTCCTGGCTCGGCCGCTACCGCACCATCCTGCTCGCCTCCCTGCTCTACATCCTGGTACGTAAATCTAGCTTATCCAAATCCGCTCTGCACGTTGTATGTTCATCTTTCTTTGCCTGAAAACAAGCTATCACCGTCATTTCCACGTTCACGAGTCCGGGATAGCGCTTGAAACTGACGTGCTTGAACGGGTCGTGGCTATGCTACTTTTCGTGGCTAGAGATATTTTAACCCTGCTTGCTAGGCTCCAGCTTACGGCAATTGGACTTGATGATGTAGCTGGATTTAAAATATGCAGAATTATTAGAATTGTTGAGATTGGCCGAGTTGTCACATCTGAGATTTGGCTAGTTAGAGCAATAGGGTGACATAGGCTACAAGAGATGTCCATATATATATCCGATTTTTACTTTTTTTTTAGATAAAAAATGTATATTAATATCGCGGAGATACAAATTTGCACCCAGCCTCTGCAGCAACGCAATAGCCAAATCCATTACAGATGCACACAGCCGAAAGACAATAAGAAGAAGAAATAAAAAGAAAGTCCCGCTACAGAGTTACAGTCCTTGCAGCAGCCGTACAACCACCACCAAGACAACACCTGATGTCCAAATCTTCAAAAGCAAATTCTTCAAGAAGAACAGTGCCAGACATAATCAATTAAGGCCAGACCTTGGGTTTTCACCCTGAATATAATAGTCCCCGCTCTCAAAACAATGTCTTCAGCAAGAGCATTGTCAGGCACAACCAATTAAGGACAGGCCTTGAATTTTCACCGTGAAAGGTAGGACTTTGAACTTCACCTGTGATGTTGCCCCCACTAACATGCCGCTGCTCCGCCTCCTGCAACTCCAAGCAAGTTTCTCATCGCCGCAGAGCCTCCAATCGACATTTGCTAGTCCTTTAATCTCAGCTTTCATGACATTCCCCGCATCTGACTACACCATGGATTTGCCCATGATGGCACAGAAGCAGAGCTTCACACCGCTCCCTCCGGCGCGACCGAATCCCTCCGCTGCAGCAATCACTGGGAATTAGCCCATGAAAGATCACCGGTGGAGCCTTCCGAAACTCGACACTCTTGCCAGATCAAGGTACCGGCGTCAAGCAGATCTTCGTCTTCTCGCGATTTGGAACCCTAGGACCACCACCTTATTCTCCCAGCTCCGAGCCCACAGCCCCCACGCCGTCGGCCGGCTCCTGGCGATCAGAACGAGTGGGTCAACTCCGGCTCAAATCGAGCCATGGTAGGCCCCCAGGTCGAGCGGCGATCAGGAAGCAGCAACCCGTGCCGCCGCCCCTGGACCGCGCCCGCCCTGCCCTCGCGCCTCCGCCTCCCTGCAGCTTGCCGGCAAGCGCCGCCCATGGCGGACGCCGCCGGGTCTCCACCTGCGCTGCCTAGAGTCGGCCCCCCACGCGAAGGGAGCACGACGGGCCGCGCCACCCCGCCCGCCGCGTCGAAGGATAGGCGTGGCCGCCACCGCCTGCGCCGGCGCCGGCGGCAGCGGCCGGAGGGAGATGGCGGGCGGCGCTGCTCTTCGGTGGTGAGGGGCGCCTCCGGATCCGATTTTTACTTAGTTGGAGAATAGAGAAAATGAGAGAATAGAAGCGGGTTGTAAACTTATACCCAGCTTTGTTTAAACTCCAGCACTCTTTGTGAGATAATTAGGTGAGCCACATATTAATGTATTGCCAATAAATATGCTATAGCAATCGTATGAGTGGACTATTATATTGACTATATGTGACCTGAGAACTCTATATGATCAGTTATGGAACGTACTAGTAACCATAGTCTTACTAGGACAGTTGGTTAGTTGAGACTTGAGAGTGCATGCACATGCAGACTCCACATGAATAAATAACTCACCGCGACATTTCGACGAACTCCGATGAGTAGCTGTAGTGTTTAGAGTTATTATTCTTGGAGAGAAGCCAGGCCTCAAGGATTTGGAGGCAGGCCCATTAACAAGTACCAATTATCTTTTTTATTTCGAAATATATATATGTGAAAGAATAGTTTTTTACAAAACATATTTGGAAAGTTGAGAAAAGCTATCCATAGTGTTCTAAGAAACTAGAACGACACCCCGCGCGTTGCAACGGGTATCTTTTAAGAAATTTAATAAAACACATGAAATCTGAAGTTGACTAAAGACATATGTAAGATTTAGTTAATCATGACAGACAGGAGGCTAAGAAATTTATACATCGAATGTATGTGTGGTTTATAATTTAAAGATCATTATAATTTAGGGGTTTATCTGATTGATATAGATAAGACTAATCAACGGGTTGAAGAAATGGATGTTGTTGATGGCTTGTATGAAGATGACACACATAATATTTTTAGAAACCTTTTGAGTTAATACATCTAGAAAGTCCATAATTTCGAATAACAGCTATATGATTTTCATCATTGAAAATAATTGGCAAAATATTCACGGGCAAAACTAATTCCGGTGGTTCTACTTGCACACGTGTAAGTACATAGCAACATGGTGTGATCTTATTATTCGAACATAAAAAATAATGATGTGGACAATTTGATGGGCTAAAAAAAGTATGTGGATGCTTGCATGTAGAGATAGAAAATATTAGTAAATGTTAGCGTGATGACATGGACAATTGATTGGCTAAAAGAGCAAGTGATGTGGATAGTTTTCATGTGGAGATAGAAAATATTAATTACAATTAGTGGGGTTTTGCTTTATAATAAGCATAGATAATTGAGAAGGTTTTTAAAAAATGTTCGTATTGCTCACAAATTGTTGGCAACGTAGAAAAAGCAGTTTAGATTTAAACTAGAGTTTTTCTATGGAAGGATTAGGGTTATTTTCTTTAGATAGGAGGGGAGGGGTGGGTGTTGGGGGGGGGGGGGGGGGGGGGGGAGTTTAGAGTGACCCGTTAGTTGCTTCTTTCTCTCTATTGTGACATATGGCGAGTGACATATTTGACAAGTGTTGCAATGGTATAATTTTGGTGGGATTTCCGTGCAAGCGGTTGTACAGAGGTTGTACGTGTATTTATTTCCGAGATCCAAACTTAAAATATAATATACTTACAACATTCTTCCGAACTAAACCGTTTTTACCATTAAGTTACTCGCGTCAAGCTCCTCAAAATTAGATTCCATATTGATAGTTTCGATTACTTTCATTTTTTACTTTCAAAATTAGTACATTCAGTGTACTAGTAGTCCGTTTTTTAGTATACTAGTTAAATGCCCGTGCGTTGTTACGGGGACGCATGTAAATGAATTACCGTGTTTCTTAATTATTCGCATTTTTTATTTTTATCCATATGTGCATACCGGTCCTTACATGTTGCATCTTATGGTTTTTTTGGATCTGTTCATGATATGTTTCCCTCCATTACTAAGCCTATTGTCCATACAAATTATAGACAAGATATACAATGAGAATAAGGTTTTTTTTAATAGGGAGCATTGCCCCAGGCTCTGCATCGAGAACAATGCACACGGCCTTTTATTACAAATTTTCTAAAAGATGAAATAGAGTATTATAATCCAAACCTTAACACAATTCATGGATTACACAAAGTAGAAACAAAAATCAGCCAAGCGAAGATGGACACACTAAGCATCTAATCTTTTAGTGTGAAGCCGGCCAAACACCGAAGGAGGTCTAACAATTAGGGGTGGGCATTCGGTCTTGACCAAAATTTTGGTTTTTATTTTTCGGTCTTTTCCTAATTCGGTCAAACAGATTTGGGAACTGAAATTAGCTGACATCTTTTGGTAACCAAAAATTTCGGGTGCCCGGTTTACTTCGGTCTGACTGAACTGTACTTTCACCAAATATGGAGTCACTCGAAGCCATGCTGGAGTGTTCACAGTCGCATCTTGATGCCTTCGTCGGTGATTTGCGCCTGCGCCATCCACGCCTGCGTGTACCTCATGCAACGTCGGATCCGGCGGATCATAAGTCGTTGCCCGCCGGCGTGTAGGTGGAAATCGTGTGTGCGTCTCCCCCTGTGCTTCACCGTCTGTCTTCCGTCAGTGAAAAGTGGTGGATACCGTTATGTCGTCTACAAATGTTCTTGGCGGGGATGGGGACACCCCAAGCATGCAACTCCCCCGTACTTGCCCTCGGCGTACACCAGGTTCCCTCTCACGAACGTCGATAGCACCATTCCGGATATCTCTCTCCTTAGATACGCCAAGATGTTCTGCAAACGACGAGTGAATCAGTTCCATTTCATCTCAGACTATAGAACTGTTGGAACAATATAAAGATTCATTTAATTTATTTTCTTTGTGGAGTTAGGAAGTGAACCCGGTGCTTGTGTATACAGCGTGGATGTCATCGAGATGGAACTACGCCTCAGGTTTCTCGACATGGTACCCCAACAGAATAGCCCCCTAGAGAAACTAATGCTTCACTTGAGCTGCATGATTTCAATCTAGCCATTGCAATCAACATTAGTTCTGGAGTTCTGGATCATATAATTAAGTATGCTATGCATTGTCAGAACCCTATCTTTTTTTTCAGATAGTGGAAGAGAGAACTACCCCTGATCATATAAGTATGCTATGCATTGTCAGTGCATACTGATATGCACTTTTACCTTCTTCTTTTGCCCCACGAGCTCGGTGGGCTTCTCCGCTCCAGCGCGAGGCTACCTGATTCAGAGGGATGCCATATTTCTTCCCATGTGACCATGTTACAGGGAGAACAAACTGCAGAAATTTGTGAAGAAAAGACAGTAAATTAGCATATGTTCTGTATGCACTATATTAAGCTTATGATTCTGCTGAAAAATGTGTATTCTTAAGCACAATAAAACTGAGTAGTGGCAAATACTTTATGAACGATCACCCGAGAAACACAACACACAAATGTTCCTTAGTTTCTAGACTTCTCTCGGTCAACAACAAGTAAAAAAAAAACTTTTCCTGTCTCCCTCCCGTCACTGACTTCTGCCCAAGCTCCCACCGCTGTGCTGGATTCCAGCTGACGATCTCACTCTGTAGCATTTAACCTTACGGCCATGTTGACAATCGGTGTCAATACCCTGTTTTTCCTGTAGCAAGCCTTGTATTTGTTTAAGAGTTAAACTAATTGAATACGGCTTAGAGCTCTGAACCCATACTTCTCTATGAGAAAGAAAAACAACAGAGTTAGCATTAGGGACTATCATCATTATAACCTGGCACATCATATATGAATATGTTGTATAAACTTAACTTAAGGGAATCTTCGTCGTCAATGGACATGATATAGGTACGAAGTTTGGAAACTAACTTATAATAGTAAAGATTGGGAACTTAGGCTTAATCTGCAACATAGGCACATCAATAGAGGGGCCGGGTGAATGGCCACCGGCAGGTGCTTTTGATACTTCATTAGGCAGGGGTTCAGTCGTTTCATACATTAAAACATCACTATTATCATCGTTTTTGGTTGGCTCTTGTTCTGGTGTTCCTCTAATATCATTGAAAACTGAATCATGGAGAATTGTAGGCAACTGCTTTCTAAAGAGTTTGATACCATTCTGCAAATTAGTTATTCGAAATAATCAGATGGATACCCTTTTGCAAATAGCTGAACATGATATATATCTGAGCTCGCGAGTGTGAAAAATACCTGATTTACAACATGTGCTAGCTCGTGACCTGCCATTCTTCCATGGTCGATGAGGAAGATGGTGCACAGCGAGGCCGGTTGATCTGAAATTTTTCTCGTCGAGGGTTGTGTAGATAGGGTGCACACTGCACAGAGAGATTGGTGTAGATTAATAGTAGGGTGATGCTGAAGGTTTATTATGCTGAAGAAAGGGGCGTAAAATCATGGTGATTCATCTTTGACCTATGTCGTCACGTCGGGGTTAATGGAAAATTAAATTGAAGGCTGGGTGATTAAGGAAGTCTCCACCCCGAGGATTAATGCAAACGTAAATTTTGTTCCACATCATTAACTACTAACAGAAGATTAGAGTGTGTCTAATATAGTTTCAAAATCATATTCGAGAAAGTAACTAAATAGGTAACCTGTGTTTCCTGTGTTGTCCATGGTCTTCTGTAGAAGAGCATTTCTGGCACACTCAGCAGCCATTCTGTAACCTGATAATTCACGAGACAATGGAGCATTACAGATGTTCAATTGGAATCAAATGATTAGTTCCAGATTCACAAACAACTCCATCATAAGAATCTCTACACTTATATTATATTTTTTGCAAATATCATGGACATCATTTCTTATAAACAAGAAAACCAAACGACATATGAAATGAAAAACCAAACGGTATCAAGGGGGAAGTGCTTGGTTCCATTTTGTTTTTCTTATGTATAGTCTTACTTGAAAAACAACAAGTTAGCTGAATCATGGAGAATTGTAGGCAACTGCTTTCTAAAGAGTTTGATACCATTCTACAAATTAGTTATTCGAAATAATCAGATGGATACCCTTTTGCAAATACCTTTGTTTTTCTTATGTATAGTCTTACTTGAAAAACAACAAGTTACCTAGATTGATGGCTCTTTAACCATTTGAGCATGACTAATTCAAAATGAAGAATTTCAGCATGGAATCCATTTTTTTCAGATTACAAGTGTCTGACCAATCTACAAAATCTGCTATTCTATCATTACTAACCAGAGACTCAGTAACATGTGTTGAAGTGGCAATTAAGATTTAAGAGTTACATGATTTTCAAATACCAGGCTAGGGATAACAAAAACATATTGAATAAACTATGCCAAAAAAGTGACTTTAAAATGAGGATTACCTGCAATAATAGTCATTGGATGAATTTTCATGTTGACCAACTTTTCAGCCTCCCTCAAAAGTTCTCCAGCCAAGACAACAACGGATGTTGTTCCATCACCAACTTCATCATCTTGAACTTTCGAGATGTCTAACGATCATTAAGGAGTAACTTCTCTTTCAATTTAGGGACAATATTTGTACAACCAAGTAATCAAATGGGGTCAGGAGAAGCTAGAACGAGCATATATTGCAAGATCCAGAAACAATCACCACCTGAGCAGTAAAACATTAAGCAATAGATCCAAACAAAAGGATACCAACAAAAGGATACCAACAAAATGGCAGCAGGGTTGTCGATATGAAGGGACTTCAAAATGGTAGCCCTGTCATTTGTGACGGTGACACTCCGACCTCTGCCAGTCGACTGGAGGATCTTGTCCTGAACATAAATAAGGAAACACGTAAATTTGAAGGAAAATACCCTAGCAACTATCATCTTTTGTCCAAACCTCAAAAGTGCAATTTTTTGTGTGAACAACACTGAAGGACATACCATTCCTTTTGGTCCCAATGTGTTCTTAACCAAGTCGGCAATCGCCATGGCACCTACAAAAGACGCCTGCCAGAAGATGGAATTGAATGAATAAGAACCCCACACAACAAATTCCACAAAGCAATCCACAGCTTTTGCAGTCTAAACGAGATTTAACATGGATCAGTAGCCTGCACGCTCGCACTGCAAAATATTCTTCCACCCTAGGTCCACAAAACTGCATCACGTCCTCACCACAGAAGAACCAACAAACTCGATGCACGCAGTTTCGAACTATCAGATCCTATTACGCGACACTACCAGGTTCCTGATCTGTGTTCTCTACCTACCCATCCTAGCACTGGTTATTCAGCTGGGAAAGCAGCAGACAAAAGTAAGAGCGAAATGGAGCGGATCAGAGGGGGTAGTCTCACCATCCTGGCGCACTCGCCCTTCTCCTGGACGGCGTCATCCCTGAGCACCCTCTCCATCTGTCCAAATCAAAGAGGAAAATGTCAGGAACGCATCAAGCTAAACCCTGAACCCTGGCCGCGTCACACCACGAGGGGATCACGGGCTGGAGCTCACCGAGCGGACAGCGGGGCAGCTCTGGAAAACGGCGGAAATGGAGGACGGGGGGAGGACTCACCGCGCCGATTGCCGGAGAAGGATCTGGCGGCTCGCTGCGGTCGGGGCGGAAACGGAGAGCGGGGGCGACGGGGGAAGGAGGAGATCTAGGGCTGGCTCAGACGGCGCTTCTTCGCAATAGCTCGGATGGGCTTCGCCTCGACGGAGCGCGCCCAGCCGTCGTCCTCGACCACGGGAAAGATCACGAGCATGGCGGCCGCATCCGCGGCCCTGCCCTACCTTGCCGCTGGTCTCCCCTGCGTCGCCACGGGGGCCGTGCTCGCAGGGGACCTTCCGATTTTGAATGGAGGCGACTCTGCGGTTCGAGCAGTTATGCGGCACCACGCAAGGAGGCAGAGAGCAGGGAGCGGGTGGACTACGGCGGGAGGTGGCGCAGGACGGCCGGAGTGAGCGGCGGCGAGGTGGAAACCTAGATCGTACGCATGGCCTCCTCGGCGTCCTGGCTCGTGAACAGTTTTGGTTCGTGTCTCCTCGGAACGAACGGGTAAGCGGGGTGCTTAATGAAAAATGTAGCCAAGAATAAGGATGGCGGGTTCATTTTCAGATTTGCAAGGGACTAAAATGAAAAACGCTTCGTCCGTCGGCAGGAGACAGGACACTCCGTTCTTTTGTAGTAGAGACTACTTATCCTTACAAGTGGATTGCTCTCGCCGTGACACGTGGGTTGGTAGGAGAAAAACCATGGAAAAATTTGGTTTTGATGATTTTTTGAACTAATGGCCCCGGCCATCGATTTCATTTAAAGAAACCGCCATAAAGTTTAGAGGGTTAAGCCCAAAGCTTAAGAAAGAAAAGGAAAACAAAACAAAACAAAACAAAACAAAGCGTCTTCAGAATGGACAATTTGGTTTAAACTAAAAAAATCTTTTGAACCATTTGTCCGAATTATGAGCGGCTGAAATCATCAAAACTAGAACCATGTTATACTGTTTGGAAATCATGAAAATAAATTAGACCTGTAATTCTTTCGTTATTCTTTTTAACCCTTTCCCAAGGACAAGGGCTACTTTCATTGATCCTGCTCGTGTTCTTCGATGTTCATTTCAAGAGGGATGATAATATTCATCACAATGGAAAATTTCTCACTTGGCACTACTAATATTGCGTGCAGGGTCTAGGCATGCTGGCTCTTTCAACAATGCTATCCTCCGGCAGCCACAAATGCGGCACCGCCGCTGCTGGCAGCCCGCCCTGCCCGCCGCCGTCCGGTTTACAGATGGCAGCCTTCTATACTTCGCTCTACATGGTGGCCCTTGCGCAGGGCGAGCACAAGCCGTGTGTCCAGGCCTTCGGCGCCGACCAGTTCGACGAGAGCAACCCCCAGGAGGCCGTCTCCCGGAGCTCCTTCTTCAACTGGTGGTACTTCGGCATATGCGTCGGCGCCACCGTTACGTTGGTGTTCCTCAGCTACATCCAGGACAATATTGGATGGGGCCTCGGCTTTGGCATGCCCTGCGTCGCCATGGCCTTCGCCCTCGCCGTGTTCCTGCTCGGCACCCGCACCTACCGCTACTACGTCGCGGACAACAAGCAGCGGAGCCTGTTCGCTCGTGCCGGCGAGGCTTTCGCGGTTTGGAGGAAAAGCCGCCAGGAGGCGAGTCCTCTCGCGGTAAAACCGGCGCCGGAATCCAGGTAGTTCGAGTCTTTCGCAAGCTGTTCGATCGATCTATGCAAGAATGCGACATCTCATTGATCTCTTTGCCCAAATTTTGTAGTGTTCAAGGGGACGAGGAAGAGCAGGAAGTGGCGATAAGCAACGCGGACCTGATCGAGGAAGCCAAGAGCGTCCTCCGGCTGTTCCCGATATGGGCGACATGCCTGATCTACGCCGTCGCGTTCTCGCAATCATCGACGTTCTTCACGAAGCAGGCGGCAACCCTGGACCGACGTGTCGGCCGGAGGCTCCAGGTGCCACCGGCGGCGCTGCAGACATTCATCAGCGTCACCATCGTCGTCCTCATGCCCCTCTACGACCGCGTCCTCGTGCCTCTGGCGCGCCGCTACACCGGCCTCTCCTCGGGCATCACCATGCTGCAGCGCATCGGCACCGGAATGGTGCTCTCCCTTGTGTCGATGGTGGTGGCGGCGCTTGTTGAGACGCGCCGGCTCCGAATCGCGGCAGACGCGGGGCTGGCAGACTTGCCCAAGGTCCCCGTCCCGATGAGCCTGTGGTGGATGGCGCCGCAGTACGTGCTCTTCGGCGCGGCGGACGTGTTCACCATAGTCGGCCTGCAGGAGTTCTTCTACGACCAGGTGCCCGACAAGATGCGCAGCCTCGGGATGGCGTTCTACCTCAGCATCTTCGGCATCGGCAGCTTCATCAGCAGCGGTCTCGTGTCCGGCATTGACAGGGCGACGTCAGCGAGGGGGCAGAGCTGGTTCTCCAACAATCTCAACCGCGGCCACCTCGACTACTTCTACTGGCTCATCGCCGGACTTAGCGGGCTCGAGCTCCTGGTCTATATGTTTTTCGCAGTAATTTTCAAGTACAAGAAGAAGACGACAGTGGCTGCAAATACAGCCAATTAGCAACCGATGCACATATAGACATGAGGCAGATGAGTTGAGTCTGTACATTTTGGGACGGCAAAGAAGCTATTGTGGGAGCATGGCTGTGTTACGAGCCTAATTGATGAGCCAATTTCTTACGCCGTCGAAACAAGGAAATTAAGGGGTAAGTGTCAATATACCATTGTAGAGATGTACAGTTATGAATATACTGCCATCATAGAGTACCACTGAAATCAATCGAACTTTGTCTGTGCATCGATGTGTTCTGATGGATTTCACACTACAATGAATAATTCTATCTCAACTCTCTGTACGAGAGGCAGGTTCAGACCGATTCACCAACTAACAATAAGAAAATTTTGAAGTTAAAAACCTTGTTAGAGAAGTTAAGTTTTTCTTATCGAAACTGCTTTGCGTCTTGTATGATTCTTGTACGAGGTTGCAATCTGACGTTATGTGTTGATTAGCTATGCCATCTGTCGGCCACAGCGGTCCGTCGGACAGATGTCAGACGAAATACGTCGAACTCATAGCAGTGATCTTTTCTTATGGTACCTCTGTCTGGAGATGATCTTAAAAGAGATAATTTCACGAGGTACAGTTAGTATGAGAGTAAATAATGTTGTTTCTTCCCCAATGAAACAATTGGGCATTTTTCCAATGCAACTTTGTTCGTGTACTGAGGGTAATTTATTCTAGTGGTTCTAGTCTGTAGCAACCCGGCGTATCCCAAATACGTTGGGTAGATGGCTAGGCATATACATACCAAAGATAAATCACGTATTCTTGTTGGAGCGGCAGTCATATCGTGGTTATCTTATGGATTTGCAGTAGTGGTGTTCTGGATGTGTTGTCTCATAAAAATAACATTCCCTCTCCATTTGCAGTTTCTTTACTGGTGTACACAATGATTTTGTACCAGGTCTTAATTTACCTCGGTTGCCGTAGCATATTGGCGTTTTACAGTGGTACCCAAATGAGTATGCCGTCAAAAATGTTTTTACCTATAATAGATGGTGGCGTAATCTTCGGATCGGATCTTAAGTACCCACTGCATCCTTAATTCGGATCAAAGGTATCAATATGCTTAAACTATGTTCAATTTTTCATGTCAATTCGATATGTATTAACTTGTGTCTAATTCCTTAGTTGCAAAATGCTCTAGCGTTGTAATTTTTTTTACAACAATCTGAGTTTCAATTTGATGCACTGTTTTACAAGGTTTGAAGGCGTCCAAAAGGTGGAAAGTCCTTCGGGATACTTTGAAGCGTCGAGCGGTGGCGGTCAGGGGCGGCAAGCAACAAGCATGAGCCCATCGATTTAGAAGAAGGTTTGATGTCGTCGGCGGGCTCAAAACGTCCAGCCGGCAACAAGAAATCAAAGACAATAAGAAGGCAATGTCATCTTGCTCAATGCAAGAATCAATTTCCAACTTCATGAAGAAGGTCTCGTCGATCTCGACTCGCAATGAGTTGAGATATCAAAAGAAAGATGAAAGGTGTAGCACTTTATTTGAGGTGCAAAGCGAGAAGCTAAGATCGAAACAACAAGGATGAAATCCCAAAAAAGGGCCATGGAGCGAAAAAATAGGACTAATGATTTGAAGATCTTGACCATCGAGACAACGAACATGTCATTGGAAGTGCAATCTTTGTTTGCTCACCGGTTTAAGCGCATCTTGGAGAAAAACGATAGATTCTTATGCATTTTCTAGCATTACGATGATATATTGTATGTGGCCGGATTTGTTTGCATTTTGGTGGCCGAACTTGGTGGTCGACAATGATTTTTAATTGTCGAGACTTTGATTTGGTGACTATTTACTATGAGTATTTTGTGTGATCTTATTTTAGGAATTATTAGATTTTTTTTATCAAAATGTCGAAATTGGACAAAAAAATAGGACTGGCCATTTGCGGGCGCTTCTGGCCCCTGTGCCCAAAAGATGAACATGTGTCCAGTGCCCTGATAGCGGACACAATTTTAAGCGTGCTGGACATAATAACAAGATGTTTGTGAAGATGAGAACCTGCCTGTGGCAGGATGGTTAGGAGGGTGATTGCACCTCCAGCCCACCAGAGTTCAAACCCTACGTTTTTTTTTAGAAAAGGGGCAGTCCCAGCCTCTGCATCGATTGATGCATGCGGCTTTTATTACTTATTAACGAGCAGCAATCCGTTTACAGTTATTACATCATGGGTCGCCTAAAGTTGCGACATGAATGAGCCATCGAAAAAGTACGGATAACATCGAATGACACTGCATTAACATGTTATCCTAAGATCAGAACGCCAGCTGAACTGGGAATATAGATCCGACGCGACCGATTCCAGGCGGCTGCACCCAAAATCCATTGCGCCGCGCTTCTCATTGATTGTAGGAAGGACCATGTACGGATCCAATGAGTAGCCATCGGGATAACCTGCATGAAGGAAGTTTTCTTTGCCCTGTTAAAAATATAATCATTGCGTATGTTCAAATTGCCCAAAGCAAGGCGCAAACACCAACTCGGATTTGAACCTTTTCTAATTTGGATACTCCCCTAAGCCAAGTACCAAATAAATGTGATATATCCGTTGGGGGCTGAATATTAAAAGCTAGATGAACAATACGCCAAGTCATGCGTGCAAGGGGACATGTAATAAATAGATGTTGGATTGTTTCATCATGATCGCAAAAACAACACTTTTTAGAACCATTCCAATTACGCCTAGCTAGATTATCTTTCGTTAAGATTGCTTTACGATATAAGAACCACATAAAAATCTTGATTTTTAGCGGTACTTTCATCTTCCAAAGGTATTTACGAAGAAACCGTGTATGATCACTCATGAAATCTAGGTACAACGATTTAACAGTAAATATCCCGGTAGTAGTTAGACCCCATTTAAAAGCATCATTTTGATTTGTGAGGTTAACCTGCATTAGCCGGTTTACTAAATGTAACCATCTTGTCCATTTAGTTCCGGTTAAAGCTCTCCTAAAACTTAAGTTTGGAGGAGGCGCATGAGATAAAACATCAGCCACCGAAACTTGTTTTCGATGAACTATGTTATATAGGGAAGGGTACTGATTGCAAAGGGGCTTGTCCCCAAGCCAAGTGTCCTCCCAAAAATGAGTGTGTTTTCCATTCCCTACAACAAAAGACCCACGCTCGAAGAAATCTTCTTTTACCTTCATTAGGCCCTTCCAAAAAGGGGAGTCAGTCGGTTTTCCTTGCACTTGTGATAATGATTTTGAGTGTAAGTACTTATTATGAATCAGCTCACGCCATACCCCTCCTTCTTCGGACAAAATCTTGAACAACCACTTACTTAATAAGCATTTGTTCTTAAGTTCTAAAACTTCTATCCCGAGACCCCCTTGGTCTTTAGGTCGACACATCATGTTCCATTTAGTTAGTCTGTATTTGCGCTTATGACCATCACTTTGCCAGAAAAACGTGATCTAAAAAATCCAATCTTTTCCGTACCCCTATGGGTATTTCGAAGAAAGATAACATGAACATAGGGAGACTTGTCAGAACAGAGTTAATCAGAATTAGCCGGTCTCCATATGACAGGAGTTTTCCGGCCCAACTTGCTAGTTTCTTCTCGAAACGATCCTCTATCATCTTCCATTCCCCATTAGTTAGTTTTCGGAAATGAATTGGAATTCCCAAATATTGAATGGGTATGTCCCGCACTCACAGCCAAACAAAAGCCTATATTGTTCTTCCATTTCCTTAGCTTTTCCAAAGCAAAAGAGCTCGCTCTTATGGAAATTAATTTTTAGGCCAGAAAGTTGTTCAAAAATGCACAAAATAAGCTTCATATTCAGTGCTTTTTCAAGATTATGTTCCATAAAAATTATAGTGTCATCCGCATATTGAAGGATTGATACTCCCCCATCTACTAAATGTGGTATGAGTCCCTCAACTTGTCCATCTTCCTTAGCTCTTGCAATCATGATAGCTAGCATATCCGCCACAATGTTAAAGAGGATTGGTGAGAGAGGATCCCCTTGTCTCAGCCCTTTTTGCGTTTGAAAATAATGACCCAAATCATCATTTACTTTAATCCGACACTCCCTCGGCTAACAAATTGTTCAATCCACTGACACCATTTAGGATGAAAGCCTTTCATTCGCAACACTTGTTGTAAAAAAGGCCATTGTACTTTATCATACGCTTTTTCAAAATCAATTTTTAGAAGAACCCCGTCCATTTTCTTCCTATGAAGTTCATGGATTGTTTCATGTAAAATCAGTACCCCTCTAGGATATGCCTTCCTGGCATAAAGGCTGTTTGCGTTGGTCTAATTACCTTATGTGCAACCTCCGCAATCCTAATTGTTCCCACCTTGGTGAAAATCTTAAAACTAACATTGAGGAGACATATTGGACGGTACTGTTGAATCTGAGCAGCATTCTCTTTTTTTGGCAATAGAATAATGTTTCCGTAGTTGAGGTGAAACAAGGCAATTCTCCCCGTTGAAAAGCTTTGAACAAATTCATTAAATCATGTTTAATAGTTCCCCAGAATTTTTGGTAGAACTCAGCGGGGAAACCGTCTGGACCCGGCGCTTTGTTCTTCTCCATTTGCATTATCGCGTCATACACCTCCTTCTCTACGAAATCCGATGTAAGTATGTCATTCTCCTCCTCTGAAATTTGGGGAATGTCGGCTATTTCAGTCTCCACTAAAGAGACATAATGAGCATCCGAATTACCAAACAATTTCTTGTAAAAGTTGGTTATATAATTCTTGATATTTTCTTGACCAATAATTGTTCCTTCTTCTTGTTCAAGCTGATAAATTCTTTTCCGTCTATGCTTTCCATTCGCAATTAAGTGAAAGTATCTGGTGTTATCCCCCTTCCTGGACATGTTTAACTTTTGCACGTTGTGCCCACTTGGCTTCCTCCTCTCTTCTAAGAGTGGCTAATTTTTGATTGGCATCTCGCAATGTTTCCCGTTCAGTAGTATTAAGAAGAGTGTTCTCAGCTTTGATATCTATTAGATCAATAAGGCCTAGTAATCTTTCTTTTTCTTTTTTGTAAACACTACTGATATTTTTTGCCCATCCTCGAAGGAAGGCGCGGAGGTGGCGAATCTTGTTTTGCCATATCTCCATGGGTGTGGTACCCACTGAAATAGATGTCCATTCTTTGATCACCATCTCAGCGAACCCTTCCCTTTTTAACCACGATAACTCGAAAGAGAAATATGCTTTATTACCCAGGTGAGCTTGTTCCCCTGAGTCAAGAAGCAATGGTGTATGGTCCGAACCAGCCCTGGTTAGAGTTCTAACACTAACCAACGGAAATTTTTGTTCCCAGGAAACACTTGCGAGTACCCTATCTAGTTTTTCATAGGTTGGATTAGGTCTACGGTTGGCCCAAGTGTATTGTCTACCAGAGAGATCTATTTCTCTCAAGTCTAGACTTTCAATGATAGCATTAAAAATAAACGGCCATCTGTCATTAAAATGATCATTATTTTTCTCACTTTGTCTCCGAATTATATTAAAGTCCCCTCCCACCAAAATAGGCAAAGTTTCATCCTCACATATACGAACTAATTCCGCCAAGAATTCCCCCTTTTGGGCATCTTGAGCTGCTCCATAAACAGCACTAAAATCCACTCAAATTATCTATTTTAGATACAATTTGGAACTTCACACATCTATCCCCTGGAATTATATTTTTGACTTGGATCGTTTGGGCATTAAAACCCACAAGAATACCCCCTGACCTCCCTTGTGGAGGTAGGCAGAACCACATATAATCTAGACCTCCTGCCAAATTTCTTAGAAAGGTGCACTGAAGTTATCTCTGCCCGTTTCTATCACCGCAAAAAAATCTAATTTGAAATCACGAATTGTTTCAGAAACCACCAAATGTTTTGCCGTATCTCTAAAAAACCCACTATTCCAAAAACTGCCTTTTACCATTGTTTTGATTTAGTTTTTAGCCGAATACTACGACGAACCGAGGAAGAATCGTAATTCTTCTTTTTATATACTCTTTTTTTCTTCGCTACAGGGTGCGCCAGGTCCTTGTGACCTTCTGAACCCGATTGTTCCTTTTCTTCTAAATCCGTGCTCAGCTCTAGAGCTTCCTCGATCACATGTTGTCCAATAGATGTCTCTTTATTTTTCATCTCATCTTCTTTTTTCTTTAACATTACTAGTGTTCGTTATCTAAATTTACAGTAGCTTCCTTTTCTGATGACATGGTAATAGCTAGGGCTGCATCCTTAGGGGTTTCTCTTGGGGCTTCTACTAATCAAATTGTGTCGTCTATAGCCAACATCAAAGAGACGCTGGTGTTTCTTATTTAAGTCGGAATATTCTTCAAGACTCGACCTGCCGGCTCAGTCTATCGGAGGTGCTCATATGAGTAGGGTGTGCGTATGTGCGTGTATTCGTAGGGGTGAGTGTGTGCGCGTGTATATGCGCGTCTGCGTTGTACTGTGTTTTGCAAAAAAAAATGTTGGTGAAAAAAAAAAGATGTTGATCAAGATGCTCTTTTTTTTTTGAGACCCATATCTCTGGTTATAAAAAAAAGGTAAGTGGCTATGTCTTAGTCGACTGATTGTTTTTTAAGTCTCAGTCAAATCAGAAAAATGGAACTACAGTATAAAATGAATGGAACCCGATGGGAGTTACACTTTTTTCTGAATTGTAGTTGCTTTTCTGAAGAGTGACCAAAAATATCGGTCTGAGATTTAAGAAAAGAACAACCGGTTGCAAATCGGAAAAAGAAAAACTAAATCCCACAAGCTCCGCCGACCCGTCCCCACGACCTTTCCACCGGAACCGGAAACCTCTTCAAGTCACCGTCTAATCAGCGAGCAGCTCCCATCATCTCGTTCCTAGCCAGCCAGCTGGGAGGGAGCCATGGCGCCAGAGTCTGACGCCGTCTCCTCTGCCCCTCTCCTCCGCGCCGGATCCGGGCACCGGCGCGCCACCGGCGGCTGGAGGTCGGCTCTGTTCATAATCTGTAAGCCACGATCTCGATCATGCTCGAGCTCGCTCCAAGCTTGCTTGCTCCACTCGATTCGCTTACATATTTGCGCCGTGTTTGAATTTTTGGTGAGGAACTCAAGGGGTGGAGGTGGCGGAGCGTAGGGGTGGACATGAAACTCGAGGCCCGAGACTCGGCTCGGGCTCGACAAGGCTCGGTTCGGGCTCGGCCCGGCTCGAAGGTCGGTCAAGCCAAGTCTAAACCTTCCGGACAAGGCTCGAGACTTGACAAGCCGGCTCGGTGAAACTCGCAAGCCGGCTCGAAGGCTCGATGAAATACAAAAATTTGCCATGTCGAATCTGCCATGCCGAATCTGCAGTACACAAACAAAATTTGCCATGTCGATGAAATACAAAAATTTGACATGGTCTTTGTTAAAAATGTAACATTTGCCATGTCGAATCTGCAGTACACAAACAAAATTCCAGCAATCAAACACACCAAATAATCATCATTTACTATATTTTTCTTCAGTTTTTTGTCTGTATAAAAAGTTCTGGCAAGTAAATATATGAAATAACAATCTGAATACTGAACCGTAGCATTACTAAGTATATCAAAGCTGTGTGATTTCTCGCCCTGAGAGCGGCCGAGCTATTACTAAGTATATCAAAGCTGTGCGATTTCTCGCCCTGAGAGCGGCCGAGTACTGTAGCAGCAACAGTAGCACTGTAGAAATGAACAGTGCCGCGCCACGACGGTTTTGCAAAAACACCCCTCCCAAAACCATAAATCAATCCGCAGTCCACGAAATCGCGAGGCGACGGACCAACTCGAAAATTGCTAAAAATACACGGACGTTTTTTGCAAAACGGTCCGCATAATCTTCCCCTCTCTCCCCCGCGACGGCGGAAATCCTCTTTCTCCCGCGATTCAGAATCGCCGCCTCCGTCGCCCCCCGATACCGGCGAGGCCCGGCGACTTCCGCCGCCGTGCTGTGGCGCGGTCGACGCGCCGGTCGACGCTGCACCTCCTCCTCTGCTCGATTCGCCCTTCCCCGCCTGTCGCGGCCGTGTGCGACCCATCCCTAGGCTAGCCTGGCCTGTGCGTCGCCTCCTGCACCTGCCCTTCCGGCCCCGCCGTCGCCCGCCAACCACATCCACCAGCCGCTTGCGCGGCGGCACGGTCCGTTGCGGCCGGCGATCCACGAGGAGGGTGGCGATGGGAACGGCAGGAGGGGCCTCCACATGTGCTTCGACTTCAACAAGGGCACCACATCGACGAGGACGAGGCGGCCACGCGCGCGCAGCGGAACTGGTTTTGCTCTCCGTCCCCTTCCTTTCACATCTCTATCCTCTTTTCACTGGCGCTCCCCATCCTCGCCCCTAGCCACATCACCTCCTTCTTCTCCAGGCACGGAGACTGAATCTGCTGCTCGCTCAGGTCACCGCGAACCCTACCGCCGGCGACGAGGCGTCCCGGCCACCGGCGCTGCCCACGCTCTGCCCGGCGTCCGTAGGTATTGATCTGAATCCTCACTTCTCCTTCCTCCATTCCAACCAAAAACTCTTCTTTGCTTGAGGAAGAGACGCGACTGTGCGTAACGACAGTGATGCCGCAGAGAGCTGATACCTTTATTTTCATGCCGCAGCCAGTCTTCAACGATTCCAAAAAGTAGTCTGGACTGCCCTTGGCCAGCAAAAGGTGAAACTGAGCTACACAATCTTCATGTTCGTTTCTTGCACTTCGTTTTTTAGTTTTAAATTTTATGCAGTTACATATCTATTGACCTTCTGAATTTCTATGAGGTAGTTTATATAAATATTCTTATTGCTTGATATATTTTTACCTTCAGTATCAACGTATTCCTACAGAACATTATAGCGATTAGTAATGGCAGTCCTAACATTATATTGCAATCATGTTTCTTAGTACGCTGAGATATATTTTTACCTTCAGTATCAAGGTATTCCTACAGAACATTATAGCGATTAGTACTGGCAGTCCTAACATTATGTTGCAGTCATGTTTCTTAGTACGCTGAGAATATTACTAGAAAATTTGATCTGTTTTCATGAAGTCAAAATAAATGGAGCGCTGCCGTCAGTTGCATTTTCCCCTAAATGCTTGAATGTCATTCAGGTACAATATGCGCTACACCTGCCTTAAGTTCTCAAAGGTGTGACCTGCACCTTATCAGGAGGTATGAAGCCTGGTATTGTTGGAAGAACAGGTGGAGGAAAGTCAATCTTGATTCGAACACTATTCCGCATTGTTGATCCGTGTACCAGGCAAATATTGATAGATGGCATCGACATCTGCACCATCAGACTGCATGACCTACGGACAAGATTGAGCATCATTCCACAATATCCTGTTATGTTTGAGGGGCCTTTGCGAAGCAACATCGACCCTCTGGATGAATATAGCAAATCTAGAAGGTACTTCAGTATCTAATTTATTTCACTGGTTCAAACAAATCAATTCACTTATTGGTTTAAAAGATATATTTTACTTTATCGGCTGACCAAAATAAAATTTATTTCTTCTTTCTTACGCCTCTCTGTCTACCCAAAGTTTCCAGATGTGATTTTCCAGCTTAGGAACCAATCAGTTTTTTATAGGGATATTTAACTAAGCCATTCTTTGTTCTAATAGATGTAAATATGGGTGCATGTGAATACAATTTCTGTGCTAATTAGGCACTTGATGTCAACTTATTAGAAATTAACCCTGTTTTGCCATGTTCAGCGTGTTCTAATAGATGTAAATATGGGTGCATGTGAATACAATTTCTGTGCTAATTAGGCACTTGATGTCGCATGTGAATACAATTTCTGTGCTAATTAGGCACTTGATGTCAACTTATTAGAAATTAACCCTGTTTTGCCATGTTCAGCATGTTCTAATAGATGTAAATATGGGTGCATGTGAATACAATTTCTGTGCTGATTAGGCACTTGATGTCAATTTATTAGAAATTAACCCTGTTTTGTCATGTTCAGCGTCTTCGACATGGATGACCAGATGTAAAATAGATTTCTATTTCGACATGTTTTTCAAGCCCGATGTAAACTACCTGCATGTCAACACTCCAGTAGTAAAATTAACATGCAAAGGGTGTTCCATTATTTAACATCCATCAATTTTGCTCCATTAAACTGCTATGTCCCATTTTATATTTAGAAACTCACAGAAAAAAATCACATCTAAGCAGCTCCAGTAGTTCCATTAGTTATCATGCTAAGAGAAAAAAGTTTGCAGAATAATTTCATTTTTATGTTTACATGAAGTTTTACAGATGTTCGGATGGAGTGGATTTGGATATTGCGTATTCCAATAAACAATCAGCTTCATAATATTTGCTTGGCATACTTGGTGATTTGATTTTGAACTGAATTGAGAGTGATTTGATTGGTACTGAGATTTTGTTATATAGTTAGCAAGGTAAAATCAATTATGTAACACCACCTCTCTCAGTGTAAAATTAGTGTATTATAGTACTTTCTTTATTGATCAAAAGAAATCCCAGTTCATATGGGCTATGGACACACCTGCACAGTGGGTAACATTTGTATAAATACATGTTGTGAATGCCTTTTTAATAGCAGGCAAAATGAACTTACTGCTGCTGTTTTTGTTGGTGCAGGCAAATTTGGCAAACTATACTTCTTCCATGAACATCACTAAGTTTTTGATGATGATATTGGTACAACTACAGAACGACTTTGTTTTCTTGCTAGCTTTATTGAAAGTATCTTCAGGTTGAAGCTTTGTTCCAGTGCAGTGTTCTTCCGTTCACCTCGAGAAATATTTCATGCAACATTATATGACCAACTTATGTAGGCTGGAGCTCCTATGTGTACAGAAGATAAGAGTTTTTTGGTTTTCTTTGTATTGGCTGTTATCTACAACTTTTTTCTCAAGAAAAGCATGAACCTCATCAGTGAAGTGATAGGGTAAGTAAGCCTATAGAAGTCGTAATTCAGCACATCAATTCTGCATGAGGAATTAGGTCTATTCTTCCAGACTTTCTCGAACGTATTATTCGAGTCTTTCCAGAATGTATTTTAGGTTGCACCTGCAAAATATTATTTGGATTTAAAACTTAACAACACTGCAATTTCTCACCAAGGGCGCGGTATTATTTCTCACCAAGAATGTATTTTAGGTTGCACCTGCAAAATATTATTTTAGGTTGCACCTGCAAAATATTATTTGGATTTAAAACCAAAATATTTAGTTCTTTTATTTAGAATGCCACAAGATCTTGGTCATGTGCCCATTTTGTTAAAGATCTGATGAATTAGCTTACTACATATTTTTTCTATTTCCTCGCTTAAAAAAAACACGACAAATTCAAACAAATTTCGACATTTCGAATTACGACGGGTGCGGCATTTTCATAATTTTTCCACCTTCCAAAATTATTTCAATTCATACATTTTGTCTCCATTTCGAACAATTTAAATCTGAACCGTTCTTTTTACAACACGAATATTTTTTTTAATCCGAAACATCATCGAATTTTCTCATCGCCGCGCCAAATTCCACTAGTACATGTGACATCTCTAAACAAATGTGAATTAATTATCGACACCACTACGAATGCAAACAAGTACACGCATGAACGTATGATGGCATACCGTAGCTTCTAGATGCGACTTATGTTGATTATAGGCGATGGATGGCCTTCAAGTATTATCATTCGTAGCCCTCCATGAGAAGAGGCGAAGTAGCATCCAATCTGTAGCGGGAGGGAAATTAAAGGGATAGCAAAACAAAATGCCTGATGAAGAAATCGGAAAACATACGCACTTGCCGGCGGCGGCGTACAACCAGCGGGCTAGCCATAGACGCGTGGCGCCGTGAGATCCTAAGGGACCGGGAGGAGCAGTCATAAGCGGAGGCATTGGAGAAGAAGATGGGGCGGTGGCCGGGTGGGTCGAGCGGCGCAGGCCAGCGGCGGCGGCCAGCGTTGGTAGCTGTCTTCTGTAGTAGAGGTCAGCGTCGGCGGCAGTCAGGCGAGCACCGTTCTCCCTGCTACACACGGACGGCAAGCGGTGACGGCGGCGTTAGCGATGCGGCGAGGGAAAGGAGGTAGGGAGTGGTTACTGGGTCAGGGGATCGATAGGTAGACGAGGAGATTAGGATCTGGAGGCAGGCTCGTGTGGCGAGCCCACCGCGGAACTATATAAGTTACCAATCTGTAACAATTTGGCCTTTCAAAAATTTCTTTAAAAAAAATTTGTCATCAACTTTGGATTTAATTTGGTTAAATGACCTTTCCAATTTTCAATCTTCGACGAAACCTTGCCCCAGGTTGGGATCTTGAGTTATGTGTTCTCTCCCACTTGGTATCTTGATTACTTGGCCCCAAAACCCCAAAATCATTTTCTAGATATTACTATTTATCGTTAAACCAAAATCCCTTTATTTGACCTTTCCAAAGGAAGTATTTGAAATATTGTTCTAAAAATTCTCCAAAAATTAGGGAATGATCCCTAGGCAATATATAGCCTAGTTATGCAAAAATATTTGGTTTACACTTGGGGATTTACCTCAAATCTTTCTATTCAAGTTTCTGCCCTAAAACTCAAATATTTTAAAAAACCATCCAAATGATTTTTGTAGTAGGAGAGAAGTACCTAGATGCAAGCACTAGGAGTGCCAACACCTCTGGACAAAGTCTTGTTCAAACCAAAAATCGGTTGCCCCTCCAAACAACCAATTTCCATTTTGACCAGTGATGTTTTTCAAAACTTCTAGTCGCACCAACTTTCGAATTTGCAAAAACTATAGTCAGCAAAGTTGTTGGATTTTAAATTTGGCGTGCAGTGGTGAAAACCTCATCGTGTTTGGAGCACAGAGTCGGGAGAAACGTGCCGATGCCGCTTCTGGCATGTCCAGAACGGTGATCACCATCGGCGTTCCCGTGCACGGCGGCGTCGCCGTTTTGCTCCCCCGCGCCCCAAACCACGCCCAGCGTGTTCTCCTCCTCCCCCTGACTCGCCCAGCCTCCACGCGTCGCCGGAGAAGAATTCCCCACGCGCCACCGACGCATCCCGACGCGCCGTCCAGAACAGCGCCGCCTGGGACCCCTCCGTCAGCGACTCAGCCGCCCCTGAGCCTATCCACTTCCTTCCTCCTGTGCCGCGTGCGTTCCTGTGCTACCGGTTTCCGATGAGCCGCTCGAACAACCCCACACAGCTGCCGCCTCCTCGCCGCACCATTAACGGCGGCCACCTCTCGGGGATGGTATAAGAAGACCACCCCAGGCCTCTCCAAGCACCACACAAGCTCCCTCCCTCTCCCAATCATCCCCAACGCAGTACCAGAGCCCGTAGAACACCACAGCACCGGAATCGAGCTCGCCACCGCCGCTCGGGTTCCGCTCGAAATCCTCTCCAGCAGCCCCTCCCCCACCGATTCAGCCCGCACACCACCTCTCTGGACCTCGATGGAGCTTCCGCCGCCCTCGCCTGGGTGAACGGTGGCCGGAGTCGTCGTGTCCTTCATCGACAGAACACCGCCGCCGCGGAAGGAGAAGCCCTGCTCCAGCCCGACCTCTCCGTCAAGCGTGGGTGCACGAACAAGCTGCTCCACACCTTCCCGAGCCCTCCTGCTTCCTCTCCCTCACCTCCCCGTCGCCCTAGCCTCCTGGAAACGCCGCCGGTGAGTTCGCCGGAGACGGCAGCCCTGTTCTTCTTCTTTCCCACGCGTGGTAACGGTTCGATTAGAGCTTATGACATGTGGGACCCACTAGTCAGGATCTTAATAATAAAACGAAAAGTTTTTTGTTTTATTTCTGTTTGAAAATAGGCAGAAATTTACCCCAACTTTAAAAGGGCATATCTTTCTAAAAAATAGTCAGAAAATTATGAAACAAATTTTGCCAGCTTAGTTTTGAAATTGTTTATCCATTGGCATCAAAATAAATTGATTTGGAGTTTGTTTGCTTGGCCTTTATTCAATGTCTGAGGAAGGGTTTTTGATGCATTTATTCATTCTTGTGTTAGATTTAGACCTCTCCCAGGAAGTCGAAGTTGTTTCCGAACCCTACCCCACTACTGAAGGCAAGCCATCAACCTGATCTCAAACTTGGTCGAACCCTAGAAATTAAATTGGTTGCTTAAGTTGATTGCTATTGCACCTCACATGCCATGTTGCATTTTAAATTGTCGCAATTACTTTATAATTACTTATCTGCGCATCACCCCCATTCCCGAGGCGATGGACCGGAGGAACCGCCACAGTCAAAGGAATGGGGAAACATTACAACTGTGCGCCTCGCACTTGCGTGGCTTTGTTTGCTTCTTCTTCTTCGCCGAGGTGAGGAGCAGACGAATGTCGTCTTATGATCCTCGGAGTTGGGGGCATTTGCCAAAAGAGTTATTTGCTTCTTCTCCCTCCGTCAAACGTGGTTGGCGTAAGCCCACCTGGACTGCGATGCTTGGGACATTTGCTTTCTATTTGGTTCTTTTTGCCAAGATTGCTGACACCACGTCGAGATGACCCTCGAGTGGAATGGATGCTCTCTTTCTTATGAGTGCTTTTCGGTTCATTCTTTGGGGACTACATGTCTCACCAACTTTGTAATCCATCTACGATGACGCTAGCTGGAGGAACCGCCATAGTCATCTGCTTGAACCACTGTGCTATTTATTCTGTAAACACTGATTCATGGTGGCACCGGCTGGAGGAACCGCCATAGTCGCCCGGTCAACACTATTGCTTGAGCTATTTTATTAATATCATTATTGCTTGGTTCATGTTGGTAACTGAAAATTTGACTAAGAAGATAACCACCTCCCTCGACTAGATTGAGTCACATAGTGCCACCCACCAGACACAACACGCACAACCACGCCTCGTTCAAATGGGCAGACCATGGCCGAGTATTCTATCAAGCCTCCTTTGACGCCACCCTTTTGGCAAGTCTAGTCGGTTACCTTTGTGGTCGGGGCTAGTCTTGCGAAGGTTCCGGAGCTAGGCGTCGCTCATCTGTTGGGGGCGTGCCGGATTCAATTCGTCATAATACTTGGTCCCTCGGGCGTGTCGGTGGCTACATAGGGAGTGTCTGGGTAGAATAAGCAGTCGTGGAAGTGTGGGTTTGTACTGTTCGCCATGATCGGTTTTAGTACTTCGGTACCGACGGTACAAGCTTAGACTTCAGCGTCTGGATAAAAGTTGCCACCTCTCGAGAGTGTAAATCTAGAATCTAGCCTTGTCTCTAGGTTATGGGACGGTGTTTGGGTCAAGTCACGCTATGAGTCAGTCCAGTCGAACTTGGAGAAATAATTAATGTAAACCCAACGGTCACGTGGAAATTCGAGAGTCTAGCCAGAGTTGGCTAAGGACTTGAGAATCGGTAAATAAGCCAGAGTTGGCTAGAGGCTTGGAAGCCTAGTTGTGGTTACGAGTTGTTGGGTGAGAAACATGATCTCACTCGATAACGCGAAACGTCCCTACTAAGGTAAGTAGATAAGTTAAATCCAACCGTTAAGCTTGGACTCGCACTTATATACCCGAACTTATGCCATGCTACTTTCCAAACTTATGCCATGCCATATAGATAGGCCTTGTTTGTCTTCAGGCTAATGTCTTGTGAGTACATTCAATGTACTCACCTGGCTTTTCATGTGGCCAGACCCCGCTGCACCCGTCGCCGAGTACCCGCTGTACGAGAACTAGGAACCAGTATCCCAGGCAGAACCCCGTGGAATAAGGCCGCCGTGCCACGCTATTACCTACGTACCCGCTGCGATCTCTGATGGAGGCTCGATGTTAGAAAAATAATGTACATACCGTTGTGTGCGCGTGTTGCGCGACCGTTGGAGCCTCACCCCGTGTTGTAATATATTGTAACCGTCCGAACTCGGAGCCCTAAAATATATCTGGTTATGTCTTTGTGTATCAAGTTATCATATATCCAGTGTTTCTGGGGCTGGTATATGGGGTAGCTCGATCATCTGGATCGGGGTGCCACACAATCCCAGGCCAAAACCTTTGGCACGCGTGCTCGGCATGGATCATCGGCAACGCAACACCCCGAGTGATGCCATAACACAGGCACAACTATCAACTTGTGGAACAACTGGCACATTACAGACTCTACGACTCAAAGCATTATAGTTCAACTCTTATAATAGAGAAAGATAGCGAATATTACAACCAGAGGTCACAGACCCAACAGTACATCATGCGGAAGCGAATTAAGTTGTTCTAAACAACAAGATCCAAATAATGGCTAAGAGGCCTACAGATAAACATTCCCAGCACCAGCTGTCCCGGACATGTCCCAAGCTGCCACCTGGGAACCCAGACTACTCGTCGACGTCCACAAAGAACCCACCTTCAAGGTCGATGAAGTCCTCTTCTGAAAGAATCAACAAAGCAACATTGAGTTCGACGAACTCCGCAAGATTACTAGAGCTACTAGCTCGATGATTGGCTTACAAAGGTTTTATGGCTGTTTTGCATAAAGCTGGTTTTCTTTATAAAAGACATCTGGCATCGACTAATCAGAATATTTTTAAAGTGGATAAGAAGTAAACTCTTTTCTTTTGATCATCTTCAACAACAACCACCATCAACCACTGCACCCATCAACAGAGGCGCCTCACCGAATCACCCTCGAGGAAGCTAACCCCGCATTCTTGGTAGTACCTTTAGTACTCAGGTTTTAATCATTCGATTCATTTTCTCTATGGTCTTATCGTCTGTTCCCAAGTCGTCCATAACCGCGGACACGGCTTTTCGAAAAGATTTAACCCTGCAGGGGTGTACTATTTTTAACCACCGGTACCGTCCGGCTCATTGCCTATGCAATTAGCTCTCTTCCGGGGAAAGCCGGCTGAGTGGGAGCGGCTACAACCTTTACCTTGCTTGAGACTAACCCAGTATCATCAGTGAGGATGGGACAGGTTCAGTGCCTCCAACACCCTGCCCTGTGGCCACTCATTTTCCTAAACACCACCATCCTCATCCCAGTCCTGGCCACCGTCATCACGCACGCGCAAATGGAAGCTCAAACTAGAGGACCCTGGCTAGTCCCTCCCAAGTTAGTCGGTCGATAGGGATTCCAAATGTCCCACCGATTGAAGCACGCTCAGTCTTGGTTCAAGAGGTAAAGAACTCGCACCTAGGCGGCGAGAACAGGACAACCCACCACATCCCATGTGGCCTCTCATCCCGCCTTTAAACAGTTTATTTATGTCCCCACAATTTTCCACCACATCCGGTCATTCCATCAACTGTTCCGACAATTGAAACATTCACCGGACGAATAAGCATTTAACTAATCATGGCTAAGCATATATATCACAAGTATAATTAACTCAGGCCAGCACTTCAGTCCTATGGATATTAGGAAGGATATAGGTAATGGCAACAGGCATCCAATGCAACTAGTAGGATACTCTAATCCAGGCAAAAGACATTTGGAACTGAATGTAATATTATAGTGGAGAAAATATCTGCAGGAAATAGGAGGAGACATGCTCAGGGGGGGGGGGGATTACGCTTGCCTTGATCAGCAGGCTAGTAATACAGGTCGTCAGGGTATTGCAGTGGAACCCCGACTCCTTGATCTATCGATGCATAAAAACACCGGAAAGAACACAATCAATAATCACTCATGCATAACAAATGCAATACTCAAACACATGATGGTATGACATTTTAATGCACTGAAATTGCCAACAAGTTAAGTGGGGTGCAAGGAATGAATTTTAATACCCATATAATTAAATCCCCACATTTAACTTAATGCTTTTCTTACTCCTACAACATATACAGTACTGATATTTTGTTCACTTATGCATGCAAATGTTTTTAATGGTTAGTTCATAAATTTCTGAGCATTTTGAGATATTAAACACCTTTTTCTGATAAACCAATAAATAGTTATTGAATTTACCAAAACCATTTTAAATCTGCAATTTAAGCCAAATTAATTTACATGTTGGGAAACAAGGTGAAACATGAAGTACATTAGTTGCTGAACATTTTGGTATATCAAGCTCAATTTTTGGAGCATTATTCATCAAGTTATTGAATTTACAAAAAGTATTTCTTTTCTGCCATTTTAGTTAATTTAATAAAACAACATCTAAATTAATTTAGTTGGATGTGTGAGTTATACCAATAGACTCCATTTATTTTTCTGAACATTTTGATATATTATTTGCAATTTTTGGACTACTATTCAAAAAGATATGGATTTTACAACTTTCTATTTGAATCTGGCTATTTATTTTAATTTCCAGAAAAACTACCGAACCGTTTTATACCCAGGGCTGGGCTACCCCGTGCCACTGACGTGTGGGCCCCAGGCCATGCTGGCGTCCACGTGAGCAAGAAGAGGCCCACGGCCTGGTTGACTGCGACGATGCCAGGACGGCGGCATGGACGCGCGGTGACCGCGGGCACGGCGGCGCTCTGCTACGGCGGAGGAGCTCGCGCGGGGATGGAGTACTAAGCGCATTCGACGCGCAAGGATGCATGGAGGCTGGGGGCAGCGCTACGGAGCAAATGGTCGCTGGAGTTGAGCACGACGACGAGCTACGGCGGCGGTTGCGCACGGTCTACGACGAAACGGCGAACCAGAGCGAGAGAAAGCGAACGGGGATGTCCCTCGGAACCAGGAGCTCACCCAGAACACACAGGGGTGGACGGCGAGGTCAGAGAAGGACAGAGACGACGGCGAGCTTCCTCGAAGCGCGGCGACTGTGGTCGGAGAAGACGAGCAAGACGGCGACGATCCCGGGCTCCCCTCTGCGATTCCTCGTGCGGGGAAGGAGAACAGGACGCGGCGGTGACGATGGCGGTCTTCGATCTACCCGGGGCGACCTGGAACGGCGGCGATGCGCGACGGCGAGCTCAGCTAGGGCTCGGCCATGGCAGAAAAAGAGATAGGGAGCGAGCGAGAAAATATCGGGGAGAGAGAGAGTGCACGCCTCGGTGGTGGTCTTATCCTCCTCGCGCTGTCCAGCGACGAGCAGGGGAGGGCACGGCGGCGAGCTGGCGTGGCTCGAGCAGCTCGGCGCGCGTTCGCTACAGGGAGCAGATGACCACTTTGCAGAAACCCCCTGGGCTCCTCTGATTTCTCCTTTTTCCATTTCCTTTTAAAATCCAGTAGCAATTCAGGGATTTTATTGAGGCATTTAAACATTTTACAAAAATCTGAGAAAATTCATGTAGCTTCTCCATCACATGTAGAAGCACCACAAAAATTGGTGTTGCAAACTAAAATGTTTTGAACAACATTTGTTCATAAGGTTGGATTATGGTATTTTTGGTTTATTCCATATTGATATTTCTTTAATAATTTGAGAGCAAGTGCAAATTATTATTTTTGAACTCTTGGAACTTCCTTGACAAATATATTAACTTGCTAACTTCTGTTTGTCAAGATTAATTGTTTCCAGTGGGACACCTTAATGCATGGATGCCATGATGCAGGACAGAAAGGAAAAGTGAAAATTTGGTTCAAATTTTACAATACCAAAAGTGGGGCTGTTACAAGTCTACCCCTTACAGGAATCTCGTCCCAAGATTCTAAGATTGTGGAAAGAAGTCGGGATACTCCTCACGAAGACTAGACTCCCTTTCCCAGGTTGCTTCCTCTTCGGAATGGTTAACCAATGAATTTTTAGGAACTTGGTGGACTTGTTACGAGTCTTCCTTTCTGCTTCATCCAAGATACGAATAGGATGCTCGCGATAAGTGAGATCTTCCTGGATATCCAGCTCCTCATGATTAACTCCATGAATAGGATCCTTGAAACAACGGCGAAGTTGGGATACATGAAACACATCATGCACATTTGGGAAGATGGCCGGTAACTCCAACTGATAAGAAAGATATCCTCGCTTGGCCAGTATGGTGAAAGGGCCAACGTAGCGAGGGGCCAATTTTCCCTTGATCCCGAAGCGGCGGATGCCACGATGTCGAAGCAAGGTAAATAAGAACCTTAAAAATGATAGGGAGCAATGTACCATTCTATTTCTATTATCCTTTTTTTCTACAGTGATTATCCCATCGTATGAAGCAAGGTACTTTTGTAAACTGGTTTCAAAATTTGATAACTATTACATATTTTTCATGTCAGACTGACATGTGAATAGAACAAGGGAATATGCATAATTTGACAGGAAGTTAAATTTTCATTTGACAGGAAGTTTTCCACATCTTGTTCGCTGATCTTCTGGCCGTCACTACTGATGTCTACACACGCTTCTATTCTTGTAGACAGTGTTGGGCCTCCAAGTGCAGAGGTTTGTAAAACAACTGCAAGTTTCCCTTAAGTGGATCACCCAAGGTTTATCGAACTTAGGAAGGTAGAGGTCAAAGATATCCCTCTCAAGCAACTCTGTAATTAAGATACAAGAAGTCTCTTGTGTCCCCAACACACCTAATTCACTTGTCAGATGTATAGGTGTACTAGTTCGGCGAAGAGATAGTGAAATGCAAGTAATATGGATGATTATGAGTGGTAATTGCAATCTGAAATAAAAATGGCAACAAGCAAACATGAGAAAAATGAGAGCAAACGGTGTTTCAATGCTTGGAAATAAGGCCATGGGATCATACTTTCACTAGTGGACACTCCCAACAATAATAATATAATTGAATACATAAATATTTCCTCTTCACTATGCTACTCTGAACTATTCTCTCGTTGGATAGAAATACTAATCTACTGCGTAGGGCTACAAGAGCACACCTTAAAGTCTGAGTGAACAAACACCACAATATCATAGAACACCAAGACCATCGTGTAGGGCTGCAAAAGCACACCTTAAAGTCTGTCTTCCACATCTAGGGAACCCCAATGTCACTATGAGCGCCCCAAAATAGTACTAAACAAACACCGCAATTTTATAGTGACAACCAACAAAAGAACAACTCATGATAAGTATTCCTGTAATCTTTAGCCTAAGAGTCACACACGGTGCGCACACTATCAACTTCGCACCATGGGACAAAGGTGACTCCGGAGATTACATTAATAAAACCACTTGAGTAGCATAATTCATAAGATAATGAAGAGTAACATCTATGGATTCAACTAGATTACAATGCTCATGATCACATAAAGATCACACCATGGGAGAGAGAGATGAACCACATAGCTACCGGCACGAGCCCTCAGCCTCGGTAAAAACTACTCACACATGGTCATGGTGAGCACACTTGATGGAGACTCCAGAGGGGGAATGGAGGAGCCTTCCGGAGGTGATCCCGGTGGTGTTTCCCCCCTCCGATCTTCTCCGGCAGCTGCCTTCTGTCTTCTGTTTCGTGGTTTTGTGTTTCTCCGCCGCCTCCTCGTGAAACTCCTCGGGGGACTATTTTTATAGACGTTTTTAGGTCAAGACGAAGCCACGGAGATAAAAACGGACGGCATCGGAGCCACGAGGAATAAAAGAGGTGGTCCCACACGGCCAAGGAATCTGGCCACGTGGGACCATCTATTTTCTTCCTCGGACTTCCTTTTTCGCGGATCCTTGGCTCATACGTCTTCTTATTTCCAAATATTGGGCCCCGTAAAATATTAGGTCATTTGGACGTCGTTTGGTCCCTGAAAGTCAAAAACATGGAAAAAGGGTTTTCTGGTTCTGCAGGGTTAATTCCAAATAAATGGGGAAACTGTGAATTATCCCCTAAAATCATTATAAAACATAAATATAACCCATATATGATGCAAATATGTTGGAATATCAAGTAATAAAATGTAAAGTTCATGTATGCATTTTACATGCATCAACATCCCCAAGCTTAACCCATGCTCGTCCTCGAGTATGAAGGTGATAAAACTAACATGGACTTTGCATTTTAATACTACCAAAGGATATCAAAGATGATTACTATTGCTACATAAAGTCAAATGATTCATTCTCAAAGGAGTAGCAATATACAAGATAGATTATAAAGTGATATCAAATATTCAATGAAAGGATGTTCAATGATAATTCACAAAGTGTAACATAGAAGAAAGTACTATGAACCAAATGTATGCATAATGAAAAGTAAGAACATCCTATAATGGTCATAGAGTATTCATGAAAATCTGAATATAAAAGGTGGACACTTTGGAAAGATATATAAATGAGTAGAGGTAAAGCATGAATAAGTTTCATCTAACTTCCAAACTCTTCTACTTAAGTTAATGATTGCAATGTGGTAATCCTTGGTGTCAAGCTCTCATTACCCCTATCATAGCATCTTGAATGATTAAAGTTTAAAGTGAAAGCAAATATGAGTAGTGTGCTTGACAAAGTATAGGTTGAATGTCTCATGCCCCTTGAATACAAGTACCTACACCATGGTGTTACTCAACTTGGGAAACAAAGTAAGTTCAAGTTAAATATCATTGTAAGTAATAATAGCATCATTAAGAGCGTCAACTGGGGTACCTCTTGTCCCAGGATATGGAACAAGCCCATATCAAAATGACAAGACAAACAAACAAAATGAACAATCTCAACACCCTTTTTATTTACCATTGGGATAGCTTTTTATTATAAGGTGTATCACTGACGGTTCACCATAGTATGTAAGTAAATTTCCACCATGAATGATGCATGGCTTAGATTAGCGGCCCAGGCGTCTCTCTAACCATTTATACAAACTCATTTAAACTTGCTTTGTCTCCACATTTATTTCACCCATGATAAGCATCCATAAACAAAAGTACATGATATCAACTAAATAAAATGAAGAGCATGTTGAAAGCTTGCCATGTGACAGCACATATGAGCTAACTCTCAACCCAAGACATTTGTCAAGCCCACAACATCATAATTTTAATCACAATGGGTCATGTTTATTTAATGCAATAAAAGTAAAGTGTGCATCAAGTTCGTGAGAGCTCTATAACCAACTTTTCCCATGACAATCAACAACATAAGCATTTTCATTCAGAGGTATAGATAATTCAAAATAACATGATAAACATACTCGGAATAGCATAAAGCTAATAGGTAGATATGGTGGACTCACTGGAAAAACTTTGGTTGAAGGTGTTGGAAACAAGTTTTTACTTGTTGGAATTTTTGGGCTAGCAAGAGGGAGAAAGTTGACCGTCTAAATGCATGCATGAGTGTCCATAGAACTAACCAATCCATGTTAAACAAAGTAAAGTAACATTCAGCATCAAAACATGAATAAAAGATAGCTCTTGATAAAACACTTGCATATTAACACTCATTAACAAAGCATATGAATCATGCAACTATATGTATCTTTTGAATCAACTTAAACATCCCTTTCCCAATCTTTTAATAGCATCCAACTTAATTCAACCCAAATTTCCAGTACCTCTTTCATATATCAATGATGGTGGTGGTCTCACAAAATAAAAATCAAACCAAAATAAAAAGCAAACAAAAGACGCTCCAAGTTTATGCGATAAGGTGCATTGATCGAAAAACAAAAGTTAGACGTGTGCAAACCGAGAGTGTGTAGGTCCAGTGGGGTTGTCTTCACATCCCAAAGCTTATGGTCTTCACCATCCTTGGATAGCTCTTGGTGCATCTCCTCTAATCCCTGTGAAAAAACTTCAAAACACCGTTTCTCCCATTTCTTTTCTGTGGGGTGACATTAGTAGTGATAGACAAATAGATTTCTTGCTGCATATAATCCTTAGACAAAAATTCATATGAATGTCCAAAAGTGTATAATGTTGTATGCCTACTTATAAACTCAATTGGATCAAAAAGATTCAAGTTAAAAGTTCAAAAAATGCATCAAACAAAATGGGACAGAATCTGTCCAGAAAAACAGCAGCAGCAAAACGTATTTTTCTACCCTACTTAACTTTGTCAAAAAATTCCGAACAAATTCATGCATACATAGGATGAAAAGTTGCATCTACAGTTCAAATATAAGCTCATTCGGAGTTACAGAATAAGAATTAAAAATCATACCGTGCACAGATTCGTGCAGGAATAAAATCTCCGAACGCTATAAGCAACCTTTTCGAACCAAAATGGGTAAAACTTGGCACTTTATTAAAAATTCCAGAAACCAAACTAAAAACTAAGTCTCTTGTTACAGCAATAGGACACAAAGAAAATCAAAAATAAAAACAACCGGGTTGTCTCCCGTAAAGCGCTTTCTTTATAGCCATATAGCTAGGCATGATAGTTTTAATGATGCTCACATAGAAATAAGAATTGAAATGCAAAAGAGAGCATCAAGAGAAAAATATGAAACACATTTAAGTCTAACCCACTTCCTATGCATTGGGATCTTGTAAGAAAATAAATCAATAAAGCACAAAGTGACTAGCATAGGAAGGCAAAGCAAGTGCAACTTCAAAATTTTCAACAAAAAGAGAGGAGACTTAATATTATTGTGGTATATGAAGTCATGTCTCCCTCTCTCATAAAAACTTTCAGTAGCATCATTGATAAAATCCACAATATAACCATCACATGAAACATTCTTACCATGATCCATATGCATAAAAGTATCAATACTCTCCACATAAGTAAAAACAGTTTCATTAGTAATAGTGGGAGTAAAACTATCACATCCATCATTGTAATCATCATAAATAGGAGGCATATCATAATCAACATAAACTATATCCTCAATAGTAGGTGGACTGAAAACATCACAGTGATTATAATCATCATAAATTGGAGGCAAAGTATCATCAAAGAAAATTTTCTCCTCAAAACTTGGGGGACTAAAAATACCATATTCATCAAAACCAGCTTCCCCAAGCTTATACTTTTCCATAGCATTAGCAATAATGGTGTTCAAAGAATTCATGCTAATAACATTGCTATCACTATTATGCAAACACACTTCCATAGATTTTTTAATTTTCTAATACAATATAAAGTTCATAAAGATCTCTAATTTTTTTTTTGTTTTCCATTAAGCCTAACTAGTGAAATAAAAACAAGAAACAAAAAGATATAACTGCAGAATCTAAAGGAAATACCTTCAAGCACTCACACGTCAGCAACAGTGCTAGAAAATAGCTAAGTAGCTGGAGGATGTGAGTACCTATTACCTTACCTCCCCGGCAACGGCGCCAGAAAATAGCTTGATGTCTACGCACGCTTCTATTCTTGTAGACAGTGTTGGACCCCAAGTGCAGAGCTTTGTAGAACAGCAGCAAGTTTCCCTTAAGTGGATCACCCAAGGTTTATCGAACTCAGGGGGTAGAGGTCAAAGATATCCCTCTCAAGCAACTCTGCAATTAAGATACAAGAAGTCTCGTGTGTCCCCAACACACCTAATACACTTGTCAGATGTATAGGTGCACTAGTTCGGCGAAGAGATAGTGAAATGCAAGTAATATGGATGATTATAAGTGGTAATTGCAATCTGAAATAAAAATGGCAGCAAGCAAACATGAGACAAAATGAGAGCAAACGGTGTTTCAATGCTTGGAAATAAGGCCATGGGATCATACTTTCACTAGTGGACACTCCCAACAATAATAATATAATTGAATACATAAATATTTCCTCTTCACTATGCTACTCTGAACTATTCTCCCGTTGGATAGAAATACCAATCTACTACGTAGGGCTACAAGAGCACCTTAAAGTCTGAGTGAACAAACACCACAATATCATAGAACACCAAGACCATCGTGTAGGGCTGCAAAAGCACACCTTAAAGTCTGTCTTCCACATCTAGGGAACCCCAATGTCACTATGAGCGCCCCAAAATAGTACTAAACAAACACCACAATTTTATAGTGACAACCAACAAAAGAACAACTCATGATAAGTATTCCTGTAATCTTTAGCCTAAGAGTCACACATGGTGCGCACACTGTCAACTTCACACCATGGGACAAAGGTGACTCCGGAGATTACATTAATAAAACCACTTGAGTAGCATAATTCATAAGATAATGAAGAGTAACATCTATGGATTCAACTAGATTACAAAGCTCATGATCACATAAATATCACACCATGGGAGAGAGAGATGAAACACATAGCTACCGGCATGAGCCCTCAGCCTCGGTTAAAACTACTTACACATGGTCATGGTGAGCACACTTGATGGAGACTCCGGAGGGGGAATGGAGGAGCCTTCCGGAGGTGATCCCGGTGGCATTTCCCCCCTCCGATCTTCTCCAGCGGTAGCCTTCTGTCTTCTGTTTCGTGGTTTTGTGTTTCTTCGCCGCCTCCTCGTGAAACTCCTCGGGGACTATTTTATAGACATTTTTAGGTCAAGATGAAGCCACGGAGACGAAAACGACGGCATCGGAGCCACGAGGAATGAAAGAGGTGGTCCCACACGACCAAGGAATCTGGCCGCGTGGGACCATCTATTTTCTTCCTTGGACTTCCTTTTTCGTGGATCCTTGACTCATACGTCTTCTTATTTCTAAATATTGGGCCCCGTAAAATATTAGGTCATTTGGACGTCGTTTGGTCCCTGAAAATCAAAAACATGGAAAAAGGGGTTTTCTGGTTGTGCAGGGTTAATTCCTAATAAATGGGGAAACTGTGAATTATCCCCTAAAATCATTATAAAACATAAATATAACCCATATATGATGCAAATATGTTGGAATATCAAGTAATAAAATGTAAAGTTTATGTATGCATTTTACATGCATCAACTACTTATACCATCATTGTCACATGCCTCATCATTCCTGGTACTTGAAGCTTGTTCATTGACTTCTGAATTTTCTTTATCACTTGCTTACTGTTACTTGTAGCTCCCTCATCAGTAACCTCGTCAAGCTGAATGTCATCGAACATGTTCACATGCCATGGATCATCAGTAGTATCTTCTAGGGAAGTAGACGAGGATCCTTCTTTGCTCCCATGTTTTTCAGATGGTCAGGTCATTTTGTTAGGCTTGAATATATTATAGGAAAATCAAGGTTTTCAGTTTCTAGTGCTTCATTTTCAGAGCACAAAGAGAATCGACCTGGAAGTAACTTGAACTCTCTGCCTTAGACTCCTCATGCATGTCAGTATCCATGTGCTCCGGATGTTCAGCACCATCCATTGTTTTTGCATTTTTGTGAGTTTTAGCTTGCAGTTTTGGATCATTAGTTTTGATTTTTGCATTTTTTTCAGATACATAAATCTTTTTGAAGGTTTTCTGGTCATATATACCTGATCATCGTTTGGTCGATAGTGTTGAGGAATATCTACACCACCTAGAAGGAAATCAATGTATGAGAAACCATCCTGCATTTTTATCAATTGCAGACAAGAATAATTGTTATGACTGATGGGGCACGACACGCTTGTGGGCCCGTTATGCAGTGCTGACCGAGGGCGGTGCCGTTTGGACTGGATTTGACCGTTCTGACACGATTTTCACGGGGTGTGATGATGGTTCCTAGATTCCCGTGCATAGTGGACGGGATGGCCGGCGACGGTTGCTCTCCATGCCCTCCACATGTACGGCAGGATTCCCCGCGGAGCACATGATCTTGGATTGACGACTGTGATGGATTTTCATTTGATGGTAAATATGCAGAGGGCGGGGTTGGGTAAGTTTCACTTGCCCTTTCCGCCGCCGCTTTCTTTCTTCTTCCTCTCGCATCGCCATAGCCTGATAGCCAAGCTTTTACCAAGCCACCGCTACGATGACCAAGCCTACCACTCGGAAGGGCAGGAGCGCTGCGAATGCCTCGGCGGACAGCGCCGCTGGTGGGGCTACAGCCAGTGGTTTGAAGAGGGAGAAGGCCGCCAGGACCAAATGTACGGTGAGCAAGCGGATGCTCACCGGCCAGAGGAACGATGGGCTGATCCCGGCTGACCCGTCGCAGGTTCGCATCCCTGGCACCGAGATAATCCCGCGCCCAGGCCCCAATGAAAGGATCTGTTTTGTGGATTTTGTGAACAGGGGATTCTCCTTCCTTGTTCACGATTTTCTTCGTGCGCTGATGCACGTCTATGGGGTGCAACTGCACGATTTCACCCCCAATGGGCTTTTGCACGTTGCTTGCTTCTTCGTGCTTTGCGAGTGCTTCTTGGGCGCCGCGCCCCATTTTGGCTTGTTTCGACGCATCTTCAATGTCAAGCGCCAGCACAGCGTCAAGGGCCCTGGCGGTTTTGGAGTGCAAACTCGACCTGACGTCGAGTACTTCAAGATTAAGTTTGTTGAGTCTGTGCAAGGATGGCACCAGAAGTGGTTCTACATCAAGGATGTGACCACGGGCAACCAATCGTTTGGGTTGCCTTCCTTTAATGCAGACGCCAAGGTGGCGAAAAGACCATCATGGATTGCGCCACCAACCGGAGCCGAAGCTGAAGAGGCTGACATGCTTTTGGAAAAGGTTTTGAAGCTGCAGACCAATGTTGGCAAGGAGGTGACTGGCATCCATTTGCTGGCCACCTTTATCGAAAGTCGGGTGCAACCTCTCCGAGCCCGGGTGCACGCCATGTGGGCATACTCCGGGGTGTCTGATCCAACCCGCTCACTCGCAGAGGAGTTTTCCGCTAGTGAGGTGAAGAAGCTAGTGACGACTCTTACCATACTGACTGATGACGAACCATGCGAGACAAAGTCGCCAGTCGCACCTTATGAAGCCAGCAACCCTCCGCCGAAGGTAACACTCGATACCATTTGTTAGTTGCTATGTTATGCATGTGTATGTTTATTTCTTTTGTTATTTCCATGTGCAGGTACACAGAATTTTCGAGTCAATGCCTCCACTGCTGGAGAGTGGCCCAGTGCCGAATAATGAGCCACTCGAGGCCGGCTCAGATGATGAGGTGACCTCACTCGCCACCGCCCATACTCCGGAAGTTGAAGAAGGCGACACCGAGGCGCAGACCAATGATGGCCAGCAAAAGCGGTCGCGTGAGGAAGTGGACACGGCTGACTCTGAGGAGAACGAAGGGAATCCGACGGAGTTGACGTTGGCCCCACTTGAAGTTCCTCCAATCCGCTCTCTTCCTCCGCGCCCGACGAAAAGGTCGCGTCCGAGCGCAGGCGTGCTCGCACCTGGCCGGGTGGTCGACCTTACTGAAGAGTAAGTATTTTATGCGCTACCAATTTTGACTTATGAATTTTGCCGAGTCGGATACTTAGCATGTGTGACACAGTGTACCATCTGATGAGGACATGTCACCGCCACCGATGGTAAGAAGAGCAGTGCGGCGTCGTGTAACACCCCAAAAATTCAAACCTAATTTTAGTGGAGTTTTCTGACACCTAAAAAACTTTTTCTCTTTTTCTAAGTATTTCGTCAAATCTTTGAGGATGAATTGACTTGGGAATTGCTCCCTCAAGAATTTCTCAGTGATCCACGAACCACTCCATCACCCGTGATAATTTTGGTGCTTAGGTTTTCTCTCGAAAACCCTAGCCCTAATTATCGAACCTTTTAAACCCTTTTCTCCACCTACCAAAGGAAAGCCTATTTCCATAGCCAGAAAAATTCCATGAAAAATACCAGAGGACTCCCCTATCCATATAAAGACAATCCATGCAAAAAAATATTGCATACTTCAATGCAATATTTCCAAGTTAGGCACTATTTTCCAAACTGCCCTTTCTAATCCAGAAATATTTGAGTCGAGCTATGCATCTCCATAAATTCTGAGAAATTCAGGGGATGAATATTCTTGCATTCCATGCACTTCATCTTTTGGAGCCAAACCCATTTGATCAACTTTTGACCTACTTCCTTTGTAAGGCCATTTTCATGCCTTTTTGAAATCTTCAAGCAAACCTATACCTAGACAAATCCTATGACCATGGGACTTGGTCACATGGACCACATGGCCCATAGACACCCAAATCCAGGAGACCACCCCAAGGTGAAGTGTGAAAAATCACTTTGCCATGACCATGCAGATATGCCAATTTTTGGACATCTTGCCAAAACCCAATTTACCAATGTCCAATTGAGCTCCAACTCCATAGACACCCTCCCTATGCCACAACTGCTCTGTGGTAATTTTTGGGGATTTTTCTGAGATGGGCAAGGCCCCTGTCATTTCATCGAGCACCTTCGGTGTTTTTGGTTTTCTGGAAAATCTATTTTACAAAGTTTGGAATCCTTGAGGGATTCTTGTTTTGTTGTGTTCCTCTCGTCGATACAAACCCAGTGGTGCAAACCGTTTTCAGTTTGGTGCCCCGAGTCATCGGGAACGCGTCGATGCCGCTCGTGGCGTTCGGAGCACGCACTGTCGGCGTCCTGTGCATCCCTGTTCCTCCGGTCCCCTGTTGTTCCCCTGTCCCAGCCCAACCTAGTGGAGACTGAGCTCATCCCTGCTCCCCTGGATTAGACCGAAGTCGATTCTATCCTCTCCCCTTTATTCCTTGGAGAGAAACCGGTGGAAGTTAGGCACCGACGACGTTGTCCGCTTCGTCCCCGCTGCTCACTCCAGCTCGAGCACAACGTGCTGATATCGAGCCCTCCCTGGAAGCAACTCACTTTCCCTCTCCCCTGCCTTCTCGTTCGGTGCAGGAGCGTGGGAGGAAACCACAAAAATCCCTCCCCAAAACTTGACCGCCATGGCCGTGATGGCCGAAGCTCACCCGAGCTTGCTATACGCTCCCCGGTCCTCTCCCTTCCGCCTAAAGCCATCCCCGAGCCCCCTCCTGGCGACCACCTCTCTGCCATCCCCGAGCGGCTGAGCAGCACGGCGGAGGAGCCGCCCGTGCTCGACACCGCCATGGCCGAGCTAGGAGAGCTCGAGGGCGACGTCGCGGTGGCCCTCCCCTCCAGGCCGAGGCCTCCTCTGGGCGCGGTGGACCGCGGCGTGCCCGTCCCCGCCGCCTCCTGGCCTCCCCGTGCGTCCAGCCACCAGCATCGACCTCCACCCGAGCCTCCAGCGCTTCCCGTGCGTGCTCGCGAGGAGACGTCGACCACGCCCCCGTCCCCGACCGCCGGCTCCCGCCGCCCCTTGCTTCCCCTCGCCGCGGAACGTCACCGCCGTCCCGTCCCCGCCTCTGGTTGGTGCCCTGGCCCTCCCAGCTGCTGGCGCCGGTGAGCGCCCGAGCCGCCGTGCGAGCCCACGCGCGGCCGAAGAAGAGGCGCACAGGAGGTCAACGCCTGGAGCTGATCGATCGATCGATCCACGTTTTTTTTCCAGCGAGCCACAGCCCAGTGGAGCAACTGGCCCAGCCCAGCAATGCGTAGCAGGCCGTTCGGCTCAGCGACGGCCCAGCCGCGCGGCAGAAGCGGCCCTTGCAGTTTTTTTCAGCGCGGTCTATTTTTCCTTTTTCTGGTGAGCAGCAGTTAGCTATCCGTCGCACGTCCGTATCTTTTGAACCGTAACTCCGATTGGAGTGATTCAAATTTGTAAATTCCTAGTTTGAAGGGATCTGTCCAGTGGTACTAGTCTTACCTTTTTGTAAAATACTTGTATACTCAGCACCCTTGTATGCGTGTATAGGGTATCCCGCGGTACCGGCAAACCGAGCCCCTGAATCGTGACGTTCGTGACCCTCCAAGCCAAACGGTGTCGATCTTCGCAGGCAAGCTAACCACTTGCTATGACCAGTCTTGGAATATTATTTGTTTGTGTTGTTCATAGTACCATGTCATATCTGTGCATCTGGTTGACTGTCATTTGTAAACTGTGCGTCATGAGATATCATGACTTTGATATCTACTTTCCGTAGAGTTGTGGTGTGTGTCCGGGGGTACCACTTCCCATTCCCGAGGTGATGGACTGGGGGAACCGCCACAGCCAACGGAGTGGGGAACAATATAACTGTGCGCCTCGCACCTGCGTGGCTTTGTTTGCTTCTTCTTCTTCGCCGAGGTGAGGAGCGGACGAATGTCGTCTTATGATCCTCGGAGTTGGGGGCATTTGCCAAAAGAGTTATTTGCTTCTTCTCCCTCTGTCAAACGTGGTTGGCGTAAGCCCGCCTAGACTGCGACGCTTGGGACATTTGCTTTCCATTTGGTTCTTTTTGCCAAGATTGCTGACACCATGTCGAGATAACCCTCGAGTGGAATAGATGCTTTCTTTCTTATGAATGCTTTTCGGTTCATTGTTTGAAGGCTACATGCCTCACCCACTTTGTAATTAATCTGTGAGGGCGCTGGCTGGAGGAACCGCCACAGTCGTCCTATTGACCCACTGTGCTATTTTTATGTGAACACTGATTCGTGGTGGCGCTGGCTGGAGGAACCGCCCTAGTCACCCGGTCAATATAAACAAACTATTGCTTGGAATATTATGTTGCTAATGACTTGTTTGTTGATGTATATTGTTATTGATATTGTGATTGTTATGCTGGACTAATCCTCGGTTGTTTGGACTTGTTATAATAAAACTTGATTAAATGAAACACTCCTCCAAACAACGATAGGGTCAGTCCATGGTGCCACTAATCTGAACTTTGAAAGCAGGACCATCATCGTCTCATGGAGGACCGTGACCTAGTAGGTTGTTGAGCCCCTTTTGTGCCATCCATTGGGCGCAGTCGTTCGGTTGTGCTGTCCGAGGGTAGAGTAGAGGTCGACAGGCACGGGTTCGATTGTGATAGGGAGTCCGGAGCTAGGCATACTCGGTAGCGCCGAGGGATGTGCCGGATTTACTTGCCCGTTGTACCATGAGTATAGGGTGGTGCAGGAGAGTGTCTTAGCAGGTGTACCGTCATGTGAGTGTATTTTGCTCAGTACGACTTTGGCGTGACAACCTAAAGTGTCGGCTGAGTAAGGTGCATTCTGATAGTTGGGAATGCAACCTCTCGAGAGTGTCAACCTAGCAAGCTAGCCTCGTTCCTGGGATATGGAACACCAGTTCAGTGTCGGTCACACTGTGTATCTTTGTCGTGTCAGGAGGTTAAACTTAAGTTTTGTTTGAAAGAATTAATGAACGACCTGATCTCACTAAATGAACAAATAAGATGATGCAGGGAATGTTACCTTGAGATGTTGATGGTTACCCATGATATAGGATGGCGGTGTGATCGTTGGGAGCCTAGAGTTAGGCCTGAGCCAACATCAACCGTGCATGCTCAGAGTGAAAAGATGAGGCCAGTGGGCCTAGCAGGGATCACAGGTGTTGTTGTGTATGATTTGGTACCAACTGGTACACCGTCACAGGTAATCTCTTTGTTTGATTGCCGGTGCACGGTCCAACCCCACCTGGCTTGGACTATGCACTGGTGATACCCCATTGTTTGCTTATGCCATGTTTTGCTTGTGATGCCATGCTACCTTTATGGTATACTGTATATTTGTCTGTCTAGAGTGCACTGCCATGAATAGTATTTTATTTCCAATGTATAATTTGTTGCATGATTGCCTGACAGTTCATGTCTTGTGGTTACGTTACTTGCGAGTACGTCATTGTACTCATACTGGCTTTTCATGTGGCCAGACTTAGCCAGAAGATGGAGCAGGAGCATGCTAGGATCAGTAGCCCAGCCAGATACCTGTGGAGTGGAGCCGCTCCGAGCCGTTGCCTTAGTCGTCTTCCGCTGCCAATTAAAATCTGTCCTGAGCCATGCTTGGCAAGATATTCTGTAATGCCTCGATGGCCTTGTAAACCATTTGTAGCACTTCTTGTTCCTGATTGTGTAATGATTTCCATTATGTTGCACTGTCGCGACGTGCGGCCAGATATCTTGGGCTGGCGCACGGGACGACCGCCTCTCTGGTAATATGTGCCAGGGAGGGGTGTCACACGTCGATAGCACGTAGCCAGCCGCAAGAAGCCCCAGCAGCCACTGCGACTGCGGCTACCGTGGACACGTCCATACCGCTCGAGCCTGAAGGTGCAGCTGACAAAGATGAGACGGCGGCGACAGGTGCTCCTGCGTCGACTTCCGTCTCCGCAAATCATGTAAGTTTGTACTTTTGTGTCGCAGTTGAACCACTATCGGGTGTTAAAGTTGTGCATAGTCTCGATGAATCTGAACTTGCTTCTCCTGTGTTGTAGCCATTTATGCAAGAGCTATTGAAGGCTGGCGCCCAGTATGTTCACATGGAGACGGAGGTCGCCACGCTGCAGCAGCAACTCGAAGCTGCCAAGAGTGAGTGTTTGCTTATGGGATGACAACTTTTTTGAGTTGAATCCTTTTGCGGTCTGTTGACTATGTTTTTGCGTTGTGCGTGCAGAGTCAGCAGCTAACGCAGCGGAGAAAATGAACAACGCCTGTCGTCGAGTGGCCAATCTAGAGAAAAGGTTGAAGACTGCCGAAGATAGAGAAGGCCTGACAATTGGTCGACTTATCGCCTGCAACACTGCCTTGACTGGTACGCAGCTTTGGTTTTGCATTGGATATTGCATTTGTGTATAGGATTGTTGAACCTTTCATCATATATTTTCCTAGATGTGATGGATGGCCCTGCCGCACCTGGTAAGCAGAGCGTGGGCGCCTCGCTCGATGAGAGCGTGACCTTCACGGAAGCCGCCAGCGGGAGAGCAGGAGAGATGTTGTCGAAGGCGGTGAGTGCCCAAGGCGCCCTTCACATCAGCTTCTTCTCAGATGACGAGCTGCCATCAACGTTTGCAGAGTTGGTGGATCTTTTCACGCCAGAAGGGACTGCCGTCGCCGATTTCAGTCGCGAGCAAATGGTAAGTGGTGCCCAGACTACTTTTCTCATCTTGCTCGCGCACGGAGTCACTGCAGATTTTGACACGGTGACGACGAAGTTCCCGAGAGGTCCTAGCGGCAAAACCATCGGGTTAGGTACTTGGATGGAGGCCGCCAAAAAGTATGCTCAACAGCTTGTAAAAACTGTTGAAGACAGGGCCGCCAAGGTCCAGGCCAGGAAAGCCTCCTCCAAAAAGTCGACGGCCACCGAGTGATTCTTCAGTCGACTAGTTATGTCGAGTTAGGGATAGGTCAGAGTCCATGTCATAGATTTGTGACAGCCGAACCTTATATTTATGTTCTGTAATGATACCTTTAATCGTGCGAGTACGCGTGTACTTTTGCTACACTTGTATGGATGTTACCATTGAATGTTTTTATGTATTTTTTACCTGAGAGGCTACGTGCTGCTTAACTTGCATAAATGATGTACTGGGTTTCCCCTTTCTGACTCGAAATTTTTGTGATGGTTGTGCTTTAAACAGCCACGGGAACCTGATAGGCCAGTTGGTTCCTCGCAGCCTCATACTGCCACCCGGTCACAGGCTAAGGTGGCAAATGATGCCAAAGTAATGGAGTATATGAAAAATTGAGTCGTGAGACTGGAGCAAGAGCTAAGGAATGCCCAACGCGAGCTGAATATACTGAGAATGAGACCTGCTCCGGCCACACAACGAGAGGATTATGTGCTTGGCGAGATGGACCTTGTAAACATGCAACTCGATTGTGAGTGCAATACTTGCTCTGATTACGGATTTCTTGGCTACTCTTTTGTCCTCTGACTCGACTTGTCCTTTTGCAGGTTTTGTTTTTGACTTCCGAGCAGAGCAAGCTCGCGTTGAAGAGCGTTTGGATAATGCTACTGACAACCCGACAACTGGTCGCCAGCATTTTTGGCTTGATAGGTTTCGAGCGCGCACACTCGCTACTTTGAAGGATCGAGCTTGGCGAAGCGCTCAGCTACTCGAGTTATGCAGGGCGGCCTTGATTCGCATCAACCAGACCCTTTTTCCAACAGGACCACAACCACAAGGAATCCATGCCTTGCTCGATCTTTTTCGTCATGCAGGTCCTGTCTAGGAGTTGCTGACCCAGAAGCTTGTGGTTGGAGCTAACGCGACGATGTCATATGTTCGGGGTCGACGTCCCAACTTGGTGCTGCCGCCACCTGCTGTTGGTGCGAATATGTCTCAAGAAGATCTTGATGGCACCGTTCTTTCTGCGAGGATGCTGATCGAGCGGACCACGACCAACTCTTTGGTCCTGTGCTACCCATCAAGGACGAGCCTGAAGACTAGAGGTTTTTTGTGTGTAAACTTATAGAGGGGCAGCCCTCGAGTGTAAATTTGCCACTTGTATATAATATGAATTGTTTACTTTGTATTTCCGCAACCCCCGAGTCCATCGAGTGGGGTTTATGAAAATGTTTCGAGTATGAAATCATGATTGCACAACCCCCGAGTATTCGAGTGCGGCTGTGAAGTTTATGTTCTTGTTGAAATTTATCCAACTTTGATTTGAGACTTAGCCCCCGAGCGTTCGAGTGCGGCTAAGGTGTTATGTTCATGGGAGCAAAAGCTCCTGTTGTTAACAGCACAGCCTCCGAGCATTCGGGTGCGGCTAAGTTACTTGCTAGTGAGTTATGCGTGCAAAAAAGATAGGAGGAACATTGATTATACTAGAAAATACCCCGCGCGTTGCAGCGGGTATCACTTTAGAAACTATATCGTGTAAATAAAATGGTATAAAAGGTATGACATATTAAATGAATATACGAAAATCAATTGGTCATACTCGATATACTAAAACTTCATAGACATGAATTGCGTGTGTATTATATGTTGTCAATGTGAACTTTTAGATGGTTGGAGGAATGTATGATGTGTATACTAATAAGTATTAGTCGTAATGACATGGACAATTGATTGACTAATAGCATGGATGATGTGGATAGCTTGCATGTTGAGATAGAAAAATAATAAATGCACTTAGTGGGGTTTTACTTTATAAGAAGTATAGATTCCATTTTTGAATGTTAAGCTGCAGGCCGCCTCATTAAAAACCTTCCAGCCCCCGTAGGTACCCTGGTAAGGAAAAGAGCGCGTCTGAAACCTGCAGCCATCCGACATATCGCCTATTACATTGTATGACTGAGCAATCTAAGCATAGAAACGGCGCAGTGCGCAACGTTCCAAGGATTGTGCGAAAGTTCGCCTGTCTTCACGTGCTTCAGTCTATACGCTCCACCGTCGATGACCTCGGTGACGATGAAGGGTCCCTCCCATGGGGAGGCGAGCTTGTGCACCTTCTTCTGCTTCAACCGAAGCACCAGGTCGCCAACCATGAAGGACCTGGTGCGCAGTCGACGGCTATGGTAGTTGCGGAGATCCTGCTGATAGACAGTTGTGCGAGCCAGGGCCGTGTTGCGTGCTTCTTCGAGCAAGTCGACTGCATCTTCGAGTGCTTCTTCTGCGTCGTCTTCGTTGTATGCTGCCACCCTTGGTGCATCGAACTTTACATCGGATGGCAGGATTGCCTCTGCGCCGTAGACCATGAAAAATGGTGTGAATTGTGTTGAGCGTTAGGAGTTGTGCGCAAGCTCCATAGTACCGACGGAAGTTCTTCAACCCAAGCACCCGCGGCTCTTTTGAGTGGCACCAGGAGGCGTTTCTTGATTCCGCTGCACACGAGTCCATTGGCTTTTTCGACTTGGCCATTGGACTGTGGGTGCGCCACGGATGCATAGTTGAGCGTAATGCTTTGCTCTTTGCAGAAGGAACGAAATTCTTCAGCCGTGAAGTTTGTGCCGTTATCAGTTATGATGCTGCTTGGGACGCCGAAACGGTAGATGATGGTCTTTATGAAGTTAACTGCCGTAGTAGCAGTCGAATTTGTGATGGGGACTGCTTCGATCCACTTTGTGAACTTGTCGACTGCCACCAGGAGATGAGTGTGCCCTCCGTGCGAAGATTTTTTGAGTGGCCCAACCATATCGAGCCCCCACTGGGCGAAAGGCCAGGCCAATGGTATTGTCTTCAATGCTGATGCAGGTGCGTGCGGCTTTGTGGCGAATTTTTGACAGCCGATGCACCTTTTGACTATGTCCTCCGCGTCCTTGAGTGTTGTGGGCCAGTAAAAACCTGCTCGAAAGGCTTTGGCTACGAGTGATCGGCTGCTGGCGTGATGTCCGCAGGTACCTGCATGAATATCTCGAAGGATGGCTTTGCCATCTTCGAATGCGATGCATCGTTGGAACATACCTGATATGCTTCGTTTGTACAACTCGCCATTGATGATGGTGTATGCTTTAGCCGTCGAGTGACACGTCGTGAGTCAGTTATGTCGTCAGGTAGCTCGTTGCGGAGTATGTACGCCAGGAAAGGTTGAGTCCAAGTTGGCTCAATGAGGAGTACCTCGACTGGCGGGTCCTCTGTGCTGGGTGTTTTGCTCTTGGCTGGTGCGGTCGATGTAGGAGGTGCCCTTTTTCCTTGATTGATCTGTGCTCAATGCGCTCGAGGAAGACACCAGGTGGAACTTGCGCCTTGGTCGAGCCTAGGTTGGCTAGCATGTCTGCTTCCTCGTTGCTTTCTCTCCTATGTGCCGCAACTCGCAGCCTTCGAAGCTGCCCTCCATTATGTTGTACAGGTCGCGGTAGGCGATCATGTTGTCTGCAATGGCGTCACAGGCCTTCATTGTTTGCTGCACCACCAGATTCGAGTCACCGTAGATCATTAGTCGAGTGCACCCGAGAGCTTTGGCCATCCGCATGCCATGGATCAAGGCTTCGTACTCGGCCTCGTTGTTTGATGGTAACTCGAATCCCATTTGCAGGACGTAGCGAAGCTTGTCTCCTTTTGGCGATATGAGGATGACACCTGCGCCTGCACCTTCGTTTTTCTTGGACCCATCGAAGTACATGGTCCATGAGTTGGACACATCTGGCGCTCCAGGCAACTGAGCTTCGATCCACTCGGTTGTGAAGTCAGGTAAGACTTGTGCTTTGATGGCCTTCGGGTGATCGTACCTGATGTCCCTTGGTCCCAGCTCGATGAGCCATTTGCGACTCTCCCAGTTGCGTTGGGGTTTGTGAGAATATCCCCGATCGCTGAGTTACTGATTACAGTGATCGGGTGTTCTGCGAAGTAGTGCGTCAGCTTTTGATGACATGAACACGGCGTAGGCCAGCTTTTGATAGTGCGGGTACCGCTGTTTGATATGGAGAGGACCTCACTCAAGTAGTAGACTGGGCGTTGTATGCTTTGGGCGTGTCCCTCTTCCATGCGTTCGACCACCAGTACGGTACTCACCACCCTGTTGGTAGCCGAGACGTATAGGTATAGCGGTTCCCGTTCCTTAGGTGCGACGAGGACTGGAGGGCTTGTGAGGACTCGCTTGAGTTCCGTGAAAGCTGCTTCGGCTTCCGGCGTCCACTCGAACTTGTCTGCTTTCTTCATCAGTTGATAGAACGGGAGTGCTTTTTCGCCTAGTTTGCTGATGAAGCGGCTGAGCGCCGCCACTCGACCTGCTAATTTTTGTACGTCATGAAGCTTTGAAGGCCTTTGCATTGTCAAGATGGCCTGTATTTTCTCTGGGTCCGCCTCGATTCCACGAGCTGAGACTAGATAACCCAAGAGCTGCCCGGCTGGTACGCCGAACGTGCACTTCTTAGGATTGAGCTTGATGTGGAAGTGTTTGAGGTTGGCGAACGTCTCTCGCAGGTCGTCGAGTAGTGTGTTTTCTTCCCTTGTTGTGATGACAATGTCATCCACATATACTTGGACGTTTCGTCCGATCTGCTTTTTGAGGCAATCTTGCATCATGCGCTGGTATGTCGCACCCGCGTTTTTGAGCCCAAAGGGCATGGTTGTGTAGCAGTAGACCCCGAGTGGGGTTATGAACGCCGTTTTCTCTTCATCTTCTTCCTTCATCCTTATCTGGTGGTAACCTGAGTAAGCGTCCAGGAAGGATAGGCGTGCGCATCCGGCGGTGGAGTCGACGATCTGGTCGATTCGAGGCAGCGGGAAGTGATCCTTTGGACACATTTGTTGAGGGCTGTGAAGTCCACGCACATCCGAAGGATATCTGTATGCTTCTTTTCTACAAGTACGGGGTTAGCCACCCATTGTGATTTCTTGATTTCTCGGATGAACCCTGCCGCGAGTAGTCTATCAACTTCAGACTCGACGGCGGCTCTTTTTGGGCTAGAAACACGGCGCATTGTTTGTTTTACTGGCTTGGCATCTGGAAACAGTTGGAGAGAGTGCTCGGCGAATTCCCTGGGATACCTGGCATGTCGGCTGGACACCACGCAAATATCTCCTAGTTCTCACGGAGGAATTCGACGAGCGCGCTTTCCTATGCGATAGGCAAACTTGTCGATACATTGACTGTCTTGGACGGATCGGTCGGGTGCACCTGATGTGACCTTGTGTCATTTGTTGTGTTGAACGATCTGTCGACTGCCAATTTTTTGTGCTCCGGCATGAGTGTGCGGTCGTTGGAGATCGACAGATCGGCGAGTGCTTCTTCCATACCGAACGTCTCGGAGATTTTGCTGAACTCGCGGTCGCAAGAATCGGACCTTTGAAAGTTTCCAGTGACAGTGATGACTCCTTTTGGCCCTGGCATCTTTAGCTTGAGGTAGGCATAATGTGGGACTGCCATGAATCGAGCGAACGTTGGGCGTCCAAGTATGACGTGGTATTGTGACTTCCAGTCGATGACCTCTAACTCAATCGATTCCGTCCTGAAGTGACTTGGGTCCCCGAACGTGACGTCGAGTTGTATTATTGCCTTCTGGGTTGACTGCTTTGCCTGGGATGATACCGTGGAAGGTATTTGTGGATTTCGGTAGATTTTCGGCTGACCTGTTCATTCTGCGGAGTGTGTCTGTAAAGATGATGTTGATGCCGCACAATCGAGATTAGCCCGGTATTTTACTAACCAGTCAATGCCCAGTATGACATCAATGCCACTTGACTTCAGAGCTACCAAGGCAAAAGGAAAAGACGAGTAACCTATGGTAATCTGGACCTCAGGAGTAACCCCATCGGTTTGCCATTTGGAGCCAGGAGTGGAGATCACCAAGGGACGTCTCATTTTCTCGAACGGTATTTTGTGGTCTTTTGCAAAAGCTATGGATATGAATGAATGCGATGCTCCAGAGTCAAACAAAACTGTAGCTGAATTGCCGTTGATTCGTAACTCACCCATGACGACGCTGGGATCCTCTTCAGCTTGCTCAGCAGAGACGTGGTTCAGGCGACCACGCACAATCAGTCCAGCCTTGCCAACTGGTGTGGCGGGGGCTCGTGCAGGTGTCCCCGAAATAGGTGCCTTCTGGGGGCACTCCCTTGAGTAGTGGCCAGCCTGGCCACAGGTGTAGCAGGTGAGTCCAGGTGGAGCAGGTAGCTAAGGACGGTATCCACTTCCGCTCGGCCCAAAGGTCGAAGTAGTGGGGCATGGCAGTGGTGGCCTGTATCCCGCGGCCCTCGGCATAAACGGAGCACGCGGCACAGCGCTGTAGGGAAAAACACCCTGCGCTTCTTGCTCTCAGAACCCGAGGAACTCTGGTGGTCCCCGTGTGCTGGCCTCTTGGAAGCCTCGAGTTCCTTTCTTCCCTGCTCCAGAGTAAGAGCCTGGTTGAACAGCTCCTGATAGGTCTGGAACTTGAAGGGCAGTAACTCATAGCGGAGCTGCGGCGCAAGAGCCTTGCGGAACAGCTCTTGCTTGTCGGCATCAGTGGTCACGTCCCTTGGGGCGTAACGCGAGAGATGGTTGAATTCACAACCATAAGTGCGGAGGTCCATACGTCCCTGTTGCAAATCCAGGAACTCCCTCCTCTTCAAATCCATGATCGGCTGAGGGATGTAAGCCGCACGGAAGGCAGTGCGGAAATCTGCCCAAGTGAAGACATGGTTGGCCGGGAACAATGCCACATGGCTTTCCCACCAACAGCCAGCCGCACCCGTCAGAAGGTAGGTGGCGAAGTTGACTTGCTCGGCCACTGGGACATGCAGCGCGGAGAACTTGTGCTCCAGAGCACGAAGCCAATCATCAGCTTCCAGTGGCTCTTTAGCATCAGCAAAGGTGGGTGGCTGCGAGTGCAGGAACTCAGTGAGAGTGTTGTAGCCATTCCTCTGTGTATTTTGCTGCACCAACTGCTCGAGCAGCCGCTCATTGCGCCCGCGGTTCTCCTCAATGGCCATCAAGACTTGCGCCATCGAGGGTGGTGGCGGCGGTTCCTCATCATTGTGGTTACCACGGCCTCCTCGAGCCATTCTGGAGAATTGACAGAGACACCGTTAGTATCTTCCTCCGAATGGTTGAAACAATAGCATTAGCGTCTACTCAAGTACACAGACTAGGGACGATAATACTTTGTGTAACAACTAACAAGGGGCCAACAAGATAGAACTTGGGTCAAAGATCAGCATCATGTACTACTAGTGTGGGATTCAAATAGGTAAGAAACCACGTGATTCAACACACTCTAGTTGGCACAATCCGGGACCTTCTGTTCAAGTCCTTGGGTTAAAACCCAACGAAGGAATAAGTGGTTAGTCTCGGTAGGGATAACATTGTTCAAACATCAGAGTTGATTTCGGAATACAACGCAGCGGGAGCAACCGGACACATAACACTAAAGGTAGAACCCAACTTCGTTATCCTAAAGTTTTGAGGTAACAGATGGGAAGTAAAACTTTTAACTCAAATTGAGGTAAGATTGCTCCGAGATTAGAGTGTAACTAGGTAAGGAGTAAAAAGAATCATAAGATGGTTTTCACAACTCATTTTTAGGTTAAAAATATTTTCACAAACACTAGACTCAACGTCGACCTGTAGAAGGGTTTCCTACAGGCAGTCCTGCTCTGATACCAACTTGTGGCGCCCCGACCCGACTGCTATACAGTGATGCTGTGTGTCACCGGTTAAGCGATACAACCTTTGGCAGGCGTTGCTCGGAATGGATCATCGGCAACGCAACTCCCCGATTGATGCCTTAACACAGGCACAACCCTCAATGCATAATAGAGAGATCAAGACTTGTGGAACAACTGGCACATCACAGACTCTACGACTCAAATCTTTATAGTTCAACTCTTATAATAGAGAAAGATAGCAAATTACAACCAGAGGTCACAGACCCAACATTACAACATGCGGAAGCGAATTAAGTTGTTCTAAACAACAAGATCCAAATTATGGTCTAATAGGCCTACAATAAACATCCAAGTGCCAGCTGTTCCGGGATGTCCCAAGCTACCACCTGGGAACCCCAGACTACTCGTCGACGTCCACAAATAACCCACCTTCGAGGTCGGTGAAGCTCTCCTCCGAAACAAAACAAACGACGTTGAGTTCAACGAACTTGCAAGATTAAATATAGAGCTTTAGCTCGATGAGGCTTTCAAAGTTTTATGCCTGTTTTGCATAAGGCTGATTTTATTTATGAAAGCATAACTCCATGGCATCGACTAAACAGAGTATTTTTAAAAGGGTAAGAAGTAACTCTTTTCTTCGGATCACTTTCCAACATCAACCACCATCATCTGTACCTGTTCTACAAAGGCACCTCCCCGAATCACCCTCGAGTAAGCTAACCTTGCATTCTTGAGTAGTACCTTTAGTACTCAGATTTTAATCATTCCGTTCAAGTTATTCTATGGTCTCTGAATCCGTCACCAAGTCGTCCATAACCGCGGACACGGCTTTTCGAAAAGATTTATCCCTGCAGGGGTGTACAATGTGAAAAGTCGCCAGGCTCCCGAGGGCCCTCCCAGCTTCTTATCCATGCGTACCGTCCGGCTCATTGCCTGTACATTAGCTCTCTTCCGGGGAAAGCCGGCTGAGTGGGAGCGGTTACAACCTTTACCTCGCTTGAGACTAACCAAGGATCATCAGTGAGGACGGGACATGTTCAGTGCCTCCAACACCCTGCCCCGTGGCCACCATTTTCCTAAACACCACAATCCTCATCTCAGTCTTGGACACCATCTCAACGCACGCGCAAATGGGAAGCCAAACTAGAGGACCCTCGGCTAGTCCGCCACAAGTTAGTCGGTCGACGAGGTTCCATATGCCCACGCATGGTTGCACGCTCATCTTGGCTCGTAGGAGAGAACTCACATCTAGACGGCGAGAACGAGACAAAGCACCACCAACCATAGTGGCCTCTCATCCCCACCTTTAAGCATTTTATTACCTGTCACCACACTTCCTCCAACATCATCCGAGCATTTCAACCTCTGTTTCCAACATGAAATAGCCATCGGACGACTAAATATTTAACTAAGCATGGCTAAGCAACAACATAGCATAGTTAAGTATCTCAGGCCAACAATACAATCCTATGGATAATAGGAGGGGAAACAGGTAATGGCATCGAAAACTTAATGCAACTATAGGATACTCTAATCCAAGCAAATTGACATTTGGAACCACATGCAATAATCTAGTGGAGAAAATATTTGCGGAAAATAGGATAAGACATGCTCAGAGGGGGGGTTACGCTTGCCTTGCTCAACATGCTGGTAGTACGGATCATCGGGGTATTGCGGTGTAACCCCGGACACTTGATCTATCGAAGCATAAAACATCGGAAGAAACAATCAATCACCACACATGCTTTAACAAGTGTAATGCGCAAACACATGATGGCATGACATTTTAAATCCCCGTGATGAGGATGATTCAAGCTATTCAACTTAAACGGAGTTCGGATGCGTAAAGGGCACATCTCGAATACACCGTGGAGTGAAGTAAGGTAGCATTTTTGCTTGTTAATTGGAACAGATGAACCCTATGGTTAACTTGCATATGAATGACATGATCAGGTGATACATGCATGGTTTGGGTGTTTAAACACATCATTGCAACAAGTACAAAGAGTGAGCTAAAAAGGGGTTCCTAAAAATAAAGTTGAAACAAGTTAACCGGATTATCCGGTGAAATTGGAATCGGAATATCCGGGGTATCGGATTATCCGATGGAGTTGGAATCGGATTATCCGATACAACTGGTTCGAAAAATGGCTAAGGACCTTAAGTAGAACAGTGGTCTGGGGTACTGAGGATTTTCGGATTATCCGAATTTGTCTAACTCAGATTATCCGATCATTGAGGATGACCTGAAATTCTGCTAAGGACTAAAAGCCAAATCGTAATGGGGTTTCTCGGACAATCTGATTTTACTGGTTTCGGATTATCCGATCAACTCGGATTATCCGATTTGGCTTGACCCGGATTATTCGATTTGAAGACTCGACGGCGAGCTACGGCTATCTACGGCTGCAGAACGCGCGTGAGACAAACGAGGGCACGGGGAGGTTCACAGTCTCACCCTGGGTGCGTGGAAAGGCTCGGCGAAGACGGGGACAGTCGGAATCGACGACGGACTTGCTCGGAGTGCGGCGGAGGGCGTGGACGGAGAGCTCGAATCCCCAGGAATGTACGGCGTCTCGGCTCGATTCCTTCGGCGAGGACGGAGAGGAGGACGAGGTGAAGGTGGTGACGCGCTTCGATCTGCTCCAGGAGGTCGCAGTCGACGGTGACGCGGCATCAACGGCAAGCTCGGTCCGGCGTCGGTGGGGGAGAGACGAGAGAGAGGGGAACCGAGAGAGAAATATCTGGGGAGTGGTGCGAGCAGGGCAGCCTCGTGGTGCTGCCTGTCCTCCTTGCAGGGAGAGGGCAGAGAGGGGGCCCGGCGCGGTGAGAGCGCGGCACGGCGGCATGGCGCACGCGGCAATTGCGGGAGGAGAGAGACGACGCTTTTTGCAGATAACCCCCTGGCAGTTTCTTTCCATCACCAATAGGTCCTTTTCAGTTTTCTTTTTAAAACCTGTGACTTTAGGGATTTTATTGAGGCACTAAGACATTTTAGAAAAATATGAAATTATTCATGTAGCCTTTCCATATCATGCAGAAGCTCCACAAAATTTGGTGACTCAAAATAAAATGTTTTGAACAACTTTTGTTCATAGGGTTCGATTAAGGCATTTTTGCTAAGTTCAAAATGTTGCTCCTTTAGTATTTTTGGAGCAAGTGCAAAATATTACTTTTAGACTCTTGGAACTTCCTTGACAAATATACAAGATGTCAAAGTATTTTGGTTTGCAAGTTTGAGTGCCTTCATTGTTTTGAGATTGGTTAAAGCAAGTTTGGCATTTTGTTTTTCAATGGTGCCAAACCAATTAGGGTGTTGTTTAGCAAATTAATATGGATGCCATGATGCAATGAAACACAAAAGTGGAAATTTTACTCGGGTTTTTAGGTTCTCAAATTCGGGGCTGTTACAGCTGCCTATTGGAAGGGTGACCCTTCTGTATCATGTACATCTGCCCTTGAGGCCGAGGGTACCGATCCTCCTCTACCCGAGGTACGGGGTGTATGGCGCCCACAACAGGTCCGCCTGCGGTAGGCTGTGGTGGTGGTGGAGGTGCCATCAGGGCAGGTACAGTGTTTGGCTGAGGTGCAGTTGTGGCGGGTGCCTTTCTGAGATGCATGTATTCATATGCCAATTCTTCGAATTCTCTACAGTTCTTCAACGAGTGATTCGAGCGCAATTTTCCGTCCTCCCCTTTGTAGAGGTGGAATCTGCAGTAGTCATCCATCTTGTCATCGAATGAGCGCTTGTTTTGTGCATCAGAATGTGGCTTTCGCCACTCTTGTTTCCTGTAGTTGTTACTTCGTTGATCGCGGTCTCGATTATCCCGGCGATCATCCGGCCTCCGGTCGCTCCTATCTTGGTCGTCACGGGGTTGTGTAAACCCAGCCACCATGAACTCGGATATGTCGTCGTCGTGATGACGTTTGGAACGCTTGCGCCTCCGATCATCTCTATATGTGTCCCTGCGGCTTCGACTGCCGTTGTCATGGTTGTCGCGTGGTGAAGAGGCGCGGGTTGCTCGCATTGAGTCTTCTCCATCTGCCCACTCAGTCGCGATTTTTATGAGGTTAGCCATAGAGGTTGGCTTTTCTCGACCAAGCGCTTCTTTGAAATCTCGCCTGTCGAGACCATGATGAAGGCGTCCATGGCCCTTTCTTCTGATATTGCGCCGACTGAATTGCGTATGGTGGTCCATCACCGTATGTATGATCTTAATGTTTCGTCTGACCGCTGAGTGCAGGCTCTCAGTTCTTCGAATGTTTTCGGTCGCTCGCACAGAGGTTCGAAGTTCTTGATGAAATCCCTGCGGAAGTGATCCCACGAGTCGTACGACGACGGAGGTAGCGCCTTGAGCCAGTCGCGGGCTGTACCTTCGAGCATGAGTCGTATGTATTGCATTGCCGTAGTATTCGTGCCTCGTTGGCATGAGACGGTGAGTCTGTAGTCTTCTAGCCATCCTGAAGGTTCCTGTCGACCTGTGTACTTGGGTTGTTCAGATGTTAGCTTGAACCCTTTGGGCATCCGTGTCTCGCGGATGCGGCGAGTGAAACACAGGGATCCGCATGGCTCGGGCTCCCGGTCGAAATATGAGTCGCTACTTGAAGACCTTCGAGATCTGCTTCTGCTGGACCTGTGTCGGCGTGTGCTTTTCCTTGTTCCCTCCGAGTGGTGACTGCGACCACTACGATCGTGTGCTGCCTGCCGCGAGCTGACTATGTTGCGATCTCGACTCCCTCCTGGAGTGTTTGCTTCCGGATGTATAGCTTTCACCGCTAGGGCCAGTGATTTGAGCTGTTGACGATGCAGGGCTGCGTTGGGTCGTCCGCCGGAGGCTGCATTGCTTTGAGGTAAGCACCCACAGAGAAAAGAGCACCCGCAGCTGTTTTGGGTTCTGGGATTCCTTCGTCGTCGTGTGTCATGAATGAAAAGTTGCGAGTAATTGCTTCCCTCTCATCTTCAGGGAGGCGCGCCAACCTCGATCTGCGCCTTGGGCTCACCCGCCCTGTGGAGCTAAGTGATAGTTGTCTTCTTCGTGCGTTCGAGAGGCTGGCTTGCCTTTTGCGCTCCTCGAGTGTTGCTCTGAGGTTTTGTAGGCGAAGTGACTCCTGCCAGTTGAAGTACTGGAAGGTCAACGTCTCTTCTGGAGTTGCGTCTGTTGGCATCATTGTGCACTCCTTAATTACTTTATCTGCTTTTGCTGCCATCTCAGCAATAATTGTCAGAGTTGTGACCCTATCCGGCATAGTTACCGTGCATGGAAATTCTGTAGGCCTGCGGGAGGTTGTGGCTTCAGATGATTCTCCGTTGATGGCAACGTAAACCTGATGGGGGATGACCCACGGGTACGTGTATGTGCTGCCAATTCCTGTCATGGACTCGACGTCCTCATCAAGGCTCATGTCAGAGTTGGTATGCCCGTCGAGTGGTCCGTCTGGACAGATCTCGTTGTCGATGCGTTCATCGTCTATGCTCATCTCGACGTCAGCAAAACTGTTGTAGATCTCGGAGTCAAGTTTGTTGTTGGTGCAGATCTCGGAGTCGACGTTATTGTCGTTATGATTTTCGGGTTCGTCGAAATCGTCGAGGGAGATTCCGTAGTCGATGGTGTCATCGAGTGGAAGATCAAGCTCGAGATCGTTTTTGCGGTACGCTGATTCAGCTTCCTCGCCTTGGAGTTCTTTTGCCATGTACTCGTTGAACTCTCGAGTCGACATGGTTGTTGCAGATGAACAGGCTTCAAAGATCGACAATGGGATGGACGCAGTTGATGGGGCCTCGGGTGCAGCAGACGCGAGTTGTCATGGATCTGTCAAGTCTTTTGGCAAGTGCGGATCAAGTGTGCCTTTTGTTGGTGAAGTTGGCGAGCTGCCAATTTTCGAGCGAGTCGGCGAGTTGCTGTATGCCGACCGAGTCGGCGAGTTGTGGTTTGTCGATGCAGTCGGCGAGTTGCCGTTCATAGATGCGATCGGCGAGTCGCCGTTTTCTGATGGAACCGGTGAAACCTCGAGTCCAGCACTATTCTTTCCCACAGACGGCGCCAATTAACGAGGGGTTAACTCATCAAATCTCATGGTTAAGAAGGGGTGAGATTACGGGGGAGAAACGTGGTAGAGCTGGTAGTTTCATCGGCTGACAAGCAAAAGCAGGGATTTTATCCAGGTTCAGGCCTCCGGAGAGTAACACCCTACTTCCTGCTTGTCTGGTGTTGATATGAGGGTATATGTGAGCTACAATGGAGTCCCGGCGAGATGTCGATCTCGCTAGGGCTTTGGTGGTTCGAGTATTGCCTGTCCTGGATCGGCGGCCCTCCCAACCTTTATATAATAGGCTGGGTCCCGAGAGTTCGCAACCGACTCAGATTACATGTAAGGAAAGCCTAAACCGACTATGTCTATGCCTAATCTTGGAGGATACTCCATCTTCTTGCGCCTTCTGTTATGGGCTTCATATAGGCTCTTGATAATTGGGATTTAGTCGATACGTGAATCAGGTACCCTCACGGTAGGGTACCCGAGAGATATATCCCCGTTAGATCTTTTGTAGCGTACCTGGGCAGAGGGCCTTTGAGATCCACCAGGTACATCACCTGGATCCCTCACAATTTTCCGGATGTTTTCTTCCTCATTCCCCTCCATTAATCTTCTTTTTTGTTGTGTCTTATCTCTGGTTTGTTTGCCTCTTCTCGATCAGGTTCGGGAGTTGTTTTTGGATCTGGAGGTTTAGCATCGGGATGCTTTTCGTGCCGAGGAAGAAGATGGTCGTGTGTTTTCTTTTGTGGGCTGGTGACAGCTTGCTCCAGGAAGCAATCGTATATCTGGCAGTTCTAACTATGGGCTGAAATAGAGGGAAGGAAGAAGTCCCCTGGGCTGCACACTAAAAAACCGGTCTGAGGAAAAACCGGACTGACGTGGGCTTTTTCTGGGAGGGGGACCGAAGAGGACTGACGTGGGCTGATTGGGGACTGATAATGACGTGATTGAGTCTAATATAGCTAGAAATCTGTCTCATGCTGAATTGTAATTTCAGCCTGTTGGTTAGACACTCCTATCATGTAAGGGCCTAGCGTGGACAGGTCATCCTGAGGGCCTAGCGTGGACAGGTCATCCTGAGGAGATATACGAGTGGTATGAAAACAGACGTAGAAGAACGTGTAGCGCCTGTCAACAGAGAATCACCACGACCGGGTTCGACAACCACGACACCACCTCGTCCCCACGAGGCCACGACCCGCTAATCCCTATGCATAAAGGACACCTCGGCGAGGAACTGAAGTGATCACCTGCTCAGCCACCGAGCAGCGCCAGCCATGGCGTCGGACTTCGAACCCCTCCTCCCCCGCGCCGGTCACCGCCCTGCCACCGGCGGCTGGAAGTCCGCTCTGTTCATAATTTGTAAGCCTTGCCACGACCTCAGTTTCGAGCTCTCCCTCCCTGCCTCCCAGCTTACTTGCTCAACTTGATTCGCTAATTACTACGGGCTCTCTCTTTGCGTCAAGGGGTGGAGGCGGCGGAGCGGTTCGCGTACTACGGCATCTCCTCCAACCTCATCAACTACCTCACCGGCCCGCTCGGGCAGAGCACGGCCGCCGCCGCAGCGGCCGTCAACGTGTGGTCGGGCACCGCGTCGATGCTCCCGCTGCTCGGCGCCGCCGTCGCCGACTCCTGGCTGGGCCGGTATCGCACCATCGTCGCCTCCTCCGTGCTATACATCACGGTGAGCAATACCTAGTCAACTCAACACCTCGATCGGATTCCTTCGTCGCTGTCAAGCAGCAATTCTCTTTTTTTTTTCTGTTCAATCATTTGTATAGTATTGTTGTACGAGTTTACTCATGCAATAAGAAATGTCGCACGAGTGGCGCATGGAACCGCGTGGTATTATTTTGATTAGTCCCAAACGCAAATGATTGAGAATATTTACGTTGACACTTTGACAGAGATGTCTTCACTCCGTGGAAGCGGAGACACCACGTAGTGCTATGCACATCATAGCTGTACGAGCATTGCTCCTTCATCGCACTGAATTGTTTGGATGTCCTATTCTGACAGTTTAGGCCAGGCTGATTGAGTCCTTTCTAATGGACATGGTCTATAGGACAGGTGTGTGGTTATCAGGCCCAAGGATGCCGACTCAAAAAAAAAAATCAGGCCCAAGGATGCAACTGTACAAACACTAAAATCACTGGATCGCAAAAAACTCCAAGGTTTAACGTACCTAGGACAAGTAACTCTGTAGGATTGTATAGAAAAATTTCGCAAAAAAAAGAAGATTGCATAAAAAAAGTAACTCTGTAGGAGATTTGAGTTGTGTATCTATATCTATAGGGAAAAAAAGGATTGATCTCGAGCTTTTAACTGAATTCAAGTTTTTCTTGCTATATGTGCATACCTCATCCGTGATACGAAATGTCTAACTCGTGCTAAAATGTCTGGTTTTTTCCTGCAAAAAAAAGGCAAAAAAATTGTTAGTTTCATTAATAGAGAAGAAGTTTAGAGGTTTTTAGAACATGGTGCCTAGGACAATCCGTAGAACTTTGCACGAAAGCCTACTCTCCTGGCATTACATTGCTCAAAGCTAGCGCTCCGGCCCTTCCCCATGTTTTCGCCTCCTCTTGAATCCTCACAACTACAACAAAGAACGGGCCGGGAAGCATGATGACGAAAAACCCTAGCATTCCGTTCCTTCCCAATCTCCCAAGAGATGAGCATGGTTAGGGTGGCCATAGCTTTGCGGGGACGCCCTTTCTCGGAGGCCATTACAGTCCACCAATTCTTGACATTTGGGAAGTTGGCCCATGAGGATGGAGTGGAATCATGAAAGACGCACCTAGAAAGAATGGAGGACCAAACACGCTTAGCAAAACGACATTTGAAAAGGAGCTGCGCTCCCAATTCTCGAGTTTGATTGCAAAGAGGACAATTCCCGCAATTAGGCCACCCTCTTCGTATAAGTCTATCGGATGTCCAAATTCTATCTTGTAAGACGAGCCAAGCAAAAATCTTGCACTTCGGATGCGCCCAAGTCTTCCACACAACTTGATTCGTATTAGTGGCAATGAGACCCTCAAATTGCATCTTGTACGTCGAGGAAGCGAAGTAATTCTCATCATTAGTGAATTTCCAACGAATGGAATCAGAAGTGCCGGGGTTAAGGGTTACATGAGATAGCATCTCCCAAATGGTGATGAATTGGTTGACATGGTTAAAACCGAACCCATCTTGGGTGTCAAGTTGGCCTACCCAACCATCATCTTCGAGGGCTTTTGCAACAATGCAAATTTTCTTTTGGCGATAATTTTTTTCGAGAGTATGCAATTGCGTGCCTTATTTTTATAGAAGGCAAGAGTATAATTACAAGAACTAATCCATCAACATCCCGACGCAAGAGCACGGGCGCTGCCGCCATAAAAAATTATTTGATCTCTCGTAAACAAGATAGAAAGTTATCCACATCAAAACCTCTACGATAGGCCTGTAATGTATAAATGAATTCGTGACATATTCTGCAAAGAAGTTCCAATAGCAATCGTTTATGAGTTTATTTCACTTTGAACCGGAGTTTTTCGTGTACTTGTGACAGATTGCACCACCGGACAAGTGCACTCATACCTGATTCTAATTTTGTTGAGGATGACTTGGCACATCAGTCCCAGTCTCCATACAGAATTACAGATCCAATTATCAAACTAGTTAACCTGAGGACAACAAGCAAGGTAGTACAGGTTTGCTATCGCGTGATCATCGAGGTAACCTTACAAGAGCCCAGGCGAAAAGGTGCTAATGGTATGAGCATGCCCCAATGCTTTAAGTCTTTAACCATGGAGGCCCAAGCAATTCGAGAAGGCATACGATCATTGAGAGCGATGCAATGGTGAAAGCCAAGACAAATTTGAGATACCTTCTACTTGTCAGGCAATTAGAGAGATCAGAGAAGCCTGTTCTAGCTTTAGAATGTCTTTACGGGACCAATTTAGACGATCACTTTACGGGTAGATATGCTGAGTACAATTGTCCTGCAATCCTGTTAAACAATCAACCATTCCAAATAACAAGGATAGTACACTACTCTTGGAACTGGTTAGTCCTATTGTGAGCTGTAAGAACATATTCTGAACGATGATATTTCTGTAGCAATTTTGGAGGAATTACATTGACTCGTAAAAAATTAATGTTCGGTTCGTGCATAAATAGAACCCCAAACTCTTACATTTGTACCAAGGGTAGCTAGTTTGGATTCTTCTAATACAAGCTGACAAATATGCAGGGTCTCGGGATGCTGGCGCTCTCGTCCATGTTCCCATCATCAGAGGGCCAACAATGCATCGTCTCCGCTAACGGCCGGGCAGCGTGCTTGCCTTCCTCCCTCCAGACGGCATTCTTCTACGCCTCGCTCTACCTGGTGGCCATCGCACAGAGCGGCCACAAGCCCTGCGTGCAAGCCTTCGGCGCCGACCAGTTCGATGCCACAGATCCCAGAGAGTCATTGTCCCAGAACTCCTTTTTCAACTGGTGGTACTTTGGCATCTGCGCGAGCGCGACAGTGACGACGGCGCTTATGAGCTACATCGAGGACAATGTCAGCTGGAGCATCGGCTTTGGCGTGCCGTGCGTGGCCATGATGCTGGCGCTCGTCGTCTTCCTGCTCGGCACAAGGACGTACCGGTTCTACGATTCGAGCGACGGTGGGGGCGCCAACCTGTTCTCACATGCCGGCAAGACCCTAAGGACATGGAGGAAGAGGCCGCCAGTAGGAGACTCGTTGGTGGAGCACCGCGACTGCCCGGAAAACACTGAGATCTTCGAGGAGGTGAGGAGCATGGCGAGGCTGTTTCCAATATGGGCGACATGCCTGCTCTACGGCGTGGTGTTCGCGCAGCCACCAACGTTGTTCACGAAGCAGGCGGCCACAATGGACAGAAGGGTCGGTTTGTCATCTTTTCAAGTACCCCCGGCGGCGCTGCAGTGCTTCACTACCATCAGCATAATCCCCATCGTCGTGTTGTACGACCGCATCCTGGTGCCGGTGGCGCGCAGGGTCTCGGGCGTCGCCTCAGGAATCACCATGCTCCAACGGATCGGCACCGGCATGGTCTTGTCCGTGGCATCGCTCGTGGTCGCCGCGCTGGTGGAGATGAGGCGGCTGACCACCGCGATGGAAGCCGGCGTGGTGGATCAGCCCGACGCGGTGGTCCCCATGAGCCTGTGGTGGATCGTGCCACAATATGTGCTCCTCGGCGCGGCGGACGTGTTCACCATGGTCGGCATGCAGGAGTTCTTCTACGATCAGATGCCCGGTGCGCTCAAAAGCCTCGGGCTGGCACTCTACCTGAGTGCCATCGGCTTGGGCAGCTTCATCAGCAGCTTCCTCATCTCGGTCATTGACGTCGTGACGACGAGGAACGGAGGGACGAGCTGGTTCGCCGACAACCTCAACCGGGGTCATCTCGACTACTTCTATCTGCTTGTTGCTGCCCTCAGCGCCCTGGAGCTCCTTGCTTTCCTTCACTTCTCAGCGTCTTACACTTACAAAAGAAAGACCGTCCACTGATGGGAAATACATTGGTCACGAATTATGTATATCAAGTTGTATGCTTACAATTACACTATTCATGTGCTGATTTTTCAGTGCACAATTTTTTCTGTTTTACTATTGCGGTCTTGGGGCCTACGAGCTTACTGAAGCAGAGACACATTTGCACACGGCATTGCTCTTGTCCAAACGAGCAAGTCTGAGAACATGGCACATAAAGATAATCGCCAAGTACCGAGGAAGATGGATTCACGTGTATTGATTCTTGAGTTTTAACACCAGGTTCACGCCTCAAAGTGGTACCTGAATATTTCTGGTTAGTGGTCTTTGTAACCATCTGAAACTTTGATTAAACCCTAGAAAGCGTTCTAGTTCGTGTTTGCTTGGTGAGTTAGACGGATTTAACTGGGTGTTTCATAAAGTGGATTCAGTCATTCAACTGTACTGGCCTGTTTCGATGATGGCAAACTTGGTCATCTTCGCCAGTCGAAACAAAAATTTGATGGAAACCTTAGAAAGCGTTCTAGTTCATGCTTGCTTTGTAAGTTAGATGGATTTAACTGGGTGTTTCACAAAGTGGATTCAGTCATTCAACTGTACTGGCCTCTTTCGATGATGGCAAACTTGGTCATCCCAGCTCTCGACAGGTTTATCCGAATCAACCATTGCAACTTCTACATCAGTAGCTCTCGACAGATTTTATCAATATCAACCATTGCAACAACTTCTACATCAGTAGCTCAGGATAGAATTCATGACCAAATAATGTCCCAGCCATACAGGCACACAAATTTCGCAAGCCTACCCAACGATCCAAAAGATATTTCGCAAAGCCCAGTCAAAACTGAACCTGATAGCAGAATAACGTTACTCCAATTGATGCAGAGGAGCTGTGTAGAGCAGAGCTCACCTCCTCAATCTTCCTCGTCGAATTCGGTGGGCGGCTCGGGCAGCGTGGGCAGCACGGGGTAGTTCCGCGAGAAGCACGAATCGCAGTAGTCTCCTGCCTCCTCGCCGTAGATGCTGTGCAGCTTGTCCAGTGAGAGGAAGGCGAGGGAGTCGCTGCCGATCTCACGGCGCACGCCCTCCAGGTCCATCCGGTTCGAGATCAGCTCGCCGTCGCTCGGGGTGTCGATGCCGTAGAGGCACGACCCCACCACCGGCGGGCTGGCGATGCGCATGTGCACCTCACGCGCGCCTGCGTCGCGGAGCAGCCGCACGATCTTGCTGGACGTGGTGCCGCGCACCAGGGAGTCGTCCACCACCACCACGCTCTTGCCACGGATCACGCCGTGCACGGGCGCCAGCTTGAGCTTCACCGCGAGGTCGCGGATCGCCTGGGTCGGCTGGATGAAGCTGCGGCCGCTGTAGTGCCACCGGATCAGGCCCTGCTGGAACTCCAGCCCCGACTCCCGCGAGAACCCGAGCGCAGCGTAGAATCCGGAGTCGGGCACTGGGATGACCACGTCGGCGCCCAGAGCGGGGGACTCCTCGGCGAGGGCGCGGCCGAAGGCGGTGCGGCGCTCGTGGACATCGTGCGAGAAGACGATCGAGTTGGGGAGGGAGAAGTAGATGTGCTCGAAGACGCAGGCACGGCGGGGGAGGCGCGGGACGAGGCAGGCCGAGGAGACCGACATGTCGCGACGGTCGACCATGACCACCTCCCCGGGCTCCACCTCGCGCTCGTAGGCGGCGTCGATGAGGTCCAGCGCGCAGGTCTCTGACGCGAAGACGACGGCGCCGTCACGGCGGCGGCCGAGCACCAGCGGCCTGAACCCGTGCGGGTCACGCACGGCAAACATCTTGTCGGCCGTGAGGAAGAGGAGCGAGTAGGCCCCCTCGAGGCGCTCGCAGGCGTCGCAGATGCGCGCGAGCAGGGGGCGCGCGAGGGAGGTGGAGATGAGGTGGAGGATGACCTCGGTGTCGGAGGTGGTGTTGAAGATGGAGCCCCGCGCCTCGAGCTTGCTCCGCAGCGCCTGGTAGTTGACGAGGTTGCCGTTGTGCGCCACGGCGACCTGCCCGAACCTGTACCCGGCGAGGAACGGCTGCACGTTGCGCAGGGAGGCCGTGGTGCCGGCGGTGGAGTAGCGCACGTGGCCGATGGCGGCGGGGCCGGGGAGCGACGCGAGCCTGGACGGGTCGCCGAACACGTCGGCGACGAGGCCCAGCCCGGTCACCGAGTTGAGCTTGCCGTCCGGCCCCGCGGCGACGATCCCGGCGCCCTCCTCCCCGCGGTGCTGCAGCTTCTGCAGGCCCAGGTAGCAGAGCGACGCCGCGTCCGGGTCGCCCACGACCCCCACCAGGCCGCACTCCTCGCGCGGGTGGTCGTCGGATTCGTCATCCACGCCGTAGGAGAACGGGGTCACGCGGTCGGGCAGGAGCGCCCCGGCTGGCGACAGGGTGCGGCGCAGAGCGAGAGGGGACGGATTGGGGGAGTACCTGAGCCGCTGCTGCTGGTGGTGGCGCTTGGAGACGGCGGTGTGGAGGTGGTGGTGATACAGGAGCTGCGACGTGGACTGGGCGGCGGCGGCGGCCATCCCAATCGGTGGGGAGGGAGGGGATTTGCAGGCGGCGGCGGCGGCGGCTGTGGGGGATTGCCCCTCCGAGAGCTGGTCAAGGTCGGGGTTTTAAAGAGGTTTGCTTGGTCGGCTCGTGCCCGCCGTAGGATGCGATGTACTCCGATACCGTCGGTATCGTACGATCGACGGTTACCTGAGACACGGAGGTGTGATGTAATCGCGGGTCAAGATTGCGCCGTATGGTCCATTTTCTAATCTATCCACTTGAGCGCCAAGTTGTTTGAACTTTCATGGAAGAAAACTTGGTTGGCTCATTTAACTGTTTTTTACTGCTATATCTTCATCTTTAGATTACCACAAAAATACAAGGCGTCTAAGGGTGTGTTTGGTTCAGCTGTGGATTTAAAAAAAGCTGCTGTGAACTGTGAGCTGTGAAAAAACTGCTGTGAGTTGAGAACTGTGGCAAAGCTGAAAGTCGTTTGGCTGAAACAACTGTGGATTTTGAGTGAAAGTCCTTGCTCCCAGCCGTATCTCGTCGGAGCATCGCCGGTTGGCCGGAACCTCGCTTGTGTTCGCTGGACCGCCGTGTCCCACCGGAACCTCGCCGGAGATCGTCGGACCGCCAAGCCTCGCCGGAACCTCGTCGGAGTTGGTCGGAACCTCGCTGGAGATCGTCGGACCGCCACGCCTCGCCGGAACCTCGCCTGAGTTTGCTAGACCGCCGTGTCTCACCGGAACCTCGCTGGAGTTGGTCGGAACCTCGCTGGAGATCGTCGGACCGCCACGCCTCACCGGAACCTCGCCGGAGTTGGCCGTAACCTCGCCGGAGATCACCAGAACACCCTAAAACCTCAAGGAACATCATCACAGTTGTTTCGGACTTTGTCGGAGCTGCCCGGACCTCACCGGAACCCTCCGACACTAGCTTATACAAACATGAAGCTTATAAAAAATCGAAGTTTATACAAATCACGTACCCATCACGTCAAGCATCTTACTCGCTCCACAAACCACATTCTCTGCCTCCACTAGCTAGCTAGCTCCCTAGCTTTTCTCTTAATTTTTACACCCGTGACAATGTTGCAAAATTGTGATTGAGCTTTGAGCGATACGGTAGCTATTAGTTAGAAACAAAAGCGGTTGTCTACTGCCGTGGTTAGTTTGATACATTGAAACTGAAATTAATGCGTCGGATTGGTGGGTACGTATGTGTGCAGATAAGAACTAGATTCATCAAGACATGGATCCTTGCGCTGTCAGACCGTGGCCTCACCCATGATTCGAGAGCAACTCCTCACCAGCGACCACGCGCGAGGACAGGATTGCTGCTTCGATGCAGGACGCGGCCGCAGGCAGTCCAAACAGAGCTCCTGCTAGCGGCTGCGGCAGAACCCGATGTGGCGGCGCCTAGTAACCAGGCTGGGAGAAAGTCGTGGAGGAACGGCGGAGCCTCGAAAATGGGCGTTGGCCTGCTGGGGAGGCCGGAGTTGGCAAGCGTGCCGCTGAGGGGCTACCGGAGTTGAGCGGCGCCGGAACCCTAGGTGGTCGTCTCCTCCAACACAGCCAGGAAGAGACCGGAGAAAGCGAGGAGGTCGCGCACTGGGCGAAAGAAACGAACCGGTATCCACTTAATAGGGGCAGTGGTGGGTAAATTTAACAAAAACTTGGAATCCGCCGCGGTAAAAGCAGGGTCCGACCTGCTGCGGAAATTGCACTATCAAAAGTTGGTTGCTTCCGAAAATCTGCTGCTCTCTCCACCCCGTTTGGTTAGCTTTTGACTTTCGTAACGCAGAAGCAGGTCCAGAAAGCCCAACCAAACGGACCCTAAGAATTATGCACGAAAATTAGCGTGGGCTAATTTGGACTTGTTTACCCCTGCCTCTTTTAATTAGCGATAGAGTGTTGAAAGGGAAAAAACGTGATTCTAGTGATTTGATCCCGTCCTTGCAATCGCAGTCATAATGACTAGGATATGGAACCATCCCGCTCCACACATGCCTCTCGGTCCAGGCTTCGTAATAAATCAATTAGCATCTCTTTTCTAAGGAAACTATCGCAGAGAATATATTGGAGAGAGAAACGAGCGCATGAGGTTGTATGCAGCAGGGGCAGAATTGGAAGAAACACCACAAAACCAGCTTACACGCCTTGTATTTTTGGAAAACCTACATGTGCTTAGGCGCCTTATAAAAAGAGACGAAGGGAGTATTGTTAATTTTACTAGCTTAGCAAATGGTACATAAAATAGTTTTTTTCGCAAGAATAGCCATATCTTCATTTCGTAGTCATGGTATTATATCCGCGCTCGCCCCCTCCCCTCCCAGGGCGAGCGTGTGTATCATTGGTCTACTAACTTGTATGAAATCAGTGGATTGATCACTGAGATCTTGAATTGCCATAAATACTTCACTCAAGTCATGTTTATCGGTAGTTTGATCGCCAACTGGCTCATGAGGGGGTTCCTTTTGTCCACGTAGTGTGCTGACTTGGCTCGGGGCACCGGGCAGGATGTTTTGGAGTACTTGATAACGGAAATGTGTTGCTAATTTTGAGATGACTACTCAAATAAATATAATTTCTTATAAAGGTGATGACATGGGTAAATTTCACAACCGATGTGGCAAACATGAGAACGGAAATGTGTTTGCTAATTTGCAGATGACTCCTAAAAGAATATCAAAATATAATCCACGATGTGGGTAAATTCCCCAACCTATGCGGTGAAAGTCGTGGCATTGTGATGGCGCAATAGTCGGCCGCACTCCACGACCATATATATGGGTTATACAAGGAGGAGGTGTGCAGGTATTCTCATCGAGCGCCCACTAAAGGTCGTCGGCGTAGACACCCGCCGCTCTCAATGGCGTCAAGCTATCCCATCTTCATGTTGCGCCTTTGGAACCCCCTCTACATTCTCTGCCGCCCTCTCACGCTCGTGGAAGTAGGTGCTCTCTACATTCTCTACCACCCTCTCACGCTTCTCTCGCAGAAGTAGATGGTGGTGGCATTGGCGATGTGCCAAGTGTTAGAGCGCTCAGCGGACCGGTCCAACTCATCACACACGAGTTAGCGCCCTACCAACCTAGCTCACTCAAAGCCCACAAACCGATCAAGGGTTAGACCTGTTGGGTATCCTCCTCATGTGGGCTGTGAGGAGATGACCATTTGAAGCCTTTCAGGCGGCCCAAACAGGTGCAGAAGCCCACGACCCATTAGGGTTATGACCAAGGGTCATTTTGGGCATTGTGCAATATGGATGGGGGATGTTAACCCTCCCAACCAGCCTCCACCAAGAGAAGAGACGAAAATCCAGGATAGCCTCCATTGGAGAAGAAAACCAAGATAGAAGGGAAGAGGAAGAAGTTGAAGGAAGAAGCTTGAGATCAAGCACGGGCCCTGCCCACAAGGTTGTGACGTTCAGATCCACTACCTTTTCTCCTTCAAGCTGTGATTCCACCATCTTTGGTGAGATTGTTCCAATCCCTAAATCTTGTGCCCCAAATCTTGTTGTATCCGATCCTCTAGTGCTATCTAGAGAAGAACTTGTTGTATCCCGCCTTGATAATAGTGGAAGAAGATTTGGGTGGCTTCGGCCCGTGGTTTTTCCTCTCACCTTGAGAGGTTTTCCACATAAAAAGGATTAGTGTCCCCGTGTGTTGATTTCTGCTGCTGTTCTGAGAGTTCTCTATGGTTGAGTGTGAGCTTCTCTCCTGAGGACAGACACTGTCTACCCCTGTGAGCGAGCTAGAAGTGTCATGTCTGCTCCATATATGTTTGATGCATGTTTCCGTCCGACACGAGCAACGATCCGTGAGTTAGTACATCAGTGGTGTTGAAGTTTACATTTATTCCGCTGCGTATTTTCAGATCACATTAAGAGTGTGCTAATCTCCATTAAGGGTTAATTGGTCAGCCCAGTTTTTCCAACAGAGTGGTATCAGAGCTCAAAGTTGCTCGGAGATTGCTGCTCACAATGGCTTTGGAAGAAGGCGCCGCTACAAGTGACATGATAAAGCTTGATTCTTCCAATTTCTCATTATGGAAGCCCATGATGGAATACATCCTTTACTGTAAGGATTTGTATGAGCCAATTGTGAAAGACAAGATACCGATCGGTGTCTCGGATGAAGATTGGAGAGTGTTGAACCAAAAGGCAGTAGGTATGATTCGATTGTACATCAACCACAATATATTCCACCATGTTGCAAATGGCACAAATGCGTACGAGATGTGGCAGAAGTTGGAGTCAGTGTATGAGAGGAAGACAGCTATGAACAAGGCCTCGGTTATCAAGAGACTTGCAAAACTTGAGTACCGAGATGGCAGCAGTGTGATTGAACACTTGAATGTTTTCTAGTGCCATATAAGCCAACTTTCAGCCATGAAGATCAACTTCGAGGATGAGGTGCAGGCATTGTTGCTGCTGAGTTCCATGCCCGACAGTTGGAACACGCTTGTTGTGTCCATTAGCAATTCAGCTCCGGATGGGAAGCTGACTTTGGAGATGGTGAAGAATAGCATGCTGAATGAAGAAGCCAGAAAGAAGGAAAAGGGCGATGCCACTTCTTCTGATGCGTATGTGGCTGAATCCCATGGGAAGAATGAAAACCGTGGACGTGGCCATGCCAGATTTCAGCAAGGCAAAGATAAATCCAGGGGGAGATCAAAGTCAAAACATAGAAAAGATGTCACTTGCTTTTAAAATACAAGAAAGATCTTGCAGAGGAAAAGTAGCAAACAAGAACGAGCAAAAGGGCGAGAATGGTGCCGCCAATGTTGCAGAATGTGAGGAAGGAGAAGACCATCTAGTCATTGAAGATGAAGAATGATATAGTGTTGTTCATGATGATGCCATGAGTTGGGTTGTGGATTCAGGTGCGTCCTTCCACATTACATCACACAAGGAGTATTTCACGTCCTACACCAGTGGTATTACCGGCCAAGTGAGGATGGGAAACAACGATTCGTCAATCATTGTTGGCAAGGGCACTATATGCATTGAGACTTCCATAGGTTGCAGTTTGGTGCTCGATGATGTGAGGCATGTTCCCGATATACGGCTGAATCTGTTGTCAGTGGGAAAACTTGATGACATTCGCCATGGCAGTTATTTTGGTGATGGAAAATGGAAGCTCACCAAAGGCTCTTTGATTGTGGCTCCAGGAAGTAAGCAAGGTAATCTCTATGTGACTAAAACCAAGCTATGCAATGAGATGCTGAACATCGCCGAAAATGACACTTCGGCTGAGTTGTGGCACAAGAGGCTTGGGCATATGAGTGAGAAGAGCATGCATGCTCTTACTCGCATGGAGTTCCTCCCTGAGTTGAAAGGTATAACCTTGAAACCCTGCGAACATTGTTTTGCTGGCAAACAACATAGGGTTGCATTTCGTACACGACCGCCAAGACGTGCGGAGAATGTTCTTGATATAGTGCATACTGATGTTTGCTCCATGACCGAGAAATCACTTGGTGGAGCATTATACTTTGTGACATTCATTGATGACCACTCAAGAAAGATTTTTCTTTATGTGTTCAGAAACAAGTGGCAGGTGCTCGGCGTCTTCAAGGAATTCCATGCCAAAGTTGAGAGAGAAACTGGCAGGAAATTGAAGTGCGTCAGATCAGACAATGGTGGTGAATATCGAGGTCCTTTTGAAAGGTATTGCAGAAAATATGGCATCAGGCTTGAGAAGACTCCACCAAAGACACCTTAGCTCAATGGACTTGAAGAGAGGATGAACATGACTCTCACAGAGAGGGTCACAGCTATGCTCTCTCATGCAAAGTTGCCTAACTATTTTTGGGCTGAATCTTTGATTCATGATATGCATATACTAAACCTGTCCCCCTAAGTTCCTCTTGCAGGTGATATTCCTCAGAGAGTTTGGTCAGGGAAGGATGTATCATACAAGAATCTGAAGGTTTTTGGGTGCAAGGCATTTGTGCACATCCCGAGGGATGGGAGAGCCAAGCTTGATTGCAAGACAAAGCAGTGCATCTATCTCAACAGTCCAAGTGATGAGTTTGGATACAAATTGTGGGATCCAGTCAAGAAGAAGACTGTGCGCAGTCAAGATGTGGTGTCCATTGAAGATGAAACGATCACAGATATTGGTAAACCGTAGAAGTCGAAGACTACCACACCTCAGGCTGTCCTAGATCCAGTGAACCCTCCCTAGTCCATGACAATCATGGGGGAGATGATGATGATGGTGATGTTGAAGATGATGATGCAACTGATCAAGGCAGTACAAGTCAGGGACATGAACAGCCATCTGATGATGATGATGAGAGTCATGGTGATGATAATCCACCAGATTCCCCACCACCAGAGCAGCAGTTGAGGAGAACTGGGAGAGACCATGTACCTTCTAGCAAGTATCCACCAACAAGATTGCAGAAATGCGTGTCCCTGTCACCCACAGATGCCGGGTACATCGCAGCGGTTGATGCTTGCAAGGAAGTGTTGTGGATGAAAAACTTCTTGCAGGAGTTGGGAATGAAGCAAGATAAATATGGTATGTTTTGTGATAGCCAGAGCGCTATCTACCTTGCCAAGAATTCAAGCTTGCACTCTCGAACCAAGCACATTGATGTGAGATATCATTGGATTCGAGATGTTGTGAATTCCAAGATGGTGCATCTTGAGAAGATCCATACCGACAAGAATGGCTCGGATATGACGACCAAGACAGTGCCAAGTGAGAAGCTACTTGTATGCTGCAAGGTAGCAGACATGGCGATGCTCCCCACATGAGTTGGAGGGGGAGATTTGTTGGGTATCCTCCTCATGTGGGCTGTGAGGAGATGACCATTTGAAGCATTTCAGGCGGCCCAAACAGGTGCAGAAGCCCACGACCCATTAGGGTTATGACCAAGGGTCATTTTAGGCATTGTGCAAGATGGATGGGGGATGTTAACCCTCCTAACCACCTCCACCAAGAGAAGAGACAAAAATCCAGGATAGCCTCCATTGGAGAAGAAAACCAAGATAGAAGGGAAGAGGAAGAAGTTGAAGGAAGAAGCTTGAGATCAAGCACGGGCCCTGCCCACAAGATTGTGATGTTCAGATCCACTAACTTGTCTCCTTCAAGCTGTGATTCCACCATCTTGGGTGAGATTGTTCTAATCCCTAAATCTTGTGCCCCAAATCTTGTTGTATCAAATCCTCTAGTGCTCTCTAGAGAAGAACTTGTTGTATCCCGCCTTGATAATAGTGGAAGAAGATTTGGTTGGCTTCGGCCCGTGGTTTTCCTCTCACCTCGACATGGGGATAAAACCCGGGTACCCAAAGGCCCACAGAAGATCCCGAGTGAAACGCAAATTCAGGTGCCCGGCCGCCTCCAGCTGTCCGGCTAGGCCCAGCCCGTCTGCCCCTAGCGCAGCCGGACTCCGCCTAGCTAGTCGAGGCGCAGCCGAGCGGCATGGGCAAGAAGAACTGCAAACTCATCATCAGCACAGTTCCCAGTCAAACAGATAACAACAAGCATCGCCCGCCTTATGCGACCAAGGTCAGCGGTAGCAGCCGGATTCGGTTGCTCGCCAGCTGGACGACCGGCTGCCGCGCTCCCACGACGAGCGGAAGATAAGGACCCGTGTTGGGCGGCGCCGGGGCCATGACCGGCTAAGCCCTCCACGTCGCCTAGGCATGGGTTAAAGCGAAGCATGGCCTGACGTCCCCCACAATACTCAGCGGCCTCGACAGGCGGGAGACACGGAGCGCTACCCCGCGCCCGACAAGATCCTAGGCGCCGCCTGCCCAGTCGAAGGGGTCCGGCGCCGCAGCCGGTTAGCCCTCCACGACGACAGGCCTACCCCGACATCTCCTACGCGGCTATGGAGCTCGACTGTGCGAAGTGTAGCGCACTGTGCCACGGACATGCAGCGTCACGAAGAAACCCCTCTGTAGCCGACACCGGCCGGCTGGCACGAACCAGCCGGCCCCGCCTGTAAGCCGGACAGCCAGGCCTATATAAGGTTGTCCGGTGCCCAAGTGGAAGGGGTCGCCTGATTCTTCTACCTCCCGACACCCGAACCATGGAGCACTCGAACAGCTCAAGGAGCACCTATGTACTGTGTCCACCATTGATAGAGAGATCGAGCAGGAGTAGGAGTGTTACTTCCACCGGGAGGGCTCCGAACCTGGGCACTTCCCATGTCCGCGCTCCGGCGCAATCCCTGCGGGTGCCGCTGTTGCAGAATGCTGCCCCCATTCCTATCTTAGCCACCCCGTGACATATGCCGTGTTCCACACCACGTCATTTGGCGCCCACCGTGGGGCAGATGGCAGCAGCCGGAGTCACATTCCGCCAGGGATCCCGCAGCCGCCTCGGCGAGCGAGTCGCCTCCGACCTCGTCTCGACGTTCGGCTCCATCGACTTCGTCAACGACAACGTGAACTGCTTCGCCGGCTCCGCCTTCCCCGAGGATGGCACTGTCCTGCAGTTCGGCGAGCACCGCGTCTACATCGCCCTCGCGCCCGCCTACCCCGCCAACATCCAGCGCTGCGTCGACCATTTCCCCAAGGAGACGGCCGGCTGCGAGAGCAGCGTCGAGACCCGCGTTTACGCGGAAGTGATGGTGTCCGACGTCACGAGCACCCGGCAGCACGCCCCCGTCGACTCCGTCCAGGCTATGCTCCAGGGCCTGGCCACACCCATCGCCGCCGACGCGGATCCCGCACAGGCCGCCATCATCCTCGAACAAGCACGCCAGCGCCTCCTCAGCAGCGTGCACGGCGTCGCAACCACGCATCGCCGCGTGGAAGCGCAGGTCCGCGAGTACAACTTCGCCCACGGCTTCACCCCCATCGCCGTCGAGCCCAACCCGCGAGGAAACGTCGGGCGCAATCTCGCCAACGAGATGGCAGGAGGACCGGCTCCCGACGCCAAGCCGGCTGGACCAGCCGGAGCACCGCCTACTCGTCGACCCGTCTACAGCTCCCCCGCGCAGAACATGAAGGCAGCACACGCTGCCGCCGCAGAACTACCCAACCTGGAGGGGGACGAGCTACGCGCGCAGCAGCGCGTCCAGGATCTCCTCGACACCGCCGACCACCAGTTTCGCCAGAACCAGGCCGCGTCCGCGATGAACTCGCCGTCCCTCCCACCGCCCCCACCTGAAGTCCCTCCAGCCGGTGCAACTCGAGGAGACCACCAGGCGTCGTCGCCACAAGCCCCCCAGCCCGGTGGAAACCACGCGCACAGCATCAACTCCAGGCCAAGTCGCTTCAACAAGCCGGCTGCCGGTAGCGCCCAGAACTACAACTACACGCCAGCTGCCGGCGATGGCCAGTACAACTACCCCGACCCGCCGGCTGCCCGCAGGAGAAGCGTCCACGACCAGCTGGGAGATCTAGGCCCGACGTTCGGCCCCGACGCCCGTGACCGCCTCGACGCACTGGAGAAATCCCGCCGGCTTGAAGAAGAGGAGGGCGAGGTCCACCGGTGCTTCGGACCTCGCATCGCAAGAGAACCTTTCCCGCGGAACTTCTCCATCACGCGCGACACGCCCAAGTACAACGGAAGCACGAAGCCAGAGGACTGGCTATCCGACTACGTCACCGCCGTCTCCATCGCAGGCGGCAACAAGCGCGTAGCGGTGCGCTACGTGACACTCATGCTGAAGGACTCAGCTCGCACTTGGCTCAACAGCCTGCCGGATGGATCCATCAACTCCTGGCTGGACTTCCAGCAGGTCTTCGTCAGGAACTTCTCCAGCACCTACAAGCGCTTGGCTCGCCCTCGCCACCAAGCCAGCTGCACCCAGGGCAAAACCGAGTCCGACCGCGACTACCTGACAAAATGGTCAACCCTGCGCAACACCTGCGAGGGAGTCCACGACATCCAGGCGGTTGGCTTCTTCATCAACGGCTGCCGAGAGGGCACGATGCTCAAGCACGCGCTGCTCCTAGACGAGCCAAAGTCCATGGCGGAGCTCATGACCATAGCAGACAAGTACGCCACGGCCGACTCCGCCATGAGAATCCCAATGCAAGTAGATGGAGCCGGCAGGCCACAAGAAAAACCGGCTGCGAGAGAGACAGGCGGCCCCAGCAACGACAACCGAGTCAACCGTGACATCCGGGACAATGGAGACAACCGCGACAACCGCGACGATCGAGATCGAGACAGCCGAAAGAGAAGCGGCGCGCCAAACGGGCGGTACGAGAACCGTGCCGTCAACGCAACCGAAGCCGGCCAACCGGCTGGCGACGACGGTGGCAACCGGAATCCCCGCTAGTGGAACAAGCCAGAAGGGCGATACGAGGACCGCCAGTGGGCGAAGCCAGCATACCTGTTCGAGGACATGATGAATGGCCCGTGCCGGTACCACAGCGTCACCGGGAAGCCAGCCACCCATACGACAACGCGCTGCAGCTAGACTCTCCGTCTGCAGCGCGGGGAGGGTCCGCCGCCTCCAGCACCCGGCCCACCCCCTCCCCAAGGCGGCATCAACATAGGCAACAACCAGCGCAATGAGCGCCCAAGACAGCCGGCTGCCGCAGCCGGCACATCTCGCGACGTCTACCCCAACAAGGATGCTGCCTACGTCATCTCCATCATCGAGCGCAATGACAAGCGCAGCCGCGCGTCGCTGAGTGAACGCAGTCGTCCCCGCCGTCCAGCAGCTGATGGACTGGGCAAACCAGCCCATCTCTTTCGGGCCTGGTGACCACCCGGATATCATGCCGAATCCCGGGGGCTACAGCTTGCTCCTAGACCCCACCTTCATCACCGAGCAAGAGTTCGCCGTCACCTTCTCCCGAGTGCTCATCGATGGAGGAAGCAGCATCAACATCCTGTACAAGGACACCGCCGACAAGCTGGGGATAACCGAGGCCCGGATGAACTGCAGCTGGATGATCTTCCACGGCATCTTGCCGGGGCAGTCCTGCACACCAATCGGCACCGTCCGGCTGGACGTCGTCTTCGGAGACAAGAAATTTTTTCGCCGTGAAAGCATTTGTTTCGAGTGGTGAACCACCGCAGCCCCTACCACGCCATCCTGGGCCACCCGGCTCTCGCTCAGTTCATGGCCGTACCCCACTACGGCTACCTGAAGATGAAGCTGCCGGGCCCGAGCGGCATCATCACCGTAGCCGGCGACTTCAAGCGCTCCATGGCATGCGCCTCGGCCGGCTCGAAGCTCACCGAGTCGCTGGTAGCGGCCGAAGAGTTCAAGGAGATCAAGTGCGCCATAGCGGCCGAGCACCCGGCAGTACCGGATGCAAAGAAGCAGTCGGGCGAGACACAGTTTCAAGCCAAGAAAGACAGCAAGCAGGTTTCGCTTGACGCAAGCAAGCCGGACGGGAAGTTCCTCACCATCGGCAACACCCTCAGCGACAAATAGGAAGGCGAGCTCATCGAATTCCTCCATGAGAATCGGGACATCTTCGCATGGTCTCCAAAAGACATGCCGGGTGTACCAACGGAGTTCGCTGAGCACTCTTTACACGTCAAGCCGGATGCTAGACCGGTGAAGCAACCCCTCCGCCGCTTCGGAGAGGAGAAGAGAAGAGCAATCGGAGAAGAAATCGCCCGGCTACTCGACGCAGGCTTCATCATGGAAGTGTACCACCCGGACTGGTTCGCCAACCCAGTCCTGGTGATGAAGAAAAACAACACCTGGCGCATGCGCATTGACTACACCAGCTGTCGTGGGTTTGTCACGTCAGGTGTCATGGATGACTTCGTAGGTGTGGGATTACGTGAGTCAAGCATCTCCGAGCTTGGTATCGCAGGAACAAAGATCAACACAGATTTACCCAGGTTCAGCCCCCTCAATGTGAGGTAAAAGACATACTTCCTGCCTACCCTAGATTGGTATTGATATGATAATCAAGGTGTTACAATGGAGGCGATCCGATCTGGTACTCACCGTATGAGCTAGGTTTTGGGCTTGATAGCTTGACCCCGTCTAAGTCATGCGAGTCATCTTTATATACACAGAGGCTCGTCAGGTTACAAGAGTTCTACACGAAGCCTGATTATCTCTCTTGTCTTCCAAGGCAAGTTTGCACCGACCTTCTGGAACTTTCCTTTATGGAGTCGCGATGCGAGATTGGCCCATCTTTTACGTGGCCCAATAATGATAGCGCAGCCTTTAAGTCGCGGTTTAATCATTCCCCCGACATTAGCCCCCAAGCGTGGCCTGAACTTCATAGTATTTCTTGATCTTGAACGTTTAGGTCGCGCTTTTCCTTATTTCACGACTTATAATTGTGCAGGATTGGCCTTGACTCGCACCTGAAAGATCATCTGACTTCGTGAGCTTCTTTGTTAGAGTAGCCTGATAGCTTCAGAACTTGATGACGATCCATCTTCAAATTTTTGATGATAATATGATGTAGCCCCCAAGGATTGAGAGGATGTATCGTGGTAATCATCTCAATTCTTCTCAGAGAATTTTGAAGGTCATCACCTGTAACTTGATATCATGAATAAAACAATTGTTAAGATACAAGTAATTGTAATTGGTGTTGCCGTACTATAAGCAGTACATCGACCTCTAGTTAGGCCATCTGAATCCTTAAGTGGGCACTCGCGCGACTCAGTATTTCCTAGGAACATGTGTGTTCAGGGTCGAGAGCAGCCATGATAGGCAATCAAGCTCGATTGACGTCACACCCCAGTACTTTGGCCACATAATGCGAGTAGCAATCCAACTTAAGGTATATTTGATAATTGCCAATAAATTGGTTGTTTCAGGGTAACAAAGACCCCAAGAAACATAATGTTATTACCATGATAGGCTAAGCTATGATAAGCTTTGATTATGATGACACATAAGGTCGCGCCTTGGTGGCAACCGAGTGTTATACATAGTGTTGGATCGCGCGTAGGTGGCGATCCATGGTGATACATGGGGTCGGTCGCGCCTGGTGGCAACCGAGTGTTATACATAGGGTTGGATCGCGCGTAGGTGGCGATCCATGGTGATACATGGGGTCGGTCGCGCCTAGGTGGCGACCAGAGATGATACAAAGTTTACGGCCGCGCCTAGGTGGCAGCCGGTTTCTGATACAAGGGTCGATCGCGCCTGGGTGGCGATCAGATGTTGCATAGGTCGCGCCTAGGTGGCGACCAAAGTTGAAGTTCTAGCCCTGAGTGGCTGTGATGATACTCAGCTATAAAGCTGGAAAGGATGATGCTTGGCTCTGATTAGCCTTTTCTTATGTATAGTACGGTCGCAGGTGTGCGACGTTCCAAGGGCGAGGTGCCTCGAGACGATCCTCGAAATCATGGCGTTCGCTGCTTTCTTCCCTTACATCCAGCAGTAGTACGACCCATTGTTTAGCTTCTTGCTGATGATGTAGGGTCCTTCCCATGGAGAGGACAGCTTATGCATTCCCTTGTGATCTTGTTTAAGTCGCAGTACTAGGTCGCCTTCTTGAAAGGTGCGGGTTTTGATGCGTCTGGCATGATAGCGTCGCAAGTCTTGTTGATATACGCTGACCTTGATGCTGCCAAGTCTCTAACCTCTTCTAATGTGTCCACCGAGTCTTGCCGAGCTATCTCATTATCTGTCTCGATGTAAGCCGCAACTCTTGGTGAATCATGTATGATGTCGCTGGGCATGACTGCTTCTGCTCCATAGACCATGAAATATGGTGTAAATCCTGTGGATCTGTTAGGGGTTGTTCTTAAGCTCCACAGTACTGCTGGCATTCTTCCACCCAACATCCTGGAGATGCTTCGACCTTTTCAATAAGGCGCGGCTTAATTCCATGGAGAATTTCCTGGTTAGCTCGCTCAGCTTGTCCATTGCTCTGCGGGTGTGCTACTGACGTGAGGTCCAATCTTATCCCATTGTCTGCGCAAAATATCTGTGTAGCCCCTTCAGAGGTGTTGCTCCCATTGTCTGTAATGATACTATGGGGGTACCGAAGCGGAATATGACCTTCTTCAAGAACTTGACTGCTGTTTCAGCCTCGCAATCTCCCACAGGTTCTGCTTCTATCCACTTTGTGAATTTGTCCACCATGACCAGGAGGTGAGTTTTTCCGTTTGAAGACCGTCTGAAGGCCCTACCATGTCAAAACCCCATACGGCAAAAGGCCATGTGATGGGTATTGTGCGAAGTGCTTGAGCTGGCATATGATCTTGCCTAGCGTATCTTTGACATCCATCGCACACTCTGACAATTTGCTCTGCATCTGCTAATGCTGTTAACCAGAAGAATCCATGTCGGAACGCCTTTGCCACCAAAGATCTTGACGAAGCATGATGGCCACAATCGCCTGAATGAATTTCGTGCAAGATTTTTCGTCCCTCTTCTGGTGAGACACATCTTTGGAATGCTCCTGACACGCTGCGCTTGTATAATTCGTTGTTGATGATTGTATAGGCCTTTGATCGTCGTATGATTTTGCGCGCCTCAATCTCATCGTCTGGCAGCACTCCGCGACTTAAATATGCCATGTATGGCTCTGTCCATCCTGGCTGTTCATGCAGGGCTGCGACTAAAGTTGAATCATCCTCTGGCTCTGCAATGTCAATCTCTGCTGGAGGTTTGACTGATGGATTGTGCAGTTCATCCAGGAAAACATTGGGTGGGACTGACTGTCTGTTGGATCCAAGCCGAGACAGGGCATCTGCAGCTTCGTTTTGTCTCCGATCAATATGTTCAACTTGGTATCCAGTGAAATGTCCAGCAATTCTGTCCACCTCTCTTCTATATGCAGCCATGTTCGCATCCTTGCTGTCCCACGTTCCAGAGACCTGCTGTGCCACCAAGTCTGAATCGCCAAAACAGCGTATGCGACTGATGTTCATCTCCTTTGCTATACGTAGACCATGAAGCAGTGCCTCGTACTCCGCCACGTTATTTGTGCAGTTGAAGTGTATCTGTAGCACATACCGCAGCTTGTCTCCCTTGGGAGATGTTAGAACAACTCCAGCCCCCGAGCCTTGCAACTGTCTTGACCCATCAAAATGCATGGTCCAGTATTTGGTTTCTGCCATGCTAGGAGCGACTTGGATTTCTGTCCAATCGTTAATAAAATCTGCAAGGGCTTGCGACTTAATTGATGTGCGCGGCTCGTAGCTGATGTGATGTGGTCCCAACTCGATCGCCCACTTAGCGACTCTTCCAGTAGCTTCTCGATTACGATGATATCTGCCAATGGTGCTGAACTAACCACAGTTATTGGATGTTCTTGGAAGTAGTGCTTCAGCTTGCGACTCGCCATGAACACTCCAAACACCAACTTCTGCCACTGTGGGTAACGCTGTTTGGAAGCTGTGAGGACTTCGCTCACGTAATACTGGTCTCTGGACAGGGTATTCCTTTCCGTTCTTGTCTCTCCACAACCATGACAGCGCTCACAGCACGGGAATTTGCCGCTATGTATAGTAGCATGGCTCTTTATCCTTTGGAGCCGCCAGAACTGGAGCATTTGTCAATTGATGTTTCAAGGCTGTCAGAGCTTCGTCGGCCTCTGCGTCCCAAACGAAGGTGTCTGATTTTTTCAACAGTCTGTACAAAGGTAGTGCTTTCTCTCCCAATCTTGATATAAAGCGACTCAAAGCTGCTACGCACCGGTAAGTCGCTGCACATCTTTTATCTTTTCTGGCTTTTGGAGATCCATCACGGCCTTTATCTTGTCAGGATTGGCCTCAATGCCTCTTTCTGATACTATGAATCCAATAGCTTTCCTGCTGGTACTCCAAAGACGCACTTTGTGGGGTTGAGCTTCATGTTGTATTTTCTGAGATTTGTGAATGTCTCTGCCAGATCACTAATAAGATCCTGGCTAACTTGCGACTTAACCACAATATCATCCACGTAGGCGTGAACGTTGCGACCTATTTGCTCATGTAGCAATTCTGAATGCATCTTTGGTAAGTCGCACCTGCGTTCTTCAACCCAAAGGGCATGCTGACATAACAAAAAGCTCCAAAGGGTGTGATGAAGGACGTCTTTTCTTGGTCCTCCCTCTTCATCTTGATTTGATGGTAGCCTGAATAGGCGTCCAAAAAGCATAACAGCTCGCACCCAGCAGTTGAATCAATCACTTGGTCGATTCGCGGCAAAGCAAATGGATCCTTTGGACAAGCTTTGTTAAGACTGGTGTAATCAACGCACATTCGCCACGTACCGTTCTTTTTCATAACCAATACTGGGTTTGCCACCCATTCCGGATGGTATACCTCCGTGATGAATCCTGCAGCCAGCAAGCGAGCTATTTCCTCTCCTATTGCCTTTCTCCTATCATCGTGGAAACGCCGTAGTGGCTGCTTCACTGGTTTAGCCGCAGGGTTCACTTTGAGGCTATGTTCTGCTAATTCTCTTGGTACCCCTGGCATATCTGACGGCTTCCATGCGAAGATGTCCTTATTTTCCTGGAGAAAAGCGACGAGGGCCTTCTCCTGCTCTTCTTCCATGTGTGCTCCAATGCTGGTTTGCTTGGATGAGTCGCCAGGAACAAGATTTATCTGCTTAGTGTCCTGGGCCGCTTTGAATTTCATTGGTGGCTCGGCAGATGGCGTGGTAACTACACTCATGTCGTTTGGGTCCACCTGCGACTTATAACCTTTTAGCTCTTCCGCGGCACAGGCGGATTCTGCGAAGGCCGCATCTCCTTTTCACATTCTATCGCTTTTTCTCTATCTCCGTACACTGTGATGACCCCTTTTGGTCCTGGTATCTTCAACTGTAGGTACACGTAGCATGGCCTGGCCATAAACTTAGCAAAGGCCGTTCTTCCAAACAAGGCGTGATATGGGCTTTGGAATTTTACCACTTCGAAGCATAGGAATTCGCTTCTAAAGTTCTCTTCTGTCCAAAAGTTACCCCTAGGGTTATTTTCCCCGCTGGCCGTGCGGACCTTCCTGGGACAATGCCGTGAAATACTGTTGACGTGGGCTGCAGGCTGGAATCCTTGAGTCCTAGACGCTGGAACGTATCGTAGTACAAGATATTAATGCTGCTTCCTCCATCCATAAGCACTTTGGTCAGCTTGTATCCTGCAACGTACGGTGCCACAACCAGTGCCAACTTGCCAGGTTCCCGTACTTGTGGCGGGTGATCGTCGCGACTCCAGGTTACTGCGTATTCTGACCACCTTAACCAATTGGGTGTTGCTGGTATCACGGCGTTCACCTGCTGACTTCTGCGGCTCAATTTCTCTTCCCTTTTGGAGGTATCGATAACTATTGTGTGATACTGCCCCGTTGCCTGGGGTTACTCGCGCCGTGCTGCCCAATATTTGTGTTATGAGCCGCACTAGGGTTTCCTTCATGGGAATTCCCCCCGTTGTGTTGGCTCTCTTCTTTCCACTTCTTGTAATAGTGGCATTGCGCCTTGGTATGGTCCGCTGGCCGTCCATCACCTGTCGCATGGCCGGTTGAAAACTTCTTGCATATTGATTGGACGGGAGCCGTATCCTCGACCCCTTCCACGCTGGCCTCTGAATCCTCCACGCGCATTGGCGACGAGCCCTGAGTGACCATCTTCGTTTTGCGTTTGTTTTGATTCGCGTTGTTGTGGCTTGTTTGCTGCTGCTGGGGCTTGTTGGAGTTTTTCTTTCCTTTGGCAGCAACCTCCTCTTCTTCTCCGTCTGACGCGTCTCTGGTTTTATCTGAGCGGCATATTTGTTAGCCGCAGCCATCACCTCGCTGAGGCTCTTGACTTTATCCTTCATGCGACCCAGCTTATGAATCAGCGGCTCAAACTTGCAGTTTTTCTCCATCACCAGGACGGCTGAGCTTGGTGGTATATTATCTGAGGAGTGTATTATTTCTGCCACCCTTTTCATCCAATGGCGACTTGACTCGCCTTCCTTCTGGACACAACGCTCTAGATCTTCTATATTGCAGAGTCGTTTGCAAGTTCCTTGGAAGTTCTTAACGAAGGCATCCTTCAGTTCCTCCCAAGTATTTATAGAGTTGGGAGGCAAATTTTGCAGCCATATGTGCGCTGCACCTTCTAGCATCATGTTGAGGTACCTTGCACATATTTCCTCTGAGGCGTTCAAAATGCTCATCCCCATCTCGTAATTGTTCAGCCAGGTGGTTGGATCCATGCTGGCGTTGTAGTTTGCCACCTTGCGTGGCCCTTTGAAATCTTCAGGAAAAGGTTCCGATCTGATCCTTTCAGTGAAACACGCGGTCCCTTGAGTCGCGAGGACAGGGCTGTGGGCGCGCCGCGGGGTTATCTGCGGGCCGCGTTTGCACCACTGGCATATTCGCCTGCGCTTCTGCGACTTGCTCCTGCTGCCTCTGTGCGACTCCTGATACGTTCTCTGGTGGCCTGCTTTGGACGCTTCTTTCTGCTGCAATCCTGTGATTGGCTGGTACGAGGGGCAGCTGTGCTTCGGCTTCCGCCCTATTGGCTTGTTGCAGGACTGCCGTACTTAGCATCTGAATCGCGCGCCGCGCCTCAGCATTGACCGGGTCATCGCCTGTTGGTACCATCTGAGTCAAGATATTAGCCGCAGCATACATATTATCGACAGGGTTCTGGTAATGGCCCTGCGGGGTGTGAAACCTCCTTGGTTGTTGCTGGGTCTCTTGATTTGTTGGTACCCTTCCTTCCGCAGTCGTCTGGATTCCCGTTCCCGCGGCTGGAGTGAGCGGGATTTCCACTGTTGGTTGAGTCGCGCGCAGTTGTGTTTGCGGGTCAACCTGTCGTTGAGTCGCAGCCAGCGCGGCTACTCTCTGCCGCTCCTGTTGGATTCCTTGGTTTATCTGATCGAGCCTGCGGCGCTCTTCTTCCATCCTTCGAACCTCATACAGGAGCTCGGCCCTGGCGGCCTCAATTTCTGTTGCACGGAGGGCGGCGTTCGTGGCTGACACGGGACAAGAAGTGGGTTGCTTGGGGGTGCCGATGCCTCGGTTTCTCCAGCAGTTCCTGATGCGCCTGCTCCTCCGGTCGTGTAAACCGCGACTTGCGCCATCTCTCGATCTGGTGATAATGCGATTTCTGGTGGGTAACCCCAGCAACTTTCTTCAAAGGCAGGTATAATGGACCCAAACTCTTGCGAGTCCATGCTTTCACGGATTCTTCCCCATCATCGGCGACTTCTTCTACTGAATCGCCTTCTTGGACCGATCTAACGGACCTGCCACCGATGAAGCCAACGAAGACGTTGATGGATCCAAACGGGATGACGTGGCCGGTCTCCAAGTAATCTGCTTCCGGCCCCCAGCTTGAATCGTCGATGAGGGGTGTGCCATTGACCGTGATGATACGGCCAACAACAAGATCTTCAGCTCCCTTCATGGATCCTGCGCGGAACGTGACGCTCTTGACCGCAGGCCCCACGGTGGGCGCCAACTGTCGTGGGTTTGTCACGTCAGGTGTCATAGATGACTTCGTAGGTGTGGGATTACGCGAGTCAAGCATCTCCGAGCTTGGGATCGCAGGAACAAAGATCAACACAGATTTACCCAGGTTCGGCCCCCTCAATGTGAGGTAAAAGACCTACTTCCTGCCTACCCTAGATTGGTATTGATATGATAATCGAGGTGTTACAATGGAGGCGATCCGATCTGGTACTCGCCGTATGAGCTAGGGTTTGGGCTTGATAGCTTGACCCCTCTAAGTCCTGCGAGTCCTCTTTATATACACAGAGGCTCGTCAGGTTACAAGAGTTCTACACGAAGCCTGATTATCTTTCTTGTCTTCCAAGGCAAGTTTGCACCGACCTTCTGGAACTTTCCTTTATGGAGTCGCGATGCGAGATTGGCCCATCTTTTACGTGGCCCAATAATGATAGCGCAGCCTTTAAGTCGCGGTTTAATCATTCCCCTGACACCAGCCTCAACAAAGTGTGCCCCAAGGATCCCTTCGCCTTGCCGCGCATCGACCAAGTCATAGACTCCACCGCTGGCTGCGACTACCTGTCCTTCCTGGACGCGTATTCCGGCTACAACCAGATCAAGCTTCACCCGGATGACCACCTGAAGACCGCATTCATCACGCCCTTCGGAGCATTCTGCTACACGGTCATGTCGTTCGGCCAGAAAAACGTCGGCGCCACTTACCAGTGGTGCATGCAGAAGTGCCTGGGCGACCAGATCGGGCGCAACGCCCACGCCTACGTCGACGACATCGCCATCAAGACCAAAGAGCGCCGCACCCTCATCGACGACCTGAGAGAAACCTTCGCCAACTTGCGCCGGTTCCAGATGAAGCTGAACCCATCCAAGTGCATCTTCGGAGTATCGGCTGGCCAGCTACTCGGTTCCCACATCTCCGCGCGAGGGATCGAGGCCAACCCAGACAAGATCGCCGCCATCGAGGGCATGGAGCGGCCAACCGGCCTAAAAGACATCCAGAAGTTCGTCGGCTGCCTGGCCTCGCTGAGCCGGTTCGTCAGCCGGCTGGGCGAAAAGGCCCTGCCCCTGTACCACCTGTTGAAGAAAACCGGCAACTTTGTCTGGATGGACGAAGCAGATGCGGCCTGCGCCGAGCTCAAGAAGGCACTGTCCGAGGCACCGGTCCTGGCGCCGCCTGCTCCAAAGGAGCCCATGCTCATGTACATCGCCGCCACCAACCGGTGCATCAGCATCGTCGTAGTGGTGGAGCGCCAAGAGGAAGGCAAGGAGCACCCAGTCCAGCAGCCGGTCTACTACGTGAGCGAGGTCCTCTCGCAGTCGAAGCAGAACTACCCCCACTTCCAGAAGCTCGTGTACGGCGTGAACATGGCGGAGAAGAAGCTGCGCCACTACTTCCAAGAGCACGTCATCACCGTGGTGAGCACGGCTCCACTTGGAGACATCATCGGCAACAAAGACGCAACCGGCCGAAAGTGGGCAGTCGACCTGGCCCCGCACACGGTCCTGTACCAGCCAAGAGTATCCATCAAGTCCTAGCTCCTTGCCGATTTCATCGTCGACTGGACGGAAACACAGTACATCCCGCCTGTGCCCGACTCCGCGCACTGGTGGATGCACTTCGATGGCTCCAAAATGTATGAAGGCCTGGGAGCCGGAATCGTCCTCACCGCGCCCAAGGGCAACCGGCTGGAGTACGCCGTGCAGCTCCACTTCAAAGCCTCCAACAACGTCGCCGAGTACGAGGCCCTCGTCCACGGCCTCAAGATCGCCAAGGCAATGAGCATCCAGCGCATCCCGTGCTTCGGCGATTCGGACCTGGTGATCCAGCAAACTTCAGGAAATTGGGACGCCAAGGACGCCAACATGGCCTCCTGCCGGTTCTTCGTGCAGCAGCTCTGCGCATGCTTCGAGGGGTGCGAGTTCCACCACGTGCCCCAGGCCAACAACGAGACGGCTGACATGCTCGCCAAACTCGGCAGCATCCGGCGAGCCATTCCACCCGGCGTCTCCCTTGAGCACGTCTACAAGCCATCCATCACACCGTCACCCGACTCGGAATCCATCATCATCCCGGGGGCTGCAGGCCAGCCAGCCGGACAAGCGAACCCGGGGGCTGCAGGCCTACCAGCCGAACAAGCACACTCGGGGGCTGCCCCCCCACCATGTCATTTGGACCCACCCGGCTACGAGGCGCCAGCCGCACCCGTCCCGAGCTCATCGACAAGACCAGCGCAAACTCGGGGGCTGCTCCGACACACCCGGGGGCTGCGCAGCCGGATCCAAAAGCCGCCCAACTGGCGCTAGCCGGCGTCTTCACCATCCATGAAGTTCCCTCATGGGCGCAACCATTCCTCGACTTCCTCGCACACGGCACACTCCCAGAGGAGGAGGTGCAAGCACGACAAGTTCTGCGACGCTCCAAGGCGTACACCATCATCAACAGCGAGCTCTACAAGCGCAGCGCCACAGGCATTTTTCAGCGGTGCGTCGAGCCGGCAGAGGGGCCCCGCCTGCTGGAGGACATCCACAAGGGCGAATGCGGGCATCATGCCGCGTCTAGGTCAATCGCAGCGAAAGCTTTGCGCTACGGGTTCTACTGGCCGTCCGCTCTAGCTGACGCCGAGCAGATGGTCCGTGCATGCACCGGCTGCCAGCGCTTCAGCAAGCAAAAGCACACGCCGGCTGTAGCTCTCCAAACCATCCCCATCACCTGGCCATTCGCCATCTGGGGGCTCGACATGGTCGGTCCCTTCAAGACGGCGTGAAGCGGCATGACTCACCTCCTCGTAGCGGTGGACAAATTCACCAAGTGGATCGAGGCCAAGCCAGTCAAGAAGTGGGACGGCCAGACGGTCATCACCTTTTTCCAAGACATCATCCACCGCTACGGCTACCCGCACAACATCATCACCGACAACGGCACAAACTTCGCCAAGGGCGTCTTCAACCATTTCTGTCGCGAGAAGCGAATCCGGCTGGACCTCGCCTCGGTGGCCCATCCCCAGTCAAATGGCCAAGTGGAGAAAGCAAACGGCCTAGTCCTAGTCGGAATCTGGCCTCGGCTAGTCGACCCACTCGAGCGAGCACCCGGATGCTGGATCAAAGAGCTCCCGCATGTACTCTGGAGCCTCAGGACCACCCCCAACCACTCGACGAACTACACGCCTTTCTTCCTCGTCTATGGGACGGAAGCAGTCCTGTCGGCTGACATCGAGTTCGACTCCCCTCGAGCCATCCTCTACACGAGAAAGAAGCCAAGCGAGCAAACGAATACGGCGTGGACCTCCTCGAGGAGGCGCGAGAACTGGCCCTGTCTAGATCGGCCATATACCAGCAGAATCTGCGCCGGTACCACAGCCGGAAAGTCCACCCGGTCACGTTCCACGAAGGAGACCTAGTGCTCCGGTGGATCCAAGACACCAAGGGGCTCCACAAGCTGTCCTCCCCTTGGGAGGGCCCGTTCATCATCAGCAGAGCGCTGCGCAACAACGCGTACTATCTCACAGACGTACGCGAGGAGAAGAAGAACAAGCCGTTTACCCTTACGAGGAGGGGGAACGCCCGTGGAACGCCAGCCTCCTCAGGCCGTTCTACTCCTAGAACAAGTGTAACACCCTGTTGTTACTTTTGAGTAAAAGTTCGCACTCCCGAGCGCGCACTCGGGGGTTGCCGTTGTTTCAGTGTTGCTTCTTTGTTCTCCACTGTGGCTAGCCGACTATCGATTCTTGCTTACGCTAACTTAGTAGCGTGCTCGACCCCGATGCCTACTCTCGAATCCGGCTGCAGACCGCAACCCAGCTGACACGCTGGCCAGAAACCGGCTAGGGGGCACACGCGAAAGGCCCGTAAGAAAGAAACATCTTCGGCTCGCGACAGAAAAAACTGTGGCTAGCCGACTATCGATTCCCGCTTACGCTAGCTTAGTACCGTGCTCGACCCGACGCCTACCCTCGCATCCGGCTGCAGACCGCAACCCGGCTAACACGTTGGGCAGAAACTGGCTAGGGGGCACACGCGAAAAACCGTAAGAAAGAAAAAGTCTCCGGCTCGCGACAGAAAAAACCGCTCTCTCGTTCGCCTGCGTTCAGCCTCTCAAAGATCTCAGTACCGTGCGCCCAGCCAGCCGGCCCTCTCTTCGGATCCGGCTGCAGAGTTCAGTCGGCAAGAGCAGGGGTCGCAGAGCCGAGACACGGGAAGGGGCACGGGCGACAAAACAAGGGCGAGCCGGCCCCTAATCGAATAAAAACCGAGGATAAAATATGCCAACCTTTTCGATTTTGAGGACTAACGATCTAACGAAGTTCTGTGTGTCATTTTTTGTCGGCCTCACAAGCTCTCGAAGATTGCTAGTCCAGATTCGACTCAACTGGCTACGCCAGTCGGGCCAAATCTCGGGGGCTAGTGCGCGAAAACCCGGCTGTCACGACCAGCCGGGCAAGCTCTCAAAGATTGCTAGTCCAGATTCGACTCAACTGGCTACGCCAGTCGGGCCGAATCTCGAGGGCTAGTGCGCGAAAACCCGGCTGTCACGACCAGCCGAGCAAGCTCTCGAAGATTGCTAGTCCAGATTCGACTCAACTGGCTATGCCAGTCGGGCCGAATCTCGGGGGCTAGCGCGCGAAAACCCGGCTGTCACGACCAGCCGGGCAAGCTCTCGAAGATTGCTAGTCCAGATTCGACTCAACTGGCTACGCCAGTCGGGCCGAATCTCAGGGGCTAGTGCGCGAAAACCCGGCTGTCACGACCAGCCAGGCAAGCTCTCGAAGATTGCTAGTCCAGATTCGACTCAACTGGATACGCCAGTCGGGCCAAATCTCGGGGGCTAGTGCGCGAAAGCTCAGCTGTCACGACCAGCCGGGCAAGCTCTCGAAGATTGCTAGTCCAGATTCAACTCAACTGGCTACCCCAGTCGGGCCGAATCTCGGGGGCTAGTGCGCGGAAACCCGGTTGCCCCGAGAGCAGCCGGGCTAACTATTCAAAGACACTTCAGATTCAACTCGTCTCGCTGCGCCAGCCGAGCCGAATCTCGGGGGCTAGTGAGGGTAAAGAGGCAAAAGGCAATTGCAAGAAACTTCGAACAGAAACAAATTAAAGGAGATGAAGCTCCACACAAGTCACGATACGAGTAGCAGAAGTGCTAAACAAGTACGCCCGACATCCCGGGGGTAAATAAGACAAGTTCACAAAAGAGTACGAGATTACAAGCGACAACCCGGCATCCCGAGGTCTTCATTCGGCGGCCTTCGAGGAGCTGGCCACCTCGCCAGTCTTGGAGCAGCCGGTTTCTTCGATGGCCTTCCCCTTGGAATCCTTCGCCGACTCCTCGACTTCGTCGCCATCGTCTTCCTCGGCGTACTCAGCCTCCGAGTCCTTGGCCGGCTGGGCCGGGTTCCTGTCGGGGATGAAGTCCGCAAAGTCGACGAAGTCAGCGATGGTGCAGGCGGCATCACGAATGTCCGGGCGCTGCTTGAGCTTCGCGTTCGTGTCGTCATCCCGGAAGCCCACCATGAGCAGGTCCAGGTCGGCAACCGGGTACCAGGACTTGAGCAGCGACACGGCCCACAAGGCTCCGCCACGCGTGGCCGACTCCTGCAGCTCCTGCACCGCAGCCGGTGCCAGAGCAAGACGACGTGCCAGCTCGGCCAGGACAATGGGGATTCCCTGGCCGGGCCAGACGTACCTGCAGAGCCTCCCGGTCGCAAAGGCCAGCGCGCAAGCATTGACCCCAAGCCGATCCACCCGGTCCGCCACGGAGGTCGAGCAGCCGGCAATGGCGGCATCAGTCGGCTCCACCCCAAGGTTTTCCAGCTGGGCCCTAGCCGCTTCCAAGTCCGCAGACGGATAATAGCCTGCAGCCGGGCAAGAAACGTCATGACAAGAAAACATTCAGCAAGACAAGGACATCGTCACGAAGAGTACCTCGAATATCGAGGTCGATTCGAGCCAGCTCTTTGCGTGCCGACCCCTCCTCTGCCATCATGCGGGTGACCTCGTCTTCAGCCTCGTGATCTCCGCCTGGTCGTCCTTGCGCTGCTGGTTGTAGCCTTGCTCCAGCTTCTCGAACTGCTCCCGCGCCTCCACCGCCGCCTTCTCCACCGCCTCCTTGGCCTCAGCCAGTTTGCCTAGCTCCGCCTGCCGCTCCTCGTCGCGCTTCTTGAGGCACTCCACCTCCTGCGCCAGGTCGCTGAACTGGTAGCTAGCCAGTTTGGCGCGCAGCTCCTCGTCGCTCTCTGCAAAGAAAAGTATCAGATCCCACGCCCGGCTCCGTATGGAAAGATCGTAGCCGGGCAAAACACTTACTCTTGGTGGCCTCGAGGTCCTTCTCTAGCTGCAGAACCTTCTGGTTGGACTCCTCCTGAAGTCAAGAAAAGACGAGGCTCAAGACTCGAGTCGGCTGCCGCAGCCGGCCCAAGATAAAGCAAAGAAACCAAGCACGGGAACATACCTTAAGCAGCTCCAGGAAGCGGTCGAAGTCCTGGAGCTGGACCACCAGCTCCTTCCGGATCTCCAAGGCGAAGTCCAGTGGATTGGTCGGCCTCCGCGTCCCCCCGGCGTTGGCGGCGATGGAGGGATCAGCCGGCACCAGTTGCCGCTGCGAAGAAGCAGCGGCGCCCCTGGCTTCTCCCCGACTGCAGGCGCCGCCTGCTTCCCCGCCTTCTTCTTCGCCGCCGACTCGGCCCTCTTCGTAGAGGGTGCCGCGCCGGCCCTCGTCTTCGGAGCGCCCACCGCTCGACCCGGCTGCCCCCGGGGCACACCGGCCTTCTCGACATCGCCTCCGCCGGAAGGCGGGACCACCTCGACCTGGGGCCCCACCGGCTGGCCTCCCGCACCCGGCGCAAGGGGCTGCTCGCGCTGCTCCCCTGGCCCCCCCCTGCTCTCCGGCTGCCCGGGCGGCCGCGTCCGCGGGCGCAGCCGGCGCAGCAGCCGTCTCCGCGGCCCCGCCAACAGTCAAGGGCCTCGGCGCCCTGAAGAAAGCATGATGATTCATCCGGCAAGACAGCAGAGATATCAAGCAATGAGAAGCACTTACCCGCGCACGTTGACCGGGACCCTTTTCGGCCGCTTCCTCAGCAGCAACTCGTCGTCGTCTCTCCCTCCACGCGGTTGGAGTAGCCGGCTTCGGTCTCTTCGGGCGGGGGCCGAGGTCGACCCCGCGGTCTCTGCACTCTCAACGCTCTCAGTGTCCGAGAGATCAATGACTTCCACAGGTTTCGAGACCTCGTCAACATCAGAGCTAGAGGCAGCCGGCTTACCCCGAGCAGCCGGCGGAGCGTTGCCGCCGCCACCTCCAAGCGGCGCCTGGTCAACCGGCGCGTCATCCGCCTGGTCGCCCCGGCGCGACCACCGTCTCCTGGGCGGCCTCGTCGTCGTCGCCCTCGCCGTCGCGCCGCCCTCGGCCGCCTCCTCCTCACCCTCCGGCTGGGCCTCCCCAGGCGCATCCATCTCCAGCGGATGTTCGGCCGGAACTGGGGGCCGTTGGGCCCATCCTCCTCAAGCTGGATCTTGAACAGCTGCGCAGCCGGGGGTGAGCAGCCGGCCAAGACATAAAAGAAAAGCACAAGCAAGGACAGCGTACCTGGGGCGCCCGCTTCCTGCGGGTATACGGCGCGTTGCTGTATTTCCAGTTCTCCGCCACCCTCTGCTCCTTGGCGACGTGCCGGAGCCAGCCGTTCAGCGACTCCAGCTTCCACCTCTTCCAGGTCAGCCGGGTGGGGTCGAGGCGCCCGCTCAGGAAGCAGATCTTGTGGAGCCGGGCCTGCAGCGGCGCGATCCGGTTGTACAGCCAGCAGAGGGTCACGTCCCGGGTGGTCAGCCCCTCCTTCGTGAAGAGCTCCTCGAGCGCTCGAGCATCTTGTCGACGTCCGTCTGGTCGCCGTACTTCTTCACGCCCCAGTTGTCCCTAACTGGGGCGACCGGCTGGAAGGCCGGCAGGCGGATGTGATCTTCACCCACCTTCAGGTTGCGGACGTAGAAGTACGTCCGCTGCCAGTCCTTCACCGTATCCGGCTTCTTGTAGCCGGCAGCTCCGTCCGCGACCGGCGTAGACGATCGCGGCTCCGCAATCGACGAAGCCGAGCTCCTCCTTGTCGCCGAGGTATCGGCCGTGGAGGTAGAACAACCGGCAGAAGAGAGGAAGGACGGCCAGACGCCGAGCCACCCTTCGCAGATGGTGGCGAAGTAGGTCAGTTGCCACGGAGTTTGCTCCGAGGTGGTGCGGCTGCAGGCCAAACAACTGCAGGAAGCTCTAGAGGAACGGGCTTGCCGGCAACGCGAGCCCGCGGTTGAAGTGGTCCATGAAGACCACCGATTCGCCGGCGTGCGCGACGGGGACCTCGTCCTCGGCGGCGAGGCGCACCCCCACTCGCTCCTCCGTCGACAGGAGACCGCGCGGGCGGAGGTCCTCGATGTTCTCCGCAGTGATGTGCGAGCCACGCCAGTCGCCGCCACCGTCGTTCCCCTCGGCCATCTCGGGCTCCAGTGTGGCGGGGGGAGCAGGGGTCATCGCCGGCGTCGAGTGGTGGTGGCCCGTGGTCGCCGCGTCCTCTGCTGCCTCGCGCCGGAGGAAGAAGTGCCGCGTCGGTGGAGCAACTGCCTCGCCGGAGAAGGAGGAGAAGAAGAGCGCGGAGGTCGTGGCGGAGGGCTCGGGCTCGTCGAGGCGATGGGGCGAAGTGAGCGAACTCCTTCCACCGTGGCCATCGCCCCCCTTTATAGCCCGCGCAACGGTAACCGCCTGCGGAGATCACGCCGCATGGCGCACAACCGCACGATCGACGGCGAGATCGTGGGCGGCAATTTCGCCGCAGAAGATCCCGCAACAGGAACCGAGGCGTCGTCTCGACTGCCGGGCGACCGCCTAGCAGGCGGATGGGACGTGCCAGCGTCATCCATTGCGTCATCACCAGCACCCGGTCGGCGGAGCGCCCGACGTTTCGCCTCCTCGACCGGATGAACTTCTTCGATTTGTTGAACACGCAGAAGCCCTCCTCGCCGTAACCGGCTGCATCGATCCAACGTGTTCGGGGGCTAGTGACATGGGGATAAACCCGGGTACCCAAAGGCCCACAGAAGATCCCGAGTGAAACGCAAATTCAGGTGCCTGGCCGCCTCCAGCTGTCCGGCTAGGCCAAGCCCGTCTGCCCCGAGCGCAGCCGGACTCCGCCTAGCCAGTCGAGGCGCAGCCGAGCGGCATGGGCAAGAAGAACTGCAGACTCGTCATCAGCACAGTTCCTAGACAAACAGATAACGACAAACATCGCCCGCCTTATGCGACCAAGGTCAGCGGTAGCAGCCGGACGACCGGCTGCCGCGCTCCACGACGAGCGGAAGACAAGGACCCGTGTTGGGCGGCGCCGGGGCCATGACCGGCTAAGCCCTCCACGTCGCCTAGGCATGGGCTAAAGCGAAGCATGGCCTGACGTCCCCCACAGTACTCAGCAACAGGAACCGAGGCGTCGTCTCGACTGCCGGCGACCGCCTAGCAGGCGGATGGGACGTGCCAGCGTCATCCATTGCGTCATCACCAGCACCCGGTCGGCGGAGCGCCCGACGTTTCGCCTCCTCGACCGGATGAACTTCTTCGATTTGTTGAACACGCAGAAGCCCTCCTCGCCGTAACCGGCTGCATCGATCCAACGTGTTCGGGGGCTAGTGACATGGGGATAAACCCGGGTACCCAAAGGCCCACAGAAGATCCCGAGTGAAACGCAAATTCAGGTGCCTGGCCGCCTCCAGCTGTCCGGCTAGGCCAAGCCCGTCTGCCCCGAGCGCAGCCGGACTCCGCCTAGCCAGTCGAGGCGCAGCCGAGCGGCATGGGCAAGAAGAACTGCAGACTCGTCATCAGCACAGTTCCTAGACAAACAGATAACGACAAACATCGCCCGCCTTATGCGACCAAGGTCAGCGGTAGCAGCCGGACGACCGGCTGCCGCGCTCCCACGACGAGCGGAAGACAAGGACCCGTGTTGGGCGGCGCCGGGGCCATGACCGGCTAAGCCCTCCACGTCGCCTAGGCATGGGCTAAAGCGAAGCATGGCCTGACGTCCCCCACAGTACTCAGCGGCCTCGACAGGCGGGAGACACGGAGCGCTGCCCCGCGCCCGACAAGATCCTAGGCGCCGCAGCCGGTCAACCCTCCACGACGACAGGCCTACCCCGACATCTCCTACGCGGCTATGGAGCTCGACTGTGCGAAGCGTAGCGCACTGTGCCGCGGACATGCAGCATCACGAAGAAACCCCTCTGTAGCCGACGCCGGCCGGCTGGCACGGACCAGCCGACCCCGCCTGTAAGCCGGACAGCCAGGCCTATATAAGGATGTCCGGTGCCCAAGTAGAAGGGGTCGCCTGATTCTTCTACCTCCCGACACCGAACCATGGAGCACTCGAACAGCTCAAGGAGCACCTCTGTACTGTGTCCACCATTGATAGAGAGATCGAGCAGTAGTAGAAGTGTTACCTCCACCGGGAGGGCTCCGAACCTGGGTACTTCCCGTGTCCGCGCTCCGGCGCAATCCCTGCGGGTTCCGCTGTTGCAGAACGCTGCCCCCATTCCTATCTTAGCCACCCCGTGGAATATGTCGTGTTCCACACCACGTCACACCTTGAGAGGTTTTCCACGTAAAAAGGATTGATGTCCCGTGTGTTGATTTATGCTGCTGTTCTGCTATTCTGAGAGTTCTCTACCTACCATAGACACTGTCTATGGTTGAGTGCGAGCTTCTCTCTGAGGACAGACACTGTCTACCCCTGTGAGCGAGTTAGAAGTGTACTGTCTGCTACATATATGTTTGATGCATGTTTCCATCCGACACGAGCAACGATCCGTGAATTAGTACATCAGTGGTGCTGAAGTTTACATTTATTCCGCTGCGTATTTTCAGATCATGTTAACAGTGTGCTAATCTCCATTAAGAGTTAATTGGTCAGCCCAGTTTTCCCAACAAGACCTAACTTAACTCAGAAGACTAGACTGATGGGTGGGGTTAGGCGGTTAGCTCCCACCTTCTAAGTTGTGCCCCCATGATCAAATTCTGATGTGGAGCTAAAATTTACACCAGAGCAATTAGCTAGATCAGTTTTTTGTTGAATTGCAGAACAAAAACGGCCAAGCGCATCGTGTTAGAAGTGGACAACAACTATTGTAGTCTCTCTCGAAAAAATCATCTAGGTTTTTCTAGTTCGTCCTGTTGAGTTTAGGATTATAGGTCTGATAATTGCAACTTGACAAGATTGAACTAAGAGCTCATTTGGCAAGTGAATGACAGGGTTAGGATAAAAACTGACATAACATAGATTTACTGAAATTTTAAATGAAATGATATGTCCAATTCCATCAAACAGGTTGGGTATGGAATCACGAATGAATTTCATATTTTCGTCTTGAAATGATGGTTACCAAACGACTTCTAAGCACTTTTTTATATGATTGAACGAATGTATATACTTTGTTTAAAAAAATTAAAATTTGTGATTTATGCTATTCACTGCTCCAACTGCGGTGACTATAAATTTACAAGACAAAAAGAAAAGCGACAAAGATAAGGTTTAGGCAATCCACCCACAATCTCTCTCCCTCGCTGCACAAAGCAGGCGCCACCAACGTCCCGAGCTCAGCTCGACCCCTCACTTCCCAAACTCGCCGGCATCCTCCCACCCTGCCGCCCCCATGCTCCTCCCGACGCGCCGCCTCCCCGCTGCTCCTTCCGGCCCAGCCGTCCATCCACACATCTCCCATGCGCCGCCCTACCTCCGTCTCCGGCGGCAACATGGTCGAGCGACGATGGCGAGGGCAGCCTCAACGACACCTCCCGTGGTACGTTACTCCAGCCTTGCGTATTTGCTTCCTGTTGATAATCAATCAGAGGGAATCGAATTCGACATTATGCTACGGACTAGCATCGAATGGATACTGCTGAACCCTCCAAAAGAAAAATGGACACTGCTTATAAAGCAGTACAGCTTAACCAGTTGGAATGGGGAAAATTGCTTTACTCCGATATTACATTGCTTTATTATCGAATCCTATTATTAGCTTGGTGAGACACTGCTGGGTTTGTACGAGAGAGAGAGACTAGGCCTCTCACGATATGCCGATGGGGAGTCCAAAGAAGACGTGTTCTGGGAAACCTTGGATGCTGATTTGCAGTACTGGACAAGAGGCCTGCGTCCGGTGCAGGTATATATAAGGTGTGCTTTAGTGGAATTAGCAGTCTCACATATATGCTCAACTTCCTAGTAGTTCTAGCTTGTAAATTAGCTAATCTTCAGTGTGTTCGTTTTCTCATTTCTATCTGCACCTTGCAGTGGTATCCTGGTCATATTGCGAAAACAGAGAAGGAACTTAAAGGGCAGTTGAAGCTCATGGATGTTGTCATAGAGGTCCGAGATGCTAGAATCCCCTTGGCCACAACCCATCCTAAGGTAATAGTGTTGGCGGTTTCTCGTATTTATTTCTAGAAGTAGTGGTTTTGGATGTTGCTGACACATGCTTTGAATGATCAGATGGATTTATGGCTAGGCAACCGGAGAAGGATCATTGTGATGAACCGGGAGGACATGGTGTCAGCCGATGACCGAAATGCTTGGGCCACTTACTTTTCTAGTCAGGGTATCAAAGTTGTTTACTCAAATGGCCAGCTAGGCATGGTAAGATAACCGTTATGTAATCTCTGTTGCCAACTGGTCAGGTATGTTCTAGTACATGTCCTAATGTTTCACTCTTCGCGTTCGTGGTCAGGGTACAATGAAATTAGGTAGGATGGCAAAATCAGCTGCATCTACTGTGAACACAAGGCGAAGAGAAAAGGGATTGCTTCTCGTCCGGTAGTCCAATTGATTTCTTGTTGGCTTCCCTGTGTTACTTCCTTTCATTTTGTTTCTCCATTCATGCAAATTAGTATACTCTGAAAATTTTCCATAAGAAGAGGTGCATTGTGCAACTTCCTTACAACATCATAGAAACAATGTTTGCATCCCTTGTGAGTTATGAACGATTTCGGTTTGGTCTAGGTTGTTGTTAGATCATTTGCTTCCTGAAAATTAATGGTAATAACACACTATGGTATGTTTACTAACATAGATTATTTTAGTGGACTTGTTTAAAGACAAGAATTTCTTTTAATCCTTGATAATTTAAATAATCAACTAGGCAAGGGCGACCTTTTTACCTTATTCTTTGTTTCAATTTTACCTTTTTTGAAGGTTCGAGCTGGAATCGTTGGATACCCAAATGTTGGTAAATCTTCCTTGGTTAATCGCTTGCTAAAGCGAAGAATGTGTCCAGCGGCACCTAGACCAGGTGTCACAAGAGAGCTGAAGTGAGTTGCTCAAGCTGCATACGTGTAATTATTTTTCTTGATGTGCAATCTTACATTGCTAGCTATTGACATTGTATACACACATTGTAGTTTCTCTGAGTAGGAAATAATGTGATGTTATCTCTATTTTGATTCTAACATTTGCAATCCCAAACAGGTGGGTTCGTTTTGGGAAGGATCTAGAGCTGTTAGACTCGCCTGGAATTTTGCCAATGAGAATTAGCGATCAGACAGCAGCTCTTAAGCTTGCCATCTGTGATGATATTGGAGAAAGGTCATATGATTTTGCTGATGTTGCAGCTATTCTTGTGCAGATATTGTTAAGACATCCTGCTGTTGGTAAGTGGTTGGACATGTTTTTTTACCGCAGAGCATCATGCATACTCTGTCTACTTGCAACATTAAAAACATTTTCTACCCACCATTCATCATCAAGTATGTGTGCTTTTATCTTGTATATGTGTATGAGAATCAAAACCTGCCCTGACGGGTTTGCATGCTACAGGTTCTGAAGCATTTCGAAAACGATACAAGATCGATGTAGACAGTGACTGCGGCAAAATGTACGCTTTGATCCTCTGTTTTGAAATGATATCAGAACTTTAGAAGTTGAGCCGATGTTCTGATACCGTAGTTGACAATTTGCAGGTTTGTCACGAAGCTCTCAGTGCACTTGTTCAATGGAGATACCACCCAAGCAGCTTTCCGCATTTTGTCTGACTTCCGGAAAGGCAGATTTGGCTGGGTGGCCCTGGAGAGACCTCCAACATGAACAATGGATATAACACCATATCAGAGATTCAGACTCACTGTACGACACACACACGGTGATTACAATGTCCTTTGTAGCACATCATAGGAGAATTTCTGTGGACCAGGAATCAATTGAGGATAATGTAGCTATATCCCTAGAGGAAAAGTCGACAACACATTAGGATTTGCCATGTAGTGGCTTGGCTATCTAGAGATCTGAGCTGATCTGTATAAACCTGTGAAAGTTTGGTTAACTCAACTTTGTGAACTGTTACAGAATATGTATGAAAAATGAAATTTGGTCCCAATTTTGCGCAATTAGATGCTCGCTCGCCTTTTCTGTGCCACCCGTTTCTTACGGGTACTGGCTACCGAGGTGAAATTTGACCAGCTTACATCTATACATTCGAAAAGTTACACTGTTATGCAATTCATCCTGCACTGAGGTTTTCCTTCCATGAATATTCACAACACAGAGATCATATCTCTCACTATTTTTTCATCAAAACTTGTGTTCTTATACAAGCAACTAATACCTCAGATACCTTTTTACAATAATTTTCCTTTCTGTTTAGAACTATATATATATATATATATATATATATATATATGATACATTTTTTGCTACCACCGAATGCCAATACTCTCAGTACCACTACCATCACACTGACATAGTGCTAGTTCTTCACCCAAGTCGAGGGGTCTTCCTGTGAGGAGCCTGTAGGTAAACGCCTATTGACATCCTTGTCAGGGATTTCAGAATAAAAAGGTGACTGCACAATTTCCAGGTCCATTCACGTTTCTTTTCAGCTGATTCCTCACTGTGTTTTGAGATCATCAAGCCTGTCAATTAAATCCAAAGCTTTTGTCCTATCAATCTCGAAGTCTATGACAGGAAGGTGGAGAACCGCCTAAACCAGAGCAAATCTCTCCTGCTGCCACCAGTTGGAGAATGACTATTGCTCTTGCACAATCTACTGTGTTTGTTGTGCCTTGACCTCGTGTCAAATTCTTGACTTTTGCTTATCCCAGGGACAAATCTCCTGTACTTGACACAGCTTAGCATATCCTGATCCTCTGGTGTGAGAATCGGCGACGAACTGTTCGCTTGGTCTGGCTGCTGCAACCTAATTGCATGACCCTTCTGTGTCGGTGAGCGGACAGGAGATTTGATAGGCGACCTTAGATCTCCATTAGCAGCTCTGGATTTACTTATGAGATGATGAAGCCACACAACAAGCTCAAGGATATGTGCTTCAGTCTTGTCCTTCTCAGCATGATACAGTGTCTCGATTCGGGTCAAGTCCATCTGTCCTGATAGCTTGCAGTTCAGCTCAGATCTGCACACACAGAAAGTTTGACACTCCTGAGAAACTCTATTTTCGTCAGTTTTATTCAAATTATTGAGATCATAAGCTAACCCTGTATTTGCCCACTCTCCAACCCAACCAAACCCATGGTATGCCCTGATATGAACAGATAATCGCATTCTCAGTCAGACGTTGACAATGAAAAAAAGAAGAGCTCATAAGTGATAAGAGTATTTAGTCGTGTTATTTGCAATAGGGACAAGCCATCGCAAAGTCTTCTCCATTTGGCTTTGATTTGAGAAACCGTAAGCTGCATCCATGTAGCACAACCATGTTCCAGTGTTAAAAGATGAATCACCATAGCAAGGAATCATGATTCACGATTCCACAACATGGCATCACAATTCACGACTGTTTACTCATACTAGCAGCAAACATGGGACCTCTCCAGTGTGCCATACCTCTTCTTTGATTTCAAATGATTGTAGCCTAGACCGGAGAGCAGATTTGATGGTAGGTGGCAAACCTTGGTATAAATTATCCCTCGTGGTTGGAGAGATGGAACTTGAACGAGAAACCTGCCAAGTGATAAATCCTTTTCAAAAGAAATTCAAGTCGAAGGATGCATCATCACATGATTATGAATCGCGATTGTATGGCCAACTAACTGAGCTGCTGCACATTGTTGCTGTGCTAATACCTAATATCTGACAGTGCAATTGTGTATGATTACTATAAATATGGCAAGATATGGCATGCAGTCACCCTTTGAGGTACTCATGCAATCAGCTCACTGTTTGGGCACGGTCAAGAACTCAACATATGAACAAATCTCAAAAAGATGATGACGCAGTAAGTAGATGTCCTAGTACCCTTTAGTATATTAACTTCAAACTCAAAATGTAATGTCCTAGTACCCTATAGTATTTTAACTTCAAACTCAAAATGTACGAAAAGATAATTTGGCGCCTAAAACCAAAGACAATGCATGAGTACACAGCAAAGGGTGACTGCATAACATATGTAGCATGTGATGATAGTGCTTATTTTGTATGAATCTTGGGCAATTCAAGGGACTTGAAACATACACCTTTGTATTGGCAATAAGTCAGAATCTGTGATTATTACTGTGATCACATAATAGTTACGTAATATCTCCAGTAGTATTAACTTACAAGTGTATCAATCTGACTGATGATATTTGCATAGTGCAGCGCAAGGCCTGCTGATCCCAATCTCTTATGGCGTTTCACGGGTTCTTGTGGTTCTTCACTCTCTACAGTTAACAGGAGCAGGAAACTCTAAATCATTGTCACAATAACTGATGATTCGTAATAAGATCAATCTTTGAGAAGGATGAGCCTACACTTACTGACATACATGGCCTATTGTAAACAATGAGACTACATATTTAAGAATTATAAAGTGTGTGGTCATACATGCACAAAGCCATCTTTTCATACAAAGACATTGCACACTCGATAACGAGTATTGTCAACCCCAGACAAAACCCAAGAACACAGTTACACTATAACAAGGCACATACGTACCTTGTCCCTCCTTCTAATTGTGAAATAGTTCACATCATAACTTGAATAAACATATATTAACTTTGCTTGACTAAGGGTGCCAAACTAGCTAAATTCAATAAAAACTTTATTTCATATGGATTTTGTGTTCTATGCAGTGTTGGTGGCTGATAATAATTTAAAATTGCGTCATAGCTGTATAACGTTCAAGTCCTGTGATAGGCATAAGGAAACTGAGGGTCATCTATCCAGGTAACAAAATCGCCCCCTTCAAGAATTTTTAGCGGATTAATGGGAGAAAAGAAAATTTTGCTGACATGATGGACATAACCAAAGACATTGGAACACATTCAAAACACATTTGCAGGTCAAGTCTATCATGGCAAAGCATTACTGACTCTTCAAATCACCACAATCAAATTGCACTAGCTACAACATGAACTCTTGTAAGACGGAAGACATAAGGACTAATACCAGCATAACCAAAGGCATCATAGATTTCCAGATCTAAGAAGTGGACGATGTCTGCAAGCTTTTCAATCACCTGCGAAGAGAACAATAGTATTCTTCAAATCTGGGAAGTGGAAAACATCTAGTAGTAATCTATGACATAACCAATGCCCTGAACCAGAAAGTTTTCTTATAATAGATTTATAGCAAAACCACATACTACTGACCTCTTCCAAGTTCTTGGACCAAAGTGACCTTTTTTTCAAAATTTTAACATGCTTATTTTGGCTCTTCACTTCCTGCTTTAGGATATGCAGACTGTCACCTGCAAATGAATCAAAACTTTTTCTTTAGTTCGTAAATCTGTCTACGTGCAATGCACGTTCTACACAATATATTATTTGCATGAATAGTTGAATACATGCTGATATATGCAACCTAGAAAGGGAGGTATGTATTGTATGAATTATGTACTGACATATGCAACCAAGAGAAGGGGCCAATGGGGGCACCCTGCGCAACAGAACAGTGTGCATATTGAACAGGGTAAATATGATAGAATTTGAAACATCGATTAGATGTAAAGGGTAATTATTTGGTGCAAATTAAGAGATTACTGTGAAATTAAGAGGGTTGTTATTGTGTGATTGATCAAGAGTGCAAGGTCCATTAGATAATCCTGTTTGGATGGTCTGGATTGATTGGATCATACTTAACTTTTTTTTTGTATTGTTATAGATGATAGATAAAAACCACTTAAAACTGCTTTTCTAGTGAAATTGGTTCTACCCACAAATATTTGAGATGCACCATAGATGTTATTTTGTACTTCTATGCACACAAAAAGGGCTACTGCGGGGATAAGTTTTAAGAAAACAGCGACAAATGACAACATAAGAACTACACAGTTAAACATAGATATATGATTATTCACAAAAGTGGGAATAGTTATATCCTACTTCTTAAGGGCTACAAAACAGGAGGAACCCCACTAAAAGATACACTTAAGTGTGCAGCCAGGGCAGACAAATCATACGGTTCTACAGATCACAAAAAAATCAACCTGTTGAGCCCAAGCCATCATAGTCTTGATGTTTACGGCGATAGTCTTGTTCAAACCTATCCAATGCATGTAATTCATGATATAATTCCTGAGGGGACAAGGTCAACAAGTGAAGCAAAGTCAATAACTTGAATTCAATAAGCAGATGATTCATGTTACCAAAACACTAACCAGAATAGCATGAAAAGTTGAAAAGATGCACATTTAGCAAGAGCCATATAAATATAGGTCGTTTGGGACATTAACATGGTCCCCAAGATACCTGCTTGATTTCTACTTTTGATTACAATACATAGTTACTTTCAAGATGAATCCGTTAGTACTGAAAGCATGTTGGAGAGTTCTAGAGAATTTATTGTCAAAACTAAAAGATGTTTGACTGCACACAATCTGGGGTCATTACATTTCAAACCAGAAGAAGTACATTGCATGGTTATCTGAACTGGCAGTAAATGTATAACTTACTACAAAATTTAAGCTACCAATGAAAAGTAGTCATGAATCACTCAAACAAAGGATTGACAACTGGAATGGCCCATAGAGGCCGCTAAAGTGTATTCAACGTGTATCTAACATTCAGTGCTAAATTAGGTGCAAAACTGAGGCGACAAAACAGCATACAATGCAAATAACTTACTAAAAAACCATGCTAAAACGCCTTAGAAACCATGCTAAATTATTCTGGTGATCCTTACAGCTGTATACTGAACACAAATAATCAATTGCTGCATCACTGCCTCTGCGTCTCGTTTCAGGTAATGCTGGGAAGTTCTTCTTTCTGACGCCAACCTAAGAATTCAACAAAGACACACAAGTTAGTACCGTAAAATAATCACCTTTATCAAAGACAAGGGCATTAAATAAACTGTACTTTTCAAAGTAGCGGTCCAAGTTGTGCCACTGAGGATCCTTGCAACGATTACCAAAACGAATAACCTCTTTTGAGAATACTTCTAACTCTTCCCTGTTGGAATGAAGAAATTAAACACTTGATACGAAGAGGAAATAAAGGTTGTGGTACAGTTCTCTTAGTACAGTTCTAGTGGGGTAAAAGCTTAGGTTAAATACTATGAACCTACTCCCTCTTTTTTCATCATATCTGTCATCAGCCCACACAAAGACCAAGGTAGCACTAAATCTTGGATAGATTGAATGTGATATGATCATACATGCCCTAAAAATGGCATGCTACAACCACTTACTTAGAAATGAGTAACCCTTTCCGAAGTCTTAGAGTAAGGGCAAAATGGGGAAATCTTGCATTAACTGCACTCTTGAATACTTATATGGTCAGATATTTTCAAAAGGGTACGTGTGAGGCTAGTGACAATCATATTGAAAGGGAGACAGTACGAAGCAGTGTAGATTCAACACTAACCTTTTGTCAGCAGCTGCAATCTCAAGTAGTTCATCCATATCTTTGGATATAAGGTATTGGACACCTTCTGAGGGAAGCACAACTTCTTTTATATGCTTTACGTTAGCCTTTGACAGAGAACGCATTAGATTGGAACCCTTAACTATGGTATTAGCCACCTCAAAAGCCAAAATAGATATTTTATTTCCTCTTGCTGAACTTGACACAAAACCACTGCTAGCATTTAAACTTGCCATGCTACTACCAAGTGTGTCGAGAACATCCACTGCCTTCCCAAGCCCAGCAGTGCTTGCTCTACCTAAAATCATGCCCACTTCCGAAACCTGTTTCAGTAGTCAATATAACAAATCAACCATTAAGCAGCATAGCATCTCTCATAGAATAAATGCTCTGGACACTGGAAAAGAGCAAAGACAAGTGTACATCTCATTTAAATGCAGAGACGAAAGTGATCCTTATAGTAGGAAAAGTCACAAAATTTGCATCTTTTCTAGCTATTACATTATAGCATGGTAGTGACTGCTATCTAAGCCCAAGAAGCCCAGACGCCGGCGATTTTTTTTTTTTTTGTTGCTTGCACCAAACAACCGTGCATGGGATAGCCAGGAAGACGAGCTCATTCTGTGTGAGTGATGTTAGATGTATCCATCCATTCAGTTTATTCTATAAGATGATATGCCACATTAAACCAAATAAATTAGTAACTACAGAACTGTTAATCACACTATTTATAACTGAAACCACTCACAATTGTTAATCAACACCAATTGTTCAACTCTCTAAGTAAACAGGGATGGGTGTTATATACTCATTGAAGTGCTTGCCTGGAAGTTAGAATTTACGAATTATAATTCCCCGCTTTTAGCATATCAGCACCACGAAAACATCACAAAATATCCTGACTACACAGTACACTATAGAATTATATAAACATAACCAAATTGAATTACATGCATCCCACTACAGTTGAATATGGTACAATGCTTTCATTAGAATCAACTACACATACCAACTAGAACAAGGCATAAAAGGTCTTTGGAGTCAATGAACTCTTATTTCGTAAGGGCGCTAATAAGTAAGAAGCAAAACTATTCTACATATGACGGCCAGATGGCTATTTTTCCTGAATATTATTATGATAAAAAACCATAGTGTTTATACATATAACAGAACAGGATTCAACCAAGGACCGCAGAATTGCTTTGAGAAGCTAACCGTTAACGGAATGCGGTCTAATTCATCATAGATTAAAACAAACGGCACAACAGTTCCTCTAACCTTTGTCTTGCCCAAACCAGCCTTCTGCGACAGCGTCCGAGCCAACCGTGGCGTCCTGGACCCTGTCTGTCCAGCATCTGTGTCATTGTAAACAGCAAGGCCTGGCACGACACTCTCCAAGAACGAGAAAGACTGCTGGTGGTGCTGCAGCTCTTCCGCCCGCTTCGCGGCGGCCTCTTCGGACACCACCGGCGACTTCTCCTTCAACCTGACCGGCTCATGGTCGAATACCTGGTTCCAGCCAAGCGCGGTGTCGCTCGGCGACTTGTCCACCGCTGAGACCTTTGAGCAGAGACCTCCCATCCCCTTCCTACACAGAATTCCTGATCCCCACCTTATGCTAATCCAACTGCTCACCTCCCATGCACCATAATACCATATTCGTTGTTTTTAATCTTCCACGGGGTTAGTGAAGCAATCTAGCGACTCCAATTCAACCACCTTCCAGAATTTCCCAATCACCTCCAAACTAAGAACGACCAGAAGTCCAGAAGGCCACTCAATCCACCGAGCTGGACCAAACGAACCACGCCGGAGCGAACCAGATCAGCACGAGGGTTTACGCGCAGCGTGATCCCAGCAACTCCAATCCATGTAACGCGCGGAGCGCCTGCCAGAAACCAAACAAACGGCACGGCTCAAAACGATGCCCGGTTTTTTATGTCCGGAAGAAAGAACATGGGACTTTCTTTAGCAGGAATCTGAGCGGGAAAAGCGGCAGAGACGAACCTGGTGAGGAATTGAGGATCGTTCGGGAGCCCGCGGAAATCCAGGAGGCGCGGAGATCGTAGCTTCGCGGCGGGATTCGACGGAATTGGGGGAAGAGCAAGGAAGGGAAGAGGAGGGAGAGAGGCTTCTGCCGCTGTTGCGGGGAAGCGAGAGTTGCCGAGTCCACTCTACCAAACAGAGCAGTAGGGCCCGATCGGATAGTGCTACTGCCACGCAGTGACATATACGTACACACCACCAAAGGTTGAGCCGGTCAACACCAAACTCCGGAAAGAAGAAAGAGCAGAAGGGGGAGTCCAATCCAAGACCTCCCCGAAGCCGTCCCTTCCCACCAGGCTAAAAATGGGGATAACCGGAAGTAGCCGCGTCCCTCCCCATGTATTGGTTCCCCTTTCGTAATATACATGCACACAAACGAGATACTCCCACCTCCTTCGTCTGAGCTACTTTCTCGGTCGGCGGGGGAGGGGGGGGGGGGGGGGGGGGGGGGGGGCTGGCCGCCAAAGCCTAGCAGCGCCCCTCCTCGCCGCCGCGGGTAGTCACAGTACCACCTATCCCGGTCCACCCCTCATCCGCTTACCGCGCCGCTGTCCAGCGTGTCCACCTGGGCCACCCTCCAGCCGTGATGCACATGGGGATGTGGTTGCCGAAAAACAGGCCGACATCAAAGGAACTGAAGCATGGTCGCACTCGTCCAAGAAGAGGATCAACAACTCTGACCCCGAGGTAGACGGCGGACCGGCGATATCCATCGACGAATTGGGGCTGGAGGCCAGAGGGGGCGAGAGCACGACCAGAAGTCTCATCGGACGGCTAAACTTCCACTCGTTCTGCTCGAGTTGAGACTGTGGATTAGTGTACGAAAAGGGAGAGGGATAGAGATGTCGATGTGTATTTGTCCTTTTTTTTTGTGGGAAGGAAAATTTGAGTCTAGGAGGCACAATCTCAATGGCTTCCACGCGTGGGGGCGCACGACGCGGTCATAGGCAAGCCCAGTCGGTAAACACATCGAAATGCTCACTTAGGTCGGCGACCATTAGTTGGAAAGTGTATCTTCCAACGTAATACCGACTCATGTTTCCACCTATTTTTTATCATTTTTAATCGTAGAATCTCCATCGTCATATTGGACCAATCATATATAATCTATGACTACAAAAGATTGGGCCGCTCGATTGAAATTATTACTCTGTTCCACAATACAGATAGCTAAAATAGAATTCTTGTGAAACAGAGGGAGTATTTGGTTTGGAGCTTGCATGGAGCACGCTTTGTTAGCCAATGAGACATACTTGCAAGTCAAGAAAGTTTTTTTTTGCATGGCAATGTTCACATGTTGCAACAAATTTTAATGACATTAAGTAGAAAACTTGAAATACAAAGGATTGAACTATATATGATGGCTAACAAGGAAAAACATGGTGCACGTTATGAAAATATTTTCATGGCATGTAGCCGGGTAGACAGGTCGACCTGAAAAGAAAGGAGAAAGGCGAGTCTTCTTGTCTGCGTATCTCCTTCTGCATGCAAACCACTTCATGTGTGGAACTCGTCAAGGATTGCTGTGTAAGTCAACGGCCATGGTCGCAGAGTGAATGGTAAAAATAATACTTATTAACCACCTATAAAATGCATGGTTTTGTATATGTATAATGAATCACTTATAAATAAGTACCTTCTCCAACTAAGTTGCTATCATCAAGTGTACGACTATATAGAAAACAATATCTATAAAAAATTACAAGAACATGTAATGAAACTAGCAAGCTAACTAAGGATAGATTTTCATGTCACGTAGCCGAGAAGATAGATCGACTTCCAATACCATGGAAAGCTCCTTCGTCTAAAACTTTTGCTCGGACCCCACAGGAATACATGCAACAACACCGTGTTGCTCCTCTCCCCGAAGTACTCGAACGTGACAAGAATAGGCTCAGCGGGTCATTGTGGGTGTCTAGTGACCGTAACTTCTCCGTGTCTATAATCACAACCTCAGACTCCCAATTTCTGTCTGGAAGTTGATGCCACACATAAATTTTGAACATATCAACACCCAACAATCTTAATAGCTTCCGCCCGTCGTATGAGTAGTATGACCCCAAGTACAATTGTCCTTTGAAGTTGGTGACCTAGACGGGGACCTTTATCTTCATCTGCTCTGTTGTGTAGACATTGTAGGCACGGGCGGAGCGTCGTGGCGATGAAACTGGGCCGCGACCCCCCCTTACCAGATTGATTGTCCATTGTGCTGTACTTGTTTGATTACTTGATGCGAAATTGATTCAGTGAAAAAAATCCTTATTTAGGTAGCAATGGGGAAACAGCAACAGAAGATACAATCTTTTTTTAAAGGAAAAGAGACGAAGGTTCTGCTGAACATACATCTGCTTCTCCTGATGCTCTTGCACTGGTGGTATATGTGAATCAAAGGCAAGATGAAGATGGACAGGAAAATCATATGCAAGATGAAGAAGAGCAAGAAAATCCTATTCATCAAGATGATGAAGAAGAAGAGCAACAAGCAAGTCAACCTGTGATATTTCGTGGAATGGAATTCTTGGAGCGAGATCCTGCATTACGTCCTCAAGTATGGCAATATCCTCCGAACCAGAGAGATGATGTACGAAGAGCATACCTGAGATTAGGTCCTATGCAGCCTAAGCTAAATAAGTATGTAGCTACTGGAATACAAGGACAGAAAAGACGATTTCAGCACAGCTATTTCAGCCATTTCCCATCTTGGTTGGAGTATTCAGTGAGCAGTGGTCGAGCATATTGTCTGTTTTGCTTCCTTTTCAGCAAAAATATAAAGAAACGAGGTGGTTTTGATGTCTTCACAACACTTGGTTTTGATAGGTGGAAGAAAGTACATGACGGGAAAAAGTGTGCATTTTTAACACATATGGGATCAAATCCTTGCTCACAACACAACAATGCAGTGAGAGATAGCCAAGCATTGTTGAATCAGCCAAACCATTTAGCAAATATTTTAGAGGTGAAGAGCAAAGAGGAGAAAGAAAAGGCCCGCTTAAGACTGAAAACAGCGATTACATGTGTTAGGTGGCTCACATTTCAGTCTTGTGCCTTGAGAGGCCATGATGAGACACCGGAATCAAGAAACCGAGGAAATTTCCTTGAATTGGAAAAACTTCTAGGAGAATTTTGTCCTGATGTTGCAGCTGTAATTGATGGGAATGCTCCACAAATTTGCAAGTACAATTCACATGAAATACAAAATGAGATCTTGAGCATCTATGCTATGAAAGTTAGGGAACATATTAGAGCAGAAATTGGGGGTTCTAAGTACTCTATTCTTGTGGATGAAACATGCGACGTTTCCAAAAGAGAGCAAATGGCACTTGTAATCAGATTTGTTGATAAAGATGGTTATTCCCAAGAAAGGTTCTTTCATGTCATACATGTGGCCAACACAAAATCATTAACACTAAAGCGGAGTTGTCTAAAGTATTATCCAAGCATGGATTTGATGTACAAAATATGCGAGGCCAAGGGTACGACGGGGCAGCAACATGAAGGGGGAATTGAATGGATTGCAGGCTCTTTTTATGAAAGATTGCCCCTATGCATATTATGTTCATTGCTATGCACACCGCTTGCAACTTTCCCTTGTTAGTGCAGCAAAAGATGTGGTTCCTGTCACCCAATTCTTTCAGAAGCTTCTCTTTATTATAAACACAGTTGACTCTTCTTCAAAGCGCCACGATGAACTTCATGATGCCCAAGTTGAAGAGATTGCACGTTTGCTTGCTATTGATGAGATTGAGACCGGTAAAGGAGCTAATCAGATTTGCGCATTGAAACGACCAGGAGACACTAGATGGGGTACCCATTTAGGTTCAGTTTCCAGTCTCATGCACTTGTTTAAGCCAGTGAGAGTAGTCTTAGAAAAATTAGGTGCATTCCACAAAGGTGCTTCTAGAAGATATGAGATCCGATGAAGGATGGGATACGTTCATTCTTATGGTTATTGAGTTTTGTGTGGAGCATGGCATCGATATTCCTGAGATGGAGGCAACATATATTTTGCGTGGTGGACGTTCCCGTCGTCAACCGGATCATTTCACTACTGAACGGTATTTACGAGTGGAGATATACCGAGCAACAATTGACAGCCAGCTCACTGAATTGAATCTTAGGTTCAATGAGAAAGTGATGGATCTCTTATCCATTAGTGTTACACTCATACCAATAAATAGATTTAGATCTTTCAGTGCTAAAGAAGTATGTTCAATGGTGGAGAAATATTATCCAGCTGATTTTACACAACAAGAGAGGTATGGATTAGAGCTTCAGCTGAACCATTTTGTTGTGGATGCTAAAAACAGTAAAGAATTGCGAAAGCCTAAAACCATTACTACTTTATGTCGCTGCCTTGTTAAGACAGGAAGAGATAGGATCTATAATTTGCTTGATAGGTTGCTTCGATTGATTGTTACTCTCCCCGTTTCCACTGCAACTGCGGAGCGTGCTTTCTCGTCTTTGAAGATTATCAAGTCAAGGCTGCGTAATAGAATGGAAGATGATCTTCTTGCAGATAGCATGCTCCTACTGATAGAACGAGAAATCGCATTACAAATTAGTTATGAAGATGTAATTGCTGATTTCAAAGCTAAGAAGAACCGAAGGGCATTTCTGTAGCTAGTTATTGGTCATATTTATGTTGTATTTTGGTCATGGAGCATGAAAATTACTTGTCCAATGCCCAGGTATATTCGAACCAATTATATTGTTGTATTTTGGGTGAAGATATCTATATATCATCATGAAATTACCAGCCAACCAACATATTGTGTTTATTTCCTCATATCCTGTGCTTATTTCCTGTTTTTCTGTGGAATCTGCCCCCTCTTGTGTTTTGTTCACGCTCCGCCACTGATTGTAGGACACGATCTCATCATGGCCACGCACTAGCCAGTGGATGACAACACCCTCGAGGACGACAACGTTTCTGTGCATTGCTTTCCAGTCCTGAAAAAAGAAGCCACTATTGTTGTGGCTCGTGAGAGCAGGTGCCCAGGTGCCACACATTGACGTGGCAGTGCGTACTTCGATGGTGCTTGTATAGTTTTCGTCGAGATTGGCCACAAACAACAAGAAGGAGCCACTGATGCCGTCCGCAGTGGTGAGCAAGACACGTATATGTCAAAGCATCCATTCGGGTTAACACATGGCGGGTAAGAGAGGAAGTTGCGATGGCCAGTGATGAGGTTATACACACACGAATCTGAGAGTTTGTTGCTGCCGTAGTGGCGTTGGGGAGGACGAGGCCGCCACGGGACGTCACGGGAAAGTACTCGGCCAGGAGGTCATTCGCAAAGCGCGACATGTAAGGGGACAGATGGTCATCATGGGTGTTGAGGCAGATGAGGATGCAAGGAGGCACGATGCCTCCCCGCTGGGTGACGCGGTGGATGAAGGGCGAATCGAGGATGTCATTGCGGAGGAGTTTGTAGGTGGTGGAACTGCGGACGAGGGTACGAGCGTCGCTGCGTGTGAGGATCTCGAGCAGTAGATCTTCCGGGAGCGTCCACTCAATCGGCGTCGGAGCTTCCGGTGTAAACGGGTTTTGTCGCTGGCGTTTCAACCCTGCCATCGTGTTTGTGTCCGCGCGGACCAGGGCTAGCTAATTGATCATCCGAGGCGATTGAACTCGGCTGTTTGCTGTTGTACATATAAATAACGCTGTAAAGACGTGTTTGAGTCTAGCACCGGTTCGGAATCTGGTACCCAATGCATATTCTAATGAACCCAACAGATCAGGTCCAACTTCACCAACTCTCTCTCTCGAGCGTGCCCCCGTTGAGAGTCGTGAGAAAGTTTCTCTCTCCGGCCCGATCCCCTTTCTTCTCCGGCGGCCATGGTGGTCGGAGCGGAGGCGGGAGAGGTGCCCGGCATCCTGTAGATAGGTTTAGGTCTAGATTAAGTTTCGTGTTTGCTGTGTCTGGCCATGTGTCGACTGAGGGTAGGCCCATGGACCTCTGCGACCAGATCCATGGCATCGTGGTGTTCCTCTTCTGTGCTGCTCGTCGCTGGTGGCAAGCGGCGGCGCAAGGGCAGCGGAGGAACTCGCGCATCCCTCTAAATAAGGTCTGCGGCTCGAGCTTTTCTGGTCCGACGTCTGGGCGCGACGCTGGTGGGGTGTTGCTGGCTCCCTCTGCTGAACTCCCGTGGTGGGAGTCGATGGCGAGGTGGTTGACGACGAGCTCATCCAATAAGTGCTCTGCCCTTAGTGCTGTTTAACTCCTTGTTTTCCTTCTGCTGCTCGCCGACCATGGTGGTCGGCACGCGCGGATTTGGAGGCGGGAGCTGGCTAGTGGTGAAGGGTTTGTGATGGGGGGATAATAACCCGGTAGGCCCATGAAGAGGAAAACATGACCCGCCAGGCAGGAGGCCCGGCGAAGCCAGTTAACCCTCAGCATAGGCCGGGTTATGGTGCTGGGCCGGTATCTTGGCGATGACCCGGCTATTCATGAAGAGTATTCCAGAAGGTCCAGAGGCGGTTCAAGAGGCGGTTCTATACTTGGAATACACGAAGGATAAAGGAGTAGTAGTAGGACTCAGAGTTCGGGTAGAACCCGGCTTATCATGTACGCGACCAGGAGGCCCGGTATCTATATAAACCGGCTCCAGGCCCTTAGACAAGAGGACCTTTTCGTAACCCCAAGCTTTAGGCGAGAGACATACAATCCTTGTAACCTAGATCGAGATCCGGCTCTGTTGTAGTAGCCGGGTTATCGAGACAGAGATCGAGATTAATAATAAGATAGCAGGAAGTAGGTCTTTATCTCCAATGGAGAGGCCGAACCTGGGTAAACCTTTGTCCCCTGCCGTGCTAAACAAACATCCAGACACCAGAGTCGCCTTGCCCAAAAGTTTAAGCTACCCTCAAGTAGCATCTGCCGTGTTTTCTACCCCACGACAGTTGGCGCCGTCTGTGGGAATCGCGTCCAAGGGTGTCACCATCATGGGTGAAGCAAGGCAAGGGGTCGAAAACTTCGTCTTTGGCCAGATCACAACCAATGAGCAAGGAGAGCTCATCGTTGATGATTTTGGCTGGGGACCGGACTCGGATCTACTAGAATCAGGTGATGTTATTCCAATTGGCAAAGTTAATGTTTTTGTGGGCATGATTACAACTAGATTTGCTAGTGATGGAGATTATGAATCTGTGTCAGGAGCCGCCACAATTGTTCAATCTGATGGAGAGGAATCAGTTGGCACAGCTGAAGTTGATGGGGTCCTGAACACGCTGGAGGAACGGCTGGATGACCCGGCAGGAATCCCGGGCGACGCGGTGGAACGAGCCGGGTCGGAATCAATCTTGCCCCTGTTCGAAGGCCGGTTTGGGTATGATGTAGAAGAAGAGGATGATGAGGAACAAGAGTCAAGTCCAAGCCCGGTACGTAGGGTAGCGGTGTACACCGCGCCTTCGTCCAGCATGCAACCGTCACCATCAGCTGTTGTTCCACCGGCCTTCACCCCGGGTCAACAGCAGCTGCCCCCAATTCTGGAGTTGGCAGAACAGAGAGTTGATGGAGAGCCGGCTTCGGTCTCAGAGGAAAGCGAGGGTACGGCAAGGTACAGAAACAGTTTTGGGTTCCTGCATAACCGGGCCCAAGGAGAGGAAAGAAGTAACATAGCAGCTGCCCCGGCCTTGTTTAACAATGGCCTGGTCTTAGATCCATCAGCACTTACAAGGTTGGTTACTCCAGAAAACGCAGCAGTTAGAGCAATGGAATTGGATACAGCACGCCGAGCGTTGGAGCAGATGCGCAGGGACGCCGAGGCAGAGAGGCAAGAAATAGAAGCGAGAAAGAAGCAAATAGAAGAAGAGGAAAATCGTCTCAACGAGGCAACCCGGGCACACCGGAGGAGGCATCAAAGCCGGCTGGGCCTTGGGGAAAATATAGCAAACCCAGTGCCTGTGGCAGCATTGTTCAGAACTCCAGAAGACCAGCCTATTGGCGCAACTCAGGCGGCACCAGTGGCTAGGGCAAGTACAGAGCAGAATAGAGGAACAGCGAGAACTGATGTAGCAGCAACAGCAGCGCCGGGTTTGCCCGCTGGAGGAGCCAGGGGAAATCCGGGTCTGCCGCCTAGAACACCGAGGTTTCACACGCCGGTGGGTCACTATTCAAATCCAGCGGATAACGTGTATGCAGCAACTCTGGCACTTGATCGTATTCCATTAGGAGATACACCAGCAGAGATTGAAGCCCGGCGTGCCATAGATATGTTACGTACTGCAGTAGTTCAGCAGACGCAGTATTCAAGAGAGAAAAGTGCGTTGCATTCTACAACGTATCGTAGTAGGAGCCGCAATGGAGGAAACCCGCCGTTGGCCGGGCCTGCAGCAGCACAGCAGCCAAACCCGCCCCAGCAGAATCAGAATCAAAATAATCAGCAGCATCAACCCGCCCCAGCAATTTCTATAGCACAGCAGATAGTTAATAGATCACGTGCAGGGAGAAGTGCAGGTAATGCAAACCCGGTAGTACCTGCAGCAGGAGTACCTCAAGGAGGACCGGGCCCTGCGCCAGCCGCGTCTGCAAGCTCACCCGGCAATGTCAATGTTTCAGCAAGTTCTTCTAGTTTAGCCGGGCCAAAATGTCTTTCAGATTCCATCAGAGCAGAACCTTTCCCTGAGAAGTTCAAGGAGCCAAGCAAGATATCCAACTATGAACCTAGCATGGACCCAGCCAGTTGGTTGAGCAGTTATGAGATGGCAATGTGTATACGCAATGCCACAGAGAATGTTTGCGCCAAGTACATGTATTTGATGATGAGTGATGGAGCAGCAAAGTTGTGGTTTAAAAATCTACCAGAGAAGTCCATTAATTCCTGGGATGAGTTGAAGGCAGTTTTCACCAAGCATTTTCAAGGTACGTGCAAGCGTTTGTTTTCCATCGAGGATCTTGATCGTTGTATACAGAAAAAAGGCGAGTCAGCACGTCATTGGATGGGCCGGGTCACGGAAATCTTGCACTCCTCATCTGGTATCGAGCCAAAGGACGCAATTTCATCAATGGAGAAAACTTGTAAGTATGCACCACTTGTCCAGAAGCTGGGTCGCATGAAGGAAGGGCACCGGGTTAAACCGGTCACCATGGCAGAGTTGATGGATGCTTGCAACAGGCATGCAGCCACAGACAAGACTCAGGATGAGCCTGAGGAGGAGAAGGGGAAAGGCACGGCAAATAATGGTGGAAGGAACAATAATGGCTCGGGTAACAACAATAACAGTAACCAGAATCAGCATAAGCGAGGTCACAATGATGGTAGTTCAGAGTTAGTGGCAAATACCAATGCCGGGTTTCAGAGGCAAAGGATGGATGGGAATTATCAGGAAAACAGAGGATATCAGGAAAACAGGGGTTATCAGGAAAACAGGGGTTCTCAAGGCAACAATTGGAATTACAACAGTGGAAATAATTACCAAGGATCGCGTCCAATGAGTAATGAGGAGGCCTTCAGGATGCCGTGTCCTCGTCATAGTAAGAACGGCAGAGCCGCCAATCATTCTTTGGCTCAGTGTGTGGATCTGAACAGGTGGAAAAACAATGAGGTGCAGAGAGCTTTGCAAGGAGCAAATAGAAGTGGAGGACCCGGCACGGGTGGTAACCCGGCCTCGGGACCTTTGACTGGAGCAAATGCGGTACCTACGGGAAATCCGGGTCAGAACCAAAATCAGAACACAAGTAACCAAGGTGGATTTTCACAGCAGCCAAGGCAACTTGGTCAGTATCATATATACACAAGTGGCACAACCAAGAGAGAGAGGAAAATAGTCAAGAGGGCAGTTAACACAGTGGCTGCAGGAGTTCCGAGATATTTGAGGTGGTCAGAGCATACAGTTACTTGGAGTAGGGCGGATCATCCAGAGGTGGTGGAGCACCCGGGTCTTCTTGCGTTGGTTGTGGCTCCCCAAGTTCATGGTTTTGAGTTAAAGAAAGTGCTGATGGACGGTGGCAGTAGCATCAATATTTTGTACTGGGACACGTTTGTGCGCATGGGTTTGAAGGAGTCACAGTTGCAGAGAACGTCAACAATTTTTCATGGTATAGTTCCGGGAAAATCAGCCACACCAGAGGGTAAAATTTCATTGGAGGTAGCTTTTGGTGAGTCTATCCATAACTTCAGATCAGAGTGGCTCACGTTTGAGGTGGTAAAGTTTCCAAGTCCATATCATGCATTGTTGGGAAGGCCGGCCTATGCCAAGTTCATGGCAAGGCCGTGTTACGTGTATCTCCAGTTGAAAATACCGGGTCCTCATGGGATCATTACAGTGCATGGTAACAGAGATATTGCGGCAGAGTGTGATGAGGGGGATGCAGCCTTAGCAGAGCATGCTTGTGCTAAGGAGGAATTGAAAGCTTACAGAGCAAATCTTGACCCGCAGGATAACACAGCACTTAAAAGGCCAACAACAGAGGATGATAGGGCAAAGTTCAAAGCTGCCAGAGATACAAAGATGGTGGATTTTGTGCCTGGAGATTCTTCCAAGCAGTTCGCCATTGGGACCAACTTGACTGATAAATAGGAAAGCGCGCTCATCGAGTTCATCCGTGAGAATAGGGATGTTTTTGCATGGACACCTAGTGACATGCCAGGCATTCCAACTGAACTCGCTGAGCACAGCTTACATGTTGATCCTAAGGCAAAGCCGGTAAAACAGGGTATGAGGAAAATGAATGCAGAAAGAAGGAAAGCAATTGGAGAGGAGATAGCCCGGCTTTTGGAGGCCGGCTTTATCATGGAAGTGTTTCATCCAGAGTGGTTAGCTAACCCGGTTTTGGTTCTGAAAAAGAACAACGAGTGGAGGATGTGTATTGATTTCACAAGTTTGAACAGGTTTTGTCCCAAAGATCCGTTTCAGTTACCGCGTATTGATCAAATCGTGGATGCAGTAGCAGGTAGCGAGCTTTTGTGTTTCTTGGATGCTTATTCAGGGTATCATCAGATCAAGTTGAACAAAAATGATTGGGAAAAGACGTCATTTATCACTCCCTTTGGTGCTTTTTGTTACAAGACCATGACTTTTGGGTTAAAGAATGCAGGGGCAACTTATCAGAGGTGTATTCAGAATTGTTTTCATGATCAGATTGGACGTAATGTGCATGCTTACGTTGATGACGTGGTAATAAAGTCAGAGAAAGCCGAGTCATTTATTCGTGATCTTACAGAGACATTCAAAAATCTGAGGGAGTACCAGATGAAGCTTAATCCTACAAAGTGTGTGTTTGGAGTCCCAGCGGGAAAGTTACTTGGTTTCATTGTGTCAGAGCGGGGAATTGAGGCAAACCCGGAAAAAATTAGAGCCATTCAAAGCTTGAAAAAGCCAGAGGAACTGAGCGATGTTCAGAAGTTGACGGGTTGTGTGGCAGCGTTAAGCCGGTTTATTTCCCGGCTCGGAGAGAAAGCAATTCCTTTGTACAAGTTATTGAAGAAAACAGATAATTTCGTGTGGAATCAAGAGGCAGATGAGGCATTTGAGGCTTTGAAGAAACAGCTGTCAGAAGCGCCAGTTCTGGCAGCGCCGGGTCCCAAGGAACCCATGCTATTATATGTCGCTGCCGGGCCTCAGGCTGTGAGTGCCGTGGTGGTGGTCGAGAGAAAAGAGGAAGGAAAAGAGAACCCGGTGCAAAGGCCGGTCTATTATGTTAGTGAGGTGTTATCAGAAACCAAGCAAAGGTACCCGCATTGGCAGAAGTTAGTGTATGGTGTTTTCATGGCCAGTAGAAAGTTGAAACCATATTTTCAGGAGCATCCAATTACGGTGGTTAGTTCTATACCCTTGGCAGATATTATTAGAAATTCAGAAGCTACTGGGAGAGTTGCCAAGTGGGCCATAGAGATGGGGGATTATCACATTGAGTATGTGCCTCGCACAGCTATTAAATCTCAAGCATTGGTGGATTTTCTTAATGATTGGACGCAGTTGAATGCGCCACCTCTCACCCCGAGTCTCAAATCGTGGGTTATGCATTTCGACGGGTCTAAACAAGAGCAAGGTTCAGGAGCTGGAGTTGTGCTAACTTCTCCCAAAGGTGATAAGTTGAGTTATGTTTTGCAAATTCACTTTGATTGTTCCAATAATGTGGCAGAATATGAGGCTTTGTTGCATGGTTTGCGTATGGCAAAAGAGATGAATGTCAAGCGTATCAAGTGCTATGGGGATTCAGATCTTGTGGCGCAACAAGTGTCAGGAACTTGGGACAGAAAAGATGCAACGATGGCGGCTTACAGGCGAGAGGTGGACAGAGTAGCCGGGTTCTTCTCAGGCTTTCAGGTGGATCATATTGACCGCAGAAAAAACGATGCTGCAGATGCTTTGTCAAGACTCGGTTCTCGCAGAGAGCCGGTTCCACCAAATGTTTTCTTGGACGAGCTATGGACGCCATCAGTCAAGCTTCAGGATGCAGAGGAGCTGGCGGGTCAGGAGGACCCGGATTCACAGTTGGTAGCAGCAACACATGAGATCCCAGAGTGGACAGAACCTTACTTGGCGTATCTTTTGCGTGGTGAGTTGCCACAACAGGAAGTTATAGCCCGGCAGATCGTGCGCCGGTGCAAGGCCTACGTGGTTATTGATGGCGAGTTGTACAAGAGAAGTGTCTCAGGCGTGTTTCAGAGGTGTGTCTCTGGAAAGGAGGGCCGGCAAATTTTGAAGGAAATTCATGAAGGGGATTGTGGTCATCACGCTTCAACAAGGTCATTGGTAGCAAAAGCTTTTAGACATGGTTTCTTTTGGCTCACAGCCCAGGCAGATGCAGAGCGCTTGGTGAATAGATGTGATGGGTGTCAGAGATATGCCAGACAGATTCATGTGCCGGCTCAGGAACTGCGCACCATACCTTTGACTTGGCCTTTCGCAGTTTGGGGGCTTGACATGGTGGGTCCTTTCAGCATGTCTCCTTGCAAGAAAACCCACCTCTTGGTTGCTATTGATAAGTTTACAAAGTGGGTTGAAGTTATGCCTGTTACAAATTGTGAGGCGGCTACAGTGGTCAAGTTTATGAAGCAGATCATACATAGGTTTGGATATCCTCATAGTATTATCACAGACAATGGTACTAATATGTCACTTGGAGAGATGGCAAAGTTTTGTGGAAATAATGGTATACGTTTGGATGTGGCCTCAGTTGCTCATCCTCAGGCCAATGGACAGGTTGAACGAGCAAATCAGGAGCTGCTTAGAGGTTTAAAACCACGTCTCCGGGTCCCGTGTCTCAGAGCCGCCGGAGCGTGGGTTGAGGAGTTGCCATCAGTTGTTTGGGGAATTAACACAACACCCAACAGATCTACAAAGATGACCCCTTTCTTTATGGTGTACGGGGCAGAAGCAGTTTTGCCAAGTGATATTATTCATGACTCGCCTCGCGTGGCGGCTTACGTTGAAGCGGAAAATGAGAAGACCCGGCAGGATTCTGTTGACCTGCTGGAGGAAATAGAGAGCAAGCATTGGAAAGATCAGCAATTTATCAGCAAGATTTGAGGCGGTATCATAGTCGCCGGGTTAAAACTCGCACTTTCCAGGAGGGTGATCTGGTATTACGATGGGTGCAGTCCAAGGAAGGGATGCACAAGTTATCACCTCCTTGGGAGGGGCCCTTCATCGTAAGCAAGAAATTGGACAATGGTTCATACTACTTAGTGGACGCAAGAGAAAAGTCAGAGACAGTCAATGATACCACACGCTCCACCTTTTCCATGGAAGAGCGTGAGAGGCCGTGGAACATTGCGCAGCTGCGCCCATATTACACTTAGCAAGAGAAAGATGTAAAAGTTGTAACACACGATGTAACAGGCAGCAGGTTTCAGACGCGCTCTTTTCCTTACCAGGGTACCTAGGGGACTGGAAGGTTTTTAATGAGGCGGCTTGCTGACCTAACCTTTTCTATCAATAAAGTAAAGGTTGAACAGAAATTTTCTTTGTCTCAGTTTACTTTTCAGTTTTTAAGCCGGTTATTTTTTATTGCATCATAATAGTTCTTTTGATCAGCTTGGTCCTGGGGGCTTGTTATTGAAAAGTGCTAAGTTATTTCCCCGGGACCCGGCCCCAGAGGTTATCCGGGTTTCAAATATTGTAACCCGGCTGAGCAGTTCACAGTTTGTTCTCTTGAGTAATATGTGTGTTTAGTTTCAGTATCAGTCATTTTTAGTTGATTTTATATCTTGAGGACGCCCAAAGAGTGCGTCCCGCCAGTATTTTGGATCAATGGGGTACTGTGGCATAAGCCCTTTACTTTATAAACATTGATCCAGGTCTTGGGGGCTCTTACTGCAAAAGTCTGTAGCTGCAATCCCAAGACCCGGCTTTTATGCCACTAGTATTCTTGGTTATCTTGCTGTGCAGCTGATGTGACTCGCGACTTTATGGCCTGATTGCACACCTGGAAATTCAATCAACCATGAAGCCCATTGGGACTTGGTTCGACCCTGTTTTCTCAGAGAAGTTGCGCCAGGGTATCCATGCGAAAGCCGGCTCACAGTTAAAGACACCAAAAGGGTCATCGAAACCACAGAAGAACAAGTATTTTGACAGGTAAAGACACAATACGATTACTGCAAAGTTTTACAGCGCATGAGCGCACATCACAGGCATAGTATCAAAATACGGCTAAGTTATTACAATACTGTGCCCCAAGGGCCAAATAAGACAAGTTTTTAGCAGACGCAGCTGCTGGGCAAATGTTTAAGAGCCGGCCTCAGGCGCCGGGTTAGTAGAAGGAGTGGTGGCTGGAGTATCATCTTTGGCGCTGGCCGAGTCTTCTTTTGCCGGCTCTGTTTCTGCTCCCGGGTCTTGGGGGCTTCATTTGTGCGCCAGGTGACAAGTTGAAGAGATTGGAAATATCCTTCTTCATCGTCTTCTACGGCCGCACGTGAAGGAGGAGGCACAGTTGGAGTTGTTGAGCTTGGGGCTGCAGAGGAGCTGGAAACATTTTGCTCTGTCGCAAGGAAATCCTTATAACTTTGCAGGAGGTTGATGCGCTGAGGTTCATCCTCCACAATCTCTTTATTAGCTTCATTATAGCCATATTGGATGCTGTTGAGCTTCAGAGCGTTGGCAATTTGGGTGGCTGCGACCCGGGTCTGCTTCACAACCCGGCCGTAGGCCTTCCTGTCGAAGGCAGTTCCATCTGCATTGTACTCTGGAAACCCTGAAGCAAGTTTAGCCGGGTCAAGACTGGGATAGTAGGCCTTAGCTAAGGCTAGGCTGCGCATTGCGCCGGCTCTGCAAGCAGATTTCTTCAATAACTGAATCCAGCCTGGCATTGTGGATAAGTGACCCAGCACTTCAGTATAAGTGCTGGGCGGGTTCTCCCAGTTCCTGGCGGCCTTGATCACCTCACAGCTTCCAAAGTATAACTGGCGAACCAGTGTATACATGCATTTTATCTTCTCAGCTGCGGTTTTGCGGACGTTTCCGTCACGTGAACCTGTATTCAAGAAATAGAAGTTGGAGTTAGTTCACATTCCGGGTCTGGTTAGACAAATATTACAAGGTTTCAAAGTTTTGTGCTTACCAACAAGTGAAGTAACCATGGAGGTGATCATCTTTTTTAGGCAGGCAAGCTCATTGGTGGCTGAGTCCAACTTCTGTTGGAGGTTGGTCAGCTGCTCTTGAAAGTTATCCTCATGCTCTTGCATGTTCCGCGTCAAGTCAGAATTTTCTTGCGTCAAGGCAGTTATTTTTTCTTCAAGGGCCTGAATTTTGTTCGTATCTTCAGTCCGGGTCTCAGTTTCAGCTTTCAAGGCTCCTTGGAGCCGGGCCACTTCTTCGTTGGCTTTGTTAACATGCTCCTGTTACACAAAAAAGAGAGCAGTTCAGAGTTTTTTCTAAAGTTTCAAGTTTATAAGTGAAAAGTGCAGTCCCAGGTTGCTGCGGGCAGCTAACCCGGCACTTGGGGGCTACAGTCTTTAAAAGTTGTTTTTCGCAGTTTGATTGTGACGAAGGAAAAGTGATTTCAAGACCCGGCTTGTTGTAAACATACAACCCGGGCCTTGGGGGCTACAGGTTGAAGTTTTTTGGTAAGTTATTATTTTTTCAAGCACCAAGTCCATCAACAAGTGATAGTCTTGGAGCTTGGGGGCTAGTAAGGTTATAGTTATGCAAAAGATAAAAGGTCAAGCAAAGATAAAAGAGTACCTGGTATCGTTTTTGAAGTAGAGAAACAAGTTCAGTTTCCAAATTCTTGTGATGAGCAAGGCGAGAGAAATACTCCTCGCATAGTGCAGGTGTGGACATGGAATCCAAGGTCGCCAAATCTAAAGAAGAAACCGGGTCCTTGCCCTTGGCAGAGGGATCTACTTTGACTTCAGGAGCAACAATCTTTGCAAGAACTTGAGAGACACCAGGAGCTGGGCCTTGATGAGACCCGGTGATTAGAACTTCTGGTTCAACTTCTTTTGTACCAGAGCCATGCCCGGGTGAGGGAGTGTTCTTTGTTGGCTCTGGAGCAGGTGCAGGGGGACTTGGTGGTGATGCTACCACATTTTCGGCGCCAGATTCTTCCTTCTGGACCGGCTCCTCAATTTGTACCTCCATTACAGAGGGTTCAGCAGTTGTGTGTTGAGGAGAGGCAGCGGGAGAAGATTCGGGTCTTCTTCTTCTTCCACAATTGCCTTAGCGCTGAAACAAAAGAAAAGCAGTTAGTCATAGTAAAGATTGCAAAGTACTGAAAAAAGGAAGAGATAGTGAAGCATTTCTAACCCGGCATTGATGTGGAAATCCTCGGGCGTGCTAACCGCGTCCGAGGAAGAAGTATCTGATAAACCAGAGCGTTTAGGGACCCGGATTTTTCCAGCTAAAGGATACTTTGAGCTGGGCGTCTTCTGGATGGATTTGGCCCAGCTTGATAAAGATTGTTGAGGGATACCTGAGCTCAAGGATACGTGGGCTGAAGAGACCGGGTCCGCGGTCTCTTGTTTGCCTTGGCCTCCTTCTCAAGCTCCTTCTCCTGTGTTGGTACTTGAGTTTGAGATGAGTTCGTTGTACAAGTTGAAAAACGAGAAATTGGCACCTTTGCAATGGCGGCTCGGGTCCGTTTTTGTGGAGTGGGTGCAGCAGTTTCAGGACCCGGCAATACGTCCGGAGCCGGGTCATTGGGGCCTGGAATGAGAAGAGCCGAGTTATCAGTAGAAGTGTCCTTTTTGGGGACTTCGGTGTTAATCAGCTCGAGGAAGAGCCGGCCTATGGAGTCTGGCTCACCTTCTTCTTCTTCTTCCTCTTGATCGTCACTTTCTGTGTCCTCTTCAGTAGAGGATGTAGGGGTGAAATCTGCGCTCCACCATTTGGAGTCCTGGAAAAAGAAATATCAATAACAGTTTGCAAGAAGTACCGGGTTATAGTTTACAGAAACAATTAAGGGCAAGTTTTTTACCGTAGGAGGCTTGTTTTTGGCACTATATGGGGCGAGCCCGTCCATAGCAATATCGGTCTTCTTTTCGCCAAGAGCCTCTTGGCGTTCTTCACGATTTGGTCATCCAGCAGAGTGATCTCTGAATAACGCATGTCGTCAGTGGTCTCTTCCGTATATTCATGGAAGAGCCGGTTTCTGATGCTGAGGGGCTGGATGAACCAGCCGATCCAGCATTTGACCAGGTCAGTCCCCCTGAGTCCATGTGCGAGCAGGGCTTTGGCCCGGCGGAGCGTGGGCTCGAGTTTGACCCGGTCTGCGTCTGGGGCATAGCTGTTCATCTTTGCTTCGTAGGTCATGCCAGAGTTCAGAAAAGCCGGGTAACGAGCATCATCTGACTCGGGTGAAGTGTCTTTGAAATAGAAATAAGTGTTTTGCCATCCCTTTGGATGGCTGGCGAGAGCAAGAGCCGGGAAATCACATACCCGCCGGCGCTGGATCGCCACTCCACCGTAAGGGCCAAGGTTGTCTTTGCGGGATGGGTTGCAGTAGAAAAATTCTAGGAAAAGTTCAATGCTGGGGGCAATTTGCAAGTAATCCTCGCAGAAAACTACAAAGTTGCTTATGTTGAGAATGGAGTTGGGGCCTATGTCTTGTGGCCTAAGACCGTAGTATTTTAAGACCCGGCGAAAAAACAGGGAACCCGGTGGGCGGAAACCACGCAGGACATGATCTAAGAAGGCTACCACTTCACCTTCCTTGGGGTTTGGGCGGATCTCCTCCCCAGGGGCGCGCCACTGGATCTCCTCCTGAGGTGGGAGTTCACCCCGGTTCACGAAAGACTGAAGCGTGGTCTTGGTTGCGCTGGACCGTGTCCAGTTCACAGGAGCGGTTGCGGGCGCACCGCTAGATCCGCCCTTTGCGGAGCTGGGAGGTTTCTTTGCAAGAGATTTTGCAGCTTTGGGCCCTCCTGCCATCTTCTTCTCCTTCACCATGGCTGGAGATCAACGAGGTGCCTAAGCGGCAACAATGGCGAAGAATGATGAACATGATAAGAACCCTAGCTCAGATGCAAATGTGGGTAGAGGAGTGCAGATTGAATCTAGACAAAATGAGGAGCGGAATCGGATGCGCAGCACAAGTAAAAACAAAGATTGGAGTTACCTTGGAGATTAGTTGAAGTTGGAGAGCTCGATTCGAGATCGGATCCGCGGCTGCTACAGTGCTTGCGCGAAGTTGGAGATGAGTTTGAGAATGGGGAAAATGACTGCGCGAGGTCGTGGTCAGATATTTATAACCGCGGTGAAAACCCTAGGGGTAACATGGTAAAAATGAGTGGATAAGATAAGCATCTTCTCCGGGAAGTCAGCGACAATTAGACAGGACAAAAAGAATATTCCTTGACTCATTTATGGTGTCTCAGTGAGATGGCCGAGCAGAAATTTTCGCTAAGTGTTGGGTGTGAAACCCGGAGATACACGGTGTAGAATGAGAAAGCCGGGTCATGAGATAACCCGCCAAGAAGAGCTGGCTTAACAAGACAGAGGGAAATGAAACTTGATATCTTGTACATATTTATTATCTTTGTATTTCAGGTGATTAACCAGGCAAGCCAGAACACCAGCATTGGTCAAGAAACAAACAACGCAAGATAGAAGCAAAGCGTGGCAATCTGGTTACCTGGTTAACCTGGGGGCTACTGATGGGGGGATAATAACCCGGTAGGCCCATGAAGAGGAAAACATGACCCGCCAGGCAGGAGGCCCGGCGAAGCCAGTTAACCCTCAGCATAGGCCGGGTTATGGTGCTGGGCCGGTATCTTGGCGATGACCCGGCTATTCATGAAGAGTATTCCAGAAGGTCCAGAGGCGGTTCAAGAGGCGGTTCTATACTTGGAATACACGAAGGATAAAGGAGTAGTAGTAGGACTCAGAGTTCGGGTAGAACCCGGCTTATCATGTACGCGACCAGGAGGCCCGGTATCTATATAAACCGGCTCCAGGCCCTTAGACAAAGAGGACCTTTTCGTAACCCCAAGCTTTAGGCGAGAGACATACAATCCTTGTAACCTAGATCGAGATCCGGCTCTGTTGTAGTAGCCGGGTTATCGAGACAGAGATCGAGATTAATAATAAGATAGCAGGAAGTAGGTCTTTATCTCCAATGGAGAGGCCGAACCTGGGTAAACCTTTGTCCCCTGCCGTGCTAAACAAACATCCAGACACCAGAGTCGCCTTGCCCAAAAGTTTAAGCTACCCTCAAGTAGCATCTGCCGTGTTTTCTACCCCACGACAGTTTGGGAAGGATGTGAGCAGGGCTCCGGCGCTGCTCGACATCGAAGCTACAATTGCTCAAGCGGAATACATGGCGCTGGATGGTGGCGCCATGATCTTTGGCCGATTCGAGCGGCCCTTCTTCAACCTCCAGATCGGAGGCCCCTTTGATTCACTGCGCCGGTGCTCGACGTCGTTGTGCCTCCAAGTGGTTCGTCCCCGGAGGTGCTCTGGCGGCCGGTGGCAGTGGATCTTCGCCGGAATGAAGAATCAAGCGAGCAACCTCTTCTCCGATTTCGGCAGCGCTGGTGGCGTTGCCTGGAGATCACCGGCGAGCGGTAGAGAAGGACACCAAGGACCTGATTGCTTTCTTATTTTTAGCCCTAGGGTCCTTTTTGCAAAGTTAGAGGTCATGTTTTCGAATTTAGGTCTTTCTGTACAAGAGACGACTAGGGACCTCTATGTAAATTGTACCTGCCCTTGTTAATGCAGCTTCCTGACCCTTCTGGGCCGTTCCTTTGTTCCAAAAACAAATGCATATTCTAATCAATTTGGTGCAGCAACACGACAAGTAGTCAATTAGGTAACCACGCAATTAAATGATCACGTACGGTCTGCATACTGCTTGCTAGGTTGTTTGGTTAGGCTTATTATTGGTTTTTGTATAAAAATCACAAAATATTTAAATAGGTGTCTTTTACTTTTGACTTTTGGCTTATTCATCAGGTAACATTATCCAGTTAAAAGTCAAAAGCTAAAAACCAAGAGCATCTATTTAATTCAGATAATTGTGTGCCTCGTACACCATGCTATCCTGAACCTCTATAGCCGCTTTAACTTTTCAGAGAATGCTGAAGTCATGTTCTTTTATCCCAGTGCCGAACTTTTTTTTGTTAATAGTTCACCTAGATTTCAGAATCAAGGATCACAATCCAAAATCCTTCTATATTTGTGCATCATTTGGCACATCGACGTGGACAGTGCCAACGCCTTGAACCGGGCAATTGAGATTCCGAAGCTCAACGCCATGACCTAAGCTCTTTTCTGAATACAAATTTATAAACTTTCAGGTGAATTTTTCGCTCTCCGTTGTCGCGTTCACAAAAAAAAAATCGCTGTACATCTGGCAGGGCGCTCATTTCCCGCTATATATCTAATTTTCTGCTAGTAGTAACTGAACTATAAGTATAAGAAGAGTTATATAATACTAGAAGGGAAGGGCGCGCGTTGCTGCGCCTGCTCCATTGTAATCGAAAGATAAATGGAGGTTTGATTATGAATGAATAATCAGAAACATATTCATGGGCAAGTTTTGTCAATACAAAACACTTAGCCAGCATGACCAACTAAGCACCTGTCATAATCATGTATTTTAAACACTGCATTTTCCTATCCTATGATACAGTTCAATCAATGCGGCAAGATTAGATCCACTATAAATAGAACCATCGGTTTAAACATGACAGCGCTAGACAGAAATGTGTGCCTTCTTGTGACGTTCAATGCTGAAGTGGGTTTTTCTTTTTACCTGGATCATATTTTGCTGATAACTGGAATGCTTGCAACCTCACATTTGATCAAATCAAAATCCTCGGGGTGCACATCGTTTATTCTTATCAATTCTCAAATTATGTCCAATATTCTTGGTGCATTTGCCATAAAATCAGCAACTAAAACATAGACCAGTTTTGAACTCAGGTCTTTGGAAATATCGGCAGAAAGTAATATCTCACCCCTACACCTTGATCAACTCCAATATAGAAAATATATACATGTGAATATCACAACAATGCACTTTCTGCAGCTTATACGAAGCAAAATTTGGTTTTGACACATCACAAGATCAACTGAAATCTTCCCACAACAGTAGGGTATTGCGGGAGACTGAGCAAATAAAAAGGGTGAACGTTTGCATATGAAAGCACCTCATCTAACCATACAAAGGAGTAACTGATCTATAAAAATGACAATTACACATATAATACATGCTACAATATGACATCGAGAAAATCGTCCACAACATTCTCTTATCCCCTCATTGAAACCAGTAAAACTGATTGATTCAGTGAGACAGATATAAACAATCATGTGTCACATTCTTTCCATCTCGGCCTGCAATTAGAGCTCCATTCCAAACTTGAACCCAAAAGTAGCAACAAAACATGTGATCAGCATCTGAGCCATAAATAGTAAATCAAGGATGCAAATCTTCTTTATCTGAAACAAAGAAATGTCAAAAGGGAATCACAAAAGTATAGCTCATACATACTAATATGCTTCAAATTAAAACTCTTAAAATTGGCTCTCGCTCTCAATGGTTTCTCTATCCATAATAATCTAAGTACAATTATATGAACAAACACTTATTTACACATATTCAAACAAAATATATTATCTACTTTACTAAAATTAACTAAATATGGGAAAATAGATGGTTGTGACACATCTGTAGCTATAACAAATGTCCAGAAGTGGCCAAATGCACTATTATTGCATTACATATTTATCCAATGTAAACATAAGATTGTCTTGGAAACATGTACAAAGTATATCCATCGCCACGACCAAGTAACAACAACTTACATGATTACTATATTAAGCCCTTTTTTCTGGTTTGAGCCATAAATAATTAATTGTGGACGCAAATATTTTATTTCTAAAGCAAAGAAATATCCAAAAGGTTATGAACACTGTGTCAACGATTGAAATATGCAGCGGCTATATCTCTCATGTCGTCATAAAATGATACGATACTATGAGAACATGATGTAGAAACGTAAGATATGTGCAAATGTACAATGTGATTCTCTCATACTCTAACGCAATATTTAATTTGGAGACAGAAACGTTTAGACCTAATGGCTGAACCAATCTCAAATAAACTAATACAGGGTGTTTTTTTCCATCCTTACATGAGATCAAGCATGGTTCTAACTTCTAACGTCTTTCACGATAGCAACGGTAACTGACTTGGATGTGGTTGGGCTGGTCTGATTATGTTTGCATTATCACACTCTAGTATTACCGAACACTCTGTCTGACCCACAATTCCTTTGGCTCCTCTCAGGCAGGCAATGGCTTCAACAAGGCTAGCATCAAAACACACGCGGCAAGAAAACAGCGGTGCAGGCCAGCACTACCAGAGCGACGACCAAACCTAGATCGAAGTCAACACAAAGAAGTCATCGGACGCAAAATCCCAGTAACCAGCATCCACCGCCTGGCAACCACACGTCCCCATCCCCCTGGCGCACTCCAAGCACTAAGTTAGATAGTTCAATGATCTGTCCTTTGGTCTATGGTTGAGCATATGTACATATATTACCTATATTACCTATTAAGTGAACTGGAGTTAAAAACTCAAGATGTGAAAGTACTAAGCTTCTAGGAGGGCGACAGCGAAAACACCCTGGAGGCAGCAAAGGGAAGATGCTGCAGGGAGGAGGGCAAGAACCCGACCAAGAGTTGGAGGGCGAGGCAAGGGAAAAATAACAGAGAGTAACTTGAAAATAGGAAACAACAAATGAAAGTATCATATGATTTTGGTGCATGGTACCTCAAGCAGCCTGGAACCATTCCGCCACCTGGTTTTATAACCGATTCTTGTTTTGTGTCCATGATAAAATAATGTAGGTTCTTGCAATCTAAGCTTTTCGCAAACTACTATCATTCGAACGTGGTGCAAGAAAGAACATGCAAACCCTAGTGTTAATACATGTTTCAACTTTCAATAAGAATGATGTTTGTGCAGTCATATATTGCATTTGCACAGTGCACAGCTGGAGAAAATTGATATATTTAGTCCAAGAATACGGGTTGGATGGAAAAATAGGAAGCAAGCGAAAGCTAAATTCTTCCCCTTTTCGCAAACAATATGGCGTCAAGTGGGTCTATCTTCACTACCTGCATTTACCACCAACACGCTGACCTTCGGGTGTCTTTCCGAAGCAGTGGTAAATGGATCTGTTTTTAGACAGTGGCAAATGAATCTAACAGGCTCTATGGAATATATAATTGTCTTTCCATTAGTTTAACATCTCATCTGATCTATCAAAACTATAGATAAGTTGTGGGCGGTTCCGGATAAAGTAGTTAACATTGGGTCAATCCTATGAAGTGTAATCATCCAACCATCTGACATAAGGCAACCATACTTCAATGGAATTTTTGACATATACCAGCAGCCAGTCCAATAAACCGTCAGTCAGCATAATTAGTCAAACTAAAATTGAACACATTTTCCACCCTAAATCTGACGTTCAAAGCATGTTAGATGACTCAAAACATTTACCAGGCCACAGAAGTACATAGATGTAAGGTAGTCCCCATTTCCAAATGCTTCCTTCCTCCGATCAATTATTTGGTGTTTCCGCATCCGGAATACAACACCATGTTCAGTTACAGGCATACATAGCGAATTAAAGGTCCGAGCAATACAGTAAGTGTTCGGTAAAAAAACACACTAAAGTAATACGGTTGTAAAATTAAAACAACATTTTTGGTCTAAAATCCTTCAATAATAAATATAGTGTTTCCTCCCCTACATTTGCAACTTGTCTAAAGAAAACAACAATTTCAGTCTGGAAATCTGGATACATAAATCTGTTTAGGTATGGCATCCACCATCTTGATACTGTAATTTACTTTACCATTTCTTATATTTATCAAGAACATGGGGCTAAAATTTCCCTAATGTTTAACTTATCATGTTTAATTGCCCGATACTGAAGTGGAAATTATTAGTGAACCAGTGATACATCAAAAACCCGGTCAGATCCATATGCATGTAAACAGAGGTCATGAGCGCTGCTAAGTGAACTTTTCACTCTGTCAAGGAGAATGCATCATAACATTCTACTGCATTTTAAATATAAAATACAAATGAGGCATTGAACCTCAAGAACATTGGTTATGGTGGAATTAGGTAATGAAGAAACCATCTACATACCTAAGGCTCCATATGTGGATATCTATCAATGTTCATTATTCCTAGTAGAGATGTAATTGGTTTGTCCTAGGAAACAGATTGGCTTATGTTGACCACGAGCGCTGCTAGCTCGATTGAAATTGTGCCATGCTATATTATCGGTTGTGGCTAGTATGGGGGAGGGTGAGACCCCAGCCATTAGGAGGGAGGGCAACACCGAGCAGAACTAAATTGACCATGATTTGGAGGAGATAGCAACGCCGAGCCAGTAGGGGGGAGGGCGACACCAAGCAGGACTAAAATGACCATGATTTGGAGGAGATAGCAACACCGATGGATGCGACGCAAATACACCCTGTAGCGACGACGACCCGACCCCATTGATGGTTGTCGCCCGTGCCGCTATCCTCCTGGCCATCGAGAAAAATCGCCAACCAATACCTTATATGCAAAGCATAACCTCTCTAGGTGTAAGATTAGGAAGCTATAAGCAGGAGAATTACGCCCAGTGTGTTTGTTAGTACCATTTTAAAAGCATATAACCACAAATCTGTGCGTTTTGTTGATAGCTAATTCTTGTCTTTCCAGTGTGTACTGTAATCGAGAGGGTTGTCATTCATAAAAGTAGATAGCCACCACGGTACAAACTGTACTCACAAACCTGAACATTTGTTTGGTTCAGTAGTAACAGGAAATGCAGAGAAAAAAAAAACAAGAGGATGAAAGTGGGAACTGGAACTCGATGGTAGGAGGAGACCGTAAACCAAAAATACATAGAAGTGTGATTTTGTAGGATTTGTAAAAAAATAACAGACAAAAATCACCACAACGCTGACCTTCGCAAACCCCAGTTTAATTTGCCTAACAAATCCAAGTTTACTCATCAGTTCCCAAATCCAGCCGCTAATCAAATTCTCACACTTTTTTTCCAATCTGGCCAAAGGAGATAACCTTCTGGAGTTGAAAGAGTATGGTGGTGGACTGGTGGGACACGGAGTAACGTCGTAAGGAAAGCATGAATCGAAGTTCTCGCGAGCGACCTGCTCCCGAGTCACGACCTGGAAGTCTGGAACCACGAGGACACCTGCCGCCTCCTTCATATCCGTCGGCCCTGTCGGAGTTAGATCTCTTGGGGGCAGAGGGATAGGGTTTTGAGCAGCTCGCATCAAATCTGGCAAAAATAAAATCTAAATGCATCGATTTAGCAGGAGCAGGGGGTGGAAGAAGAGAGCGCACCTGTGGGGCATGAAGAGGACGGGGATGCGGCCGTGCCGGAGCAGCGCGTCGGCATACTCGACGGTGGCGTCCGGAGGAAGATTGCTGAATCGTTTAGCATGAGGAGAAGGTGGATTCCGGCATGGGTGGGGCGAGGAGCTTGCAGGTCGTGGACGCCCCACCCAACCTGCCTCTCTGCCGTCGCCGGCTGAGCTCTTGCGCGCCAGCCATGGCGGCGGCGCTGAGGAGATGGGCCTGAAGAGGATGACGAAGTGGCGGCGGCGTCGATGGAAGCTACGGCTGGAGAACCCTAGGCGCGGAGCTCTGTCGCGAGAGGAGGAGGAAAAGAGAGGAACGGGTACTCTTTCACTTGGCGGTGGCAAGAGATGTAATATTTCCGAACTCGTGGGGATAACGAGGAGATAGCAAATTTATCTGTCGCTGACCTGTGGGCCATGTCGAATTCTGAGACACTGATTTGCGGGCCCAATTCGAAGATGAACCACAGGCCTGGAATCCCAGGGAGCTTAGATATGTTAGAGATGGGGTTTGTTGACTTTGTCTTGCAGGTGAGGTGACATGATGGAGGTTGGTTTAGATTTTGGCAAAGTTGGGTATCCATCAGCATCAAACATGTCCTTAATTTGCTTTACTTAGTTTTGTTCTGAACTCCATGTTATGTACGACAAATATATTCAGATATTGCATATTTATGTATCAACACTTGATAGTAATCCCTCTATGTCGAATGACTCGTGCGGAAAGGTGATTTCTTTAATGTCTCAATCACATATCAGAACTAATCATATAGCTAGAACAAGGCAGATCACTTTGGAGTGCAAAGTGGGAGTGAATCGTTCTAAGAAAAAGCAGCTCGTAGTGTTTGACTAGGTCAACATTCACCACGTTAGAACGAGTCCACGGATGGAGTGCACACCGCTAGAGCTGAGCTGAGGTGACGTCAGGTTGAACCTGTCTGCTTTTGTCCTCACACTAATTGATTAGTTTCAATAGAATAACGTGTGTTTGTTCAGGTTGATACTTACGGACTAATACTTTTCTTTTTTTTACTCCCTCCGTTCATAAAAGGATGTCACAACTTTTTTCAAACATGCATGTATCTAGACATACTTAGTTGTGACATCTTTTTATGAACGGAGGGAGTAGATTCTTATTATGGGCTGATCTTGGATTAGGCTCGTCCTTCTTCTTTGCTATACAAACGTCCACCCCCTCGTCTTGGCGAACGAACGCTTGAAGCCGGAGGAGAAAGGGATCAATCCAAATAGGGGATGAGGTAGCGGGAAGGGAGAAGAACGGGAAAGAATATGTTCAAAACAGAGAGATGGACTCCTCCATTGTGCCATCGCCAACCTTCTTCGTTGCTACTACAGCAAGTAGAGCGCCGTAGAATCTCCGAGGTTCCGTCGCTCTATCGCCAGTGCGAGCTTTGCTCGACGTCGTCATTCTAAGGCGAAGAGGGAGATCAGCGGAGAAGAGGGCAAGATGAGACCAGTCATTCACTACCTAGCGGGCTAGGGGTGAAATCCTAATTAAAGCATGTGTTTATTATTATTATTATTATTATTATTATTGTTGTTGTTATACACATGAGAAGTACCTGTTTTTATTGGACACTCAAATCATCTGAACAAAGTCTCGAGTTTCAATCATAAGTGAAAATATTGGTCGAACAACTATCAATGTGGACAGTGCACGGGGATAGAGGGCGGAGTGCGGCGTTTTGAACCCGAGCTCTAGTGAGCTCGGTGTTTAAACATGGTGTTTCAAAGTACAAAAAAGAAAAACAGATTTGTTCACTTATACATGTAGGAGATTTTTAGGAACCTATACATTTTTGTTAAAACATATTCCCTTCGTTTCTGAAAATAAGGCGTATATCTTTTTTGAAAAGTCAGACGGTGTAAAGTGTCACCAAGTTTTTACAAAACAAATGTTAACATCTACAATACCGAATCAATATCGTTATATACATCATGAAATATATTTTTATATGATATTCATATAATATTATTGTTGTTGGTTATTTTTTTCTAAAAAGTTGATCAAAGTTTACAGTGCTTGACTTATTAAAAAAACGTCTTACTTTCGGTAATGGAGGGGACGTTGTATTTTGGGATACACAAAAATGTGGCTCAAAATAGGCATTAGAAAGCTTGATTTTGTTCTTCACAAATGTCTTTTCAGATCAAGCCTAAGAGGATATCTCGATAAAAGTTTAGTCATACATGCATACTAGACATCAACATGTACTTGTATGTATAATTGAAGTTTGAAATGTAAATATGAACATTTTGAAAGTTTAAATATTGGCTCCAATTGAAGTTTTCGGCAAGTAGAATACTAGAACCCTTTAGGCTATGTTTGTTTCTAGTGTTTTTTTTTGGGATTTGGTGGGGTTTATCCCCTAGGGGATTTGGAAAACCCCTTCCCACACCCAATCCCCACAAAAATCCCCATCCCCAAACCCCAATCCCCAATCCCCACAAAACAAATGGTAGGCAGGGATTGGTGCACAAACATGACATTCTCAAAAATCAACATGCATTATAAAAGATTCAATTTTTACTGCTAGACATGAACACGACAGTCTCAAAAATCAACATGCAATAGTTCCAGCATTCGAATATCACTTCGGTTACAGCCAACATAAATTTGCAACTGTAGTCAACATTAATTTAACATTTTTTCTATTACAACCAGACAAGACTCTTCGTAAAATTGCTTCTTTTCTTCCTTCCAATCTTCAATAGCACAAAGCCTGACGATGGCCTGTAAGCATGCAAATATGTTAGAGAAATTAGAGAAGGGCAAGCAAAACATAAGGTCTGAAGGTATCAAGTGGAAGCAATTTAGGACAGAGGCGCGTGACACAAGGTGAAAACCAGAGATACCAGATACAGCACACTAATAACATAATAGCAGCGATCATCCATTAGCAGGCAAAGCACAGCTGCACACCAACAACCAATCAGACAACATTGCTTGTTGCATTCTGCTAGACGTTTCTGATCACGCATGCATAATATGGATCGGTTCACTTGCAAATTTAAATATGGAATCCTCCCACAGCTAGTTGCTACAGGCAGCTAGTACGCACTACAAAAAGTATCAAGAGAAGTTCTTGCATAGCACCATATGACCAAGCATGCACGTAAACAGCAATAGCTAATGTTATCAGCTCTAATTGCAGCTCTAATTTAACCAGTCTCTGGTACATGGAGTAATTTGCTACTCCATGTGCATCCATGCATCAGAACTAGAAGTTAGACGAACCAACACATGATCCATGCAAGCACAACAAAGAAGCTGCACAACCAAGAATTAATCTTCTGTACTAGCAACCTACAGCCAAGAATACTTCTGGTTCTGAAGCTAAGCCCGATTCAGTGTCCGTGACCATCTACTAGTATTCAGATACATTCCAATATTGAGCCTTAAGAACCAATCTATCGTACGCATGTTACAGAACCATAGATCTTAAAAAATACACAAGGCCAACAAAAAACAAATCGAAGCAATGCAAGCAGTGGCCAACAAATCAGCCTGGGAATGGGGCGAATCCCGAACCATATCCAACCCACACCGAGTACTATTGCCTAAATACCCCAATCCGGCCCAACCCAAAAACTAACTTTCTATATCCACACCGCACCGCACCGCACCGTCTGAAATTTCCGGCCGCACTCGCACCGCACCGGACGGAAATTGCGGATAGAACCCGCGGGTTCAGCCCGCGATCAGGCCGCAGCTGCATATCGATTGTTGCGTTATTCATTCGTGGATGTAGCTACTAGCCTAGTATGTCATGCATGCATGTGGTGAAAAGTCGAGTAGAGTAAAAATGTGGATGAAGTTTGAGCTTTATGGTGTGTTCTGAATCTCCTCTTTTTGACGGACGCAGAGCGAGCTCTGGCGCATGAGCATGGAGCAAGCAGGTTCAGATTCTCCGGCATCAGCACCGGCACGCCAGCCATGGCGCGAGCAGGGGCGGTGCTCGACTAGGAGAAGTCCTTCTTCTTCCGCGACGTGCTCAGCAGCTAGGACGCCAACGTGCGCGCGATGCAGCCTGCGAAGGATGCCGGGAGCGCACCGGCGAGCCCGCAGTCGAGCCAGTGTACCTCGGCAAGGTCGTCGGCGGCCGCGGCCGCGGCGCAGGGGCGCCATTGCAGTGCGGCAAGGTCGTCCGCGATGGCGGCGCAGAGGAGCCAGTGTAGCGTGGCGAGGTCGTCGTCGGCCGCGGCGCAGTCGCGCAAGTCCCGCGCGGCGAGGTCGTTGAGAGCGGCGGCGCAGAGGAGCCAGGGCAGCCCGGCGAGGTCGTCGGTGGCGCGTGGGTGGCGCAGGGTTGGTAGAGAGGCGACCAGGCAGGGCCCTGGCGGTACTGCGGCGGCGGCGCAACAGCCCAGCCGAGCATTGGGGCGGACCGGCAGAGCCACGTCGGCGTGGCCTCACTGCGGCGGAGAAGAACGACAGGGGAGACAAGCCAAATTGCTGCTTCCGGGTGACCGGCGACAACGGAGAGCATAGCAGCTTGGCAGCGCGGACGCGCGTCCTCAGCGTGCAAGGGACCTGATGAGGGTTCGATTAAGTTCAGTTGTCGTCTGGTCGAGTCGTTCGTAGCGTCGTGTGGCCTTTGGAGATGGACCCGAACGGCTCGTGCGGGTTGAAACTGTGGGTTCAGCCCGTTTGTGACTTTGGGGGTTGACTCCCAAACCGCACCGCTCCGGTCCGATGTGCTGGTAAGCCCGCACCAGTCCAGTCCGTTTTGTTGTGGAATCCGTTTCAACCCAACCCAATCATAACCGAAGCAGAACCCGCACCAAAATGCCCATATGCACCCGCACCATTCCCAGGCTGACCAACAAAATCAAATCGAAGCTAGCAAGGCCACGTTCATCCGAACGCGCGCGTGCGCAGTGGATCGGAGAGCCACATCGATCGATCGATCCAATGAAGCAGCAAGTCCAGCATCATCTATACGCGTGCAAGAGCAAGTTGATGTCGCGAGTAGGGCAGAGCAGATCCAAGCTAGGTAGCGATGGATCAAACGAAGCCGGCGATCGATTTGGTGCAACCCGGCCGATCCGAGGGTGAACAGCGAGCGACAGATACGAGCGCAACGGGGAGTGGACGACGCCTCTGATCCAGAGAGAGAGGAGAGGAGAGCATAACGGAGTATCCAAGAACGGCGACGACGCCTCGACGATCCAAGAACGGCGGTGGGATCCGGCGACGAGTCCTGGAGATTCAAGAAGGACGACGCGTCGACGAGTCCTCTCCGTCTCTCTCCCTTGCTCACCGCCACCGGCCGGTCCCTCGCTCCGCATGGCGCCGCCTGTCCCTCTTTCTCTCAGCTCGGGATTGGACAAAACGCGAGGTAGGGCTAGCGTTTTGGGGAAGGAGGGTGTCGGCCGGGTTTGGGCCGGGTTTGGGGAAAGTGGGGAAAAGTCTGGGAATTTACCGGGCCGAATACACGAGAAACAAACAGTCATTTTAGAATTTGGAGGGTTTCGGGATTGGGCCGGTTTTATCCCCACAAACCCCTGGAAATACCTGAGAAACAAACAGGGCCTTAGGAGACTTCTATGTGACACGTAATAGCGCGTGACTTGGACGTAGGCATGGGACTGTATGTGTGCTGTGGTGCGTAGATGCGTCACGGTCGCGGTGCACGAGCGTGCGAGCTTGGCTTGACTCTGTCAAATTCCCAAATCCCTCTCCCGATGATAGCGATGGCGATGGTCGCCCTGTTCCACACGGAAAAGGAAGAAGAAGAAGAGAGGATATATACGCGGGAGCCCCCTCCCTTCACCGAGCTAACTTTACTCGACTCACCTCATTGCTCCATATTTCTTTCGTCTTCTTCAACCAGCCAGTTCTTTCCTCCGGGCTTTGCACCACAAATTACACGACCAGCCAGTCCAATCCTCGTTTATTATAGGCGCCTTACATGGAATTCAATCCATGTAGGAAGTAATTTTGGTCTCTGATCACAATCCCGATGGACAGGATGCAGGATGAGAGCCTGCATACGGTGAATGCGGCGGCCGTCGTTCTGGCCGCTGCCGCCCGGAGCAGCACCGGGCTGCGCCATAACCACCATCGCCAGCAGCAGCTCGACGACCACGCCGCCGCCGCCGCTACGGTAAGTCCGACAAATTCACTTACTCGGCGTAACTGATCAATCAATTCGTTAGCGCGTTCTTCAAGCTCTAGCAAAGCTTGGTGATTATCCTCCTCTCCGACGAATTAACTAATTAGATGATTAAATAAGGACGATTGACATCTGTCCTGCGCAGCGCATGCTTGCTAGCTTCCCCTGCTTCAGTTTAGTTCTTGCAAAAGATCATATCCTCGTTTTGCCAGACCAAGAAAAGCAAGTGCCCCCGTTCCCCTCTCTTGTGAACAGTACAGAGAGGCGAATCGGAGTTTCTCCTCGGTGCTCGTCGGCGATCCGCGGGCTCCTTCGCCCTCCGTCGGCTGTTTCGGCGACGGATGGGTGGGAGAACCCCGGATCTGTACATAGGGTAGGTAGGTTTCCAGCCGGCGGTGTCCTGGAGGCGGAGGTGCTGTCGGTGTGGAGGTGTGTGGTGCTGGTCTTCCTCCTCTGCGTCGCCGTGCTTGGGTGCGGCGGGGTAGGACCGGCGTCTTTTGGTGCTCGGGGCTCCTCGTCGAGCTTCCGTCCCTTGCGTGTGGCCGGCGAGGCGGCGTCGTCGGTTGCAAGCTTTGGGGTCCCTGTCCTCCGGCCCCGTCGTCGTCGTGCCGTCGTTTCCTCCTGCGGCGGTGAGGGGTGTGTGGGGTTGTGTGCTTTGGAGGAGAGGAGGTGCTGGTCTGCTGTCCTCAAGTCTCCGACCGGCCGTGGTGGCGAGGGGAGAAGGGGGCCGGTGTGCTGGTGCTCGGGTGCGGTTGCTGCTGCTGGTTTGAGGGAAGTTTTGGAGAGAGATCTGGCCACTTCGTCGGAGGTGGTGCGCCGCTGGGCTCAGGTCTGGAGCAGAGGTGGTTCGGGTTTCGTCCCGGCCGATGTGCTTTATCTGCTTGTAGATCCAGCTTCGTGGAGCTGGTGGCGACTGCGGCTCGTCAACGCCTCTGGGCTAGGAGCTCCGTCTGCTCCGTGGTGCGAATGGGTGCTTGCTGCTTGCTTCTTCGACGGTGGCTTCGTCGGAAGGCTGGTGGGAGCTCTGTTCGTGAGGTTGAAGATGAACTCCGAGGACTTCTGCGTGTTTTCGGCTTCTTTGGGGGTTCATCATGTAAAAGTGGCGCAGCAGCGCTGTATTTCCGTATCCTTTGTGTCTCTGTATGCTTGTATCTGTACCTGTATTTTCCTTATCGTTTGAATACAAGTATTAAAAAAAAAGAGATCATATCCTCGTTTTGACTCTCTGGTCAACGCTTGTGTCTCTACCATTTCTGTGAAGCATACACCACACTTGCGCATCGCCAAGGCAGCAAAAACAAGGTCAAATTGCCTGCTATGCTGTGTGCTAGAATTTCCACAGGCACGAACGAAGCGTTCGGTCAGTGCCAATCATGTCAGCTTCAGGAATCACTAGCTGCACGTGTAACTGATGCCTGTCGATCCATAGTTTGCTTTGACGTGTCCATGTCAATCAGCATCTACGTGGCGCCAAAGTCTTCCTCCACCTCTGAAATATGCAAGCAAATCACGCATGTCACTGCGAAATAACAGCTCGTGGCATAATTCAAAAGAAGAGAGCGAGTATTTTCCGTCTAATTTCCACGAATGTCATCACTGTCACTGTAGAGATTCTTTGATCCCACCACGTCCACTCACTGAATTCTGCACATGCCAAATTTATGGCGTATTATTAGTACTCATCAAATTAAACAGGTATTTGTGTACTAAATTGTTCCCGCCAAATAGTTGACTTGTGACCTGAATGATTCAGTTCTTCCAGGTGCACTGAACAGTGCATAAAACCAGGTGACTGATGACTGGCTGATAAAGATAGACGTGGTCTGAAAGTCTGAATTTGTCTTTGCAGAAGAAGCGATGGTGGTCATGGCTGACCAAGGCGAACCTGGCGTGCTTCCGGCCCCACGGCGGCGGTCACCCGCATCGGATCGCGGCCGGCGACACATCGCCGCAGACGGCCAACGCGCACAGCTCTACTACATCACAAGCCTACGTCCACCACGCGCCGCCGGTTCACCCTGTCTTCGCCTTCGTGGCGCCGCCGTCGTCACCCGCCTCCTCCCTCTTCGCCTCCGAGTCGCCATCACCGGTGCAGGCGTTTCACCTCGGCCTCAACGCCGGCACCTCGCCCAGCCCGAGGATGTTCGCGGTGGGTCCGTACGCGCACGGCCCGCAGCAGGTGGTGTCGCCGCCGGTGCTCTACTCGACCTTCACCACCGAGCCGTCCACCGCGCCGCGCACGCCCCCGGCCCTCACCAACCCCTCCTCGCCGGAGGTCCCGTTCGCCCGCTTCCTCGGCTCCTCCTTGTCGTGTTCCTCCATGGTGGTCGGCGGCGAGGCCGGGTCGTTGTTCCACGCGTACCCGGGAACGGGGAGCCCAGCCCCCTCCTCTCGCCGGGATCCTCCTCGCCGCAGCTGTTCCGGAGGCTGCACCGGCGCAACGAAGGCTCGCTTCTCGACGGCCACATCCCCATGGCGACCGGCGGATTCGATTTCTCGGTCGCTGACACTGCTCGCCTTGAAGGTCATGGTGGTAGCGAGAGAGACGGCGGTGATGAGAGAGACGAGGATGATGAGATTCCGAAGAGCGGGGAGTTCGTATTCGGCAATGCCGACGGCGCCGGCCCTGCGCCCGCCGAGGACATGGACGGCAAGAACTGGCATTTCTTCCCCATGGTTGACCAGGGCATGATCTGAGCCGATAACTACCTGCTCTGTTCTGCTCTTGGGTGTTGTTAACTAGAGTTAACAGTCGTGCAGCAAGTTAACAACAAGAAGGAAATGATCATGCCAGCCATTGTTCTTGTCACTTGTCAGGCGTAGTTCACTCGTCGTTCTTCAGCTAGAGGAAGAAAAAATACAGTAGCCTAGCCTCCAGTCCACTACCAGTTTGTCGTAGTAATTGCTGCCTAAGCATGTATGTACATACTATAACAATGCACAAGAAGCTAGCTTCACACTGATTAACTAGATGACACCACAGTGCGTTGCTGCGGAGAGTTTTAGTAACAGTACTAGGAAAATTAGCGCGGCGGTACGCCGCGCCTGTGGTGTTAATTTTGCTTCATAATTTGAAGTGTATTTTATGACGGTATGTAACTCCAAATATTTAGCCAATTGAAATGTTTAAAAATGTTTGTATGTTTCCATAAATTTTTAAGTTAACTCCATATTTAGAAAAATGCATTATGTGAGCATCTATTAAATTTAAATCCATAATCAGATAAAGTTCATTTAGATTATGTAAAAATATTAATCAAATTAAAATGTTCAAATATGTTTGTATTTTGCATAAATAGGTAGTATTTATTTTTCTGAGCATGTTGATATATTCTAGAATATCTCTAAATTTTTAGCAAATTGGAATGTTCAACTATGCTTCTATTTTCTCATTAATATTTTGTTTAAATACATAATTAGTGAAAATACATTTTTTTTTGGATTTGATTCCACAATTAGGGAAAGTTCATTTATATTACATCCAAATATTGACCAAATTGGAATGTTCAAATATGTTTGTATCTTGTCATAAGTAGTTAGCATTTATTTTTTAAGCATTTTTTGACATATTTTAAAAAATATCCAAATATCTAGCAAGTTGGAATGTTCAAATATGTTTGTATTTTGCTATGAATATTTAATTGTAATTAGATAAAATACATTCGAATTTTTTCCAAATATTTACCAAATTTGAATATACAAATTTGTTTTTTTTTAGCATAAATAGTTAGCATGTATTTTTATGAACGTTTTGATATATTATTTATATTTTCCCGATGGATATATTCAGAGATATTGATTTTTAAACATTTTTTTATTTTTCTGGAAATTGTTTAAATAAACCGGTCCCACCTGTCAGGGATTTAACATTTTCTGTAAATGTTTCTGGAAAGAAAAATTCCTGGCAGGCCGGACCCACTGTGATGTCGTGATTACGTCATCAACGGCGATGATTGCGTCGTTGCGAAAAAGGTCCCTGTACTTTCCGAAAATTGGGCCGTCGGATCCGCGATCGATGGCGCGGAGCGGGACGCGCACCTGTCCGGGAAAAGAAAAGCAGATAAACATGCATGAAATATATTTGAAACTTTTGTGAATATTCTTGAATACTTTTCTAAATATTGTTAAATATTCTTAGAAAAACAATATTACGCCGCGTCGTGTAGAAACCTGTCCGGGAAAAGAAAAGCAGATAAACATGCATGAAATATGTTTGAAACTTTGCTGAATATTGTTGAATATATTCTTGGAAAAACATTATTTTCGTATTGTTGAATATTTTCTCGGAAAATATTTATTGGGAAAATCTACAACAAATTTTGTATGGAAAATATTTTAAAGCGTCGGTACCTTGAGCGGCTATCCTCGTCATTGGATGAGAGGATGATGATTAAGTCCGTCTTCAGCACTCGTAAGGTGACGATTTGGTCATTGATGACTTCCTGATCGGCCTTTGCGTGTGGTGAGGCGGAAGGGCTTACATGGAACACATAGATTTAGTGCTAAGTAGTGGTGGTCAGATATATATATATATATTCATGCATAGTTGCGATTAGCTAGTGGGTTGGACTAATATTCATGTATGTCCGATTACACAAATCATGGAGTTATTCGATACATATAGGACATAACATAACAAATTTCAGTCTGTATTCTGTAGAACACATTTCTAGTCTCAAAGCTTAGTGCTAAAGGGGAAAAAAACAGAGACTACGATCGAAGAAATGGTTTCGGATGATTTTCAGAATGAAGTGGGGTCACATTTTGTCTGCTATATTCAACGTTTTTCATAGTGGACAAACTCTACTGCAATCACTTCATTGGTTATAGAAATAGCTCATCTGGTACTTGTTGACAGCAGGCTTAAAGGCGGAGAACAATATAGATTTAGGGACTATTCGATAGTACAGTCGAAATTATTATGACGACCGACTTTGCTGCAAAAGTGTTTTATTCCAGGAGACCGTTTCACAATTTTTTGGGAAATTAATTGTTGACAGCAGGCTTAAAGGCGGAGAACAATATAGATTTACGGACTATTCGATAGTACAGTCGAAATTATTATGACGACCGACTTTGCTGCAAAAATGTTTTATTCCGAGAGACCGTTTCACAATTTTTTGGGAAATGCGAGGACTCTTCTAAAAAAGACGGTACACGGGGACTCTTATGAAAAATATTTTATTCCGGGGGACCGATTCGTCAAAATAAAAAGGTTAAAACATGGAAGTTGTTTGGAACGGTGATATACATCTACTCGTGAGAGGAAAATTCAAACGGATGAGCGAGTGTGACGAATTTGACAAATTTCGTCAAATGTTTTTGCGAATTTGGATCCAAAATTAAGGAGATAGAGTCGATCAAACTCGAAACAGATCACGGGGATGGAACCTACTCGTCGACGTGCATCAATAATTTAAAAAAAAAACTAAAACAAATCGCAAAAAAAAACACTGTAGAAGTGCGGGTACTGTAGAAGTGTAGGTACAGTACCCGGTGACGTGGGCAGCTTCAGCGTGCGCTGAAACGCTCCCCTTTTATATATAGACTAGTGGAATTTGGCGCGGCAGCACGCCGCACCCGTTGTATGTTGAAATCCGTTGGAATTTTTCGTCTAGAGTATGTCCAAATACTTAGTGAATTAAAATGTTCAAATATGATTGTATTTCGACATAAATTGTTAATTTAACTTCATTGTTAGAGAATGCATGATATGAGCATTTGTTAATTTTAACTCCGTAGTTAGATAAAGTTCATTTAGATTGTATCCAAATATTCACCAAATTGGAATGTTCAAATATGTTTGCATTATGCCATAAGTAGTTAGCATATATTTTTATGAACATGTTGATATATTTTAGAGTATCTCCAATTTTTGAAATCCGTCGGAATTTTTTGTTTAGGGTATGTCCAAATACTTAGTGAATTAAAATGTTCGAATATGCTTGTATTTTGACATTAATTTTTAATTTAACTCCATAGTTAGAGAATGCATGATGTGAACATTTATTAATTTTAACTCCATAGTTAGATAATAAAGTTCATTTAGATTGTGTCCAAATGTTCACCAAATTGGAATGTTCAAATATGTTTGCATTATGCCATAAGTAGTTAGCATATATTTTTGTGAACATGTTGATATATTTTAGAGTTTCTCCAAAAAAAAATAGCAAATTGAAATGTTATAATATGTTTCTATTTTTTAGTAATATTTAATTTAAGTGCATAATGAGTGGAAACGCACATTTGTTGACTTGAATTCTATATTTAGAAAAAGTTCATCCAGATTACATCTAAATATTTACCAAATTGAAATGTTCAATTTAAGTCCACAATTAGAGGAAGTGCATTTGTTTTTTGTCTAAATATTCAACAATTCAAAATATTTAAACATTTAATAAGTTAGATTTCACATAATTAAAGGAAGTACATCTTTTTTTGTCCAAATATTCACCAATTCAAAATATGATTGTTTTTTCGACATAAACAATTAGCATTTTTTTCTGAGCATTTTGATGACTTCACATAATTAGAGGAATTGCATTTGTTTATTGTCCAAATATTCACCAATTCAAAATATTTAAACATGTTTGATGTACATTTATTGAATTGAATTCCATATTTAGAGAAATTTCATCTACATTACATCCAAATATTTACCAAATTGAAATGTTCAATTTAAGTCCATAATTAGAGGAAGTACATTACGTGAGCATTTAATAAATTCAACTCCACATAGCTAGAGGAAGCTCCGTAGTTAGATAAAGTTCATTTAGATTGTGTCCAAATGTTCACCAAATTGGAATGTTCAAATATGTTTGCATTATGCTATAAGTAGTTAGCATATATTTTTGTGAACATGTTGATATATTTTACATATTTTTTTCCGACGGGTATGGGTATCTATAGAAATACTTCAATTTCCTGGAAAAAAATCCAAAAAAAAAGGCACTGTAGAAGTGCGAATACTGTTTATGTGAACAGTACGCGGTGACGTGGGCAGCTGAGGGAAGGCTGAAAGGGGTCAGCTTTGATATATATATAGACTAGTTGAATGCCCGTGCGTTGCCATGGACCATCAAGTTTTCTTTCCTTTCTACCCACGATTATGTTTCGTAGTTACCCTACTCCAACAAATCACCATTGTACTTCACTACTTCGTAGTTCGTAGTCACCCCACTCCTATGTCACCATTGTATTACTCCTAGAAGTCTTGTTTACACATAATGAAAGATGCAGCACTTTTAAAACAATGTTTGTCCTCATTATTCTTTCACGAGAACAAAGGTATCACACTGTGTTAAAAAAAGTATCACATTTGCGATTGCAATAGACTTGAATAAAAACAACTACAGTGTATAGCTCAGAAAAATAGATTGTTTTTTGTAAAGAACCCTTAATTTGCTACAGAGCAAGCCAAATATTGCAGCATTGATGAAGAAGTTGTTCTCTAGTTTCCAATGTCATCTCTACAAATGTCTATCCTCATGGTACCTTCGTTGTGGTGACCATACCACTTGCTTATCTGATCTTCTTTATCCCCTTCTTGTACCCCACTACATAAGATATGTATCCATCTCCCTCTCTGTTTTCCATCCACACTTCGCCTTTCCATCTTTCCTGCCCAGCTTTGGTCCACCTTTGATGCCCCGAAGAACCTTTTTTGCCTATAAATTTACAGTGTTTCATTTGTTGTAAGAAAAAAAAAGCTATCAAGGCCTACATTCAATATATACAGAATCTCAAAAACAGTGTGCCAAACAAATTGAAATTTACAAAATCTCAAAAACAGTGTTGCATCACTTATTCTTTTGACTATATTTTGTCTCCTCGGAGTGGACATGTAAGGAAACCGAGGCAAAATAATTACTTTCCTGACCAAAGGCATATCAGAATTAATTTCTTAGTGGTGGTGGTGCAGCTGCAGAATTACTTCTCCAGAACCACATAAATTTCAATGTCACAATTCATCTTATGAACCGGCTAAACTACAAAACCATAAAGGGAATATAAACTACAAAGATGAACTCAGCTCTCTATGGTTTGTGCAGCAGCGATAGGGATCTATCAACAACATGTCAAGATCTCGCAAGGATGGGAGACGTCTGGCTACTGCACTTGCCGCCATCTGGCCACTGCTCTAGCAGGCCCTATAATTGGAAGACGAACATTGAGGATTAATTTTTCTTCTTCCATCTACACACTTAAACATGGCTATACACGCCCCACAAGAACATGGAGCTTCTCAGAATCCAGACCATATTTCTGCATGCATTCTGATAATTTTGGGTTTATTAGTTGTCATAAATCATGTGCAAGAACACTTCAAGTTCTTCAGTTAACACAACTTTGGTTTCGTATTTTACCCACTGCATTCTCGTCAAGTCATAAAAAAATCTCTTTTTTAACACTTTCTGAATCTTAATAAGAAGGACCAAATGATGTGCCTGACCTTGACACCCTTGAGGACCAAATGATGGTGCATTAGCCTCTGGAACACCCATGGATGTTGGTGGCAGAGATGCAGGCGCAGTCTGAATTCCAAATACCGGAGTCTGCATTAACAAATCATCAAGTAATAAATACTTAGAAAGACAAACCGATGTTTTTTTTAGAATTGTTTCCGTGAAGAACTGAAGAACACACCTCTCGCTGCTCTTGCATATGTTGTTTGTCGACATGGATGGAAGACTTGCATCAGACGACATGTCTGCTGGCTTTCCGCTAAGACCGTGTTACACCTTTTGCCCGCCAGCCTGCCATACAGACTGCACAACATTGCTTGTTTCTTTGGCATATGTCGACTGCACCATCCGCCCGCCAGCCCGCCGCTGCATCCACACAAAATTCTTTTTATTTCTTATTTTGTGTGTTATAGGCCAATCTGTATTCATACATGCACCACGAAACAGCTTTAGTAAGGACAGAATATGCAAACGTATAAACTGTAGTCAAAGAAATGATGCTATTGGAGGAATTTGGAGAAAATTTTCAGAAGCTTGCTCCAGTCATATAAGCATCTCCACAAGCTAGGCTAGACGACAGTTCACCATGTCACTTCGTCGATTCTGATCTGGCCAACATATTAACAACACTACATCAGGAATCTATTATTCTACACGATAATAGATCCAATTCGATTGAGGACGTGCAATATTATGAACAATTAATTATATCTCTGAGAAAAAACGAAGTGAAGTACACAACGTGACCAATTAAGCCAATTAGGGATATTCTGATGCAAACAAAGCAATCTAAGACACTAACTTGGAGCAGGAACGAAGGGACTGGGCCGGTGGCGCATCAGCTGAGAAAATCGGGGGAGGAGGACACATCGCGTGCACGAGGTGGAGCTGAAAAATAAGATCTAGTGTGAAATTCAAAGTTTAATTTTGTAGGGTCAAGGGTCTAGAATGAATCATATCAGACGATCATGTGGACGGATAACTCCAATACATTTAAGCAACCACATAATTTATTTTTTCATAAGACAACAAGGATCATTAGTCTAAAATCATGTACTATTAATAGGATGATTAAAAAGCATCAATAAGATAAATTGATGAAATATAAGTAAAGCAAGGACCGAGGAGTCAGGCCCTTCTTGAAGAACTACTGTACACATACATGCATCAGATAGCAAGGTCAAAAGCACCAAACATGCAGTAATAGTCCCAGTGCACAGACACAGATAGCATGATTAGATGATATTTTAGAAGTTGGTTCATTGTAAATTTAAAGAGCCAAATACATCCAGATGGTCTGATTACAGGGTCTAGTAAGGTGTTCTACCTGCGCCTGGAGAAGGCGAGTTGCTGCGACGTAGATGCTCCTTCCTCTGGAAGGCCTGGACGACAAACTGATTCAGTTTTCTCCCTCTTGAAATCCCAAGTACCAAATATTCAGATGCATTTTTTTGTAGCAAATTTTCAAATGGACCAAAACGCGCACTCCGCAAATCAGTTGTACCAGTTCAGATGCTTAGGATCTTCCAGAATTGCAACGCCAGATTCCTTTAATCATTTAAATTGTGATGTGTCCCCAGCCGGAATTATACTTCTCTTTCCTTTCTGAACCTATAGTTGTTGAAAAGAATAATTATCAGACAACTAATACACATAGCGTTTGACATTCTGGATTGAGAACGGAATTCACCTTCTTGTCAGCTACATCATACTTTTTCCCATCATCGCAAAATTTAGCTTCAGAATGAATGTCCTGTACTTTGTAGGACGCTAGCAATTCTTAGGTCAAGCTCATCGCAAATATTGTAGTTTCTTCATGAAGATGGTTCACTGGTTGAAGAGATAGCTCACCAGCAGCAGCTGGTCGGGGAGGTGGGCGCGCAGCATCAGGTAGAGGTGCTGGTCGGGGCAGGAGGAACAGCTCAGGGAGGTGGTCACCAGCAGCAGCACCTCGGGCAGGCGAGCACCTGCTCGTCCTCTGTGCCTCCGCGCCGCCCTTCTGCCCGCGTCCCTCCCGCCGGCCGAGGCCGTCGCCCTGCCGCGCTTTGGTCGTCCCCTTCGACCACGTCTGGAGCTCCGCAGCCTAACCTACCCTCGGCTGCTCGCTGTGGCTCGGCCGGCGAGCCCTAGTCTCGCGCTCGTCTCGGGTCTGTGAGGTGAGGAGGGGAAGCGGAGGAGAGGCGCATGACCGTCGGAGGACGGCTTTGGAGGGACAGGGGTGGGTGGCGGAGGCGGCGGAGGCGCGATTGGATCGATCGCGAGACGCGCGAGAGCGTGATTACAGGAGTTACAATTAAGTGGATCCTGTCGTGATTAGAGGCAGATTTTGGGTCGTTCGATTTCGTCCGTCGTCGTCCGAGACAGGACACTGCATATTTTTGTAGTAGAGATAGATAAGAGGTATACATGAGTAACTGTTTAGGGAAATGATACTACACTCGAGGAATTGACTAACTGAAGGATACTAAAACATACCTCCAATGTATTGATGGATGTGCATCGGGTGCTTTGACCTGAGGAGCAAAAGGCTCCACGTTACAATAGAACAACTATCAATTTAGTGATAAGTCATGTAAAAAATATAGTATAGGTAATATAAGGATGGGAAGCCAGTGAAGCATTAGGTCGTAGGTACTAGGTAGCATAATGGATGTTCAACATGGTTGATGATGGCGACTATTGATACCTAAAAACCGAAGACCACAAATAATCATCTAGAGGATCGTACAAATAATTACATTTTTCTGAAAAAGGAAGATAACCCTCGCCATCTGCATCGATTGATGCACATATCCGTATATTATTCATTAATCAAAATTCATGCAAAACACAACATTGAAACCGAACAAGTCGACAAAAAAAATCCAACGTTGGATGTCTCGCGACAGAGACCACCACGTAAAAGACCGAAACAAACGAAGAGTACACTACTCTTAGGTGAACCCTTCGAGAAGGGCCACTGCATGTGTGACGATAATACCGAGTCCAACCATAAGTCAATGAAGGATTTACCATCAACAAGAGACGCGCGTCGATATTGCATGATCAGTGATTCGTTGACGAGGTCATGGGTTTCCGATAGGTCTGCGAAGGGTAAAGGCAGCTCACTCGGCCAAGGGACTCGGCCACCCCAAATGCATCATTGTGGAGTGCAAACCACACTAAGATCTCCATGTGGATTTTACGAGATATTATTTATATGATCGGATCTAAATTATCTTGTTAGAGTTTTGTATTTATCTCTACCATATGTAAAACGACCAATCATTCCAAGACATCGCCGAGCTCCCTACGTCCCAGAGTCCTTGTGCATGCAACTGCACATGTATCACCATTGCCCACTAATCAACCCGAATCCTGCTCACGTCCGCTCCTGTGTGTTAGAACTGTGACTGCACCATGTACAGTAGCAGGGAAGGAGAAGGTAGTCCACGGTCTGACAGCGGCGCAGGGTCACGCGTCTAAACCTTCACCCACGCTCACCATCAGATACCACTTGTAGTTGCAACTCTGAATAACACACGCCCGATGAACAACACAAAGGTTTTGGTGCTGCGTAAAGAATCCAGCGTTTATGTCCTTTCCATCCTGCAGCTGGTGCTACACTACCTGAAAAACAAAATCGAAATGCAGCTGGTGCTACACTACCTGAATCAACAAAATCGAAATGAATCTACGTGAAACCACGGACACCCTACAGTGTGAACTGAAACTAACACCTACAGATTCAGAGAACCAGTAACCGAACTAACTAAACTTTGACAGCAGGGTTTGAACAACACTAGCTTTACAGTACGAAGCCTCATCAACATACCACAAACTTTTAGAACCGTTCAAAGCATCTTTCTCGAAAGTGAATCCTCATCCCTGAGCGACACGGCTAGCAAAATTTTAAATCAAACACATGACCTAAAGGTAAACCTTCCAGCTGACAAAATCAGAGTGAACAAGTAGGCAGCATCTTTAGCCAACGATGTAGTAGTTCTGAAATCTGAATCCTTTCAGCAGAACGCAGCCAGCAACAAAACATGCGGGGCAAACATGGGTGCTCACCATAGTTCAGACAAACAGAAGCTAATGCTACCACTAAACATGAAACTACTACAGAGATCACCAATTTACAAGACAGAGACAGACAGGCTATTTTAGATCATCGGCCAGCATTAGGTACGCTAGGTCTAGAGAAAAGCATCAGCGATTTTTACAAGGTCAGTGAGCTAGTTCTTGTGTTTGGTTCATTACCACGAATATGGCTCGCCACACTTTCTTAGCCTTATGGCCCACGTGTTATAGGCTCATCCTTTTAGCTAAGCTTGCCACACTTGGGGATCTTCTTTCGAGGCCATAAGCCAGTTTAGGCAAAAAGTTAACATGCCTACGGCCATGGTTTTAAAGGCGTCCGCCTAGGCGTCAAGGCGCCCCCCTTCCGCCTTGGAAAAACGACCGCCTTAGGCGCCGAAAGCGTCCGCCTAGGCGCCCCCACTTCGCCTTAGGACGCCTTAACGCCTTAAAAACCATGCCTACGGCTTTCATAGGCTTCAACCAAACAGGCCTAAGTACTTGTGACACTGAAGTCTTTAAGTTGGGAGATATGAAGACATGGCTCTTCTGAAATTCAGATTCATTGCAGAGCCTGTGAAAGGGGGTACACCTCCAGGGACCCACAAACCACCTTTGTTAGGGAACACGATCTGTGGATTCATACGGTCCTTCTCAGTGCTTGTTTGCTCAGATGGAGCTTCCTTTTTGCTATTCACGAATTCAAAGAACTCTGCAACTTGCTGAGCATATCTGCAAGGGAAAAAGGTACAAACTTAAGTGGGAATACGGAATTTAGATGCACATACATAGGACTCAGGCCCTCCACTGCTACTTTCTGATGTGGGTAGCCAGTAATTAGTATTCCCTCCGTTCCTAATTATACTATGTTTTAGATATTGCAATGCGGACTACATACAGACTAAAATGAGTGAATATACACACTAAAACATGTCTAGATGCATACGAATCTGAGAAATCTGAGAAAAGCTAAAACATCTTATATTTAGGAACGGAGGGAGTAAATAACAAAGCATAGCAATAGCGTAATCAAGCATAGACTAACACACCGACACAAAAAGAAAAGATACAAGCCAGGCTGATTATTAAAATAGAAAGTTGACGCTACAGTCAGTGTACTTAGTACAATGAAAATTTGCAAACTCACTGTCGTTTAGCCTGTATGTCTTTGTTGAAATCAATGTCAGGTTCACAATCTAAGACCAGAGCAGGAACCTGCATAACAAGTTAGCAACAACTCACAATTATAGATGAGGAGCTTAAGTACCACAGAAGCAAATTAAGATCTGATTTACCTTCTGGATACTGGAATGCATGTGATCTCCTTCCAGGTAAAAGACACGATCCCGTATTCCTGGAGGCAAGGAGCCCTCCATGTGGGTGGGCAGCTGACTGACTGATAAGACACCACGGCCTCCTCCTTTCGAAGGAAATAGCCAGCTCTCGTGTTTCTCATGCAGACCTTGCAAGTAGTCAAGACTAACACCACCTTCCTCTGATCTTTTCCGGAGCATCATCCTTTTATGGCAAGTATCTGGGCTGGCTCTTAAATAAATAAATCCATCTGGGATAAGACCTGGGAGCGATGACACCACTGGATCAAACCAGGAATCATAGATGCTGATCTCCATCTCATTCATCCACTTAGCTTCATGAACAGCACGGACAAATACCTGGTACATTATGGAATTTAGTTGCAAGGTAAATGCTGGTAAGTTGAATCAGAAAGGGAAAAGAACTCTGTTCAGATAGAACTAGTATTATCAAGGAAGATAGACCTACCATCCTGTCACTGAAAACGCTTCTTTCCATCAGTCTGAGAGGTTTTATTCCACCTGAAGATTCCCTTTCTTGCATAACCCTTGTCACAAACACATAGTTTTGGAACGTGTAAGCATATCTCTCTGGCTCAGCATAGAAGGCATCCAGTATATTGAAGTGGTCAGGGCCAACATCCTGCCATTTGGCAACAGGTTCAGGTACTATTTCCACCAGATCGCGTAGCTCAATAGTCTCATTAGCTATTCTCTGGAGGAAGGTGCTCTTGCCAACACTTATATTTCCTTCAACACAAAAGGTTAGCCTCTTCTTCTGAGGGGGCTTAGAAGAGTTGGTATCTTCTAGCTCCTCAACAACACTCTCTTTAATGAATGAAGTTATACTCTCAGCATGATTCTTATGTATGATGCCAACCGAGTTCTGTAAGAACTCAACCATCTTCTCACTAGACTTCCCGAAGAACTGCACATACAAAATTAATAAAACGACAGCATAAGTTAAGAGAACAGCATTCAAGATAAGTCCATAAAATTTACACGACAATATAACTAACACAACAGACAAAAGAATAGAGCAGCGAGAAGCAATAGTATCCTAATACCACTTATGAACCTCTCACGCTACTTAAGTATTAAAAAAGTCCATTCTAGAATAAAACAGTAACTTGCTTATCGGAGCACACAAGAACATTCGACATAACCAATCTGCAATTCTTATTTTCCAGACACCAAGTCCAAAAATAAATAAAAAACATCGGGGCCCCCATTATTGCACTACTAATATGATGAGATTGACTGGAGTTGGCATAAGTAAAAAAGGAAGATGGTGTAACAGAGCATAGACTTGTGCACTTTAAGAATCACCTATAGGAGACAGATATAGTTTTGGCTATGCATGTTCTTTCGAAGACAGGAGCTGGTTTTTTTGTATATACTTGAAATGCAGGTAGTTGCGTAAAACAAATGTGGCTAATGGTTGCGTTTGGAGAACAGAAGAGTGTTATTCCATGAGAACACACTTGCCTGCCGAATAATCCACTTAAATCATTTTGAACTGGATTATATTGCATTTTAAGATCGTAGAACCACAAGCCTACATCGTCTCTGTAAAAGTCACAGGCACAACTAAGACTTCAAAAGCCCTACATACCCAAAACTGCATATAGGAATATTTGCATGCAGTGCTCTTTGCAATGTCCTTTTGTATTTCACATATCCTTTACCGATTAGAAAATAATAAGTGAGCCTCTCTGTAACACTCAGTGAGCTGCTCCAATACTTTTTTCAGAATCGGTTGCATCCCTTAACTTCCTCCATGGCATGTATTGATACTAGAACATACTACATCTGCGTACAGGCACAACATAATCAACATATAGCACAGATGTAACCAGTTCTTAACCAAAACGAAGGATCAAGTCGAGCACATGTAAACACTGTAAACCCTATTGGGACATAGGTACGGAGTACTTGTTCAACGATTTCAATGTTGATTCATATGGTTGCCTTGGGGACGTCACAGAAATGCAAACGTTTCGGGCAGCATTTCCGGTAATCCAAGCGGGGAAACAGACGCACCTTATCCCTGTAGAGCTGCTTGAGGTGCGCGACGCCCTCGAAGCCGTTGTCGACGAGCTTCCTGAGGTTGCGCGGGCCGACGCCGGGGATGGCGAGGAGCTCCCCGCTGCTGCCCGCCGCGACGGCGCTCCCGCCCCTGAGCCTCCTCTCGGCCCTGTCGCCCCTCCTCGCTCCCCCGGCGCCGCCGGCGCAGCGGAGCCACGGGCGCGGGCCCCGGCGCGCGGCGAGGAGCGCGGGGGAGCCGAGGCGGAGGGAGGGCATGGAGGAGGTGGGGAGCAGGAAGGGCGCCGTGGTGGCGGCGGCGGCGGCGTTAATGAAGGTGGCGGCGGTGGGGAGGAGGGAGAGCCTGTGCATCTACGGCGGCGGCGGAGGTCATCAATGGTTGGGGTGGGGGATGGGGGCTAGGGTTTGGGGAGGGTTTTGGCTCGGCGTTATCCCCGTGGCCTGTCCGTGACAGTGAGCTCTGTCGTCGGGAAGCGGGAAGGGGAGGAGAACGAGGTAGCGGTCTCGGTGGACCGCGGGTGGGTCTACGGGGAACGGTGCACGGGAGGCTGCCGTGTGGGTCCGGATGTGGACGACGGGGACGGGGCAGCACGGGCGAGAGAATTGTTTTTTTAGAAACACAGTACAACGTAGACGCTCACATACACGCGCATACACTCACCCCTATGAACGCACACACGCACACCCTATCCCTATCAGCACCTCCGAGAGACTGAGTAGGCGGTTGGGTCTTGAGATTGACGAAGTCACCACGGGCGCCTCGCTGTCGACGGAACGTCGCCTCCCACTGAAGAATATTCCGCCTAAATGAGAAATATCAGCGTCAAACCTGGGGTTAGAACGGCGAGAGAATTGTTTATGCGCGGAAAGTGGGCTTGTCGCCGCCCCGGTTTCCGGAGCGTGTCGCTGCAACCGGTGCCGGAATATACACATTGCACTATTATTTTCTCTTAACCGGGGTCCCCTGAATTTTGAATTTTGGTTCACTACTATTTTCGGTTAATCGGTATTTTCGGCTCATCCGAATTTTAGTTTTTGAGAATGGTTCACCCCTTCCCATAGTATGTGTCGTTCGTGAGAACAAGCGTTGCGACGTTCAGGATGGTGGCGCAAAAATCTAGACCTTCCAACGACTCATCATGAGCGTAATTTAAAAAATATGACCGGTGAGTGTCTAATCACTAGTTCGTCGCTGGTTCATCCCGTTCATAACCGTAGAAGGAAAAAACTGATATATTCTACTAGTATTATCACAAATAAATATATGACTAAAATGATTTATCTCGTATCAATACAACAAACAAGGCCGCATCCTCCTGTCTGACATATTGCAGGTTGTAGCTCTCTTCTGGTCGAATGATCAAATCCTAGCAAGCACGCTCTTTTCTACTATTGAAATAACTCGCGCGGAAGTTGCAGTTAGAAAGAAACAGTTTCTGGATCTTAAACCCGTCATTTCTGAATGTTCGTGTTAAATCTAACGCACGCGAGCGCGTTCGCATGTAATACTATTTTCAGAACATGCTACGTTAAGAAATTTTGTATATTTATACTAAATTTTTGTACTTGTACTTAATTAATTTTATCAAACTATAATCTTAAACGGTAGTTTTCCATCAATCATAGCTAACCATATTTGAATGTTACAGATATCACATGAAAGTTAAACCTTTTGTTGTAAAAAATATTCTCTCTATGAATTATTTTTTTCATATTTTACATAACATATAAAATGTTTATTCTTATGTGTGTATATATGCGTGTGTTCAATTCTATTTAATATCCTTAATATCATGGTATAGATCTCTAAAGTGTCATATATATTAATAGTGATTTCTCATGTATGATTATGTTAGCACATATGTATAGCTTCAAGAAAAAAAGCACATTTTATATAAACTTATAGAGTATAAATTGAAATATCAGTAATAATCTTGCAAAAACTGACAGGAAAGTCTAGAATATACTGGAGGTACTAAATACAGGAGTACAAGTATACACACCAAGCACCGGAAATCAGTTTCGGATCATAGGAGCGTATGATCCCACTAACAAAAAAAAATCATATTTTAAAATGTCACCTAACAAAAAAAATTGGGTGTACATACGGACATTTTATGTTTGTATACAAATTTCCGCGAAAAAATGATATTTTTGTGTGCTGTGCAAAAAGGACAAATCCCGATGCTTCAAAATGACTTTATACGAGACAATTTTTTGTCTTTTTTGCAAGCCCACCAAAAAATGGCTTATTGTGATTTTTTTTAAGTGTCTAGATGTACCTCCGAAATTTTCGTTTGAATTTTTCTGACATTATAATTATATTTCAAAAATATTTAAATAACGGGTGTATCTAGACCCATTAGTCAAATCACCGTGTCCCACCAAGCACCCCAATAAGAGCATGGCTAATAGTATAGCCGACTGCTGGCTATAAGGAGGTGCCATGTCATCTATAGCCACCATCTAAAATCACTCATATAGTAAGATGGGCTATAAGGTTGGCTATAAGAGTAGTACTAGGAAAATTAGCGCGGCGACACGCCGCGCCTGTGGTGTTAATTTTGCTGCATAATTTGAAGTGTATTTTATGACGGTATGTAACTCCAAATATTTGGCAAATTGAAATGTTCAAAAATGCTTGTATGTTTCCATAAATTTTTAAGTTAACTCCATATTTTGAAAAATGCATTATGTGAGCATCTATTAAATTTAAATCGATAATTAGATGAAGTTCATTTAGATTATGTAAAAATATTAATCAAATTGAAATCTTCAAATATGTTTGTATTTTGCCATAAATAGGTAGTATTTATTTTTCTGAGCATGTTGATATATTCTAGAGTATCTCTAAATTTTTAGCAAATAGGAATGTTCAACTATGCTTCTATTTTCTCATTAATATTTAGTTTAAATACATAATTAGTGGAAATACATTTTTTTATTTGATTCCACAATTAGGGAAAGTTTATTTATATTGCATCCAAATATTGACTAAATTGGAATGTTCAAATATGTTTGTATCTTGCCATAAGTAGTTAGCATTTATTTATTTTTGAGCATTTTTTGACATATTTTAAAAAATATCCAAATATCTAGCAAGTTGGAATGGTCAAATATGTTTGCATTTTGCTATGAATATTTAACTGTAATTAGATAAAATGCATATGAATCTTCTTCAAAAATTTACCAAATTTAAATATACAAATTTGTTTGTTTGCTTAGCATAAGTAGTTAGCATGTATTTTTATGAACGTTTTGATATATTATTCATATTTTCCCGATGGATATATTCGGAGATATTGATTTTTGAACGGTTTTTCATTTTTTGGAAATTGTTTAAATAAACCGGTCCCACCTGTTAGGGATTTAAAATTTTCTGTAAATGTTTCCGGAAAGAAAAAAAATCCTGGCAGGCCGGGTCCACTGTGATGTCGTGATGACGTCATCAACGTCGATGACCGTGTTGTTGCGAAAAGGTCCCTAGATTGTCCAGTAATTGCAAATAAGTCCCTTTTGATCACGGCGATGGCCGCGTCGTTGCGAAAAGGTGTCTGGATTGTCCGATAATTGCAAATAAGTCCCTACAACGGTCGGAACGGCGATGACCGCATCGCGAAAAGAAAAACAGATAAACATGCATGAAATATATTTGAAACTTTTGTGAATATAGTTGAATACTTTTCTGAATATTGTTGAATATTCTTGGGAAAACAATATTACGCCGCGCCCGTGTAGAAACCTGTCCGGGAAAAGAAAAGCAGATAAACATGCATGAAATATATTTGAAACTTTTCTGAATATTGTTGAATATATTCTTGGAAAAACATTATTTTAGTATTGTTGTATATTTTCCGGGGGAAAATATTTATTGGGAAAATCTACAACAAATTGTGTATGGAAAATATTTTAAAGCGTCGGTACCTTGAGCGGCTATCCTCGTCATTGGATGAGAGGATGATGATTAAGTCCGCCTTCAGCGCTCGTAAGGTGACGATTTGGTTAGTGACGACTTCCTGGTCGGCCTTTGCGTGTGGTGAGGCGGAAGGGCTTACATGGAACCCATGGTTTTAGTGCTAAGTAGTGGTGGTCAGATATATGTATTCATGCATAGTTGCGATTAGCTAGTGGGTTGAACTAATATTCATGTATGTCCGATTACACAATTTATGAAGTTATTCGATACATATAGGACATAACATAGAATAAATTTCAGTTTGTATTCTGTAGAACACATTTCTAGTCTCAAAGCTTAGTGCTAGGGGGGGGGGGGGGGGAACAAAGACTACGATCCAAGAAATGGTTTCGGATGATTTTCAGAATGAAATGGGATCACAGTTTTGGTGGCTATATTCAACGTTCTTCATAGTGGACGAACTCTACTGCAATCTCTTCATTGGTTATAGAAATAGCTCATCTGGTACTTTTTGATAGCAGGCTTAAAAGCGGAGAACAATATAGATTTAAGGACTATTCGATAGTACAGTCGAAATTATTATGACGACCGACTTTGATACAAAAATGTTTTATTCTGGGAGACCGTTTCACAATATTTTGGGAAATGTGAGGACTCTTCTACAAAAAGACGGTACGCGTGGACTCTTCTACAAAAATGTTTTATTCCGGGGGACCAATTCATCAAAATAAAAAGGTTAAAACATGGAACTTGTTTGGAACGGTGATATACATCTACTCGTGAGAGGAAAATTCAAACGGATGACCGAGTGAGACGAATTTGTCAAATTTCGTCAAATGTTTTTGCGAATTTGGATCTAAAATTAAGGAGATAGAGTCGACCAAACTCGAAACCGATCACGGGGATGGAACATACTCGTCGACGTCCATCAACAATTTTTTTTAAAAAAACAACCTAAAAACAATTTGAAAAAAAAACACTGTAGAAGTGCGGGTACTATAGAAGTGCTGGTACTGTAGCACTTCTACAGTCCCGGTGACGTGGCCACCTCCATCGGAGGCTGAAAGGGACGGCTATTCTGTAGAACACATTTCTGGTCTCAAAACTTAGTACTAAAGGGAAAAAAACAGAGACTACGTTCCAAGAAAAGGTTTCAGATGATTTTCAGAATGAAATGGGGTCACATTTTTGTTTGCTATATTCAACGTTTTTCATAGTGGACAAACTCTACTGCAATCGCTTCATTGGTTATAGAAATAGCTCATCTGGTACTTGTTGATAGCAGGCTTAAAGGCGGAGAACAATATAGATTTAAGGACTATTCGATAGTACAGTCGAAATTATTATGACGACGATTTTGATGAAAAATGTTTTATTCTGGGAGACCGTTTCACATTTTTTTGGGGAAATGCGACTCTTCTACAAAAAGACGGTACGCGGGGACTCTTTTGTAAAAATATTTTATTCCGGGGGACCGATTCGTTAAAATAAAAAGGTTAAAACATGGAAGTTGTTTGGAACGGTGATATACATCTACTCGTGAGAGGAAAATTCAAACAGATGACCGAGTGCGACGAATTTGACAAATTTCGTCAAATGTTTTTGCGAATTTGGATCCAAAATTAAGTAGATAGAGTCGACCAAACTCGAAACCGATCACGGGGATGAAACATACTCGTCGACGTGCATCAAAAAAAAAAACCTAAAAAAATTCGCAAAAAACACACTGTATAAGTGCGGGTACAGTAGAAGTGCGGGTATTGTAGCACTTCTATAGTACCCGGTGACGTGGCCACCTCCATCGGAGGCTGAAAGGGACGACTATTATATATAGATAGATTTTGTACAACTTTCTCTCTATCTCTCTCCCCATATTTATTACTTTTACCTAGGAGCACGCGTAGAGCTAGGCTCTTGCATGAGAGCCCACTCCCCCTACTTTTTCATGCCTCTCTCCTCCACATAGGCAAAAATGTCACGTAGGCAAGCTATAAGCCCACTATTGTACTTGCACTAAATGTCAATATAGGCCCTAAGCCAAAAGGGAGTAACAAAGAAGAAAAAATCGTTAGTGGATCCGGCTGTCGATCACAGGAACGGGCACCACGGGTGACCGAATTGTTTAAGCGGGGAAAGTGGGCATGTCGCTGGCAGCAGGTGCGCCGCGCTCGCTTGGCGTGGAATCCTAGTTGAAAAAACCGGACCGGACCGCCGGTTCGACAGGAAAAAACCGGAACCAGCGCCTCTTCCAGTCTGTTAAGCGCACAGGACCGGACAAGGAAGTGAACCGGATTATTTCCGGTCGAAGCGCCGGTCTAGAGCGATTTTCTCCGGTTTTTGTCTGAACCGAGGACAGGTCAGACCGTGTGCAGTACAGTTTGGAATAAAACTAATCCTGGGGTTATTAAGGGGATTCGAACCCAGGTCGCGCGCGAGGGTGCGTGGAGCTCTCCACGACGCACTAACCAACTCGGCTGGACTAGTTTTTGTATGTTGTATGGCAGATATTTATTTTGACTCTTATTTCCTTCATTGAATTAATAAAATTAATATTATTAATTAATTACCGGTTCAGCTATTGAACCAAACGAACAAGCGGTCAGACCAGTGAACCGGCGAACCAATAGCCTGACCGGTTCGATCACCGGTCCGGGTTTTTAAAACTGTGCGTGGAATATACACTGCACGAGCCGGAAAATGTACACGCCTTTTAGCGGTGGTCGGGTGCTTTGCCGTGCTCGTGCTCGTGCACATGCCCAGCCTCTACGTGCAACTGAGATTACAAATCTTTTACCGTTTGGCATTATGATTTCAATGATTTGTGTGACAAACCCTTGGAACAGATACTTCTGTCTGTGAAGATCAATATATTCACCTACTCACAATTTTTGTTACAACTTTTTTTTTTTGAGAATTCACACAGTTAAAGCAAATACCCCTTTCGCTCTCCTCTCGTGAAAAGGCAAGGCGACTAGGTTTCCTGCCTCCCACTGGGCGCCGCCAGTGATCCTGCCTCGTCTCCCGTGGCCTTAGGGCCATGGAGGCGCGGTTGATCCTGCTCCTTGCCGGCGGGAGGGTTCCGCTTTTAGGTGTTTTCTTGTGTTTTGTCAAGTTCTGTGTCATATTCAGCAAGGCAAGGCGATAGCTTTATGATGATGGAATAAAGTTCTCCCCGCCTAACCCCCGTTGTGACGGTGCATCTAGCATTGACGAAGGGCGTGTGGAGGTGTGTCTCCGTCGGATCTCGCGGGATTCAGTCAGTGTTTGTCTTCGGCAGATCCGATTGGATCTAGTCGTCGTTCGTTTGTGTTCGTGTGTCTACAGGTTGGATTCCTCCGATCTACGCTTCTCTTCATCGGCGATGGTTGCTCGGCTGGTGTGTTGGTCCTGTGGGGTCTTAGCACGAGGAATTCCCGATTGTCTATTACAATAAGGTTTGCCGGCTCCAGTGAGGGAGGGGCGATGACAGCGGCGCGCATTCGGCTCGTTCCAATGCTTGTAGTCGTCGCTAGGTGGTCTACGGATCTAGATGTAATTTTTGTTACTTCTTGCATTCTTTGTACTACCTTGACAATTGATAAATAGATTGAAAGTATTCTCGCAAAAAAATACAAATACATTACTTTTTCTTAGAATTATAAATGCATTCCTCCTTAACAGGACATCCGTCCTCCCTCACTGAATTTAGTTGTTGGGCCAAGCCCAGATAGTAGGCCCATACTTGTAGCCGGAACCCCGCGGTACGTGGAAACATAATCTTTCACACTCAGTGAGTTGTTGCTACCATGGCCGCCGTCAGGTAGGTAAGCGTCATTTACTTTGTCCAATGATTAGGGGTACTCGTACTACAAATTGGAAGAACTGAACAGGGTTGCTCAACCTAAACATCCAACCATATCAGATTCCTACCGTAACAACTGGGCACTCGTCGCAACAAACATTCCCGATGGAGAGGCAAATCATTCCGTTTCGATTCTTCAAGTTTCTAAAGCACACTGGCCTGCAGGGGCATTATAATAAGAAGAAGGTACTTACTACTAATATTATGGACAGACTTGCAGCCAAAGAATGGAACAAGCGCCACCACCACTAGCACCAGCAACAACTCTATTCTCAATGTAGGAGGAATAATTGTCAGGACGCGTGAATGGTAGCCGAGGAACTAACCCTAAACCCATCCATGATCGAGCAATACATACACAACATTATCCTGTCCGCCATGATCTGGTCAGCGGACACCTCACGCCCATGCATCCGATGATTCTCGGAGCGGATGGCGTCCGCGTCACAACGGAACGGATGGATCAAGTTCATGATGACATGATCGATGAGATACTGTTTTCTGGTGGGAGGACCGGCCGCCGGCGCTAGGAGGACAAGCCAAAATGGATTTCCGCATGCTTGTCTTCATTGATCCAATGAAAGAAGCTGACACATGCAAGACTTGGATGATGAGTTATTGGTGGAATAAACCATTTGCCGGACTATATGGAAAACAATAAATGCAAAACCCTTTAGGCAAAAATTATACATCCCGTCTTGTTGTTGTAACATATGACCTTTGTATTCATTTTAAACGATTGCGTGATATTGTACAAAGAATCAAAGTAAAGAAACCTTGAAGATGGTGCAAAATAAGATCAAGTGGGTGGTTGCGGAGCACAAAGGCATGGATGTGTGCCGATGAAAAGAATGATTTTGGGATGAGAATGAGCTGAAAACTATATGATCAAATTGGACCATTGTACTTCAACGTCCGCTACGCGAGTGAGGCGATTTTGTTGGACTTAGGAAATTCTGGTCCTTTTTCAAAGAAAAAACCTCTTATAATGTAACATGATTCAGATTTATCGACTTGCACTCCTTCCTCACATGCTCATCATATATACATCTACTTGACATTACAGAAAAGGTATGTGCTTATGATAAGAATAGAGATGTCCTCGCAACAATACAGAAGAGTAAAGACGAGTGGATGCATGCATAGATTGCAGGTCAATAGAAAAGTTAATCACATCTTACAAGACTGCATGGCATCAAGCAAGAAAATCATAGGATCGGAGTTATCACAACAAGTTATGTGCAAACAATTGACACTATGGATTCAATATTATTGGAGACGTGAAATGAAAATGGTGAAAAAGAGACTAGTTTGTTCAGGCATATGCACCGATAAAAACATTGTGTTAGGTAGACCAGCGACTAATGGTGCAATATGTAATCTAGAGGCAAAACCAACAACAAAGTAACACACCAAACATAAAGGGACAGAAGAGGCAAACATAAATATTAGTATAAGATTTTTTTGTGGGGGTGGCATGATTTAGTATGAGATTACATAGTCTTACATGTTGATCTAAAGGTCATCGGTAATACATTGCCACACGTCAAGGTTCTTAGGACCAATCTTTCTGATTGACTTTTTTTAGTCTCACCACATCTGCTATGTGGCAAGGTCCTTATGAAGAATCTAATACATAAAATTATTACTTAACCATTAAATTTCTTCCTTGAGACATAGATTTTTGTTATTTTTAGCAGTTTTAATTCCCATGATGATTTAGCGGAAGATTTGTTTTTCAATGATCAATAAAAGAAGTGTGTTGGCGAGACACACAAATAATAAATATAAACACATGTTGTGAATCTAACCGTGTAAATGTGCTGATCATTCTGCTAGTTTGATGATAAAAATAGGAAAATGCTAGTAATGATTTACGCTTGTGGGTTGCCTGAGTTGACTTGTTTTCTTGTTTTTCTTTTGGGACAATCATATTTTCTTGTTCATTCTTCCATTTTGGCTCAGACACGTGCTGACAGTTATAGGGTACTTGGTGTGTATACTTGTACACATGTAGTGTAATACCTCCGGTATATGCTAGACTTGCCTTCCACTATTTGCAACACTAAAACCGATATTTCAAATTATACTCTAGAAATTTATATATTTTTTTATCTTTTTTTCTGAAGCTATATACACGTGCTTAGCCAATCTTACACGGGAAACCACTATTAATACATTTATTTACTAGATCGTACACTCTAGAGATCTCTATCGTGATATTAAGGATATTAAAATAGACTCTAACACACAGAAAAATAAACAGGTTATGTAAATATGAAAAAAAATACGAAGAATTATTTTTACAACAAAACGTTTAAATTCCTGTGACACGATTTTTTATAGATAGATATTGGAAATAATAATATATGAGCTAATTAATATTAGGAACATTTAAATGTGGTTAACTATGACTAATTCACATATAAGTATAAAAAATCAATATAAATTTACTTAATTTAATTCGGCTCGGTCTAGAATATGGTTGGACCGGCACTGGCTGTCATGTGGGCAATGGGCTTGATAATTAATTTATCACTACTTCAATGAATCTTCTATATCTAAATAGCAAAGCCCTACTACAAGAAATTCGCTCGACGTCAATCAACTCTAAGCAATCCTTAAATGGCACCTAATTAAATTTTTAAAGAAGTTTCCACCATGGATTAATCTTTTATATAATTAAATAGGAGCTCGCACTACCTATTTTGGCTGTACAAGCAACAATACCACGTCATCATGTTTGTTTTTTCTTTTGACGAGTGACGCCGGAGACTGAAACCTCTTAGGTTCCAATTTCCAAAGAATAGAGCCTCTTCGTTTCTTCTCTGAGCAACTATATCTCTACTATGAACTGATCAGGGAGTTTCTGGTCCTCCCCAATCATTTCGCTCTCTTAGTCCCGACTCTTGAACACATCTGGCATGAGTGCCCATTGATGATTGATCTACTAACAAATTTTCTCCAATAATTGTGCAACACCGCTCATAAACATGGGTTGATCATCTTCTTCGTTGACGGCAACCTGCGCTCTCCGTCTCCGTCAGGCGACATAGGCAGCTCTTCGGCCACGGCCAGGTGCAGGATTCATACATCGACAAACTCTCAGTGGGTCATGATGGCGTGCACCAACAAACTAAAGGCCTGGCGCCATTGGTGACTTCCATCTTGGATCCCATACTCTCGATCTTGTGTTTCTTTCTGCTATGCATGCAGCATGCTTATTGATTCATCGACGGGTGTACTTCATCTGTGTCTTGCTACGGTTGGATTTCATTTTATTTGAAGCTATCAAAGGTCATTAGCCACAACAAGACATGGCGTGCGTGTTGTCATCCCTCCTAACGGATGTCTGATGCCTCCTATTAAGTAGTTCCTTGCCTGCAAGTGTACTAATCGATGCTACAATTCTGATTGCCTTTTTGCATGTAAGAGTAATGATAGATACTGCCGTTCTTTCCCCGAGCACCAGTACTGCACGTAATGTCAATTTCTTGGTATGCTAATCACACCCCTTTTCCAATATAGTTCTTTTTTACATCTAGATTGTTTGCCATCATTTCTGTATCCTCTTTTGCAGGAGTGTTTCAAAAATAAATCGAAGGCTCTTATATTTTCAGCACTGCTCTTTCAAAATATTTATTTCTCTGAATATTCATGAGATTTTTGAAGCAAAAGGGTACCTTTGGACCCCTGCAATAAGCATTGGTGTACAGAGAATAATTCTTGGCACGATTATTCCAAAGATGAATCTACTGATCACTCTGCTATGTTCACACGAATTTCTCTTGACCGGGAAATTCTATTCAAATATGAAAATTCATCTCTATTTTTGTTTTTTGCATGGTTTATTGCTAAGTTTCAGTGTATATAACTTTGGCTGCGTCGAAGCTAATGAGGTCAAAGTATTTCTGTTTTTGTAAGGAAGGTGTCGGGGGGCTGCCCCGGGTAGGGCAAAGATGATGTGTTATGAACAGTTAAGGTCTAACCGGATCAAGGAAAGAAGAGCCGGCTAAGTTAGCCGGTCATGGCTTGGGCCAGGTCTCTGATCAGCTCCTCCACAGGCACAACTTGCCGCGCTTCAGGAAATAAGATCCGGTGAGCCTTGAGACTTGCATTGAGCAGACCAATATGGGAATCCTTCAAAGGAGCAATCCGAGCCTTGAGTGCTGTGATATGATCTTCGATGTCCCATGTCTCTGGTAATGGAGCCTCGGTTAATTTAGCTCTCTCAGCTCGGGCGTCTCTCACAGCCCTGGCGGCTTGAAGCCGGATGCTGGTAAACTCTCCTACAAACAAATAAGCTAATACTGAGTTCAGCAAGAAGGAACACAAGCATATGTATCGGTTAAGGGCAGAAAGAAGAAAGGGATTCGGTGAACTTACGATCCATGACATCATTAAGGCTAGCAAGTGCAGCAAGCCATTTCGCACTGGCCGCTTTGTGAGCACTAAGTTCTTCTTTAGCCGCTTTGACTTCGGCTTCAGATTCGGCTATGGTCGTTTGAATTTGCTGGTCCAGTTTGGCCCGCTTCTCAAGTCCGGCTTTGAAAGTATCCCGCTCCTTCTGGATATATCTTTTTCACGCTTCAGCGTATCCCGCTCTCCTTTAACCTTGTTCTTCACTTTTTCAACTCGGTCAAGCTCTCGCTGGAGCCGAGTCACTTCTGATTTTTCCTCGGATAAAGCACGCTTCTGCTCTTCCTCTTTGTTATTCATCTTGAGGACCAAGGCATCAAATGATTTTTGGAGCTTGTGGTACTGGTTGGCAAGCTGCTTAAAGAGGTCGCTGCGAGCGCCCGTGCTTTCCTGAAAGAAAGTAGATAGCGTCAAAAGAGACTCGGGGACTGATACCCGAGACAAGGTGGAGCCAAAACAAATCTCGGAGATTGGTCGAGACTGACCGAATCGGTTAAAAAGAAACCCGGGGACTGGGGGTCTCAGTTTTTTCAGTTAAGAAAAAGATCATGATCAAATTTTTTAAAAGATTCAAGCCGAATGACTTTCTTACTCGGAGGAGTATCAGTCGTTCGACCCGAATCTCGGGGACTGGGTGTATACTATTTGATCATGACGAACTAAAAGCAAGATTCGGCAAACTTACCTCGAAAACTTGGTGCGATGCAGTAAACGCAACCTTCACTGAATGAAGAGATTGCATCATTCGGCTAGGACCAGCAGGGTGCGGTGTTGCAGCGGAAAAGCCTGGTGCAAGGTCCACGGCGTTCCAGGCCTCAATAAAGTCATTGGCAGTACTGAGCTTAGGCTTGGCTTGGCCGGATTGAATGGCAGAGGAGGTAGCGGTGGTTTGCTTGACAGCAATCACTTGCTTATCCGGAGTGGAGGAAGTTGCGCCAAAGACAACTTGAGTCGGCTTGGGTTGCGGTGACGCACCAGAAGTCTGCTTCGGATGTGGCTCCTTATGCTGCTTCTCGGAAACTTGCTGTTGCTGTTGCTGTTTCTGCTTCTTTTTCTTCTGCTGCTCTTGGTTCAGTGCAGTTTGAGCTGCAGGAGCAGGGCGGGAATCAGGCTTAGGCGAGGACGTAGCCGATGTCTTGGCCTTTTCCTTCTCCAGCTCCTTGAGAGGACGTGGCCAACTTGAATCTCGGATTGGAGCCGAGGTTTCCTCACTCTCCAAGTCGATAACCGGCTCTGAGATGGGAGTCGGCTGGGGAATATTGGTAGTGGTGACACGCGTTGGTGAGGTGGCAGTTCGGTCAGGAAATTGGGTTTCCATGGCCGTATCCAGTGGAGGGATAGGAGAAGAGATGGATGAATGAGTCTGCGCGGTGATGAGGACATCACTGCATAAAGTAAAGCAAACGGTTAACTCGGATAGATATGACTCGGTTGATAGAGGAAGAAAGCAAATAAAGTTCGCTCAATGTTACCCCTTGGTGGTGGGCATCGGTTTGACGCGATTTGGCTTGTCGCCGGACTTCTTCCTTCTTTTTGTCTGTGGGGCATCTGTTTCGGGCGCCTCAGCGCGTTTCCGAGAGGCCTCTCCAGTATCTTGTTTGGCTGGAACACAAGGAGGTGGTTTCCATGAAATCGGAATAGCGTCGATGGGTTCTAAGATGCAGCAATCTTCATCTTCCTCGTCGGAAAGGTGGTGAATGTCTGATTGCTTACCCTTGCGGACTGGCTTGGCACGCGGAATTGGCAAGTAGTCATCCGAATCCGGATCCTCTTCGCCCTCGCGCGGCGGGCTGAGATCCGGTGTCCATGCCTTGGTGGAAAGATCTCCGTCTTCAATAAGTTGACGGTCAAACAGCTACAAAAAAGACAATGCGAATCCGGATCAGGCCAGGATTATTCGGATGAAGTAAGAGTGGATTCGGAGAGTGGTGAGCTAACCTGTGGAGGAAGTTTTTCCCGGTAGAATGGCTTTACACCCCACCGCCATTTATCCGACATCTCATTGGCAGCAATGGCGTTTACCCGTCTGAAGACGGAAGCTTTGTCAAGCTCGTGTTTGCTGATCCGGGTAGGATCTAGTGCGCCACGCGTGTGGCATATCTTGTGGTCACGCCTTTGAAGAGGGCTGACTCGGCGAGAGATGAAGGTCCGGACGAGGTCGTCAGACACCATACCCTTCTTCAAAAAATCCTCCAGAGTGGTATGCACTGTCTGAAGTTCAGCAATTGTTTCAGCCGGATTGTAACCGAAGTTCAGTTCGGCTGCGGGCGGCTCCATCCTGAATTCGGGCAGGTTAAGAGCGTCATGGCCCTCAGCGCTCTTTATGTAAAACCAGGTCCTTTGCCATTTCTTCACCGTGTCTAGGCCGGTGACTCGGGGAAAGGCGGATCCCTGCCTTGGCGTGATGCTAACCGAACCGCAAGCGGTCAGCTGTTTCGGCTTAGTACCTGGAATGGTGTGCTTGCGAAGGTGGAAGTACTTTGCCCATATATCCACACTAGGCCAGAGACCGAGATAGCCTTCGCAGAAGGAAGAGAAAGCTGATAAAGAGACAAAGGCGTTCGCCGGGAGGTGGTGAAGCTGCAGTCCGAAGAAGTCCAGAAAGGCCCGGAAGAAGTCACTGGCAGGTAACCCGAGCCCGCGCTCGAAATGCGCTATGAATACCACGCGTTCACCAGGTTCGGGCGCCGGTGCGAGTTCTTTTCCGGGTCGGCGGCAAATGGCTTGGGGCGGTATACGCCGGGTGGCTCGTAGCCATTCCAGATCGTTTTTGGTAACATCAGATCCTTCCCATCTGCCAGGGGGAAGTTTGGCCATAACCGAATTAGTCCTGCAGCAAAAAGGCGGATAACCGGGTCAGGAAATTCGGAATCCATGGGACCAAAGAAGAATCGGATGACATTAAAGCCGAATCAGATCTATGGTGACTCAGCTAATCCTATCCCGGGTAGGGTTAACCGGGTCCGGTGGAGAAGGTGAAGCGGTTGGAAGTCGCAAACATCTTTCCGCAAGTTTCTAGGGTTGGGAAGATCTACAGCGGTGGTAAAAAAGAAAGAAAATCACGGGTAAAAACATGGTTGAACTGCTCCAACGGGGACAAGTGTATCTAGGCCAGTCTATTGCGGAACTTGGACAGAAAATTTGCGGAGTGTGCTACGGCAGGAACACGGGCTTAGATACGCATCAATCTACCAAGAACAGGTGTGTGTATTCCGAGAGTATGAACTCGCCACGGTGGCTATGGCGAGAGGAGGAAGAACTTACAGTGCGAGTCGCTCGAAGGAGGAGTTCGACGGAGAAACGTCGGAGATGGGCGCGAGGCGCGGCTCCGATGGGGCTCTGGTACGCTGTGCGTCCCTGGCACGGCAACCTTGAATGGCGAGGTTGCGGCGGCGTCGATGGAGCGGGTTAGTGGGAGTTGAGAGGAAGAAGAAGGGGAAAAACCACCGCGCCCTCTTTATAGCCTCCAGCGATAACTGCCCCCCACTACCGCGCGGTTACCGGAGCACGATTAGATCCCTTGCGTCGCGGAACTCTGTGGCAGCTTGCTGTGGCCGTGTATTTCAAGCACACGTGGCCACGCCGCAGAATTGGAAGCGGTGGAGCGGATCCTATGTGCCGGTCAACGGAGAAAACGAGGAGACGTGGTCTTCTGGTCAAACACACTCAAGTACCCGGTGGATCCGGATAACGAGCTGACAACCCGGGTTATACGGCTTTGCACAGGCTTTTCCTGCCAAATGTCCCGGAAAATTCGGTGACAGCTAGAAGTGATCCGGTTAGTGATGTTGGTTTTGAATCTGGAACGGCCCTTCAGCCGAGGCTGTAGGACCATACCAGCTTCGGGGACTACTGTCGGGGGGCTGCCCCCGGGTAGGGCAAAGATGATGTGTTATGAACAGTTAAGGTCTAACCGGATCAAGGAAAGAAGAGCCGGCTAAGTTAGCCGGGTCACTTGGGCCGGATCTCAAGGCGATTCGGTCAGTCCTACTTCAAGCCAGTGAAAGAAAAGACCAAAGGGGATCCGGTGAGGTTTAACCGGATCCAGGAAAGAAGAGCCGGCTAAGTTATCCGGATCGGTCAGGAAGGACCCGGGTAGGGCAACTCGGATGATGCACAGGGCCAAGTAATGTCAGTAAAAGTCACGGGCACTGTAAGGTTGCTGACCGGGGCTCAGAAGACAGCAAGGTGCTGCCACAGGTTTTCCGGGTCACAAGCCCCTAGGCGCTGACTCGGCCTATTCGGGAAAGGGGCAGTGGCTAGGCTACTGTGGTCTACACTGCCTTAAGCTCAAAGAGGAAAGATAAGCCTGTGGTGAACAGAGGGTGAGCTGGGCTGAGTGACAGTGGCCAGTGTTTGTCCTGTTCTCCTTGTCCATGCCATTGTCCTCTGCGGCCAGGGGCAAAAGGGTAATTCGGTTACTGTATATAGGCAACACCACCTCCTCCTGTGGAGAGGATCGACCATTGTGAGCATCATTTCCCCCCCAAGCTTCATCTTCTACCTGGAGCTCTCTCCATTGTTCATCATACAGCTCAAGGAGCGCTTTGTACTTGTAAACACTTGAGATATAAGAGAGTAGGCTAGAGCTGCAGTAGGGGTGTTACCTCCACAAGAGGGCCCCGAAGCAGGGTACATCGTGGTGTTCTTCGCTGTTCTTGGTTTGCTTTGTTCTTCTTGTTTGGTCTTCATGCGTGCTTCGTAGGCACGCAAACCCTCCCCGGTTCCCCCAACGCCCAAGCGAGCCCACACTTAAGCCATACCCATGGCATCTGCCGTGACACCACCACGACAGAAGGTATATATCAAGATATTCTAGCTGTTGCATCAACTACTCAAATGTTCAGTGGTATGTATTTCTCCAAATATTCATGAGATTTATGAAGCAAAAGGGCACCTTTTGGACTCCTACCACATTATTGAAGTTCATATGCTTCCTTGAGTTAATGCAATAAGCAGAGAATAATTCTTGGCACGACTATTCTAAAGATGAATCTACTGATCACTATGTTGCTATGTTGGCACTAATTTCTCTTGACCATGACATTCTGTTCAAATATGCAAATTCATCTTTTTTTTTTTGCTTTTTGCATGGTTAATTGCTAAGTTTCAGTATATATAACTTTGGTTGTGTCAAAGCAAATGAGGTCAAAGTATTTCCCTTTTTGTGTGAAAGGCATATATCAAGATATTCTAGCTGTTGCATCAACTATTCAAATGTTTAGTGGCATGGGATTTCTTTTATGACGATAAGGAGTTTGCTACTACTTTCATAGTTGAAGCATAATTTTCTTATTCACATGTAATCATATAAAGTTTGTTTCAGAATTTACTGACTAGCTGTTTCATTCATGCCAACTGAGCAATTAAATATACATCGAAAATGATATTACTCTCTCTTGTGAAGATTGCTTATGTACATATCTATCTTCCACGCAAGCTTCAGGTGAGTTGTAATATCTTGACGTGCAATAATTTTTTTGACTATGTGCCTGGCCAGTTGGAATCTTATACTCCCTTCGTACGGAAAATGATGTCTTGGATTTGTCTAGATTCAGATGTATTCGTACGGAAAATAATGTCTTGGATTTGTCTAGATTCAGATGTATATAGACATATTTTAGTGTACACATACATCCGAATTTGGATATATGAAAGACATCCTTTTCCAAACGGAGGGAGTAGTTCGTAGTAATAAATGTGAACAAAAGGGGCGCTGAAAAATGATGCTGCATTTACAAAGTAGTCATACTTAGTTGAGTATGCATAACAAAAAAATCAGGATAAGAGTACAACTTCCAAGCAAAGTAATTTTTTTGGGGTTTTGTTATAAATTTCCGTCGCAATATGCAGGGCTTTGTCTAGTTAATTATGTAGCGGTGCCGTCTAATACATGTAGGCATGTAACTATGTAGTTGCACACTCTTTTCCGGTGATGCGCATAGAATATAAGTTAGCCAACAAACAAAATATTAAGCTCTAACAAAAACGAGTGATTAATTTTATATGTATTGTAATGTTTCTATTTTCTTGTGAAATCTTTTGCAGATGATTTGCCATTTATTCTAGTACAATGTGGTCGTATAGGGTTGTCGGAACTGCATGGATATTTATCCGGCGATCGAATACTTTGAAAAGTTGTGTTGCTCCGTCGTGACTTTGGTCAACATTAGGTCACCAGTTTATTTGACCGATATATGTAAAAAAAAATCTAATCATTCAGCAGAATCACTTTCTTTTAATTTTATCGTATTATTTTGCAATATTTCATAATCATCGGTTCTTCTATATAATCTAGAAAACAAATATGTGTCAACAGAGATAACCAACTTACAAACGACACAAATAAATAAACGCAGTCACCCTCACAAGTGGGACTAATACTCATATAAGTATGCCAAACAAACAAATATATTGTTGCATTCATATCTGAGACCCGATATTGCAGAAGAGACAAGTAGAAAAGGACATTGTTGAGTGTCTCCCAGGAGATTTGGGGCAAAAATGGGTGACTCTCTTTTGGTGGGCACTCTCGTTTGGCTTGTGGCGCTCATGTGATGGTGGATATCTCCATCACCACTCATCTCACTTGAAGCTTTCTCTTGTTGTTCCCTTGCAAGTGTCTTGGGATTGTCGGCGATCACTTGGTCTGGTGTGATTGGGCAGAGAACAAAGTTCTTGTTGTACCACATCAAACTATAATAATTTGTGTGTCCATCATGCATTGCACCCTTATCAAATTGCCAAATTTTTCCAAGAAGTACGTAACACACCGTCATTGGCACAACTTCACAACCACCGTGTCATCGTAAGATCAAATTTTGAAGGACAATTGCACGATGTGTTGTATCTTCACGGTTCTGGATTCACTTAGCCATTGCACATGGTATGGGTGTGGGTATTGCTTGTACTTCAAGTTGAGTTTCTCGCATACTTCTTTGTTTGCCAATTTGTGGAAATTTGCACCATCTATGATCACTTTGATTGATTTGACATAATGCCATTAATGTCGGCTATTGTTTGAAACAAGTTGCACCTTTGATCTTCATCATCTTGGATGTTTTTGGTCAACACTCTAGTCACAACAAGTGACGGGTTGAGGTCACCATCACAAAAGATGTTGTCACGGTCCTCATCAACATGTTTGCAACGTGGCAACTTGATTCAAAGCATTGTATTCATCCACACTCAGGGACTCATACTTTCTGGTCATTGACTATCATAACCTTGGTGTTGGAGCATTCACAGGATTTGTGACCACTAGTACAAAACATCAAATGGTAGACGGGACCTAGAGCCGGTCGAACCAAAACAAAATTTCATCCGCTTGGGACATATCTCCTCAAGCGGTTCTATTATTTGGACGTTTCTAATATAATCCGAGGCGTCTAATTTTGCTCGCCATCTCCCATATAAAATTATTAGAGACGGATAGAAAACTTCACCGCCTGTAGAAACCAGTAGAGATGGCTGGGAAATGTCGCCGTCTGAGAAATAGCTCTCACGCGCAGAATGAAAGAAAATTTTGACTGAAAACAAAGTGCGCGCGAAAACTTGAACAAAATCATGGATAGAGACAGAGTGCGCGCCAAAACATGAACAAAATCATGAACAGAGAAATTGGAATTAAACAGATCGATATTCAATCATAGTTCATAACTTACTGTATATTATAATTAGTAGCAAAATACAGTGAAGTTGGTATCAAATTTTCACCGCACCGGATGCCGGTCAAATCCTCGAACGATTGGATCGATCTTAGCTAGTGCTAATTAATATGATCGATCGTCTATCCTAGCAAAATATGTACCGCGCGCCCTGCACAAGTCACGCGTGAATATGTGATCGATCAATGGCTGATCGATCGATCCCGGCCCCCGGCCGCGGATCGATCAAATCTAGCTATGCTAGCAAAATGTACTAGCCAAATCTCGAGCTCTAATATAATACTAGCTAGAGATCGAGTTTACCTACTACTAGATCGACCGCTCGATGATCGATCGGTCTAAACGAAAGGGCTGGACAGGAAGATCTAGTTATCTTCCTCGATTGAGGATTCACACACGCCCTCCTCATGGCCGGGCATGTCCTCATCCGAGTCCTAATTTACAGGATCGATCTGTTGTTTGGTTCATTGTCGGCACAAGGTTGACACACCGGTAGCCTGTAGGTACCTGCCCGTACCTAATGGCTCGATCACGGTCGGGACAGTGCGGCGTTGGCCAATTAAGCCGGCTAATTAACCACTTCTCATTGGACGCGGCACCAACCTGTACTTACTTGATTATTATCGCGAACCACCCGTGTGCCTACCTCCTCCTGCATTTGGAGCGGAGTATATCCATCCATGGATGTGTGCGCTTGTCTTGTTCGGCTCGCTGTCTCTGCTGCAGTTTGCACATGTGATGGATGGATCAGGGTGGGCTTAGTTTAGTTAATTAGAGCATCTCTAGCTAGATATCGGATAAACTTCGGTTTAGAATTCTGGCTGATACGTGGGTTGGGCCGTTTTTACGGCCGGATAGATATCACATGTCGGCCTAGCCTGGATAAAATTATCCGGGCGTTCGAATGTTTGGATAAGAGGCGGTTCGGACGCTATATTAACGATACATGGGTCATGTAGAGTTCTACCCCCGAATAGCTCTGTCATGTTTCCTCCCCTTCGCCGCTAGGTTAGTTTATCTCCGCGAGCAATTAGTCGAGTTCTGAAGCAGATCTCGCCCTGTGACGGCAGAGCGATGATCGTCTTCTCCATGCGCGGCTGTGGCATGCAGGGCGGGCGCAGTGGAGGTTGTGGGCCTCCGGGCGAGGATGAGGAGAGCCGCCGCCGCCGCTTGGAGGGAGCGTTCAAGCGCGGCCACTTCGAGGACGCCAGTGGGCCGGGATCCTCCCTAGGACAGGCACGCCACTGCCCCCTCCTCGCATGACGCGCAGGTGGGTAGCTCCCGTCGCCATAGGAGGATGTCGGAGGACCAGTACGAGCTGCCTCCGATTCTGGAGGGGGAAGTCGTCGTCACCGTGGGCGGCAGAGGATATGGGGGATGTAGCTGGGTCGTGCTACTGGAGCATGTGTTGTAGGCCTTCCAGCAGACCCATGACGCCACCGACGCGTTCAAGGCCGCCACGGCCGCGCTGGAGGAAGGCGCTCCCGGTGCTGCGGCCCGCCTTGAAGCCGAGGTGGACGAGCACGAGCTCGAGTGGGCGCTGCGCAGGGTGGCTGAACACGAGACTATCTCGGCTACGAGTAGATTGGCTAGTGAAGAAGAAGAACAAGATCTAGCTTATTTTCAGTTTTTAGTTGGATGTAGTACTATGTAAAATAGCTCCGTTGACAAACTTGTGTGATGAAATGTCGCGTGAAATCGCTTGTTTTAATTTTCAGTACGATTGTCGTGGATCTGTTCTGTTCTGGCCGAGCGAGCTCCATACCAGATAGTAATTTTCTGGGTCAGCGATACTAGTTTTCCGGTACGAGATTATAGGGGATCTGATAGAGACGCTCTTAGATGTCATTTATTCGGCGTGTATTTGGAGGATGGGAGCTACCGCCGGACCGGTTAGTTCGGCGCTCGAAGATGTGGCACGTCAGTAGTACGCATGTGCCTCAGTTACTCAACAAAAATCAACCTCTCGTGACTAGAGTACTTGGGCAACGCTGACTGACAGTAATCTGCGATGGCATGTTGCAGCTCGACCGGTCGCGCGTTCTTCCTTGCTCACAGGAGCAGCATCTAGGCCCTTACGACTCCGCGACGCATGCATGCATTTGCACGGCCAGATCGAGCTCCACCCGCAGCAAGTTGCAGCACTTCAAACCGCGCGTGGAACGACTTGAAGCCGCAGACTTCCTTATTATCCCGGACGCCATTGCTGTCGCCCCAACAAGATGCTCCGAACCTCAACACTCTTCTCGTGCAGTGGAGGATCGGGGTTGCATGCTCCCAACGGCTGACCCCGATCCATATATCCTTTTCGTTGCTGTCGGATTCATCGATCCCGTCTACTTGGATATCCATGGCTCTCGATCCGTCCATCTCTTGCCCAGATCGCCCATGATATCTACTATAGCAACTGTCTAGCTAGATTGCGAGAAGAAGAAAATTAAAACGCGGTGTTGAGCTTTCTCCAACTTGACTCACTTTACAATGCTCCACTTTTGGGATTTGGCACGCGCGATCCGCAGGCGGCGACTTGGACACGACGGATTCCTGCAGATTTGAGCGTTTCTCGTTATAGTCAGCACTCAGCAATATCCAATAGGCATGAATTTAGCCCACTCTCGCTGACTGGGTACACTCCGAACTGAATAATTCTGGACCTGTTCACTGAAATTCCCAGTTAATCATTTACTTCAATTCTTGTGCAAGAACAAGTCGGCACGAACGTCTTGTTCCATCATTCCATGGCCGTGGTCGGACCCGTTTTAGGCGGGCCGGCCGGGGAACCGACCCAATAATGCTACGACCAAAGCAGTTCACAACGGAAAGGGAAAGCGTACGGAAAAGGGAAACTTGGCATGTTAGTTTTGACCTGGGCAGCTTTACTGCCTGATTCTTTATCCAATTCGAGCTAGCCCACCGAGCAGCCTTCTACTACCAAACTCGACCTAATAAACTCGTAACCAGAATAACCGGATGCACGTCACGTAACAGAAGTCCTAAATTATTGTATTCTTCTAGAAGATCAATGTGGTAGGATGATGTTGTGGAGCAACCGCGCATAAAGTTATTAGCCTATATCAGGTTATCAGGTTGCAGCTGGTTGTTCCGCGTGACGAAGCTTCGGTCTAGCAATATGCTCTATGGATCATCAGGTAGCTTCAGAGCTAATTGACGACCGTAGCAGCTATTATGTTGCTTAGCTTAACTTACAGTACCAAATTGTATACCAATTTTTAGATAAAGAGTGTATATTAATATTGCGGAGATACAAATTACACCCAGCCTCTGCAACAACGCAATAACCAAATCTACTACGGATGCACACAGCCCAAAGACAATAAGAAGAAGAAATAAAAAGAAAAGTCCCGCTACAGAGTTACAGTCCTTGCAGCAGCCGCACAACCACCACCAAAACACCTGATGTCCAATTCTTCAAAAGCAACGTCTTCAACAAGAACAGTGCCAGGCACAACCAATTAAGTCCAGACCTTGGGCTTTCACCCTGAAGATAGTTCTCGCTCTCAAAACAATGTCTTCAGCAAGAGCACTGTCAGGCACAACCAATTAAGGCCAGACCTTGGATTTTCACCCTGAAAGGTAGGACTTCGGACTTCACGTATGTTGTCGCCCCCACTTACATGCCGCTGCTCCAAGTCATGAAACACCAAGCCAATTCCTCATCGCCACCAGGAATCGAACCACCGTTACTAGTCTTCAAATCTAGACCTCCATGTCCTTCTCCGCAGTCTGACTTCACCGGGAAACAGAAAGGCATGTCCCCAATGGCAACCAACTGCAGAGCTTCGCGAGGCTTCCTCTGAAACCAAACGGTCAGAAAAAACATGGCTGCGCGCGACCGAATCCCACCCGATCCGACAATCTCCAGGCTTGATTGCCCAATGAAGTTCGCCGACGGAGCCTTCCGAAACTCGACAATCCGGCCAGATCGAAGAAACAGGTGTCAGGCAGATCTTCTTCTTGGCGCAAGAGGAACCATAGGACCGCCGCCTTTATTGTGCAGAGCAGCAGGCCCCCACGCTGCCGTCCGCCGGCCGACCTCCTCCGGCGGAAGAGGAGGCCCGACAACGAAGAACCACGCGCGCGCGCCGTCCGTTGGTAACAGCAAGGCCGAACACGAGCACCGCGCCGCCTCCCCACGCACCTCCGGGCGACCGACGTCCGCACCGATGATTGGTCTAGGCGGAAGCCTAGGACCTACAGCCGCCGCTCCACTACACGCACAGGACGTCCATGGCAGATGCCATGCCCAGGAGAAAGCCGCCGCCGCCGCAGACCGGGGTCGCCGCCCCGGATCCCACTCGCAGAAGATCAACGGCGCCGTCCCCGAACGCCACCGGTGCTCCGCCGCAGCGATGCCCCCAGCACCATAGGCGCTGGGCCCGCCGCCACCGTGGCCCTCGCCGGCGGCAGCGGCGGCAAGGGAGGTCTCCGAGTGAACTTCTTTGGGCGACGAGGGTCTCGCCCCGGTGCCGCCTCGGGGGACAGCACGGGAGCGGAGGGGAGAGGCAGGGGAGGGGACGGGCGGCGGAGGAGAGAGGCCGGCGGCCGGACTGGTGGCGGCTAGGGTTGGGGAGCGGAGGGTGGCCTGGTACTGGTAGACGAGATGGTCTCGCAGCAGCAGCACCAGTTCTAGTCCACCAAATTGTATACCAATATCAGCTGATAGATGATAAATGGGCGGAATGGGCCTTTGCCTAACTCTTATTTTGAAGAAATCTAAAAGTATATAAACGAGGAGAGCACTTTGGTGCACCACAACGATTTGATCTTCCTGGCCGTCAGATACGATGCTCTCCGCCCTTCCGCGCCATCCATGTCGGTTTCCCCTAGTCGGCATGAATAGCGATTGATATATTCCTACACATACGCTTTTCCGCTTCCTCCGTCATGCGACCCCCTCCCCGACGCCCCGGGGCGCCCATGGCCCCACCGGTCGGTCTCACTCGACGCGTTGAATCCGGGTATAGGAGGGGCGGAATTCGCAACGGAGGTCGCCCATTTGCTGAATTTGCTCTTTTACCGAACTGGGTTTTATTGTCTCCGTCGCGTGCCGATCTAGGATATTTCCTGTCGTGCCCGGTTTCTCACTCGTCTCTCTCGATGTCGTTGCGTCCGACTGTTTTGCGGTCCACCTTTCGGTTGGCCGGGAAGTTCCATCGCCGATGTTTGCTGTCCTTTGTGTGGCGGGCGTATATTCTATAGTATCTTGGGGACACTATGGGGTTTTCATGTTCCTCTAGGCCCAAAATATTCGGCCTTTCTTCTTGTTCTCGCTGGCGTCTCGCTATTGGTTGACGGGTACATTTGACTGTGCGGGGAGGTGTGTTGTTATCCTCCATCATCCATTTTCTTTCGATCGCCCCCATTTTTTTTCTCGCTCCACATTTTCTTCTCGCTCATCTGGGTCGGTTCCTGTCCCCATTTTCCTCTCTCTCTCGTTGTTTTTGATTCTCCTCTTATTTGCTTCGGGCTGCGGTCGAGAATCTGTCGTGCCTTGCTTCCTCCCCGCCGGCTCCGGACGTTGTTTCTATATGGACACCCTCTGCCGTCGATGCGGCAAAGGTCAGGGTCTTTTTGATCCGTTGGGTCACCTGGATTTGTCGTCTACTTTGTTCGTTCGTCGTTTTCAGATGCGTAATTTTGTGCCGGGTCTACTTTTTAGTCGTCTAATTTTTTCATTACGGGGTTTATTCTCACGATTTTTGTTTTTGTCTTCCTCTTTTTTTTTTCAGTTCGTCCTCCTGCTTGAAATCATCTATGATTTCAGGGGCTTTCCTGGATTCGTATCGCGTTCGTGTCCGGGGTTAGGTTCTTGTGTGTCGGGCATGTTTTCTTAGTAATTTTGTTTTTCATTACGGAGTTTATCCTCACGATTTTGCTTTTGTTTTCATTTTTTGTATCGTCTTATTTATTTTCATTATGGGGTTTATTCTCACGATTTTTCATTCTGTTTGCCTTTTAGTTTTTCAGTTCGTAGTCCTGCTGGAGATCGTCTATAATTTCGGATGATTTCCTAGATTTGGATCGTACTCGTGTCTGGGGTTGCTTCTTGTGTGCCGGCCTAGTTTTTTTAGTCGTCTTATGTATTACGGGTTTTATTCTGACGATTTTTGCTGATGTTTTCTTTTTTTTCAGTTCGTCATCCTGCTGTAGATCATCTATAATTTCGGGTGCTTTCCTGGCTTTGGATCACGCTCGTGTTCATGGTTAGCATCTTGTTGTTGCTGTTGACGTTGTTTCCTTTCTTCCTTTTTAGATTCTTCATGGTTGGTTTATTCCATGCTTTTCTTACTTGGTTTGTGAACTCTCTTCCCTTGTTTCTTTGCAGGTCGCCGCCTTACTGGGATCATCTTCTTCGCGGGTTTTTTCATGGTGCTCCTTTTGTTTTGGGGTTCAGCTTTGTGCTCTTTGTGTGGTGAGTTATCCTGTTCGGTGGTCGCCGTTGTCTGCTGTTGGGCTTTCCTGCCTTCCTTTTCGTGGTGCAAGTTTCTTTGTTTATTCATGTCGGTTTATCTATGTTACCACGATTGGGTACTAGACCGCAGGCGTTGCGTTTTTTGCAGCGTCTGTATGGATTTGTGTTACGTGATTTTGGATATGAGAGAATGAAGACTTATAGGGAACCCAGAGACAGGGTGGGCAAGACCACGAGCACCTTCTGACGGCGGGTGAACCTGGAAGCCCGCAAGCTGCCACAGATACTAGCGCGGGCAAAACCACGAGCACCTCTTGACGACGCACAGAGCACCCGTCGGTCTCCGCCGCTAAGAGAAAGGAGAAAGGGATCAGGTGGATAGGGTTGAGGGGCTAAAGTGCAGAAGTGCCGATATTTGGATTGTGGGTAGATTTACTATTCTTCAAGGGCTAAAATAGAAAATGTGCGACGTACCAACGTCTGCATTATATAGTAGAGATACATATGGGGGATAGGGGGCGATTGCCCCCCCCCCCCCACCCCCCACCCACAGCCATGATTATAGTTAAATAATGATAGATATTTTTGACTCCGTCATACTTAAATTTTGGATCGTCCTTCGCCACTGAATATAAGTTGCACGAGACGGAAAATGTTCATGGCTTTTACCGGTGGTCAGGCACTTTATATAAAGCTTCCATATATTTCCGCCATTTCATCTAAAAAATCGTATCGACTTTATATAAAGCTTCCATATATTTCGGAGGAGTAAAAATCTTCTACCATTTGCATGATGATTTCACTGCTTGTACTCGAGAAACCCTTGCAATCGATGCTTCTGTGTGATCAATATAATCACCTCTGCGAGGATGGCGGCGCGCCTTCAGCTCGCTCCGGTGCTGTTAGTCGTCGCTAGGTGGTCTGAAGATCTATTTGTAATTTTTATTACTTTTAGAATTCTTTGTACTGTTCTTGATGATCAATGGATCGGTCGACTTTTCGCAATAAATAAATAAATAAATAGTCACCTATTCACATTTTGGTCACAAAAACTTGAAAGTGTTTCTTTCCTTAAAAAAACATCTGACTGAAATTCATAGCTTGTGGGCTAAGCCCAAATAGTAAGCCCGCAACTTTATCTGGAAGACTGGAACCCACGGTACGTGCAAACATAATCTTCACACTCACCGAGTTGCTACCCTGGCCGCCGTCAGGTAGGTAATAAGCGTCGTTTTCTTTGTCCAATGATTAGGAACTGCGAAGGTACAAATTGGAGGAACTGAACAGGGTTGCTCAACCTAAACATCCTACTCCTACTACATTGCAACAACTGGGCACTCATTGCAACAAACATACCCGATTGAAAGGTAAATCATTCTTTTTTTGATTCTTCAGGTTCCTTCCTGAAGCACACTGACCTTCAGGTTCATTATATATACTATATTAACGACAGACTTGCAGCCAAAGAATCGAACAAGCACCACCACCACTAGCACCAGCAACAACTCTCTTTTCAATGTCAGGGCGAATAATTGTCAGGAAGCGTCTATTGTATAACCGAGGATTTAACCCTAAACCCATCCATAATAGGATCGGTTACGCACATACACTTACATTATCCTGCTGCCATGATCTGGTCAGCGGACACCTCACGTCCATGCATCCGATGATACTTCGGACACCGAAGAACAACAAAGCGAGGGACCGGCATGCATTATTCGGGGGAGCGCATGGTGTCCGCGTCACAACGGATGGATCAAGTTTATGGTGACAGGATCGATGAGATACTGCTCTGGTAAGCCCACATTATGGTGGGAGGGGGTTAGTTAGCTAGCTACCGTGAACCACCACAAACAGGTTTGGTGATCCTGCACATCGCCCTGCTGTGCTTAATTATGAATGCATGAATAGAGATGTACTTGCCCGATGAAGCCCTTATTTGCACGATCGATCAGTGTCTCTGTTGGTTTGTGCATTGTCGGCACAAGGTTGACACATTGGCTGATTAAGCTTGTAGGTTTTTTTTTTTAGAAAAGGGGAGAAGCCGGCTAATTAACCAGTTCTCATTGGACGCGCGGCACCAACCTCTAGTTAATTATAATCGCGAACCACCCGTGCTGGCTCGCTGTCTCTGCTGCAGTTTGCACAAGTGATGGATAGATGGATCAGGATTCAGGGCGCGTTTAGTTTAGTTTGGATTAGTTTAGTTTAGTTTAGTTTAGTTAGATAGGTCATTTATTCGGCGTGTGTTAATAGTAGGGTGGCGGATTCCCGCTCCGGCCGGATGAGAGCTACCGCCGACCGGTTAGTTCGGTGCTCCAAGCTTGCTTGCGGTCGGAGATCAGATAAGCAACGACGCACGCATGCATTTGCACGGCTAGACCTCCGCCCCCAACAAGTTGCAAGTTGCAACACTTAGACCGCGCGTGGAGCGACTTCAAGCCGCAGACTTCCTTATCCCGGCCGCCATTGCTTTCGCCCCAACAAGATGCTCCGAATTTCAACACTCTTCTCGTGCAGTAGTAGTGGAGGATCGATCGGGGATGCATGCATGCCCCCAACCGCTGACCCCCTTTTCGTCGCTGTCGGATTCATCCCATCTACTTGGATAGCCATGGCTCTCGATCAGTCCATGTCTTCATTCTTGCCTAGATCGCCGGCCCATGATATCTACTACAGTAGAGGCTGAAAAAGAACGCGGCGTTAAGCTTCCTCCAACTTGCATGACTCGCTTTACAATGCTCCACTCTTGGCAGGCGGCGACTTGGCCACGACGAGAAAATTGCAAAACACCATCACAATTGGTGGTCAAGCTACAAAAAACCACCGGTTTCCACCAAATTCACAAATCACCACCACTTTTGTTGACAGCGTTGCAAAAAACCACCAGTTTCCACGGAACCTCGTTTTAGCCGAGTTGACGCTGTTTCTGACCGGTATGGCCTACTGTCAAGCATGACGTGGCATGTGTAAATTTTGTGAAAAAATCCTCCATATTTTTTTCCTTCTTCTGTATACATTTTGTGGACTTCTTCTGTATACATTTGTAAAAAAAAAGTCAACGTGGGCCATCATGGCCTCGTCGCCGGCGCCGGCCACGCTCTCTGTAGGTCGCAGCGGAGGACCTCCACGGCCTGAAGGCGGCGGCGGATGTCGGACATCGGCGCCAAGGCACTCATCTCCGAGCAGCTCCCGCCGGACGTCGGCGCCAGCATCGCCTCCTTCCGTGTCGACTCCGACGTGGTCTCGCTCAACGGGCGTGAGGCGTTGCAGGCCGACGCCGAGGTTGGGCGTGACGGCCGCGTCCACGTCGTCATCCGGCGGTCAGCGTCCGGCTGCACCACCGGTGGTCACGGCGCCGACACCCAAGCCGAGCCTGCCGGAGCCGACGAAATCGGTTACCTGCGATCGCCGCAACAAGTGCCCGGCGGGGAGTACCTGCTGCTGCACCTACGGCATCCGTGTCGGGGGAATAATAAATGGGTTAACCCGCAGCTCACAAGACCAACGCGACTTATTCAAGCAAGGTGCGGCTCAACCTATGTTCAGGACCGCACCACTCGTGGGCGTACACGAAGATGGGCCGACCCAAGATCATGGCGTATTAAGAGGAATGATCTAGAAGACCAGAGAAGATATAACTTGGGAGACACGAAGATTAGTCTCCAAGTAGCACTCCGGCTCATACTTTCCTTGGGAGAGAAGTTTCCTTGTAACCTTGCGAGCCATCGTCTTTATAAGGTGGACTCCAAGGACCTAGAACCTTAAGCTCTAAAGCGATCAAGCTCTCGTACATCCAGAGATAGGCGACTCGACACATCGATCGCCAACCCATGTAACACCATATTCATATCAATCCCAAGATAGGATAGGCAGGAGTAGGTCTTTACCTCACATTGAGGGGCCGAACCTGGGTAAAAAAAACATTGTCTTCTTCGTGCCCTGTGATCTTAAGCTCGGAGACGATTGACTCGCGCAATCCCACACCTACGAAGTCATCCATGACTTCTGACGTGACAAACCCACGACAGTTGGCGCCCACCGTGGGGCCTGCGGTCAAGAGCGTCACGTTTCGCGCTGGATCTGTGCCAGGGACGGAGGATCTTGTCGTCGATTAAAGCTCGACGACTTCAAGAATCTCGGCGACTTCATTGCCGTGCCGTTTCAAGCTCGGCGATATCAACATCTACATCAAGATCTACCTCAAGCTCAAGTAGAAAGCATGGAGAAATTCGACCGCGCGATTCGGGGCTCAACTTCGACAACGCCCCTGACGCGCGGGTTACAGGACAGCAGCAACGTCCGTAAGGCGGACATCACTGGCGGTGGCTCGAAACTCATCTCGACGATCCCTTCTGTGGAAAGATGCGCAATCGAGTTTCCTAGCATTTGTCCAAAGCGCATCGGATTCCAACGGTTAGATCTCCGTGGCCGACTCAAACACTGAAGGCCTATCGAAATCTGATGCAACTCCGCACGTCCTTGGGAAAATAATTATCGAGGTCGACTCGGACATCAAATTGAAGATCCCTCGGGTGGAACCCTGCGTAATACACTCGCGCAGCGCTCCGACAGGTTTGAGACAATTCCAACGGTTAGATCTTCGTCAGCGGCTCACACACTGCAGCAAATATTACATCTAGGCGAGTTCGCGAGTCATCCGCAGGCGACATCAACTAAGCTTAGGAGCAGCAAGAACTCTAGCTGGAGCAAGTTCCGACAAGGAGAAACAGAAAGAAAAGGCAGCAGGCCCGAGAGGCCATGAGCCGCACAAGAGAAGAAAAATCTGGCGACTCAACCTACGTGGAAATTCAAGCAAGGCTAGTATACGCGCCCTTCGCCATCGCCATGGGAGAGTTCGATCATGACGGCATGACGACTGAAGAGTCGCATGGCCTGGACGCAACCCGATAGCACAAATATGATAAGCAGATGCTCTGGTTCCATATTAGCCGATTTCGGCGACGTCTGCGGCTTACTCTACATCATCGACGTTGAGAGAATAAGGAAAAGCTAAGTTGCTATCATGCTCAAACTTCACAGCCTTTTACTTTATCAGTTAATATTGAGTTTCACGCATATCTAGTTTATGCGGCTTATTACTCATATCTATGCGATTAAAAATGTATCATGTCGCAGACATAAAATTTAGATCAATCTTTACAAATCAGAAAACTACAAGTTGATCTCAGTTATTATTTCAGAAGATTCAATCCAACACAAGCCTATTTAGATACATGCATCTGATCCACACACTATTGGTCACACATTAGTCTGCTCGTATATTCAAAGTTATCAATTACCTTTATCATCATATATTAATCGTCTTTCTTTGTAAGGAATAATCTGGTGCTGCAGAAAAACAACCAAGCCACGTCCGGCTCAATATGATCAGCACTTTGTTGACTCGCCATGGTTGAAATTAAATGCCACTGCGGCTTACCTCGTCCTCGACGGATCGACATCTGCGGTCTGCGGATCGTATCGCGTTATCAATGTCAGCGGAATATAAACAAGATAAGTCGTTTTCACGCTCGAATTTTGCAGCTGTTTGGCTTTATCAAATACGATTAATTCTCACAATCGAGTAAATCTCAGGGTTGCATGTCTAGTTTATGAAGCTTATTATCAATATCTTCGTGATTCAAATGATATCATGCCGCCGACTTTACATTCATATCAGCTTTTACATCTACTTCTCAAAGTTGGGTTTCTTACAACCCGCAATGCATTTATCAAATTAGAGTCCTTTATAGCTCGCATTGCATTTATCAAAGTCTAGCTATTTACAGCTTGCATTGAATTTATCGCATGATAAGAATTTTCTTTGCACCTGCAAACGGGCATCTTAACATATCAAGATCATCATTACATATTCAAGCATTGATACTTGGGGACTCATTATATCATTTCATGATTTATCATTATATCATCTTGTGAGTCACCTAGTGATTTACCTTCAGATCATTTTATGAGTCGCATACAGCTTATCATTACATCAGTTTACGAGTCACTACCGAATCATCATCTTATCGATATTTGAGTTAAACAGGTGACTCGTTGTATCAATTCTTGGGCCAAATCAGTGACCCGTGGAATCACATTTATAGCTAATCAGAGCTGGTTATCATCAAAACTATTCAGAGCTATCGTCACAGCTATTGCAGCTGCTTATATCAAAAGTCGACTGCCACCTACGCGCTGTCGCACATCAGGATTAGTGAAATAAAGCGGGCACCACCGGTATCCGGGGGTTTGTCATTTCATCTCAATTTGAGTTGTTGAGACTTTATTTTTACTAATCTCTGGGTTTCACGGGGGCTTTGTAGCTTTATGAGCTCGGCTTATTCTCGTGGAATCGCTCTTTGTGGCAAATTAACCTGGTTATACTCGCCTTAAGTCAGATGCAACTAGCACTATGCGGCCAAAGTACCGGCATGTGGCGTCAATCGAGTCCGATTGCCTATCATGGCCGTTTCTCGATCCTGAACACACATTAGATCTGGGAAATACTGAGCCGCGCGAGGACCTACTTAACGGTAATAGAGATAATTCAGAAGGACTAAAGTACCCGCATGTGGCGTCAATCGAGTATGAATGCCTATCATGGACTTTCTCGACCCTGAACACATATTAGACCTGGGAAATACTGAGTCGTACCATATGCTATCATGCAAAATATCATTTGCTATCATGCAAAATATCATTTGCATCATGCAACATATCATTTGCATCATGAGAAATATCATTTGCTATCATGCAAACTATCATTTATCATGCAGATTATACTATGCTATCATGTAGGGTACCATATGCTATTATGCGGAGTACTAAAGTCTCATCAGAATTATTACCAGCCGTCAAGGCTAACATATTGTCATCAAGTTTTTATTACTGCTTCCTCAAGGGCTTTGCCTTTTGATTTAACAGGAACCTATAACTTGGCCATATGAATCGGCATGATCAGATATTTTATGATTGGGATGATCTTCTCCTGATATCGGCTGTTGAAGCCACCATTATCTATTTTATTACAGCCACATCAAGTGGAATTTTTAAGGACAATACCTTAATTTATATCTAGAGTTTTGACAGGGATTATCTTTTTTCCTATCAGCTCAACGAATATTTCATATTTCGGAGTATATATGCGGCTTTGCCCTACTCCAAATATCATTGTTTTCTTGCGGTAACAATATTTGCTCAATCTGTTGTAGGATCAAAATGCAACGATATGCCATCAGCAGGAGAATGAAATCATGCCTACTTAATGCCTGGGGCTAGGACAATTAAGTTTTTATCTAAATTGAGATGTTTTTGAGTCCCGAGCAGCATGATCAAGCATGCAACCCGGCCCTCGGGGGCTACACATCCACCCACCGGCATTTGGTGGTTTCTACTAAATTGATATACCATGTTTATATGCATATTTTATTTTTTGCAGCACATGAGAATATATATATCCATTTGCTAGTCAAATCAGCGACTCGGAAATCTTTAAATACAGGCTGTGGTTATATACCCTTGAGCCACCATGATTCAACCTGCGCTCAGATGGCTTGTCATGATAACTTGACAAATTATTATACTTTTGGCCAGCTTATTTATGCTTATGGCTTTTCTGCTTCGATGTCTATGACTCAGCACGTTATACACATTTGGGTGATATATCTTGATACTCATAAGTTATTATTCTTATGATTTCAGCTCAGTCTTACATCCAACAGGAAGAGGTGGTTTTCACCAAAGGCTTCACCGACACCTTATATAATTTTCGCGGAGAACTTACCGCGATTCTGCAGCTTCAATGTGACTAAACAGAAGTGTTCACATAGCAAGTGAGGAAGACTTGTGCATGGCCTCGAATGCCTGTGATAGTACATCAACAAACATATGCGACTCAGCGCTTCTACATCAGCAGCTCAATAACCCGCTACGCTCGCGACTCATCATCAGCAAGTCGCCAAGCTCAACATCAGCAAGTCGCCAAGCTCAACATCAGCAAGTCGCCAAGTGCAACATCGACGAGTCGGCAAGAACTACATACGCAAGCCCGCAAGATCATCACCAAGACAGAATCTTCCGCCTGATTCTACGAATCACCTGGAAGCTTAGGGGCTAATGTCGGGGGAATAATAAATGGGTTAACCCGCAGCTCACAAGACCAACGCGACTTATTCAAGTAAGGTGCGGCTCAACCTATGTTCAAGACCGCACCACTCGTGGGCGTACACGAAGATGGGCCGACCCAAGGTCATGGCGTATTAATAGGAAGGATCTAGAAGACCAGAGAAGATATAACTTGGGGGACACGAAGATTAGTCTCCAAGTAGGACTTCGGCTTATACTTTCCTTGGGAGAGAAGTTTCCTTGTAACCTTGCGAGCCATCGTTTTTATAAGGTGGACTCCAAGGACCTAGAACCTTAAGCTCTAAAGCGATCAAGCTCTCGTACATCCAGAGATAGGCGACTCGACACATCGATCGCCAACCCATGTAACACCATATTCATATCAATCCCAAGATAGGATAGGCAGGAGTAGGTCTTTACCTCACATGGAGGGGCCAAACCTGGGTAAAAAACATTGTCTTCTTCGTGCCCTGTGATCCTAAGCTCGGAGACGATTGACTCGCGCAACCCCACACCTACGAAGTCATCCATGACATCTGACGTGGCAAACCACGACAATCAGGAAGACGTGCTTCGCGTGGGGGTGCTGCCCTACCAAGGGCGCCACCTGCTGCAAGGACTGCGACACATGCTGCCCATCGGACTACCCCGTCTGCAACGAACAAAGCCGCACTTGCTCCAAGGTACTACCAGCTTCCCAATCTCTGACCCATCGATTATGTTCTCGGCTTGATTTCTGGGATTGATTTTCATGGCCAATTTTTATGTCCAACGCCATGACGCCGCGCGTGTCGAACCTGACAGGCGTGGAGATCTACTCGCTGCAGACGTCGCGGGAGCCCACGCCGCGCCAGTCCAGCTTCAACCAGTTCCGGGCGACGCGGCGGGCGCGGGGACTGTGTGGTGTACCGTGGCCCGACCTCACCGCCACCGCGCTGGCCAGGCCGCCCGTCCGACCTCGCCGCCACCGCGCTGGCCAGGCCGCCCGTCCGACCTCGCCGCCAGCGATTGGGGTCTCGAGGCGGTCGTCAGGAGCTGCCTCAGCGGCACGGCCGCTGCCGTCGACGAGGTCCCGCGGGTACGACATGCTGGACTACTTGGACTTGCAGCACGAGCAGCCGCGCTCGTGGCGGCCTGCGCCGTGGCCGGCCGGCGCTCCGGCGGCCGTGCCCGTGGCGGCCTGCGCCGTTGCCGGCCGGCGCTCCGGTGGCCGCGCCCGCTCCCCTGCTCGCCCGCGCCATGGCGGCCCGCGCCGTGGCCGGCCGGCGCTCCGGCGGCCGCGCCCGTGCCGTGTCCGCACCCGATGGGTATTTTTTTTTAAGGAAACGAGCTTACAATGGGTCCATGTTAATTTACAGAAACCCCCAAAATTTATAATAGGTATCACTTACCGTTTCCTCATGCCAACTAACATTTGCCACATCAGCCTGAGAGCGGGCCCCATCCGTCAGTTTTGTACTTAACTGAACGTCATAGACGGTTAGCGTAGAAGTGGTGGTTTTTTGTTACGGTGTCAACGAAAAGTGGTGGCGATTTGCGAATTCGGTGGAAACCGGTGGCTTTTTGTAACTTGACCATCAATTGTGGTGGTTTTTTGTAATTTTCTCGGCCACGACCGATTCCCTGCAGATTTGAGCATTTCTCGCTACGCTAGTCATCACTCAGCATTCAGCAATATCCAATAGGCATGCATGAATTTAATTAGATCACTCTCACTGACTGGGTACACTCTAAACCAAATTAATCACTTCTTTTCAATTCTTGTGAAAGAACAAGTCGGCACGAACGTCCCCTTTGTTCCATCATTCCATGCACGGTCGTGGTCGGACCCGGTTCAGCGGGCCGGCCGGGGACCCGACCCAATAATACCACGACCAAAGCAGTTCACAACGAAAAGGGAAAGCTTCCTTCTTAGCGTACGGAAAAGGAAACTTGGCATGTTAGTTTCTTTTTCTTATTGTTTTTCGGCTGTGTGCATGGGTAATGACCTATGTTATTACGTTGTTGTAGAGGATGGGTGTAATTGGTATCTCCGCGATATTAATATATACTCTTTATCTAAAAAAAAGTGGTCGGGCGCTTTGTGCCTAGCCACTACCGTGCAGTTTAGCCTGCATATATTTCCCCCGTTTCATCTAAAAAACTATATCGATTTTCTTAATGTGAAATCGTTCGCATGAGTAAATATCTTCTACCGTTGGCCATGATGATTTCGTTGGTTGTACTCGAGTAACCCTTGAATTTCTTTTGGGGGACGAGCTCCACATAGCCATTTTTAAATAATTAATTGATATTTAAAGTTTCAACAAATTATGCCAAAAATCCAAGTTGATAATGACCTATTTTACGATTCTGCAAATTTTCAACGCGTAATAGTTTATATTCCGGCCTACACAAAAATAAACAATCCTGACAAATCTGATTGGTTTTTTAGGGCACATTTTTTTTTTTTTTTGCAGAATGGTAGACATAATCATGTTCTACTTTTAGGGTTTTTCTCCCACATTTTTTAAACGTAAATAATGTCTTTTTTGATTATTTTTCCAGAAAAGAGCTCACTGGAGCTGGTCCTCCAGATCAACGTACTGCTTGCAATAGATGTTTCTGTGCGATCAATATAGTCACCTACTCACATTTTGGCTTTAAAAAATTATGAAGTGATTGTTTCCTTAAGAAAACATCCGCGGCACTGAAATTCATGTCTTTACCTTGTGGGCTAAGAGCATCTCCACCGGCACCCTCCAAATTGGTGTCCGGTACCCCCAATTGAGGCCCAATTGGGGGTGCCGGACATGTGTCCGACCAATTGGGGGTGCAGCCCACAGTGGCGCACCCCAAACAAGCACGCCATTTTTTTAACATTCGTTCATAAACAATTCCGGCGGAATTTAAACGAGATTTAACAAACTCATAATTTAAAATCTAAACGAGATTTAACAAGCTAAACCTAAACTAGGCGGTGAGAAGGAGGCCTATGCCGATGCCGGCGACACGTCGCAGCCTCTAGCCAACCACTACATGCACCGGCGTCGAGGAAGATGCCTTCCACATGCCCTCGCCGGCGAAGAAGATGCCGATCCCAGCGCCGGAATCATCAACAGACTTGCATGCCTCGATGATCCGGCGCCGGAAATTTCATCCGCTATTGTCCTCGGCTACGGCCTTTAGAAACGTAGCCTCGGCTGAGGCTGAGGTTTCTGGTTTTGGGGCCGACGCATGGTGGGATTTGATCTACCGCCGTTTCGAGCCGCGGCGCGCCTGATGGGAATCCTCGCTGTCTTCATCTGGCGTCCCATTCTCCGATGACGGCGACGCTGCTGAACAAGATGCGCCTGCCGGTGGTAAGAGGAGATCGGGCAGCTTGGGGTCATCGTCATCGTCCTCGCCGTCAGAGCGGGCACGCTCGTCGTCCGATGCAGACAACTCCTCGTTGGCTCCCGCGTGCCGGTAGGGAGGAAGACGCCGCTACAACGCTCCTCGTACTCTGCGTCCACCACGGCGTCCCAGTAGGGCGCCGAGATGGAGTACTTGGAGTCGAGCTTCTGCTCGTACGACATCTCCATCCACTTCCGCTTGATAAAGTCGATGCACTCCTGCCCGCTGAGCCGTGGCGCCACCGGCATATTGACGGCGTTCCTCGTCCACCCTTCAGGTAGGATGGCGTCGTCCTCCACCGGCACGCTGTGGCGGCTGCACAGCCGCGCGGTCTCCAGTGTCACCACATACGGATGCGCGTTGGTTGCCTCCTCGCGCCAAATCTCGCGCTGAAACGACTTGGCCATCTCCGCCTCCTTGTTGCGGCGGTGGCGTTCCTCTAGCTGCTCGCGGCGTTGCTGGCCGCGACGCTCGTTGTAGCGGCGAGCACGTTCCGCCGAGAGGAAGTCGTGATGACGCCGAAGCGCGCGCTCCTCCGGCGTCGCGCGGCTGCCCGCCATGCTTGGCGGCCGCGGATCTGCTTTTGGTGGCGAGATGGACTTGGGAGTGGGAGGGAGAAGTGGTGTGGGAAAGGAGAGGCGCGACGCGCCGCATTTTAAAGGCGGCCGGAGGAGCGGGGTTGGATGGCTTGCATTAACGGCGAGCACCGCTTCGTCTGGCCACGCATTGACGCCGACGACACGTGTGCAGGGTGCCGCCGCTGGAAGCCGCAACGACGTCAACACGTGGAAGGCGCTCGAGGCGTCGCCTCCGTCTGCGCCATGGGAACGGGCGCGGCGTTCTTGCGACGCGTCGCTTCGTTCTGCGCCCGCCAGGGGAACGGGCGAGCCGTTATTGCGACACGTGCTGACAGGCGTGCCGCCGTCTCGTCGCCATTAATCAGGCGGAACTGCCTCCTCCACAGCCCTAATTACCAAGGGCGCCCATGTTGTGTGTATGACGGGCGGGCCAGACCTGTCGGAGGCCATTTCCGCCCCATGTCCGGCACCCCCTAGAGGGCCTCCAAACTTGAGTACCCTTTCGGGGGTGCCGGACACGATATTGCTCGGGCCGACCCTTTGAGGGGTGCCGCTGGTGGCGGGTTTTTGCGTCTGGACCCCCAATGGGTCTTTGGGGGGTCATTTGGAGGGTGCTGGTGGAGATGTTCTAAGCCCAAACAGTAGGCCCACAACTGTATCTGGAACCCACGGTACATACAACATAATCTTCACACTCACCTAGTTGTTACCTTTCGCTAAAAAAACCCTAGTTGCTACCCTGGCCATCGTGGCTCTTTTTTATTTTAAAATAATACATTTTTCTTAATAATTTTCAGAAATAATACCTATTTTTGGGAATTTACAGAAATAAAACACGCTCAGTGTGGGCCAAGCCGAAAGGGCCCACGGCCAAGCTCCAGCTTCGGCGAAGCCGACCAGTAGCATATATGTTTCTTTTCTTCATAATTCTTGGATTAAAAACGAAAGTTTCTCAACTGTGTCACGATTCGAGATAAAATACGTATGAATATATGCGCGTCGACGAGTAGGTTCCATTTCCATGATCGGTTTTAAGTTCTGTCGACTCTAACCCTGTTCAGGTAAAATATACATCAATATATGCTCAACCTAAACATCCTACTACATTGCAAATTTGCAACAACTGAGCACTCATTGCAACAAACATTCCCAATGGAGAAGTAATATCATGCCATTTTGATTCGATTCTTCAGGTCTTGGAAGCCTGCAGGCGCATTATCTTATTAACGACAGACTTGCGGCCAAAGAGTCGAACAAGCACCACCACCCAGTCCACCACGAGAACCAGCAACAACTCTGTTTGCAATGTGGGGGTAATCAATGTCAGGAAGCTCGTGCAATGTACTCTCTCCGTTCGGAAAAGGATGTCACAAAAATGGTAGACCATTTTTGTGACATCCTTTTTCGAACGGATGGAGTATAACCGAGGAATTAACCCACACATCCACGATCGAGCAATGCATACACAACATTATCATGCCATAGTGCCATGATCTGGTCAGCGGACACCTCACGCCCATGCATCCGATGATTCTCCGGAGTCCGGACATCAGAACACAGCAAGCGAGGGGCCGGCATTATTCGATGGTGTCCGCGTCACAACGGAACGGATGGATCAAGTTTATGATGACAGGATCGATGAGATACTGTTTTCTGGTAAGCCCACATTATGGTGGGAGGACCGGCGCTAGTTAGCTAGCTACCGTGAACCAGCACAACCAGGTTTGGTGATCCTGCACATCGCCCCCCTGTGCTTATGAATGCATGAGTACAGATGTACTTGCCCGATCGAGCCCTAATTTACACGATGGATCAGTGTCTCTGTTGGTTTGTTCATTGTCGGCACAAGGTTGACACATTGGCTAATTAAGCTTATAGGTACCTACCCGTACCTACTGTGTTGATCGATCACGGTGCGGCGTTGGCCATTAAGCCGGCTAATTAACCAGTTCTCATTGGACGCCGCACCAACCTCTAGTTAATTATCTTCGCGAGCCACCCGTGTGCAGTGTGCTGTGCCTAGCCTACCTCTTGCATTTGGAGCAGCGGATGATGTGATATGATACTCCGTATATCCATGAAATGGATGGATGTATGCGGTTGTCTTGTCTGGCTCGCTGTCCCTGCTGCAGTTTGCACATGTCAATTGTGATGGATGGATCAGGATTCAGGGCGCGGTTAGTTTAGTTTGGATTAGTTGGAGAGGTCATTTATTCGGAGGGTGGCGGATTCCCGCTCCGGCCGAATGAGAGCTAGTTAATTAGTTCGGTGCTCCAAGCTTGCTTGTGGTCGGAGATCAGATAAGCAACGACGCACGCATGCATTTGCACGGCTAGACCTCCGCCCCCAACAAGTTGCAACACCGCGTGGAACGACTTCAAGCCGCAGACTTCCTTATCCCGACCGCCATTGCTTTCGCCCAAGATACTCCGAATTTCAACACTCTTCTCGTGCAGTAGTAGTGGAGGATCGATCGGGGGTGCATGGCCCCAACCGCTGACCCCCTTTTCGTCGCTGTCGGATTCATCCCATCTACTTGGATAGCCATGGCTCTCGATCAGTCCATGTCTTGCATAGATCGCCGGCCCATGATATCTACTACTCCCTCCGTTCCTAAATACATGATGTTTTAGGTTTTGTCCACATTCACATGTAAACAAGTGTATCTAGACACATTTTATATGTATGTTCACTCAGTTTAGTGTGTATGTGGACAACATGTGTAACACTTAAAACATCTTATATTTAGGAACGGAGTGAGTAGCAGCTGAAAAAGAACGCGGCGTTAAGCTTCCTCCAACTTGCATGACTCGCTTTACAATGCTCCACTCTTGGCAGGCGGCGACTTGGCCACGACCGATTCCCTGCAGATTTGAGCGTTTCTCGCTACGCTAGTCATCACTCAGCATTGAGCAATATCTAATAGGCACGAATTTAGCTCACTCTCGCTGACTGGGTACACTCTAAACCAAATTAATCACTTCTTTTCAATTCTTGTGCAAGAACAAGTCGGCACGGACGTCCCCTTTGTTCCATCATTCCATGCATGGTCGTGGTCGGGCCCGGTTCAGCGGGCCGGCCGGGGACCCGACCCAATAATACCACGACCAAAGAACTTCACAACGAAAAGGGTATGCTTCTTTTTTTAGCGTAGGGAAAAGGGAAACTTGGCATGTTAGTTTTGACCTGGGCAGCTTTCTTTACTGCCGGATTCTTTATCCAATTCGAGCTGGCCGCCCCACCGAGGCAGGCTCTCTACCAAACTCGACCTACTAAACTCGTAACCAGAATACCGGATGCACGTCACCTAACCTAACCAAAATCCTTAATTATTGCGTGGTTCTAGAAGATCGATGTGGTAGTAGGATGTTGTGCCACTACTGCTCATAAAAGTTGGCATATCAACTCGGAGCTGGTTGTTCCGCCTGCCGAAGCTTCGGTGCAAGCCAGTGCACTCAGAGCATGGCTCATCGGATAGCTGAAATTGACACCCACGGGAGTGGAGATTTCATCCTCTGGGCTCCGATGATCCCTCTATTTTTGAAAATGAAAAAATTATGACGTTTTAAAAATCTGAAAAAAGAAATACTCCATGTTTTGTAAATTTTAAATGTATATTTCAGTTCTTTTAAAATAGCGGGTGCACTAGAGCTCGGGTGTAAGAAATCTGTACACGAGAATGAAGATAAAAAAGAAATGTCTCCCGATGAACTGGACTACACTGAGTTTGCCAAAGTTTACATGCCAAGTACGTATCTGTGCTTAAGATCTAATAAGCCCCCCCCCCCCCCCCCCCCCCCCACACACACACACACCCCAAGTGTTGACGATACGACTCGTGCTTGGGTTGCACTGTTTTCAGTCACCAAAGAAAGCCCATGCTTAGTGGAATGAAACCATTTGTTGGACTACATGGAAAACAAGAAATATTGCAGCACGTTGTAGGCAAGAATTAATATCCATCATGTCTTGTTGTCGTGACATATCGCCTATGTATTCATATTAACGTTTGGGTGATATTGTAGAAAGAATCAAAGAAAAGAAACCTTCAAGATGGTGCGAAAAAAGATCAAGTGGGTGTTGGAGAGGCATATGCACGATCGCATGGATGTGTGCCGATGAAATGAATGGGGGTGAGAATGAGACTTCTACTGAAAACTATATGATTGTAGTAAGTAGTGTGTAGAGCTATGTTTTTCTACAGACTTTTGTTTTTGTTCTGATGCTTTCATTTAATTTTTACTACTTTCACTTTGTATAACTATGGCACTTTATTTAATGGAAATCGATGTGGAGACCCATTGTTTCAAAAAGTGATAAAATCGGACCATTGTACTTCAACGTCCGCCCCACGAGTGACATGAGTCAGATTTATCGACATGAACTCGTTTCTCACGTGTTCATCATATATACATCTACTTGACATTACAGAAAAGACATGTGCACATGATAAGAATAGAGATGTCCTCACAAAAAAAGACATTAGTGTAGAGACGAGTGGAGGCCTTCATAGGTTGCAGGTCACTAGGAAAGTTCATGACATCTTACAAGACTGCATGGCATCAAGTTTTAAGAAAATCATGGGATCAGAGTTATCAAAACAAGCTATGTGCAAACAATTGACATTGTCGATTCAATACTATTGGAGATGTGAAATGAAAATGTTGGAAAGGGGAATAGTTTGCATATGCACCAATAAATACATCGTGTTTTTTTAGTGGTATAAATACATCGGGTTACGTAGAAAAAACGACTGATGGTGCGATATGTAATATGTACGGAAGCATGTAGAGGAAAAACCAACCAACCAAGAAACATAACAAATATATAGGGAACGAAGAGTAAAACATGAAAATTAGTATGAAATTACATAGTCTTACAAGTTGTGAATCTATATAAATGCCATCGGAAATACAGTGCCACAAATCAAGGTCCATATGGCCAATCTTTCTTTAGATTGAGCTTTTTAGGCTCACCACATTCGCTATGTGGTAAGGTCCTTATGAACAACCTAATAGATTTACTATAAGATTATTACTTAACCAATACCTGTCTTCCTTGAGACATATATTTTTGTTATATTAACACTTTGAATTCCCATGATGATTTAGCTGATACTTCTCAATGAAAGGTTTTTTTCAATCATCAATAAAACAAGTGTTGACCATAGACACAAATAGTAAATATAATATATGTTGTAACTTTAACTGTGTAAATACGCGTATCATTCTGGTGGTTCAATGATAAAAATAGGATAATGATAGTAATAATCTACACTTGTGTGGTGCCTGAGTTGACATATTTTCTTGTTTTGTTTTTGGAAAACATATTTTCTTGTTCGTTCTTCCCTTTTGGCCCAGGGCCCATGTTGATATTTATGGAGTGCTTGGTGTGCTTACTTGTACACTTTTACTCTAGTACCTCCGGTATATGCTAGACTTGTTTGTCAGTACTGCAAGATTCTTACCAATATTTCAATTTATAAACAAGAATTTATATAAATGTGCTTACTTTATTTTCCTGAAGCTATATAAATATTCTTACCTAATCATACACGAGAAATCACTATTAATATTTATTTATTAGATCTTACACTTTAGAGATCTCTACCATGATATTAAGGATATTAAAATAGACCGGAACACACACATGTATACACACATAAAAATAAACACTCTATAGGTTATATAAAATATGAAAAATAATTCATCAAGATTTTTTCACGACAAAAGGTTCAACTTTCACGTGAAACAATTTTTAACATATGAACTAAAATAGTAATATAATATTACCAATGTTCAAATGTGGTTAACTATGATTTATAGAGACTGCACTCTTGAGATTATAGTTTGATAAAATTAATTAAGTACAAAATTCTAGTATAAATATGCGGAATTTCTAAATGTAGAACGAATTGATAGTCGCCTTACGCGTGAACGTGTGTGCGTGCGTGAGATTTAATACGACACTCAGATGTTGTGAGTTCGGGATTTGGAAAGGTCGCTAGTTCGCGATTTGGAAACTGCTTCGCGCTAACGGCAAGTTCTCCGCGAGTTCGTTTTTCTTCAGGACGGATGGTTTTAAATAGGAAAACATAGTAAGATTACCAAAATTTAATCTTTCAAAGACTTGAGGATGAGGCCATGTTTGTTTTATTGATACATGATAAATTTGTTTAATCCCATACTTACATGCGATAATACTAGTAAAATCCAACGGTTTTTTCCTTCTATCATTATGAACTAGATGCACCAGCGTCAAAATAGTTACGAGACACTCACCTGTCAGATTTCTTTTAATTATGCCTGTGAGGCCTTGTCCTCCTATCGCCTATTGGAAGGTCTATATTTTTGCGCTACCATCCCAGACGTCGGCGACGCTTGTTCTCACGGCGACACGTACTCATGGGAAGGGGTTCCCCTCCACCTCCGCACCTCGTAAATTCGCCTCATCGATGATTTGATGACTACATCTTCTAAATAGTATAATGTTGGGTTACGCGATGGAAAACAATGACTTACACGTAACAACCAAGATCTATCTCTGAAGATACAAGCGAGAAATGATCTGATTTATCATACTAACACCGTGTAGCGGAAGTATATGTCGACGAAGCCTGATGAAGATCCTCGCGGCTAAGCCTAGCGATGAAGATGTCGTCGATTCCCTGTTCTAGTCCGTCAGCGTTCCAACGTCAGCATCCAACTCAAATAGGATCAAACATATGATCCCTCTGAGAGTTCGCACACATCCTTCTCCTCTAGTTGAATAGAACTTTGTGGTCCAGGACTAAGTATCTACTGGAACAAGTATGGCTAGAGAGAGAGATATTAGATTTAGATCTATTGGGAGAGGACACACCTCAAAACACAGTAGATAAAATTCTAGTCAAGAGGGGGAGGGGCACCTCCACAACTTAATGCGTGGGAGGAGGGGTACGCCTCCCCTCCTTTATATATGAGGGAGGGAGGGGGTAGGGCTCATCCCTCCTAGGTCCGGCGCACCAAGGGGTGCCTTGCCCCCCAAGGAAGGGGGCAGGCGCAACCCTAATGTGCCTTTTGGCCTATTCGGCCAACCCCATCAAGACAAAAAGGGGGAACACCCCACTAATGGGCTTGGGAGCCCATGCGGCTGCCCTTGTGGCCCTAGGCCAGTTTGGGCAGCCTGGGACCCCTCCCGATACTTTTCACCTCTTCTGGTGTTCGTCCAATAACCTCTAAATGAGTATTTTCCCCTTATATAAAATCTCAGCGACTGCCGCTTGACACATCTTGTCTCTTGTTTGTAGCAGCACCGCACACGGATGTCAGCATCGCCGGTAGCCTCTGGTAAAAACTTCGACCGTCGAAGGTAGCACCGCCGACCGCCGCTTGTAGCATCGACATCATTCACTTGCAGCATCCTGAAAATCCGCTGGCAGTGCCCCCACTGACCGATAGTAGCAGTGTTGCCATTCCTTTATAGCACAGAGGCCACCGCTCGTAGCAAAGCTGACATGTTGTCGCAACACGTCAGGTTCCTTCCTACGGCGGTCACGTCCCACGTAGCACCGATGTCGCATGCCCCCTCGCAGCATTGCCTCCCTCACTTGCAGCAACAACGCTCGCGCGCGTGCTTTGGATGTCCACCGCCTCGCCCGAGTACCTCTCATGCATCTGCCGGAGCGAGGCCATGGTGCGGAGGTAGGAGGAACGCAGTGGGGTCTTCCCATTTAGCTCAGATCTTGAGTTGACATATTTTCTTATTTTTGCTTGGACAAACATATTTTCTTTATTGGGGTGCTTTGTGTGTATAGTTGTACAGTACTCCAGTATATGCTAGACTTGCCTGTCAGTCAATGGGGCTGATAGCTCCTGTGCGACACTCTTCACTGCCTAAATAGTGAATACACGACATGGCTCATTAAACGGTCTTACCGTTGTCGTGCGATGTTTTCTAAGGAAGTCGTTATTCAGGTGGGTGGGTCCCACTTATTTGCCCGTGACATCTAGGTGAATCCCTGCCCGACCGTTTCCCCACCGTCCCCTGCTTCTTCTCCGGCGGCGGCGACGGAGGTGGCGCCGGTCATTTCGTTCTCGGTGGCGGCGGCAGGCACCTTGTTCACGTCTACGGCAGACCGCTCGGCGGCGTCGTTCGATTTGTGACTGTGGGTGTGCTGAACGAGGGGCCTCGAGATGGAGCCATCAGAGAGTACTTCTAATAGGTAAATGCAACTCTTTTTGTCTGGATTTGAATACAATTTGGTCCTCGTCCCATTCTGTAACCTCACACTGCCCGCCGCTATTAAAAACAGGGGAAACTTCCAATTCAATGTTGAATTCTTTGTATCTAAAGCTAACCTAGGTGATGCTAGTGTGCGGAACATTGAGAGAGATACAGCTGTGTGATGGGAGGTCCATAGTGGAGAGATTGATCCCCAAGAGCTGCAGATCATGGAAGAGAAGGCTGTCAAAAATGTGGTGGAGAAACTTGGGCATAGTGTTCTGTGGGGTCCAGAGCAAGAAGTAGCATTGTTACGCTTTGATTATTGGAAGGGCGAGTATGTGAGAATTGAGGATGGAGACAAGATGGTTGAAGAAATTGATCGGCAAGATGGCTGGACAAGCAAAGTCGTTACTTTTCGTGCAGAGCTAGTTGATTTTAAATCAGATTCGATGGTTTGATATGTGCCCTCCAAGTTGGCTTTGCAGATGTTAGATGATGTTTGGGCTTCACAGAGGGAGATAGTGCCCATACGTACCGACGTCTCAGTTTTAGCTCAGGGGTCTGATGCTGATGCAGGGGCTGTTAGTGTCGAATGGAATTCAGTAGAATTAGTTGAGAATACTGATTTGGTCATTGCAGCAATGGATGACACTGAGATGGCCGACCTGTTTGGAATTCCAGTAGATGATAGAGGTAAGGAGAAGGAGGGGGATGATAGAAGTAAGGATGATAATGTTGATGCTAACAGACATTTTTATGAAGATGTGGATGGAGAGTCGATGCAGGAAGCTACAGATGATGTAGATGATGCACATGATGATGAGCTGGTAACAGTGTATGACAAAGAAAACCCTGTTATTGCAGTAGGTAAGTTGTTTCCAAACATGGAAGAGTTTAGAATGTGTTTTAAGACTTATGCAATCAAGAAGGAGTTTGACACCAAGACCAAGTGGACCGATAAAAAGAAGTTTTATGCAAGGTGCAGAGGTTTTGATGGTAGCGCCAAATCTTGCAAGTGGTACATTTCAGCTAGACGCCAACCCGATGGAAGTACCATCAGGGTTAATCAAATCCCACATGTACATACTTGCATTACTAGTTCACAGAGAGCAACCACAATGACTTCACAGGCTTGGGTTGCAGAAAAGATCACCCTATTTTAGCCAAGACACCAAACACTACTGCAAAGAGGCTTAAAGTAGACTTGGAAAAGGACTATCCAATTGTGGTGAAGTATAACACAGTGTGGAAGGCAAAACAAAGGGCAATGAAAGAACTATATGGTGATTGGGCAAATACTTTTAGGATGCTTTATAGCTTCAAAGCACAGGTTGAGAAAAGGTCACCTGGCAGTGTTGTGGAGATAGATACTGAGGTAACAGAGGATGGCAAGGTCTACTTCTCTAAGTTTTTTATGGCATTAAAACCGTGCATCGATGGCTTCAAAGCAGGTTGCCGTCCATATTTAAGCATAGACTCCTCTTTTTTAACTCGAAAATGGAATGGTCAATTGGCAGCATGCAATGCTCTAGATGGACATAACTGGATGTTCCCTATTGCTATTGGCATGTTTCAATCAGAGACAGAGGCTTCATGGACATGGTTTATGCTGCAATTGAAAAGATGCTTAGGGCCAGAGTTTCACCTTTGGCAGTACACACAGATGCATGTAAAGGGCTAGAAAATGCAGTCAAGATTGTGTTTCCCCATGCTGAGCAGAGAGAGTGCTTCGGCCATATGTGGATGAATTTGATCAAAAAATTCAGAGGAGAAGAATTTGGGCGCATGTGGCCAGCAGCAAGATCTTACACTACCCAGACACATTCGTGTCATCTGGGTAAGATGATGGCAGCTTGTAGTGAGAATGATTTTGGTACATGGCTGCAAACCCACCATTCTCTGTTATGGTACAGGTCAGGATTTAATATTGACATCAAGTGTGATCATATCAATAATAACTTGGCAGAAAGTTTTAACAACAAGGTGAAGGAGTTAAAAGACTTGCCTGTCCATGACATGGTTGACCAAATCAGGATCATGATCATGCACTTCTGGGAATTGAGAAGAAGGATTGGTGATGTTCTGAAGGAGATAAGCTGCCTGCAGTGGTACAACAGGTTGTCAACATGAGCAAAAATCTTACACATTTGTGTGTTGAGAAATCTTCATTGTGGGGTGCTGAAGTTAGAGATACCAAGATTGGCAGGAGACATGTTGTGGACACCGAAGTGCATGAATGCACTTGCCTCGAGTGGCAACACGCCGGGAAGACATGTGAGCATGCCATACTTTTCTTGGCCTCCAAAACGAAGTTAAATATGCACACATATTTGCATGACTATTGCTCCGTAGCAAAATTCAAGGTTGCACATGCAACACCAATTCCAACACTTACAGACCAGTCTCAGTGGCCTGAGGTGGATATTGAATTTTCCTTGTGTCCTCTTCTGACAAAAAGAAGGCTAAAAAGATGACAAGCCAAAAAGGTCCCAAAAAGGTAACAAAAATAGATGCAGGCTTTGCCAAGAAATTGGGCACCGAGTTGGATCTACCAAATGTCATTACACTCCTGAAAGGCCAAAGAATGTCCATGTGTGTGCTGTAATTGTTTTTGTTGCTTTTATAACTTACTAACCAAATGGCATGTTTATTTTTCAGGTGAAAAAGAAAACCTGTTCAGCCCCTTGTTGTTGAAGATTGCTGGCCAACGAAGAAGGCAAGAGTTGGCGGATGTAGAAAAAAGAGAAGTGTTCAGATTTCGTATAGTTGTGATGAAACAGTGCAAAATGATTCAGTTCTGAATGTTGAGGTGCAAACTAAACCTGTTACAGGTGTTGTGCTGCAACCGGAAGCAGTTACAGCTGTAGTTCTGCAAACTGAAGCAGTTACAACTGTTGAGGCGGAAATTGAATTTGCTGCACCAGTTTTGGATGTAGTTCTTGTTCAGGTTGTTGAGGCGAAGTCTGAACCGGCTGTTCTGTCTGTTCCTGAGGTTCCGGCATTTCCGGGCCTTGAGGTACAAACTGAAGCAGTTTTGGCTGTAGTGAAGCGAAGAAGTGTTGTGGGGAGACCTACTGTTAGTGAAGCGAAGAGAACCAAGAGCATGAAAAACATTCTTGCCGGCTTAGATTCGACAACAAGCAGCCGTAAGACGAAGAAGAAGGAATCGAGTGGTCAGAAGAAGTGAAAGATGTAATGTTGTTTGTACCATGCATGATTCATGAAAACTTGAAAAAAAATCGGGATTTTAAATTTGAACCAATTGAATTGTGGTATGATGTTGCAATGTTTTCTAAACTATTATACACGTTGCGTGGTCAATCCGATCTCTTTTGCGTAGTTAAACTCATAGTCATGAGAATTGTGCTCCAGATGAGCTCCAAAGTTAGGGTAAACAACCCCATTTGTAAGTAGGTTTTTTTCGACCTTGCCCAAACGAGTCAACTATTTTTCATTCACACCTATTCCATATATTTAGTGTCAGATCGAGGTCTCACTATTTTTTGAATTAATCTTCATATTAATATTTTTGAACAGAATGCTTAAATAGAATACCATTTAAGAAAACACGTCTGAAATATGAAAATGAAAAACTAATTTTCATATCCTTATTATTCACTCCTAAAAGAAGCTCCGTGAAGTTTTCAATTTTTTCATTTTTCAAATTCCTAAGCAAAAATAAAATCTCCACAGCCGGAGAGGATCTGCTAGACCAATCTGACGGCCGCAGTTCTGCGCTAGGGTATGATCGAACAGTCACATATCGCCGCTAGGGTTTGGAGGGGACGGCGGGATTTTGAGCTGGTAACCGGGGTTATCTGAGGTTTGACCAACATTCAAATGAGCACAACTAATTCAAAAAAAATCAAAAAAATATGAAACCTACGCGCATTGACGTTTTACGTGACATAGTTTCGATACAAAAATACTAAACTTGGTCTACGGATATTTTCATGAAAAAAGCCCTAGCTCGGGTGAGCTACCACGATCGAGTTCAAATGAGCACAACTAATTCAAAATAAATCCAAAAAATATGAAACCTGCGCACAAAGTTGTCTTATGTGACATATTTACGATAAAAATAATAAACTTGGTCCACATATACTTTATGTGACATATCTACCATGAACAAGGTTGTTCAGAGTTCAAGGAAAGTGAGATGTAGGGTATATAATTTTTGAAAAAAAAAAATCACCAAAGCTTCATTTTGAGATGAATAAGAAGGATATGAACTTTGTTTTTCATTTTCATATTTCAAACGTGTTTTCTTAAATGGTTTTCTATTTAAGCATTTTGTTTAAAAATTAACATGAAGATTACTTCAAAAAATAGTGAGACATCGATTTGACACTAACTAGATTTCTGAAACGGTCAATATCCGGAGCTCCGTAAATATCCATACCACCCAGAAAGGATACAAAGTTAGTACAAAATCCCCCCCCCCCCCTCCACACCCACACAATGCGCGCACACACGCACAAACATAAGGGACCCAAACAGAAAGCCCTAGCTGGATAGTACTATTTATTCACTCTCTTCTTTGATCTCTTCTTTGATTTGTTCATTGATCTCTTCTTTGACCTCTTCGCTGGATTCCTTGACGTGTTCGTTGGATTCCTCGCCGTCTTCGCTGGATTCCTTGACGTCTTCACTGGACTCCTGGCCGTCTTCGCTGAACTCCTCGACGTCTTCACTGACCTTCTCAAATATCAGCTTGATATACTCCTTCTGGATCTACACCTTGATAGTGAAGAGATCACCAAAGCGAATTTGTGCTAGTCCGTAGAATAGATCCCAGTTCCCAGTGAGCTTGACGTAATCTTCTATTATGCGATACGTTCCCATGATCTCGACAAAGTTTCTCACGCATAGACGAGAAGTCCCTTGTAATGAAAGTCTATAACCATCTACTGCCTGAATCTTGAGATGCTGACCAAAATAACATGAAAATCGTATCAGATAAGTGTAAACGACGGCAGAGTATCAGAAAAGAGTAAATGAATAAGAAAAGTGTGCATGATACCAGAGATTCCACATCTATACTATCATCCTCAATCCTGCGCACGTAGAACTGGGATCTCAAAGAACTCGTCAGCATCCAATTCCCTTGTGACCTCTTTGAATAAAGCGAAAGATATCGCATTCATTTATGAAAAACTGACATCTCTCGGTTTGTGAAATATGGTTTTCAGCAGGGAAGGCTTGAAGCATCTAACAATCTGTTTACACTCTGATCAAAGAAGAGAAGACATTAAGTTTGAAAAATATAAACTACTCAATGTGTCAGAAAAATAACTCAAACTAACATACCAGAGTGTTGACCAAAAGGTTTGGTAGCATTGCTTGCGTTAGTCACTTCAACATTAAACACATGATGATTTTCATCATACATGAATTTGACTACATCACCGATTTCGACGCCATAGAACACACACAGTGCTCTCCACTGCGTTCCACATATATAGGTCAGAATATGGGTTAACCTAGATGTACTATTTAGCTCCTTACACATATTACTCCTATCAATTTCAGTTTCCCACTTCTCTAGGTAGAAGTAGTATCTTTCTCCCTTTGGACACTTAGCCTCCATCCAGTTCTTACGAGGGCCAACGGCCTGGTTCTCTAGAAACTCTTTTAAACAACATGTCACAATCTACATGTAAAACAAAAAAGCGGATAAACTAAGAACACACGAATTGAAGGAAAACAAATGATATTCACTCGAATTTGAAAGGCAATACTTACGACTTCATGTTCGTAATTGTCGTATTCAATCGGGACTCTAAAAGTTTTTAAACGGTGATTCTACGACAGAAAGCTGGTTCTTGAATGCACAAACTACATTGCTCGCCTTTCATTCCTATTTTTAACAGCAATAACAAAAGAAATTTATAACCAGATAAACAGGCGCATATGTTGCATGCAGAACGTGGTTTTCCCCCATTTCGCAAGTCAAATTAGCCCACATATAACCCACCGTTCAGGAGTTCTAATAGGTAAATGAAAACTTGCAGAGAGGATTGCACTGACCTTTCAAGTGGGGTTGATGGATTGCTACTGGTTCCGTCGACGACCCAAAAACCTCAACGGCGACGGCGGCCGTACAATAACCGCGTCCGCAAGCTGCGAAGATATCCTTGCCGGATCCTCCTTCTCGACGGGCTACGGGCGATGGCGATGGAACTCGTCTGCGCCTTCAATCACCCTCCTCTGCGCCTCCACTCTTGCTCTTTTCTTGGGGCTTCCTGGGGTTTTCTCGGGTTTATCTGGACAGAAGCAGAGGAGAAAGACCACATGGGGCCCACCGGCGGTACACCTTGATTAAACAAGTGCCCCGGCCCCACTCCATGCCTTCGTCTGGTCATTTCCGCGGGTTGTTATCGATATACGCGCCGACTCTAAATTCGCAATGATCGCAGTGATTAGTCGAACAAATCTTTTCTAATCACTTCTCACGTACTGGTTCTTCAAATGTTCGGGAACTTGCACTTTATTTGCCTCTTGATCTAAATAGCATAAACGTTGTATTTTGCATTTTTTATTTGCCTCTTGATCTGAACGCAGAAAATAATTTTATTCAACCTCGTCAAGACAAAAAAACTGTGATGGGCTGATCTTATGCAATGCCCATAAGGCCCAGTAGTGTAGAAGCACGTGGTGGGCCGATCGTGTGCATTGACAATAAGGCCCAGTTGTGTAGACGCAAGTGATGGGCCGATCGTGTGCATTGCGCAAAAGGACAAGTAGTTTACACTCGCGTACGGGGTGATAACTCTTTTAGTCCCACCTCGCTAGTTTGGAGGGTGTTTCACCGCTTTATAAGTCCGAATGTAGCACCCAACATCAATTCCCGGCTATTAGCTAGTATTGGTGTCCACAGGATGTAATTAGGCCTAAATATGTATTGAAGTCATATGATGTCATATGTACACATTTAGACCTCAATACATGCTGGCGACATTAATATGGTCTAATCACTATTTTTAGGGCTAAATTCACTTTGGCTCCCGAGCTCACATGCTCCTGCCTGATTAATTTTTTTGAAAAAAATAGATAAACATTTTTTTTAAAATTCTGAATTTTTTTGGTGATGAACCTATACAAGTTTTTGACAAACATGCCAAATTTCGTAGAGAAATGACACTCGTGGTGCTCAATGCAAAAAAAACAAATCACTGACAAATGTTCTTCTCGGTGCCATGATTGTTTGTTATCTTCTTCTCGGCCGCATCCGCATTCCCCAATGTTGGGTAGAACGTTCCGCCCCAGTTCACAAAAGTCACATTGAGCTCCTTGGTTGAGCCCCCCTCAAATCGGAATGTTCCAATTTCAGTAGGGCGCCCATCTTAGCATGCTCAGATCTACCCACAAAAGTCAAATTGAGCTCCATGGTTGAGCCCCACTCAACGTGGGCAGTCAGGGCATATTGTCTTCTGCATTGTTGGATACCTCCGCCTTTTTTGGGGCGGGAGTAACAAGTATAACTAGATATCTCTCGCCGGCCGGCGTTGCCGCGTTTTGTCGCCGGAGAAGAAGAAGAAGAAGAAGAAGAAGAAGAAGAAGAAGAAGAAGGGGTAGGGGGAAATAAACGGGAGGAAATGGCACGGGCGCGGCAGCTAACTCGGGAACCCTGGAGCTAAGGTGGATAAGTTGTGCGCCCCGAGCTGAGGTGGATAAGTGGGGCCCACCACGCTTCAAAGGGCCCATGTTGAGGTGGACAAGATGTGGCCCCCACGCTGAGGTGGATAAGTGAAGGGACCCGCACAGAAACGTACAAGCTCCACTCACATAATCCAAAACGCTAACGACCAGTGTTCACTAGTCTCTTGCGTTTAAGGGCTAAAGAGGGCCAGGTCGGCCCTTGGCTATTAGGGCGTTCAGAATCATCGCATGAGAGATATTGTACCCAACATCATTGGTCTCTTTTAATACCCAGAAGAAACGTCGCACAGGAGCTATTGCCCCAGCCTCCAGTCAATGTGTGTTCCCTCTTTCTGTCATCCATCGAACAAGAACAGGGGTACCGGGTACGTACCAACCTCTACTGATCTTGGCTAAAGACGAGCATCCAACCGTGGCCGCACCTTGCAGCGACGTCTGCCATGGATTTAAAATACTCAGCAAACTCTAGCTACCAAACCGAGCATCACAAAACACGGGGGCTCCACCGCCGCAACCGCACCGCCTCCTCCGCTCCGCCCGCAACCACCACCCAACCCACCCCACCACTGCCCGGTCCCCCGTCAAACTCACTACATGCCGCCGAGTCAATGGCGAGAGAGAAAAAGGCCACAGCCAACACGGTCACCCAGCACGCGCGCACGCGCCATATATACCGCCGCGCCTCCGCTCTGCCCGCCGCAGCAACAGGAGAGAGCTGCCTCTGCTCACGCTCCGCTCCTGCTAAGCTGCGAGAGAAGAGAAGCGTGGTTAGCTCCGGTTGCATCGACATGGGGAGGTCACCGTGCTGCGAGAAGGAGCACACCAACAAGGGGGCCTGGACAAAGGAGGAGGACCAGCGGCTGATCTCCTACATCAGGGCCAACGGCGAAGGCTGCTGGCGCTCGCTGCCCAAGTCCGCGGGCCTGTTCCGGTGCGGCAAGAGCTGCCGCCTCCGCTGGATGAACTACCTCCGCCCCGACCTCAAGCGCGGCAACTTCACCGACGACGAGGACGAGCTCATCATCCGCCTCCACGGACTCCTCGGCAACAAGTAAGTCGCGCGCTCATAATCAGATGATACGTAGCTCACTAGTCACTACCGACCAACAAGCTAGGACGACGGGTTCTTGCTATGACTTTTCGCTGACAACGAGATTTCTTTCGATCGTGAAGGTGGTCGTTGATTGCCGGGCAGCTGCCGGGCCGGACGGACAACGAGATCAAGAACTACTGGAACACGCACATCAAGCGCAAGCTCCTCTCCCGCGGCATGGACCCGCAGACGCACCGCCCGCTCACGGCCGACGTCGGCGCGTCCTCTCGCCAGGCGCCGCCGCAGCCCATAGCAGTGCCGGCGAGGGCGATGTTCGCCCTGACGACGAAGCCGCTGCCGGCGCCGGCGCCGGTTGAGTCCTCGGAGGACGGCAGCAGCGGCGCGACGAGCACGGGGGAGCCACGGTGCCCCGACCTCAACCTCGACCTGTCTGTCGGCCCACCACCCGCAGACACGCCGACGTCGTCGCAGCCCGTCTGCCTGTGCTACCACCTCGGCTTCCGCGGCGGGGAGGCGTGCAGCTGCCGCCAGGCCGACAGCTCGGCCTCCCAGGGTGGGTATAGATATTTCAGGCCGTTGGAAGAAGGCCAGTACATATGAGACGAGACGAGACCGGCTAGACCCTAGAGTCCACTACAATTTGTAAGGCAGCAAAATTTTCTACTACCACCCTGTCTCACGGAAATGGGAGTAAAAGAAACCTAATCTGTCTTTTGCCCGAAATTCAAGAGTCCGTCTTTACACTTGTTTTTTGTTGGTTGGTGCTGCTGTGTCGAGTGAAAAAACAGGGGATAATGTGACAAAGGTTGGTGTGTGTGTGGAAAAAGAGAGGACCTGATGTGAGATAACGGGTGTTCTTCATTATTGTTTCCGGCATCAGATTCTGGTGTTCCTTTGCGGTTTTGGTCATGTGGATATTGTGTCATGTGGTGTGTTTTTGGTAGGTACTGTACTAGCTAGACTATGTTTGCACTCCACGAATACTTGGAGAGCAAATTTAAATAGCATGGAGTTCGGCACTAGAGCTCACTCATGTGGCCGAACCATGTTACTATGAGATTCTGTTTTCAGGTTTGGCACGTACGGTAGGAAATGTGTCGTCTCTTTCGCTTGTAGGAAGATGACATTTGGGCAAATAACTCACGACGTCGAGTAGTGATTTAAGACTTCAATTCATTTCCAAATTCGAACTTGAATAAGATTCTGATTTCTATTCGTCCATTCGATTTGTTTACCATGCATGTCTTCAATTATGAAATACGTGTGCAAATGTTAGTGTGGCTTCTAGGCATGAAATTATTTGTGTGTCGTACAAAGGGCAGTTTCAACTTTGAAATGGATGAATTTGATTGTTGTGAAGTTAGTTATTGCAGCCAGAGCCAAGCCCTTCAGCCAGCATTATTGTGAAATTACTACTGAGTAAAACACAAACCAGGTACTCCCCCCCGACCTTCCCCTCGCGTCGCCCCCCCTGGCGGCGCTAGGGGCACACCACACTAGAGGGCGGCCCGCCGCCGTCTGGCCACCCCTGCCGCTGCCGTCGCCGGCCCCGGCCGCGGCGGTGGCGGCGCCCCTCTGCTGCCAAAAGGTGGCTCAGGGGAGGCCCTCTGCGCAGGTGGTGGATCGGCCCGGGGGGGGGGGGTGGCGGTCGGGGAGATGGACGCCGAGCCGGCGGGCTCGGGCGGTTGCGGCGGCGGAGCGGGTGGTGTTGCTGGTGCTGCGGGGCGCGGCGGCCGGTCCTGCGGCGCCTGCGGAGGGGCGCGCCCCCGATGGGCTTGGCGGGCCCGTCTGGGCCCATCGGGCCCGGATGGCGGTGGGCACGGCGGTGCGAGGAGGAAGGTGGCCGCGCGGGTTGGCGCGTGCGGTGCGGGTGCTGGGTGCTGCGACGGGGGTCTTCGAGCGGAGGCGGAGGGCGCGCGGAGGCGGGAGGCCGACGAGGCGCGGGCCGGTGAGGGCCGATGATGCTCTGCCTCGGGCGTTGGTGGTGCAGTGCGGCGAGGCTGGTGGTGGCCCCCTCTGCGTCGACGCCGTGGTCGCGCGGTTGGGTGTGTGCGGTACAGCGGGGGGCGGGCTGGTCTGGCCGGTCGCGGGAGGTGGGTTTGGCCATGAAGCTCGGGACGAAAGTCTTGCCGGCTTTTGCCGGCCGATGACGACGGCGCCCGCGGGCGTCTCTGTCCTCCTTGGAGGCGTCATCGTCGAGCTTCCTCGGCCTTTCTAATCTCGGATCAAGAGCTTCGGGTGAAAGCCTACACCCTATGGGTGGGGCGACGGCGTCGTTCTCACGTCGCGGACCCTCTTGGGGGCGTCGTCTTGAAGATCTCGATCCCTTCCGCTCTCCTTGGTGGGCTGGTCGCACACGACATCGCGATTGGCAGGTGGCCGGTCGGCGGTGAGGTGTGTCTTGGCGTTGCGAGTTGCGTGGCAACGATGACGGTGTTGAGCGGAGCCGAGTCGCGGCATGTCCTTCGCCACCGACAATCCGTGTTGCGTCCCGCCGTGAAGCTGCGAAGTCGGAGCTGCGTGTCGCGGGGCGGCAGGCTGGCAACGATGACACTTTTTTCTACGGTGGCCTCGTGGATTCTGTCGAGGCAAGGTGTGCTTCTTTCTCCAGTGAAGCTCTCCGTCGAAGTCGGAGCTGCCTCCTCCTCGACGCTTTGGGTTGGCTGTTTGGCATAGGCCGACATGGTTTACGCCGTCGGCTGCGGCGAGGGCTTCGTCGGTGGTCGTCGATGGTGAAGTCGGAATCGCTTGCTCGGGGAGAAGTGACGACGATGACGCTCGGTGATGACCTCGGTGGTGTTTCTCTCCTCGGCGGCGTGTGTGTCTCGTGTGGGTAGCCAGGTTGGCCGGGTCTGCCCAATGTGGTGTTCCATGACTACATTGGTGCACTTGTAACGGTTTTCGGCCGGTTCCCCGTTAATGAACCGGCCAATTCCCCTCCTACTTTTTTAATAAAATGAGGCAATGTTGACCGTTTTGTTCAAAATTACTACTGAGTTGCAGACAAACTTGTACGAAGTCAAAAGGAGTTATTTCTAAATAAAATTAGGTGTGCATGCTAGTACGATTTCGTGTTGAAAGCAAGCTGACTAGCCAGAATCTGCATGTGGCGTGGCGTGGCGGTGAGTGAGACATCGGGTAAGCATTTGTGTTTGCTTTTGGTAGGTAGCCGAATCTGACGTGGTACCGAGGAAAAGGGCTTTATTACAGCCCAGCAAGAGGGAAAGGAGAAGACTGTCCTGTGTCCGATATATAAAGCCTGAACTAGTATGAACTGGTAGCAGTGGTTGGTGGATTTGGCGCCGTAATGCAGACTATACTACGTTTCGTCCTTTTGTTCAGTTGTCCTCGTTGCTAAGTTCCGAGTCATAGAAATCCGGACACTTGCATATAATACAGAGTTCACGATCGCAGATATATTTTGTTTTATTTTCAATGGAAGGAGTATGAGGTTACCATTCTCATTTTCATTTCTTGCTTGCCAAATATGCAAGTGGGGTTATCAAGTCCCGGATTTCACATCTGAAAATCAAGTGTACAATGTACTTCAATATCATAGCTAAACAGGAGAAGCAATCCGATCCATCAAGTGATCAGGTCAAACGAGGGGTTTTCTTGGTTTGGATATAATAAAGTCAGTGCAAAACTGGCTAAGTCTTGGCGGACGTTAGCTTGGCACGGGCCGGGAGAAAGTATCCGGTGGAAACCAATTTTAGTAGAAATTGGTGAAAACCATGAAAAAAATCATGTTTAGAAGTTTTTTTAAAAATCTCAACGAAAATGCATTATGTTGGGAAGGTAGAATTCTATAGACATGTAAATTTGCAAGCTGAGCTAAAAAAAATTAATAGTTATGAAAATGACAAATTTGGTAATGAATAGTAGATTCAGCAATGAATAGTAGCGACGTTCCTATTCATTGCTGAATTTTTCATTATCATTGCTCTAGACAATTTTGAGTTTCAATTTGTAAATTTGCTACCTTCCAAACGTAATGCATTTTTTTAGAATTTTTTAAAACATTAAAACATGATTTTTTTTGGGGTTTCACCGGTTTCCACCGGGTATTCTCCTCGAGGCCATGTGCCTGGCTGCCGGGCCTAGAAAGCTGAGATCGGCGCTGCCCTTGACTGTATCGAGGACGACGCTCTAATCGGGTGTGATGTCTGTTTGCTTCTCTTCCATGCTTCCAACGTGTAGACGTACGGTGCGCTCAAAGATTGCAATTTAACATACGCACATATCAAAATAACACTATGAAGCAATTGCGAGGACCCGAAACACATTATTCTGGGGTACAAACCACACCAAGATCGCCAAACGTTGGACTTTACGGAATGCTTGATGTAATCCGATTCAGATCGGATCTCGAATTTCTTGTTAGGATTTAACGTAGTCGCACGCATATGTAGGCCTGCTCGGCAGTCTATAACTCTAATTCCGATCAAGTATATAATGGGGAATGGGTGCCGTCGAGCTAGGTGAGTTCTTTCACATCACAAACACCCGTCATCATTCACCCACCATAAGCGAGATCGAGCCTTACCTTGAAATCATTAGAGCATACGCGAGATAATACAAAAGCTGGCACACAACAGGAGTGGGGTTTTTACCAGACGCTTTTCTACCGGGCCCCAACCCCTATACATCGGTTGCCTGTGTGCTATCTTCTAGATCTACGAGCGTGACCCTCCGAACATTTATTTACCGTTGGAAAAAAAGCACGACACATAGTCTTACAGGCTGTACACATAAAGGTCATAATGACGTCCGTGGTCTGCGAGCAGCTCTCCCTGTGCAGTTTGGGCTGCGGGTGGCTGGTTCGTGCGGCGTCGTGGCTCGGTTGCGAGTGGTGCTATGTCGGGACGGCGGTCCGGAAGGGGTGCTGGCGGCGAGGCTGTCGGGCTGCTTGGGCAGCGGCAGCAGCGGGTGCCTTTTAGGCCGGGGCGGCGGCCCCGGATGTTGGTGTGGCGGCCGTGGTCTGCGAGCGGCTTTCCTGGTGCAGCTTGGGCTGTGGGTGGCCGTGTCGTGCGGCGTCGTGGTTTCTCATGGTTGTGGGGCTTCGCCCGTGGGTTGTGTCGTGTTGTTGTATGGTTTTCGCCCGGTTTCTTCCATAATAAACCGGGCACCTTCTGCTTAATTAATATATGGGGCAAAGCTTTTGCCCACAGTTTAAAAAAAAGTCATAATGACCAATCTTTCTTTAAATGACCCTTTTAGGCTCAATCTAATACACATTACTATATCGTTGTTACTTAACCAGTACCTTTCTTTCTTGAGATATATATTTTTATTATTTTACACTTTGAATACCCAAGATTATTTAGCGGATACTTCAACGGAATATGTTTTTAATCGTAAATAAAAGATGTGTTGACGAGTGACATAAATACTAAATATAAACACATGTTGCAAATTCAAGCGTGTAAATGCGCGGATCATTCCGCTGGTTAGATGATAAAAATAGGACAGTGGTAGTAATAATGTTCACTTGCCGGGAGCTTGTGAAAGGACAATGATGTCGCCTAGAGGGGGGTGAATAGGCGATTAAAACTTTTCCGGTTTAGCCTTGCTAATTGCGGAATAAAACTAGGTGTTTAAATTAACAAGCCAATAACCTAAATAAACTAGGCTCACCTATGTGCACCAACAACTTATGCTAAGCAAGACAAACAACAAGGTGATAGCAATAGAATACTTCAAGCACGAAGGCTATCAAAATGTAAGTTGCATAAGTAAAGAGTTCGGGTATAGAAATAACCGAGGCGCGCGGAGAGGAGGATGTATTCCCGAGTTCCTCCTTGAAAGGGAGTACGTCTCGTTGGAGAGGTGTGAACCGACACAACGGTTCAACAACCACAAAGGTTTCACCCTCTTCTCCGATGAACCGCACCACAAAGGTTTGGTTCACCTTCCACTATCGGTATTCCTTCGAGGCGGAATCCGGAGTCTTTCAACAACAATCTGGGGCACAACCCACAATAGGTTGGGGGCTCCCGAACGGCTCTCAACAATAATTCAAGGCACAACCCACAATGGGATTGGGGGCTCCCGAACGGCTTCAAGTGACCACACAAGGGTCCAACCACCACAAAGGCGTCTAGGGCCCGAAGACCCAAGAGTAACAAGTTCACAAGATTTCAACTTCCACGAATCCTCGCGGAGAGCACACCGATGCACCAAATGCAAAAGGCAAGAGCACAAGTGCTCAAATCCTTCACCCTCAAATCCCACCACAAGCAACTAATGCTTATGGGGGGAGAAGAGAGGAAGAACAAAGGAAGAACACCAAATCCCTCCAAAATCTAGATCCAAAGGCTTCCCCTCACTTAGAGGAGAGATTGATTGGTGGAAGGGTGGATCTAGATCTCCTCTCTCTTTCCCTCTAATTTGAGGCAAGAATCATGGAGGAATAGAGAGAAATCCAAGCTCAAGAAGGTCAACAATGGGGGCTTTTTCGTGCTCAAGAGCTTAGGGAACCATTCGGGAAGAAACCCCTTAAATAGGTCCCCTCAAAAAACTGACCGTTGGAGAAAACTGTGAGGCCGGCCTGGGAGCCGGCCTGGCCGGGCTGGTGGCCGGGCTGGGGGCCGGCCAGCCACCCGAGGCAGCCGGCCTGTGGGCCGGCCTGCCACCCGAGGCCGCCGGCCTGTGAGCCGGCCTGACCGGCCTGTGGGCCGGCTTGCCAGAACCCGAAAACAGCAAAAAGAAAACTGCAATAACTTTTTCATCCGGACTCCGATTTCGATGATCTTGGGCTCGTTGGAATCGCAACGAAGAGCACTTCAAGATTATGCAGAGAAACATCATAGTCCATCATGTGAGGAGAAGACCAAATGTAGAAAGGTAAAACCTCTCTAAAGAAGATGAACCGGCAAAACCTCAAAACCGAAAACGCAACAAGTTTTCAATACGAAATCCGTTTTCGGTGAACTAGAGCTTGGTATGGAGATGAACACAAGCTCTAAATTCTCACATGGATAAAAGCCAAATAAGAACCAAGAAAGATGATATGCCAAGTATGCAAATGTTTGAGCTCTCCACAAAGATGCGATCAAGTTACTCACTTGAGAGCCCCTCTTGATAGTACGCCGTCTATCCTATAACCCGGTCTCCCACTAACACCATGAGACCGGTAAAATAGAAACCCTATCAAGATCATACCTTTGCCTTGCGCATTCCACTTGAGCTAGATGATGACGATCTTGACTCTCTCAAGTTGGAACACCTTTCTTGATTGTGCTTGCTAGCACATGCTTGATGAAGACTTCTCCAAATACTCCCCCATACACCATTATGGGAGAGCCTTGCTAAACTCCGTCTTCATGAATCCACTTGCACTTCATCTTCTTATCTTCATATAGATGATGGCCTGGAGATAAACATGAAGTTCACTCAATCTTCTTTTCCAAGCCATGCTTGCAATAAGCTCAACTCTTTACATGACCATTCTTCATATAAACCCTTGGATGGAACCTTGGTCATCATGAAATCTTCTAGAGTCCAACACATGAACTCCAATCTTCTTCATGGACAAGATCTATAAAGATATCTCAATGCAAACATTAGTCCATAAGGATTGTCATTAATTACCAAAACCACACATGGGGGCAACCATGCACTTTCAGCTTGAATTGACATATTTTCTTGTTTTTATTTTGAACAAACAAATTTTCTTAAATTTGGACAAGGTGTTTTGGATCGTAGGAGTATCTAGTCTCATTATGGAAAGTGCATTTTAAAGAACATTTGAAAATGTCAAAAAAATCTGAAATAAATTTCGGGTGTACCTCCGAACATTTTATGTTGGTACACAAAGTTTCACGAAAAAAATAATGTTTTTTCTGATTTGTATAAGAAAGACAAATTCGGTGCTCAAAAATAAAAAAAATACTAGACATTTTATTTGCCTTTTTTACACAGTGCACAAAAAAAGTCTTTTTTTATACAAAACTGTGTGTGCCTATATAAAATGGTTGTGTATACACCTGAATTGTTTTTGGATTTTTTTGACATTGCCAAATATGTTTTTTCATAATAGGAGCATCTTGTCCTACAAGGCAAAATGGATTTTCAATTTTCTTTTTCTTTCTTCCCTTTTGTTGCTTTAGGGCATGTGTTGACGTATTTTTCTTTTTCATTTACGGGGTGCTTGGTGTGTATACCTCCGGTATACACTGGATTTGTTGATCAGTACTTGCAAGACTATTACCTGCATTTCAATTATACTCTAGAAGTTTATATATGTTTACCTTTTTTGCTGAAGCAATACAAATGTGCTTACCTAATCATAGACAAGAAACAAGTATTAAGAATTTGAAAGTACACTTTAGAGATCTCTACCATGATATTAAGAATATTAAAATAGACTCGAGCACACGCATGTACACGCATGTATACACACATACGAATAAACACTCTATAGGTTATGTTAATAATAAAATATAATTCTTGGAGACTTTTCTCAACAAAAGTTTTAAGTCTAACGTGACACAGTTTTATATAGATAGACATTGGAATAGTAATAAACAACGATTTAATTAATATTAGCAACATTCAAATATTGTTAACTATGATTGAAAATAAAAACTACACTTCATATTATAGTTTGATAAAGTAATTCACAAAACGATATAAAAATGTAGTATAAATATATTTATTTTAAGTCTCCCTATTTACAAAATATGTTTGGACCGGCCTCGGCTGCCATGTGAGCCATGCTGGCATAATCTTGATTAGTTTAATCAGTTTGTGTTCGTGTACTGCATGGATCAAGTAAGTTTTGGATAATTACCATATATGAGTCTGGTCAGTCCATAATTTACTAGTTTTTGCTAGTACGATCAGCTGACAAGTCGTGTATGAGTTATAGTATCATACTCTTGTTGGTTCATATGCTATGAGATTTAGTCAATTATTTGGAAAGGATGTCCAATTTCCAAACGTGGGCAGCCAAGCAAAAATATCCTTCCATGCAATACTTGGAGTTTGCCTTCGATTCGGTCCATGTAGCTCTAGGTCGTGGTCTGGCTTTCATGTATATAAGCACATCCAATATATGTGATTTTTTATAGTGTGATTTTAAAATATTAATAAATAAAAATAGAGGGCACGACACATGCCTCTTGCCATTAGATTTTGAGTGTCTCGTGTTTGGGATATTTCTCATGTGATTGATCCTCGGCGAATCCCAACAAGCCACAGGCTTGATAATTACTTCATGAGTATTTCAATGACTTGATCATGGAGCGGGCCGTCTAATACATGGAGATATGTAACTACGTAGTTCACATCGTTTTCTGGTGATGCGCATAGCATATGAGTTAGCCGGCAAGAAAAATATCAACCTCTAATCATTAGCGGTGATTAATTTTATATGTACTGTAATTCTTTATATTAGTTTGGTGAAATATTTTTTAGATCATTTTCCATTTATTTTAGTACATGAGACCGTATAGGGTCACCAGGACGGCGTAGACACTTATCCCGTGGTCAAATACTTCGAAAAATTTGTGTCACTCACGGTGTCGTGACTTTGGTCAACATTAGACCACCGCTGTCTTTGATGATATATGTCAAAAGTTCACCTTTGTGATTATTAAGCAGATTCCATTTCTTTTGAATTTATTTTATCATTTTACTATATTTCGTAATCAATGATTCTTCTATATAATCTATAAGATAACATCGGTGCCAACGGAAATAACCAACTTACAAAAGAGTCAAATAAATAAAAGAAATCATCCTCACAAGTGGGACCACTACTCATATGAAGTATACCAAAGAAACAAATATGTTGTTGCATTAGACAAATAGAAAAGGACAATGATGAGCGTCCCCGAAGATGTGGGGCAAAAATCTCCTGCCTCCAGAGGGCGACACATGTCCAACTCATCCTAGCCTAATCCAGCATGCGATGTATCCTTAGTGTTTATTTCGAACCCAAATCTTTTTATGGCAGTTTTTAATTATTTTTAATACAAAACTTTCACCGGTAGAAAATGGGCCTATGGTCCCGGTTCGGTTGGGCCATCAGTCCCGGTTGCCCAACCGGGACTGGCCAATCGGGACTAATGCTAGTCCCGGTTGGGCCACGAACCGGGACCAATGGGTGGCCACGTGGCCAGTTCTGGCTGGTGTGGGGAGAGACTCATTGGTCCCGGTTCTTGTTACGAACCGGGACCAATGAGTGTTTTTTTTTTGGTATTTAGGGTTTAGGGTCTCCCTCTCGCCGGTGCCCCCTCTCCCTCTCGCCGGTGCCCCCTCTCCTCTCGCCGGTGCCCCCTCTCGCCGGTGCCCCTCTCCTCTCGCCGGTGCCCCTCTCCCTCTCGCCGGTGCCTCCGTCGTCTCCCCCTTCTTCGCATCGCCGACGTGCTCTCCATCGTTTCCGTACGCATATTATACGCTCTACTATATACACAGTACATGTTGATGCATATATAATTAATATTCGATCTCTTGCGAGAATACAACTATTTAATTACATGGAGATAGATCAAGCCATCAAGGCATATGTAGTTCATCGTCCGAAGCATAATGTTCTCCCCTTTCATCGATGACCTCCCTAAGCAGAAATCCCGCCAATTCCTCTTGAATTGCTCCTACGCGCAGTTCTGGGTCGATCTTCTCCCGCATTTTGCTGAAAGCAGTTGTTCTCCGCTCAGTGGTCAACTCGCGAATGAACTCGCAAACGTAGAATCCACATAAATTACTCCCCGGTGGCTGCTGCGGACTTTCACCGTTTTATAAGTTAGCTCATCTTTGAATGGACCTTCTACCTTCTGTTTGAAAATTGTCCAACACCTGCTTTGGCAAAGAAAATGAACAAAGGAGTTATTAATTACTTGACATCAGGGAACGAACGAAAGAGGGCGATATAATGCGATAATGATTGAAATTACTTGTTGAGCATTTCTTTCATGTCGGACCACAACGCTTGGTCCCAACTTAATGAGTCGTGGACTTCAACTGTGGACTTGTCAGGTTGAATGCTTAGCAGAATCCAGTGGAACCTGCGGACGTTTACATAAAGCAGACATGCATAGCTCATCAATTACACTTAACATCGAGAAAGCCAAATAAAAATATGTACAAGACAGAAACACTCACCTGAAGTTGTAAGGAAATAGTATTTCCGTACAGAAATGTTGCATGGTTAAAAAGGTGGTCAGGTCATGCTCCACGTCTTTGGGGTGATTGACTAACGTATGTGAATTCACGATATATGGGTCAACGAACCCAACCTCAAAAACTTTAGATCTTTTGCATTCCAGCATCTTCATTCTGCATAATAGCGTACAAAAGGATATATATATAGCAGGATAATATAATACAGGCAATGAACGAGCTGAGCTAGAGACTTAATTACGAAAATAAATCACTTACAGACAATAGCAAGAGAGGATAGATTTGTCGAGGGGCGCTTTTGGAATAACTGGAACAGTTCAGTCAGTTGAACCTGTATAGTGTAACGTTTGAAGAAATGCTCCACTCTAACGTCCAGCGGAAACCACTCTTTCGCGTCCTTCTTTGATGTGTGCACCAGGTACCAGGTATGCAGATTTCGCATATGTGTTGATAGACCCGTCATCTCCTCATTACTGACCATAGGCTCCCCTTGGACATATTTCCGTGCCATCTCTAACATTGGCGCATGTTCATAGCCTAAAAGTTGACCAAGGCTCATACCCAAGGCGGTAGCCTGTTCCTTGGCCTGAGATACAGTGACACCAAGTTCTTTAGCAGCAGCTATGGCTCTGGGGTCCAATAATTCCAGGTCTTATCCATAGCGACTCTGAAGTCCTTGTCGACATCGGAACACACTATGAGCGGGGGGACCGATTGATTTTTCTGCTGTCCGAGCTGGGCAATTTGTTTCCCGCTTTTTGCACTTCTTCCCTTGTTCTGCTCAGACTGGGCACGTGCTAGCTTAGTAAGTTCACGACCATAGTCAGATGGCAGATTCATCGATATCTGGGATGGCTGCTCAAGGAAGGACTTTCTCCACTTTTTGGATTTTTCATCGTATACCGGCTTCTGCTCGGGCTTTTTTGGTGCAAAAAAAGCCTTATTGTAGGCAGCCACCTCCGCGGCGTTTTCCGCTACAGTCCTGTCATAAGGTCTAATGGGAAGATTCTTATGAGGTACTGTTGGGAGGGGCGACCTTTTACGTTTCGGTGATCGCTTACCCCTCATAGTACGAGCGGTGGGCGGAAACGGCTGACGCGGCGGCGGAGACGGCTGCGCTGGAGACTGGTGAGGCGGTGAAGAGGACTGTTGCGCTGGAGAATGCTGAGGCGGTGAAGAGGACTGTTGCGCTGGAGACTGGTGAGGAGTCGATGGCCTTGGCTGCCAGTTCGGAAGCACGATGAATTCCTTTGGCCATAGAATGGTCGCTTTCTTGGCTTCTCCAAGTTCAAGCACCTCCCCATCTTCACCTGCAGGGTGTTGCAGCTTCAGCTCCTCATAATCTTTCATCACTTCATCCACCGCGACAACAGCGTAGCCATTTGGAACCGGAGAGAAATGGTAAGTTGGATTAGGTCCAATTGGTACGACATAGCCGACCGCCACCTTCACGGTTAAGTTAAAAACTTTCACATGCATCTCACAAGGTGTGCTCTCCGTGATATCATCCACTGGGTAGCGACGAAGTGGAGCCACTGCATCATCATTACCATCCTGGAGCTCCGTGGAAGCCACGCTGCTTTTCCGATTCGATGGGCCACCGGTACCATCGCATGCAGCTTCTACCATGTGCCGTTGAGATTGGCCGCTAGTACCTTGCTGGCTAAGCACGGCAATTTGTTCCTTCTGCAGCTTTAATTCTTCTTCTATATTAAGCAGCCGGTCTGCAGCAGCGCGTGCTTCCATTGCCTCCCTTTCCTTTCTCCTCTGATGGCTTCTATCAGGAAATTTCTTCCTGTGCTCGGGAATCGCAATTGTCTTGGGCTTGGAGCCAGGTACGCCTCGTAACCGTCCGTCGTGTTCCTTATTCCCAAGGGCGCGTGTGAGCTCGTCATCCTCTCTATCGGGAATGAACCGTCCCTCTTCAACATCCTTTACTGCTTTTCTAATTTCTTGGATGGGTAGTAGGGGATTATCTTTGTGTCTTCTGTTATATATGCACTTCCCTTCTGCGTCCAACGTGCCCCCATGCCCGTAAAACCAATTTCTTGCCCGTTCGATCCACTTGAGTGGCTCTGGAGTGATCCCATTAGCCAGCAGGTCCGCCTCAAGTTTCTCCCACTTAGGCATGCTACCAGCGTAGCCACCAGGCCCCATAGTATGGTGGTACATCTTTAGAGCAGCATTTGCCGCATTTTTTGCAGACTTTTCCAGAGCTTCCTCTGATTTCTTGTACGCCACAAATTCTTCCCAGTAGTCCTTTATCTTCTCATACCCTTTATCGAAGTCTGGAGTCTTATTTTTCTTGACAAACAGTTTGTTCAATCTTTTCTTCCAGTTCTTGAATAGCTCGGCCATCTTCTTAAGTGCCCAGTCCTTGACTTTTTGCTCCATGATTTTCCGGGCAATCTTTTCTGCCTCATCTGGATCCTCCTCATCTGAATCCACCTCTGGCGCCGGCAGGGTGAAATTAACCATGAGCTTTCTCCAAAGTCTTTCTTTGCCCTCATCGCTGACATATAGCTGTCCTTTCTCGTTTGGCCGATGCCATTCTCGAACGGTGATCGGGATGAAGTCCCTAACAAGAACTCCGCATTGCTTTACCATTTTATTTTTAACACCAGGGGGAGCAGTCGGTGTGCCGTCTTCAGCGACTCTTTCGATCGTGTACCTTTCTTGGTCGCCCAACTTTTTGGCTGGGCCTCGTTTTGTCCTTACAGAAGATTTGCTCGATCCGGAGGGCTAAAAGAAGAAAGAGCGTTAATATATGTATATACACATCAGAGACTTAATTAATACAATCTTCGGCTTCATTAATATATGTATATGCACCTCGCCGGAGTTTAATGTTCCACCGGAGCCTTCGGCTTCTCCCTCGTCGGCTTCTCCCTCGCTGACTTCTCCCTCACCCCGGCCGTCGGGTTCTACCTCACCGGAGCCGTCTCTTCGGTTGAGAGACTCATCTCCCTCACCGGAGTTGTTCAAAAACTCCGTGGTGACATCGACAATATCTTCCGGCCCGCGGATTATATCCTGGAGGATATTTTCCTGATCTTCGTCTCGTTCCATAGTTTCTGCAAATTAAGAACAATGCACAAAACTTTAGTTGGGTAACTTGTTCCATATGTCAAGATACATCTACAATATCATAAACCCGTAAACTCGTATCGTAAACCCGTAAACTCGTAAACTCGTATCGTAAACCCGTAAACCCGTAAACTCGTTTCCTAACACAGTACTAACAATTCCTAAACATGGAGATCCTGTTAAATGGAGCCCAAAGACAACACAATTGAGTTTGGGCCATTTTGAGTTACTAAACTCCCTACATAAATGTTTTAGTCCAGAAGCTTATTAATCAAGTTTTGGCTACTGCACAAGTTCTGTTAATCATAAAATTAAATCCTTTGAGGGATAGCAAGTACTGAATATTTCTGATCTAACACAATTGGATTCAACTCATTTAGATTAACCATTTGACAGCTAAAAATGTTGTAGTACAGAAGGGTCTACAAACGTTAATTGAATGCCACATTATTTTTGTTGCTCAATTAATTCCACAAAAATTAGGGATGCTAATTTATCACAATACTAAGCTAACAAAATTGGATTCACATTATTTGAGCTAACAGAGCATCAGAACAAACAATTTGGTGATTTAAACCCTCTGTAGTAATTTAAATACCATTCTTTTATTATTAATCTAAATAATATGAGACCAGTGTGGTTGGACAAACATTTTTATTAGCTTTCCAAAGAATTTTGATTCATCAATTTTGGACTTATAGATCTCGAGTTACTTAATTTCTAACATACACGCAGAATAAAATATTTCTGTTCATTTCTTAATTCGAGTCAGGAAAAAAAACAGGCCGCGAGGGGTTCCAGCCCAATGGGCTCGGCCCATTTTTTTTCCGTGCGTAGAAATTATTAAAACGCTGACGGGTGGGGCCCACCCGTCAGCGGCTTGGCCTAAACGAAACGGTGCATCGCGGCGACGAGCAACGGCGGCGACGAGCAACGGCGGCGCCGCGGCCGGGGATGGCCGGCGGAGGGCTCACCTCGGGTGGTGTAGCCGGCGGAAATGGGCGCGGCGGCCGGGGATGGCCGAGCGTCGACGGCGAGCACGGGCGGCCGGGGATGGCCCGAGGATGGCCCGAGCGTCGACGGCGAGCACGGGCGGCCGGCGTGCGGGCGCGCTCCTCTCCTTCTTCTCAGCACGGGCGGCCGGCGTGCGGGCGCGGCGCGCGGGCGTCGAGGGCACCGGCGTCGAGGGCGAGGTTGGGCAGCCTGACGGCGTGCGGGCGCGGCGGCACGGGCTCCTCCTTCCTCCGGTCCTTAGGCGTTTCTGCGAACTGAATCGGGGAAGGAGAAGGGGAAGCAGTTAAGTAGCAGGGGGTCATTGGTCCCGGTTGCTGGCAAGAACCGGGACCAATGCCTCTTTGGTCCCGGTTCTTACCAGCAACCGGGACCAAAGAGTGGGTAATTAATGCCAGATCTCGGCGCGCGTCTATGGACTCATTGGTCCCGGTTCTTGCTAGAAACCGGGACCAAAGAGTCCTTTTTCAAAATTATTTCGAACTTTTCAGTTCTGAAATTTTGTTCCCGCCTTTTTTTTTCTTATTTAGGTGTTTGGATATGAATTTCAAATGGTTTTGAATCTGAAAAGACTTTCAACATGAAAAGTTTTTAAATTTGAATAAAGAATCCAAAACCATTTTCTGTTTTCTGAAATAATTATTCTAACTATACAAACTATTAACCATTTTGCCATTTTCAATTAAAAATATATTAACTTTATTGCATATTTTGAATTGACAAAATTTCAACGTGAAAAGTGTTTGAATTTGTATAAATAATCCAAAATCAATTTTACATTATTATTGTCATTTTCAATTTAATATGGATAAATTCATATCTTTAAATCCGTAAGTCGAAATTCGACAAATAATCCGTAAGCAGAAGTAAATGCAGAACAATTTCAGTAAACCTATATTTGTAAGATGAATGTTTGGTGTTGTAAAATGCAGAAGAAAGCAGATAAAAATTATTAATTCATTTATCTTAATGCATTACATAAAAGGTTTAATACATTATTACACATGATACAACGTCTCACAAGCGCTTGAAAGAAACACACCCCTGATCCAACATCACCAACATTATTCTCCACGTCGGGCTCGTGGGCATACGGCGGGATAGACTCCTGCGGTTGCGCCCAAGCGCGCTCTGCCGAGCACGCTCGACCTCGTCCAGAAGGCGCTGCGGCGGGCGTGGCGGATCCATCTCGTGGAGACGATGCGTTCGTGGCTAGGAATGGTGGATTAGGGTTTACCCCGTCGGCGACAATATATAAAGACCTCCAGGGCAGCGCTGGGGGAGGACACGTGTCGTGACCGCAAAGCCCGTCTTTAGTCCCGGTTGGTGTTACCAACCGGGACTAAAGAAGCACACGGATCGTGTGTTTCTTTCAAGTGCTTGTGAGCCGTTGGATCAGGGGTGTGTTTCTTTTGAGGGATTGTGAGCTGTTGGATCAGCAGTATCACGACCACTTCGTGAGCCACATGACCCGGTTGGTGTTACCAACCGGGACTAAAGAAGCACACGGATCGTGTGTTTCTTTCAAGCGCTTGTGAGACGTTGGATCAGGGGTGTGTTTCTTTTGAGGGATTGTGAGATGTTGGATCAGCAGTATCACGACCACTTCGTGAGCCACATGACCCGGTTGGTGTTACCAACCGGGACTAAAGAAGCACACGTACCCTATATATAGCCGCCCTCCTCAGACAGGTTACTCACTCACACAAAACATTCCAGCGTCACTCGGAGAGGCATCTTTGGGCAACCAGCGGCAAGACGTCTCTGATGACCTGCGACCGTTCCAAACGGTTGCAGATCATCAGAGATGTGTTGCCGGACGGTTGTAGATCATCAGAGACGTCTTGCCGCTGCTTGGATCGAAGTGGCGCTCAAACACAAAACATTCCAGCGTCACTCAGAGAGGCATCTTTGGGCAACCAGTGGCAAGACGTCTCTGATGACCTGCGACCGTTCCAAACGGTTGCAGATCATCAGAGACGTCTTGTCGGATGGTTGTAGATCATCAGAGACGTCTTACCGCTGCTTGGATCGAAGTGGCGCTCAAACTCACGAGCCACCGTCGGGCTGTATGCAGGGGGAACTGTGTTTGGACGGTCGAAGCTGAGGTTTGAGAGGTTCCCACGGGAGGTGTGGGAGCCGACAACCACCTACCACACGTGTTTCACCGGTCGTCATGCAATTAATTAACAGAAAACAAAAAAGAAACTCACTCGTGTATTATGGTTTTCACCACATAAAGGTTTAATACATTACTACACATCACATAAAGGTTTAATACATTACATTGATTTACATCGCTTCAGCCGTAACCATGGAGCATCTTCATTATTTAACGGGATGCTTGGGTCAGTTCTCACTGTGAAGGGCGGAATTTCATCAAACTTATCATAATCTGCTGACATGTCTGTCTTGCCCTCGACTCCCATGATGTTTCTTTTCCCTGAAAGAACTACGTGACGCTTTGGCTCATTGTCTGATGTATTCGTTTGCTTGTTTTTTCTTTTTTTGGTCTGGAGGACATGTCCTTCACATAGAAAACCTGAGCCACGTCATTGGCTAGGATGAATGGTTCGTTCTTGTAACAACCAAGATTCTTGAGATCCACTGTTGTCATCCCGTACAACTGGTCTACCTTTATCCCTTCTCCATTCATGTTGACCCAACTGCACCGAAACAAAGGGACCTTAAAAGTAGGTCCATAGTCAAGTTCCCATATCTCCTCTATGCGACCATAGTATGTGTCCTTTTGTTCATCGTCGTTTGTTGCATCAAAGCGGACACCACTGTTCTGGTTGGTGCTCTTTTTATCTTGGGCGATCGTGTAAAATGTATTCCCATTTATCTCGTACCCTTGGAAATTCAATACAGTCGAAGATGGTGACGCGGCCAACAAGTAGAGCTGATCTCCGACAGTGGTGTCATTCATGAGCTGTAATCGCAACCAACTGCCGAAGGTCTCCATGTGATTTTCTTTAATCCAGGTGTCATCCTTCCTCGGGTTCTTGGAGCGTACATAATTCTTGTGTTCCTCGATATACGGAGCCACGAAGGTGAAACTTTATAGAACTGTGTAGTGTGCTTGAGTTAAAGAATGCCCGTCCCTACATATCAGTGCTTTCTTTCCTAGCGTGCCTTTTCCACTCAGTCTCGCCTCATGTCGCGATTCAGGAACACCAATCGGCTTAAGGTCAGGAATAAAGTCAACACAGAACTCAATGACCTCTTCTGTTCCATAGCCCCTTGAGATGCTTCCTTCTGGCCTAGCACGGTTATGAACATATTTCTTCAAGACTCTCATGAACCTCTCGAAGGGGAACATATTGTGTAGAAATACAGGAACTGCGAGAAATTTACGCAGGCCTGCAATAAACTCGGAACTGCGTCGTTCGCCGTACATCCATCGCATCCGTGCATCCATCTGCATCATATATATAATTAAGTTTATCAAATACCATTACAATAACATCTTGAATAGTGAAATGACCACCGTACATCGACACGTGCAATATTTCTGTATCAATTACAGATGAAAAGGATATAGTTGCTAACCTCGGCCGAGGATATCATCTTGTGCGAACTTAAGTGTGGCTCGGGCATTTCACCGAACACATCTTGTGCGTGGCAAAGAAAAAAAAACTAGCACCCACTTCCCACCAATCCAACCAGAAAAAAAAACAGAGGAGAGAAGAGGGGGTGGGGTTATATATAGGCAGGCGAGGTATTGGTCCCGGTTCTTGGTAAGAACCGGGACCAAAGCTCCGCGCCACGCCACGTGGCTGGCTCTGGAGCTTTGGTCCCGGTTCTTACCAAGAAGCGGGACCAATGCCCCCAACCGAACCGGGACCAATGCCCCACGGGGCCCTGGCAAATCGAACCGGGACCAGTGCCAGGCACTGGTCCCGGTTTTTGCCTGAACCGGGGCTAATGGCAAACAGGACTCCGGACGAAAGGTCCTTTTTCTACTAGTGTTTCTAGCTGAAATTCCTACCAAAGTTTCACTTGACCAAATTTAATAAAGTTGGCGAGACAACTACATTAGTGGCCAAATGTGGTATTCAATGCCAAAATGTGAACAGTCATCTCAACAAATAACCAAATAGTTTGCTATGACAAAATGGTTTGTATACGATGCATTTGTTGACACAAATCAAGCGTGCCCATATCCCATAGTCCGTCATATCACATTTGACTTTTGCCCGACTCCGCATGTTAACGCTGAACTCCTAAACTCAAACATTTGACGTCGTCTTAACTTTTAACACAGGAGCAGAACACCCGCGAGCCCCTCCCATAGATCACCATGTAACCGACACATGACGACTACGTCGTGAATATCTAGAGTCAACTCTACCAACGCGACCCCCACAGGCCGAATTTCATTATCTCATGACAACGAAATACATCCACCACCAGCGTCCATATGCGCTCGAAAGTTAAAATAACATAAGACGAAAACCACAGCCTTCATCAGCTAAAGCTGGCAAAAGGACTGGGCAAAAGGAAAGAACCAAAACTCTCAGTTCACTAGCAAAAGTGACCGACCTGAGAGCAAACCACAACGATCTGTTAACAAAATATTACAGACGGGGTATGTCCCCGGATAGGCCGACAGCTTTTAGACTACCACCGTCGCAACCTAAGAAGCAGGAGATCAACACCACCTAGAGTCAACTCTACTTTGAGCCAGAACAGGGGTGGAGAATTTAGGGTGTTCCTATCCAACAAGGTAGCCCATTCCCAATCATTTGAGGGAATTGGTCCTGTAAAAGACTTGTCCCGCTCACGAAGATATGGGCAACCATTCAACCATTCACAAAAGGCACATGCATTTGTTCTATTCATCGAATCGGATCAAGTGATCAAGCTTCTAATATCCCCCTACATCGGTTTGGTACGTCGGACAGTTTTTCCTTTCATTACCAAGTGCAGCCCCCACGATGTGATTGTGCGACAGTAGGGTCACGGCATCAATTACTACATAGTCATGCATGTAACCCCATGTGCAGTGTAGGTGCACAAAATTTCAACGGGAGCTTTGAACTTTGAATTTATCCTGAAATTAAACAGAGACTTGGGATCTAAATTCTATGTCTTCATGTTCGAAAAGGTGTACCATTTCAACGAGTAATGATAGAATTAGGTGGACGTCGCCAAAGTCAGTGGCGATATCGTGGTAAAGACAAATCTTGCTGGGAGTCAAGTTCATGGCCCAATCCAGAATCAAGTCAAAATCTTCATGTTGGGCACATCTCATGTTTTTCTTATGTACCTAAGAAAAGAAAATGAAAATCCCTACTCTTTTATGGAATGACTTTGTGGGTCTCTCCTTCCCGGGCCTTGCTACCTTGTTGGCCATAGCCATCCAATGTTTTCCGCCACTCCGGCGGCCACATGCCACATGCACGGCCGACATCTTGCTATGGCGGTGTCAACAACCACCTCGTCGGTTGTCTCTCCACCCAACTCATCTGCAATTTGTCAGGTTTTCCCATGCCATCATCTCCTTTCTTGATCCTAGATCCAAAAAATTATCGTTGGCCCAATTCGTCGCATCATGTCCATTCATGGTGTTGGCGAAGATTGACACGATAACCTCCAAAGACCAAATAATCGTACTATAGTTTGTTATATTCTTGTTCCTCGTCAATCGTCAAACAAATTTAATTTGTTTGGTTCATATAAGTATCTATATATGTTTACTAGATATAAATTAGCACTGATAACTACATACCTCTCCTCTATCGACTTTTGCCAAATTTAAGGAAAATGGTTTTAATTTACACAATTTTTGTTCAAGTATGTAGCATGTCAATTGGTACGATCGTATACCGGAGGGTACCAGCAACTGTCCGGTTACCAAAACCATCAGGAGCACTCTAAAAGTCTAAACTACTAAATTGAATGATTTACTTCCAACAAACCTATCATTATAGTTTGTAGGGATCCTAACCGGTATCCACTAGACAGATAGGTAGCGCGTTCCATTCCATTATATCTCATCTCAGACAGACACACACACACACACACACACACACACATATATATATATATATATATATATATATATATATATATATATATATCATTATATCTCAGTTTAGGGTTGGACTAAACTGAAATCTACCTTAAGAGTTTCTATTTAGCTTAACCGGAAACTATTCTTGCTTTAGGAGACATAACCCGATACACCGACCCAGACCTTCTTCCCTACTGTGGCACGTTCCATCTCCTCCTCACCTTCTTCCCCGCCCGCTGGTGGCACGCCCTGCCCTGGTCTCGCCGGCGACCCCGCACACCGCCCTCTCTGACGACCCCGTGCGCCGCCCCCACCGGCAACCCCGCTCGTCGCCGCTCTTCCTCCTAGTCTCGCGCCACCCCCGTGCGCCTCCCGGATACCTCCCGTCGCGCGCCGTCCTGCAGCCTCGCACCGCCCCGGCGACCTCTCGCCCCGCGCCGCCCCGGTTTCTCCACCGCCAGCCTCGACCCCTGCGCACCTCCTCTCTGGCCGCTCCTCTCTGGCGCCACCGTCCAGCCGCTCCGGAATCCGGCGCCCGCAGCTACCCGAGCGCCTCCACGCGCTCCCTACCGCACGAAGCGTCGGCGGCCTCGTCATCTCTGCGCCGGCACTCCCCCGAGCTCCTGTGCGTCGCCAACAGGGGTCGTCCTCACCCGCCCCCACGGCTCGATCCCCCAAGGCGTCCTCAAACAGCTCCTGCGCAACGGTGGGCCACCACGCCTTCCTTAGCCTTGGCCGGCGCCCCTGCTCCCCTGCGGCGGCTTGCTACCTGCTGCGTCCGTCCCTGGCTCCACCACTCTGCACCTCTTATCTGGACGTCGCCATGCGTGAACTGCTTCAAGCAGATATGCGAACCTTTTTTATTGATACGACATTGATGCAAACTACTGCTTGTGATGTAACTGCTGCTGGTGATGTAAACTATCAATTTTTGGCTGTTTAAACTGCTCTGCTCCGAGAACTAGAGCGAGCGCCCGCAGTTGAATTGCTCTGCTCCCTGTAAAAAATTACTGGAAGGTTCATAAAGTTTAAAATGAAGATTCATAAAGCTTAAAATGAAGGTTCACTTGAGGATTTTAAAAAAATGTGTAGTTAACTTTTAATCTTCTAAATCTCACTTTTATAAAACTATAAAAATGTTTCCTCTAATAACATTAGAAAAAATTCACTTCGTTTAGAAACAAAGTGAACTTTATTCAGAAAAAAGTTCATGTGTGGTTCAGAAAAAGTTCACTTTGTTCAGAAAATAAGTTCAGGTACATTTTAGAAAAAAGTTCACTTTGTTCAAAAAAAAAGTTCAGGAAAAAAGTTCACTTCGCTCAGAAAAAAGTTCATGTATTCAAAAAGTTCATGTGCAGTTAAGAAAAAAGGTTCACCTCGTTCAGAAAAAAGGTTTACTTCATTTCAGAAAAAAATTCACTTCATTCACAATAAAGTTTCAGAAAACACAAAAACAAAGTTCACTACGTTCAAAAAAAAAAATCACTTCGTTCAGAAAAAAGTTCACGTGTAGTTCTGGAAAAAAGTTCACGTCACTCACAAAAAAGTTCATGAAAAAAAGTTCACTTCGTTCAGAAAAAAAAATTCACTTAGTTCAGAAAAAAGGTTCATGTGTAGTTCACAAAAACAGTTTATCTCGTTCAAAAAAAAGTTCAGAAATTTTTTTCAGTTCATGTTCCGTCTGAAGGTTCGCATGACATGCGACGGAAGGTTCACTTAGCATTACGGAGATAGTTCAGAAAGTTTCCCTTTAGCTTAAAGTGAAACCAGTTTCATTTTAGCTGAAATATATATATATATATATATATATATATATATATGTCTGTCTGAAAAAATGTTCAGTTCATGTTCCGTCTGAAGGTTCACATGACATGCGACGGAAGGTTCACTTAGCATTTCTGGGGAATGCGGGCAGGACGGGTCGGTGCGGGAAGAAGGTCTTTCTGGTGGGTTAGTTCGGGATAATACCACGTTGGTTGAAAAGGTGCTCTAAATAACTATTTAGAGCACTCTTAAGGGGTGTTTCTGAATAGTCCCACCTTGTATATATATATATATATCAACTAATTTGTACCCATCATATATCCTTTGGTGGTTACTCTCTCCGTTCCAAAATACTTGTCTTCCATTTGTCCAAATTCGGATGTATCTAGACATGTTTTTGTGTATAGGTACATCTAAATTTGGACAAATGGAAGACAAGTATTTTGGAACGGAGGGAGTAGATGCGAAGAATAACTTCACAATCTTCATTATTTCAGAGAGGAAGGAATCTGGACGGGACGGCATGAATCGGACGGATGGCGGTAGCTAGAGGTTGATAGGCTGACACACAGCACTTGCACCTACCTAAAATCGACGCCAGTCTGCCGCTTCGCTGCTAGAATAAACGTGATCCCCGTGCAGCCGTAGAAGGTTCCTGCGATGGATCAATCAAATGCAGAAGCAAAACATATATACGGAGGATGGTTATTTTAACTCTTTTAGATGATGTCGTTTTCAACTCTCAACTCATGATGATGAGGCGATCATCATACTGTAATCCTAGCAGGTCGGCACAGCGACGGAAACTCTCAATTTAGTTGGATCTCACGTACGCATCTTTCATCCGGATGTCAGCGCCCACAACAAAAGGCATCTAGAAGGATTCTTCTCATCCAGGGTTGATTATGTGAGTTGGGTGCAACAGTGATGGAATGAGTGAGTGCTTCACCAAAACTGAGTTTTTCTAAAAACGCAATAATCACCCAGGTCCGTTTTGGACATCCTCTCCATCATTCTCACCTACCTACCTTACATTCCTCCATGCCAGCACCAGCACCAGCACCAGCTATAGCATTCCGCATGCGTGTCCGTTCGATCTATAGAAGCTAGCTAGCTAACACGGCCAGCACTGCATTTTATCTCTCAGGCTACTCCTGAGTCTCGACCATCCTCCGAGATTGTCTATTCCGAGCTAGAATGGTGGCAGAATGTTGGCTGGATGATTCAAGGGGGTTAGGTGGAACCAGAATTCTGGTAGGGTACCGCACAAGCTTGGTTGGAACCAACCGAACCTGCAGATATAATCTGACTCATTCCATATCCATCTTCTCGTGGAGCTGCGCTGGCATCAGCCGAACAACATAAACGGGGTAGCAGCATGCATTATTCCTCGAGGAGCAATTAGGTAGCCAAGAACACCAAGTGCATGCGGCCAGATTCAGGCAATGGTCGATCTGTTGGAGCATTATGGTCCTATATATGGCCAGCAAGTTTGAACCATGTAAAAGTACTATCTGAAACTTTGCGCAAAAAAAAGTACTATCTGATCTGAAAACAACAATGGCATAAATTCCATGTAAGATAAGATATCATTGCTTTGATACATTGACTTGTTGTGTTTGGACCGTATGTTCGCTGTGACGGAATGGTATAAGATGCAGGTGATATCACGGCTCGAACAGACAAGGTCGAGAGAGACAATTGGGAAAGCTAAGAAGATCCTGCGATGCTAATGACTGGCAGCATGCATCGCGAGACGAGGCCGTCATTCTCACTTTCACCGGAATTAATTATAGTTGAGATCGTGTAGGATTCATACCCGTGGTAGCGCGCTAAGCTCAAGTGCAAGTGGTCACATCGCATATCCTTGCTTCCATTTTTTTTTTTTTTTTTTGAGGATAATCCATGTTTGTTCCCTTCTCCGCATCGTCCCATATCCCTTCTCCGCATCGTCCCATACGCAATGGATTTTGTTTTTTGTTTTTGAGATATATACCATATGCAATGGATGCAAATTATAACAGTATATACGAATTAGGCGGCCCACTAACTCGGCCTTTACATGTCAAAATAAAACACGGCCTTTATGCCAGGCCCACACCTCTGCAAATCGATCAGCCGAAGCATCCCCGGACAATTAGCCAGGACGCCGCATCCAGCCCGGCCCACCAAATAATTTGCGTCCGGACCCGTTGCGTTATTTCTGTGTAGAGTTTTTTTCCTCCCGTGCTACAGTGCTCCCTCTACTTAAAAAAAATATAATCATATTTATAAATTTCATAAAAATCTGAAGAAAAAAAATCCTGCATGTTGTAAATGATTTATCACACAAACGTGAAAAATATCGACTTGAGATACTTTATGTTCTGAGCTACACAGAAATATAAAATGTTTGGATCTAAATGTACACTTTTAAGTCTCCAAAACTATATCAGTTTGTTCCATAATATATGCCGTTTTGGCAAGCTAAAACAGCTACCCATATATTGGAACGGAGGGAGTACAACATTTGTCATTTTTGTGTAGACCAAAACAAAAAGTACTTCAAATCAAGATTTTGCACAGTTTTGGCGTACATCATTGACAATACGCATGATTTGTTTTGGACTTTTAAAAAAGTTATAAATATGATTTTTTTGAATTTTTTAAATAGATGGATAACTGGAACTGGAACTCGGGACGGCAAAAGTGTTTTCCGGTTAATTCTACGGATTACGTATTCTAAAAAGAAAATCTACGGATTATTTAGTCGAGTCTCTGTACTCGTGCGACCGGGTCTCGCTTCCACAGACACAGAGTTCCAGGAACTGAGCAGCGCCAGCGCTGCTGGCATGTTTGTCCCTACGTTCGCCATGGGGAACCGTGAGGGAAGACGAAGAAAAAATCCATCCGCCAGGCCTCCATCGTTGCTTGCTCCTCCCAACGAGCCGAGGTCCCGATCCATCGTTGATCGTGTTTTTTATACTACTATACCGGGTTTCTTCTCGGCCGGAGATCATGCCTAGAGAGAAGCAGTTTACAAATAAGATGGGTGTCAGCCGGGGTGCTGTGCTGTGCTGTGCTGAGTGCTGAGTGCTGAGTGCTGAGGAGACTCTCGTCGTCGTGGTGGATCCAGAACGGAATCAGAGGAGGAGAGCATGGTTCAAAGTCCCGGTCTCACGACTGCGTCCTTTGTTTTACCCGGCGCCGCGCTAGCTGGTCCCGCCCACAGGCCACAGCTCCCATTCCCAACCCCACGCGGCGCTGGAGATCACATGTGCGCCCCTGCCCGAAATTTGCTGAGATGTCTTCGCCGGTGGATGATGCTCTCCTGATGAACGAACGAGTCTCCCACCAACCTTGCGGCCGGCCAGGTTGTCATCATCGTCGCGAGAAAATTGCACAAACCACTACTTATTGGTGCTATTTTTGCGCAAAACACATACTATTGGGGTTCGTTGCGTAGAACACCTAGTATTGGGGTAATGAGTTGCAGCTAGGTCTAATCTAGTGTTTGGGCTTATTAATCTGATTCTTGACAAGTAGGTCCGGGTTGTAAGTGCCCATGTGGCAAAAAACAACAACCACGTCAGCCACCTGTACCAAAGAAAAAATGGAGAAAGAAGAGGCCCGGTCCAACTAAAGAACAGCCCTTGTTAGACTCGAAGCAGTCCTCGAGACCCTGACCTACCTCCTCAAGAAGAGAAGGCGCGGCGGCGGCTGCCGTCCTAGCGCCGGCGACCAATCGCCGAAGACGGGCACAGCCATCCCTTCTCCATCCCCGGGTAAGCCTTCTCCTCCACCTCTCCGGATCTATGCAGTTTTCTCCCCTAGCCCTAAGTTTGCCGGTTGATTTGGTCTTCTTCTCCCATGTAAAACCTAGGTTTAGTTGAAAATTTGACCATTTTGGTCTTCTTCACCGAAACCTAGGTTGATTTGGTCTTCTTCTCCACCTCTACCATGTTTTGGTGCTAGTGATCTTATTTTCTGAATATTATGGCCAATTTATGAATGTTTTGGTGCTTAGGATATTGACAGTTTTTATTTGCCTATTAAAAAATGGTTAAAAAAATTTCTGTTTTGTTCTTGATGGGCTGACGTGGCCGGTTTTATTTGCCACATTGGCACTTACAAATGGGACCCACTTGTCAGCATTCGGTTAACAAAGACAAACATCAGATTAGACCTATGTGCAACTCATTACCCCAATAGTAGGTGTTCTCTGCAACGAACCCCAAAAGTAGGTGTTCTGTACAAAACTAGTACTCCATCCGATCCATATTAGTGGGCATAACTTTGTCTAAATTCATATGTATCTAGTTAAGTATTTAGACTAGATACATGTGTATATAAACAAAGTTGTGCCCACTAATATGGATCGGAGGGAGTACCAATAAGTGGTGGTTTGTGCAATTTCCTCCGCTTTCAACATTCATGGTCCATGACACCGATCCTAGCTTGTCAATTACCTGTCGTGTGGTGTCTAATCTCAGAGAAGGAAAAGCGCTAGCTACAGTAGCTCCGAAAAAAGAGACGTGCCTGAAAGTGACGTAACCTGCCGGAGTTAAATCCTCCTTCCGGAAATGGGCGGGCGGCGCGACACGGCTGACTCACCACCGTCTGGAGCTAGTACATGCCCTTTTTTTTTTTTTTTTTTTGTACATGCCCTTTTGAGGAGTTCTCGGCTGCCTTCTCGCCAACTTTCGCAGAAACGCGACGGCCACTTTATTTATTCACCAAGGGAAAACGAGAGGGAACGCCGCTAACTTTGGAAAAGCCACTACTATGAAATGTCCACACACGACATAAAAGCGCGAATTTTATTTCAAGATTTGCTAGCGCTGTCAGCACCAACAGTTGTTGCTTGTTTGACGTGCAGGAACGGTACGGTGCTGGCTGCACATGGACGCGTCAAATGAAAAAAAAAAAACATAGGAGGTACGTACATCCGGGAAAAAGAAAATGAGATGCGGTGCACGGATGGCGTGAAGCAAATTTCGGGAAAATGGACAAGGACCGAGCTAGCTAGCTCTATCTAGCTCAACAACGTCCGTCCCGTCACGTGCCCAGTCAACAACCCGCTATCTTTGGGCTTGCGAGATCATCTGCGTCACCTGTCTATCTCCCCTGCTGCTGCAATTAAAATGCGCCTGAACTTACTGAGAAAAAAATTAAAACCAAAAAAACGGCCGCACGCTGCACTCTGATTGGAGATCGGAGAGGACTTCATCATGCGCCAAGGGCCCACGTGACCGTCCTTGGGTTCCTAGGACCATAATTCGTGGCACCAAAGTTACTCTACAGATAGAAGAATTCCCAATCATCTTTGCGGTCCATGTTGTGACTGCGTAAGATGGAGAGCACGCACGTAAATGGCTTTGTGTGTCTTCAACGGGGCGACATATCCGGTGCTCGTGCGTCCATTTTTGCATGATTGGGCGAAAATCAAGGCGTAACGCAACGATGTAAACAGATCGTTGTTCGTTTTTCAGTCCGTGGCAACTTAAACTCGGCCTAAATGTGAGACAGACACTTTGTCCGTCTCTGGTCCGCTGAACAGACCATTCCCAACACAATATTCTCCGCCTCACTCGCCCCTCCCCCGCCACCCCGCCGTTGCCACTCCGATTTGTTACTCTAGGCCGTTCCCGGGAGGTCGCCGCCTATTCCTCTGCCCCGCCGTTACTGGAGCGGTTTCCTCCCCTACCGCAATCGGTGAATCTCACGGCCCTTGAGCTCGGAGCGCAGGCGACCCCAATGTCGCCCATAAGATGTTGAGCTCCGATGAGTATTTTTACAAGAACTACATCATGTATCAGTCCTGCTCCGACGATTCATCCGATGATGAGAGTGATGGCCTTGTTGCCACCCCCATCGTCAATGAATACATAGAGAGGATGCAGCTAGTGTTCAGAGGGTCTCTGCCGAGGCGTCTCCCGCCTTGGACCGCTACAGATTAGCTGGCCACGTCTAGCTCTTTCGTCGGATGAAACCAACATATCCTCCCAAGATCTTCCGACGCCGGTTCTAGATGATACGGTTGTTGTTCAACTGTATCTGATTGGGGGTGATGCGTTATGATGATTATTTGATATGCAAGAGATATGCAGTTGGTACCCTCAGCTTCTCCTCGTATAAAAAATGCACCACAGTTATCTGTATGCTTGCATACTTGTGGACGAGTACGTGCGGATGAGTGAGTCCACGTGCCTAGAATCAATGTACAAATTTTATGCAGCTGTGGTACAGGTCTTTGGCAAGGAGTATTTGAGGGAGCCCAATGTTGCGGACATGGCCCGACTCTTGTCGATCAACGAGTTCAGCGCCTTTCCTGAGATGATTGAAAGCATAGATTGAGTGAAGCAACTGTCCATTTGCTTGGCAGAGACAGTACACAGGACATGTTAGAGAGTGCACGGTCATACTTGAGACCGTGGCATCACGAGATATGTGGATTTGACACTCCTTCATTAACATGGCAGGTTCACACAATGACATTCATGTGCTTCAGCGGTCTCTGGTGGTTAACATGCTCTCCAATTGCAATGCCCCCAAGGTGACCTTTGAGATCAATGACCACACATACAAGAAGCCATCATGTCTAGCTAATGGGATCTATCCTACATGAACTACATTTGTAAAGACAATATCCAAACCATATGATGAGAAGCAGAAAAGGTTTACCAAAAAACAAGAGAGTGCTAGAAAGTATGTGGAGCGTGCTTTCGGTGCCCTCCAATCACGACGGGCTATTGTTCGGCACCCTGCTAGGACATGTAGCAACGAGACCCTGTGGGGAGGTGACGACAGATTGTGTGATAATGCACAACATAATCGTGGAGGATGAGCGCGATGACAGTATCTATGATCACGCATGGTAGTTTCAGCGCGAGTTGGTTGAGCCTCAAGGATTGTTATCTTTTGCTCACTTCCTCGACTTACACCGTGTATTCGTGAGAAGGATACTCACATGAAGCTCCAAAATAATTTGGCGTAGCATGTGTGGCAGTACTACGGGAACCAGCAGTAGTTCCGTTTGATACAACTTATTATTTATTTGGTTTGTAAAACTATTTGTGAAATATTGTATTATTTGATAAACTATTTGGTTTGTAATAAGCTATTTGAACTATTTGGTTTGTAATAACTATTTGAACTATTTGTATTGTGTGCTTACATTTATGTTATATGAAACGGCCGAGTCAAAAAAATTGATCAAAACCTTGGACGGGCTGACTTGATGCGTCAGCCCATTAGGTATAGTGGCCAGAGAGAGGCGGACATGGACTCCGTTTGATGATCCAAATGGATAAATTCCGGACCAAATCAGTGGCCGTTTAAGTCGGCCCATTGGAGACATCCTTTGCCAGAGTGAGCTTGGAATCAGATGGGAAGACTGGTAGAGCTAGCAGAGAAAGCGAGACGAGTAAATTGAACGGAACTATCACATCCCAATTAAAGGTGAGTATCTATTTTGATATTTTTTCCTAAAATCTACCGGCCATGTCTTCGGTTGCACCTTCGTCGTCCCTGCCTGGGGCCTTGCGACCGACCGCATCCCAACTCAAATCCATCCGGTCATCGCCTCGTACTCTCTACCACGACCGCCGCACTCATATTTCACAGTCAGCGATCGGACGCCGCACCCAACGCATCACCGTCGCCTAATTTGCGAAGTAGGGTCAACCGATTTGGGAATTTCCTTCTAACGAACCAAAGGAGGCTTTATGCGATATAGGGGGATTTTTATTGAACATATGGAATTTCCTTCTAATCTAACCTATGGAATTTCCTTCTACTCGGCATTTCTTCCTAATCGAATTTCCTTTGACAACGGCGAGGACACGTGGCTTGATGTGTAGGGATTTTCCTTTGGACCAAAATAAAACTCACATGTTTAGTTCAGGGAATAGCTAAGCACAGTTCGCAAGTAGTTGTATGAGTTTGCACATCCTATACAACTTATGTATGCGCCATGCTATTACCTCAGATTTATTTCAACATTTGGTAGCGTTGTTCGACGTGCCAGGACAGTACGGTGGTGGCTGCACATGGAAGTGTCGAGGGAAAAATAACATGCGACGTACTTCCAACAAAAAGAAAAAGAGATGCGGTGCACGGATGTCTGGGAAAGTAAAGCGGAATTGATGTGTCGAATGTTTGAACACGCGAGGAAAGCAACGGCTCTTCACGTCCGGAGTGCACAAAGCTATCGGCAACAGCGATTTCAGGGAAATGGACAAGGACCGAGCTAGCTAGCTCAACAACGTCCAGTGCCATGCCAACAACCCCGTATCTTTGGCTTGCGACAGACGTGCGAGATCATCTGCGGCACCGATCTCCGCTGATCCAAAAAGGTCCTCAACTCAAAGTACAGATTATTATTACAAGAAAGAGCTAGCTTATCCCTGGCTTTCTGATTGAGTTAGTTCAATCAGAGAAGCACAGACTCCCAGTTTAGCATATCGTCTAGAGACATCAATCGAATTAGACGGAGAACGAGTGAAGTGTCGACACACATCGATGACACCTCCAAGAAAGGGAACGACACCCACGGACGCGCGTCATCGTCGTTGGCACCGTCGTAACGGCCCACACCGCATGCTACGCTGTGATTGAGAACCGGAGAAGAAGGCTCGAACCGCCCACGTGATTGTCCTTGCGTTCGTAGGAACCATAATCCGTGGCACCAAAGTTATTCCACAGAAAGAAGGAATTCTCAATCATCTCTGCGGTCCATGTGAGTGGTGACTGTGCAAGATGGGGTAAATGGCTCGCAAGAGTGAGCTTGGACTGATGGGGTAGGCAGGGTGGCCGAGACTGAGCTAGAGAAAGCGAAACAGCACGCTTCGCGTCGCGGGGCCGAGCCGCGCGCCCCACCGCGAAATTCCCGACGGATCCACAGAGGATCCCACGCATCCGTCGAGCTGTCCACCACCATCGCCGCCTCGCAAAGAGCCACGCCTTCCACCACCCCAGCCCAGCAAATACGATATCTGTTCGTTACACCGTGCAAGGGATCTCTAACGTCACTGACACGGAGGCCACGGGGTGCGCTGACCTACTTGTCGGTGACGCAAGTTTTTTTTTTCACGTGGGAGCTGCGAGACGCTGTCACTGCATCCTTTCTGGTGGATGAGAGCCGATCGATTCGGATCTAACGGTCGGATTTCATCGTGGCGCTGATACAGATCCCTGCCGTACTCTGCTGCCCACACACACACACGCACGCTCTCCTCCACTCCACTCCACTCCCACGGCGCTGCGCTGATACAGCAACTGCTCGACGGAATGCCTCACTAGCCACACTACCCCCACCTCCCCCCTCCCCACGCCGCCACCACCGAGCAACAATGAAGGGAGCAATGCAGCCGCGGCCGTTCATGATGCACGGCCCGGGCGGCGGCATGCCACCGCCGCACCAGCAGTTCGGCCTGACAGAAACCCGCCCGCCGCTGGCGGCCATGCAGCGGCCCCGCTTCAACATCCCGGGCCTCGGCAACCCCTCCGCCGCCGCTGCCAACGCGGCGGGCAAGATCTCCTCCACCTACGACCTCGTCGAGCCGATGCGGTTCCTCTACGTGCACGTCGTCAAGGCGCGGGACCTGCCCGCCGTCTCCCCCGCCGGCTCCATCGACCCCTTCGTCGAGGTCAAGCTCGGCAACTTCAAGGGCACCACCGCCGTCCACGGCGGGAACCACAGCCCGTCCTGGAGCCAGGTCTTCGCCTTCTCCGCCACGCACCTCCAGTCGCACCTCCTCGAGGTGGCCGTGAAGGCCCGAGATCTCGCCGGCGGGGACGACCTCGTCGGCCGCATGGCCTTCGACCTCTCCGAGGTCCCCGTCCGCGTGCCCCCCGACTCCCCGCTCGCCCCGCAGTGGTACAGGCTCGAGGGCAAGCGCGGGGAGAAGCTCCACCACGGCGAGATCATGCTCTCGGTCTGGCTCGGCACCCAGGCCGACGAGGCGTTCCCGGAGGCCTGGCACTCCGACGCGCACGGCGCCGCTAGCCCGGCGGCGGTCAACTCCACGCGCGCCAAGGTCTACTTCTCGCCCAAGCTCGTGTACCTCCGCGTCGCCGCCATCGGGGCGCAGGACCTCGTCCCACACGACGCGTCCCGCCCCATGAACGCCTCCGTCAAGCTGCAGCTCGCCGGCCAGGTCCGCCGTACGCGCCCCGGCGGGCCGCCCGGGACGCCCAACCCGATGTGGAACGAGGAGTTCATGTTCGTCGCCTCCGAGCCCTTCGACGAGCCGCTCTTCATCACCGTGGAGGACCGCGTTGCGCCGGGCCGCGACGAGCCGCTTGGGCGCATCGTGCTGCCACTCAACGCCGCCATGCCGCGCCACGACCACTACGGCAAGCCCGTGGAGCCGCGCTGGTACAGCCTAGGCCGTCCCAGCGACGACCCGACAAGAAGGAAGCCAAATTCGCGAGCAAGATACAGATTCGGATGTCGCTGGACTTTGGGTACCACGTTCTCGACGAGTCCACTTACTACAGCAGCGATCTCCAGCCATCGTCCAAGCAGACGAGGAAGCCGAGCATCGGGATCCTTGAGGTGGGGGTTCTGGGCGCACGCAACCTGATACCGATGAAGGCCAAGGATGGTCGCAGCACCGACGCTTACTGTGTTGCAAAGTATGGTCCGAAATGGGTGCGCACAAGGACCATTCTCAACACGCTGAATCCGCAGTGGAATGAGCAGTACACTTGGGAGGTGTTTGATCCCTGCACCGTGATCACCGTGGTAGTGTTCGACAACACCCAGATTGGGAGCAAGAATGCTGATGCCCGGGATGAGCACATTGGCAAGGTCAGGATTCGTCTGTCGACGCTGGAGACTGACCGGGTGTACACCCATTTCTACCCGTTGCTGGCCCTTAAGCCGAGTGGACTCAAGAAGACCGGCGAGCTACATCTGGCTGTGAGGTTTACATGCACAGCGTGGGTGAACATGATCGCCATGTATGGCCGGCCGCTGCTGCCCAAGATGCACTACTCGCAACCGATATCAGTGATGCAGCTGGACTACCTGAGGCACCAGGCAACACAGATTGTTTCAGCAAGGCTGAGCCGCGCCGAGCCTCCACTACGGAAGGAGGTGGTGGAGTACACGCTTGATGTGGGCTCGCACATGTTCAGTCTCCGGCGCAGCAAGGCCAACTTTTATCGCATCACCTCGCTGTTCTACGGCTTTGCCGCGATGGCCAAGTGGTATGATGGTATCAGGAGCTGGCGAAACCCGATCACGACAATGCTGGTGCACATGCTGTTCCTGATCCTGATCTGCTACCCAGAGCTCATCCTGCCCACCATCTTCCTCTACATGTTCATGATCGGACTGTGGAACTATCGATACAGATCAAGGCACCCACCACACATGGACACTAAACTATCCCAGGCTGAGTTTACGCACCCTGATGAGCTTGATGAGGAGTTTGACACATTCCCAACCAACAGGCCAGCTGACATTGTGAGATTGCGCTATGACAGGCTGAGGAGTGTTGGTGGTCGCGTGCAGACGGTGGTCGGGGACCTGGCGACGCAAGGGGAGAGAGCTCATGCGTTGCTCAGCTGGAGGGACCCTCGGGCCACCGCCATCTTCATATTCTTGTCCCTGGTCGTGGCCGTCGTGCTGTACGTGACGCCGTTCCAGGTCTTGTTGGTGATCACCATGCTTTACTTGCTGCGCCATCCCCGGTTCCGCAGCAGGATGCCCTCTGTCCCGTTCAACTTCTACAGAAGGTTGCCTGCCAAGTCTGATTTGCTCCTTTGAGGCCCAGAAAAGCATTGAACAGAAGATAAATCGGGGGAAGCCTTGTTCTCCCTCATGCCTGTCTCCCTCATTCTGTTCCTTCTGGTTAGCATCAGATCAGATGTGAATATAGTCGATGAGTCGATTAATTAGAGGCAGTTGGTGGCTCAGTACGTAATAAGGTGTTGGTTCGTATGTTATCTGCATAGTTTGGCAGAAGCCGAAGGGAATGGCTGGATCCCTTCATAGTTTTGGATGGAAATTGTCGGTTTTGGGCTTCCTAATGTAGAGCAAAAGGGCAGGGCACAGGCTGAGTTCCAGTGTGTCATCTTTATGTATTGGTGCCAGTTTTGTTATTTTGGTTCCGTTTATCATGTCTCTGCCCCTAATCATGTTCTTTCGTGCATGTACATGCTATTTCTTTTACTTTTGTTCAGAAATGAATGTACCATTCTGTCGGAGATCTTTGATTCAGTGGCAAGGCAGGTTTACTGCAATGGTGTTGTTGCATGGTTGCTGCGATATTATGATGGCTCTCAGTACAAGTTCATCATGCTCCGGGCCTACAAAACTGTCGCATAGGCTCATTGGTTACTGAGTGTGTCCTAATCTAGTGCAATCTGATGTTTTTCCGTGGTTCAGTGCAGAAAATAAGCAGCTGTTTCCGTCTTGTAGGTGCAGTTTTTGTCTGGTAGGTGGTTCTCTTTCGCCAATCGGCACTGAAGAACCAGAAAGATTGAGGCCAAGCGCAGTTTCAACTTGTACCTTTTGGTGTTTTCTAACCAAACATGATAAATCATGCAATCCTTTTCTTGCCGGCAACAAACATTGAGACCGTATGAAGGAATTCTGGACATGTGGATGCAGGACAGCTAGAGGAAAACAGGTATGAAACAGCGGCGTTACCACTTTTTCATGACAACTTTTCAGATTTGTTGAACCAGTGATGGCATGATTATTATTTAGAGAAAATTGAAGGCACGATTATGGTGACACTACATTGTGAGTAAATGTCCCTACTAATCCGCTCTTCTCCTTGGAGCCTCGCCTTTTATCTTTCCAGAACGTGTCGGTTTTAAGATTCATAAGCAACCATGGCGACAGCGGTGGACAAACGCAAAGTCGATGATGGCTCAGCTGCAGACGGTAAGACGGTTGCTACTGATGCGCAGGTGACTGAAGCGGTTAAGAATCTGAACACCATTTGGCTTTACAGAATTCCGATGCTCCCTTACTTCCCGTCAACAATACACCCATGTCAAGGTGCAAGTGATTGAAGATCTCGCTTCTGACAGAATATGACAATGTTGATGTTTTCAATGCTAGTCCTAGCGGGATTAAGCTAAGCAAAACAAGCACCAAAATTATAAAGTTGCGCTCCATGTTAATTTGGTTGAGCCAGCAAACGAGGGTTACTGCCATAAACATAAATTGTTAGATATTTCAGGTCTCTTTTTTTTTTTGAACCGAGGCAAAAGACTTGCCATTTTCATTAATTAAGCAGAAGTGGGAATTGGCCGGTTAATTAGCGGGAAACCGGCCTAAAACCGGTACAAACACCCTCGCCGACCGTCATGGAACATGACCGTCGGGAGGGCACACATGGCCACCCTGGCTACCACACGCAAACTGCACACACAACGCTAGAGACGAGGGTCGTCGTCGAGGCAACCCACCGACGTCATCGTCATCACTCACTCATGCGAGCGACTCCGACTTCCTCGAAGAAGCGACCACCGAATAAGACCTCATCGTAGCGGTCTCGTGAAGCCCACACCGGCCTATGCCAAACAGATGACCCTTCGTGTAGGAGACTGGCAGCTTCGATTCTGAAAACGAGCTCCGAAGAGGAGATGGGCAGGACCCGCGTCGACGAAGGTCTTCAAAGTCGGACCGCCTCATGCTGGTCATCGTTGCCGCTTGACACGCCGGTCTGCAGCTCCGACTTCGTAGCAGAGGAACTCCAACCATGAAGACGAATCGGACACGTCGGAACAAGGGGCCGACTAACAGTGCCTTGCCGCGACCAAACCATCGCTCATCGCCATTGTCGTTGCCACGCGAGCCTCCACACGGAATCGTGCACCCACCACCGAAACACACCACTGGTCCCTCCGACCGATGCACAACTCCAAGAATGATGCCCCAAAGAGGGGAGCGACGTGTAAACGCCGCCATCATCCGATCCATGGATCTAGGTTTCCCCTGGAGGTAGCAGAAGGAGATGGGAGCTTCACCTCGGCGATGCCTTCAACAAGGAATTGACGCACTCGGCGCCGCCATCACCGGCTCCGGCCAACGGCCGAAGGCAAGGTATTCACCCGGGTCTGCTCCGCGGCCTCCAAACACCACACTGCGCTGGAATTGCAGGGTCTAGGCTATCCAGATAAGCAACGCTTCATGAGGAAGATGATTAGAGAGGCTGGTGTGAAAACATTAGTTTGAGATAACAATGAAAAGAGATTACACCCCTCGGTGGGTCATAAAAAATTGTGTAAATAGGAGTTCTATTTGGCAGCATTTTGCTCAATCAGGGAGATCTCTGGTGTTCTCGTGTTAGGAGCAGACGCGGAAGATTTTGACTCTATTCAGTCATACCTAGCTGACCTCTTCATCAGAATGCCATTGGTGAATAAAATTTCCAAATTACAATGACACTTGATAGTGGTGTATGTGCATGCTCAGATTGAAGGGAAATGACACTTGGTGAATTTGCAGAAGTGTGCAATAAAAGCCAAGGCACAGTAGTAATGGGTGGCGAATTTAATATCTTCAGGAAAACTAGTGAGAAAAATAAGCCATTTATCTTTGTTAAATGGAGTCATATCTTTTATTCCATTATTGAAAAAATGGACAAAAAAGAGTGAAATTTCATTGCATACCATATACACTTCATATCTGGATGACGGCGGAATCCATAGAGAGAAGACAAATCCCAGCCTCCATGGCTCCCCAAGGTCCAAGAATTTCAGCAGGAATCACAATATTATTCATTCTTTGCTTCCTGTGTTCCATTATTGAAAAAATGGACAAAAAGAGTGAAATTTCATTGCATACCATATACACTTCATATCTGGATGACGGCGGAATCCATAGAAAGAAGACAAATCCCAGCCTCCATGGCTCCCCAAGGTCCAAGAATTTCAGCAGGAATCACAATATGATTTTCATTCTTTGCTTCCTGTGTTCCTCCAGCTCCACCTTTATTAGTTCGTTAGAGTACTATACTGCTACAGCAGCAGCAGTGCAGGATTAGCTCTGAGCCTTATTTTTACCTTTTTCCCAAGGAGTGCTTTTCTACTACCTAGTACTACAGTAAGCAGTAGCAAGCATGTTTAATTTCTAAACACAACAAGTGCTATTAGTTTTTCGATTGGGTTGTTTAATTTCTTCACACAATCCAGATTACAGGCATGGTGTTTGCTTTACTAGTTTACTGAATGCACAGACTAGACAGATAGAGCACTGAGTTTTTTCCAGAGGACTTGACTTGATTAGTACCTTATTTTTCTGCATGATTAGTACCTTATGTATGTCTGTTACACAGGGAGCAACATTAGCGGCGTCAGCGGATGGTGCGTCACACAGGGAGGATCGACGATGACATCAAGGTCTGCAAGGAGCTCACCAGAAGGAGCCGGAAGAAGGTAAAAATCCCGAAAGAACTGAATGTGAAAACATAATCCTAATTGCTCAGTTTTTCTTGATCATGTGATAGTCAGGTTCAGAGTTCTCTTGTAATTAGAGCATCTATTGTTTCTTGCGCCTTGGGCTTCAGCTTGAAGTTAATCTAGCACTAGTGGTACTGACATGACACTAGCTAGCAGAGTCACTCGAGTGTTTGAATTTTACATTCTAGACTTCACCTTGAAATTAATCTAGCAGTAGTGGTGCTGACGTGTTAGAACTCGAAGATTAAATTTTAGTATATGTTGTGTACTCTAGATACCTGGTGTACTTGCTGAATGTTTTAGCTGCCGCTGCCAGGTGTGAGAAGTTTGTGTACTTGCCGAATGTTGTTGCCCTGAGCATCATGCTGCCAGAACTTTATGTTCAGAAGTGTACTGTCATTTGTGTAATCTAGCATTCCAACAAATAAATCATATTTCGTTGTTGCAGTACCATTAAGTCATCTGGACTTGCTGCTCTGAAGTGAAGCTGATCACGGGGTAAAGAAATGGATCATTTAAGAGAAGGCCTAATTTTATTTCCAGTCTGCTAGCTTAGTATTCTACCAGTAAGCCTATGATGATCACATTCAGCTGGCAAATTCGTTTTATTATGTAATTTTACAAAGATTGGTAAATATTGTTCCTGTAGTCTTGTCTCTTGATCTACAGATTGTTTTGCAATAATTTTCTAATAAATCTCTGTTGATACATGCCTTTCGGAGTGTATCTGCCACAATTTTATCTATTTTAAAGATACATGCCTTTCGGAGTGTATTTTATCTAGTGGTTGTGTAGAACGATAGAGAGATATGCGGAATATGCGGAAGCGTGTCAACGGCGCCTAGCACGGCGCCATGAGGGCGGCGGCTGCGGTGCTAGGGCTAGGCGGCGGCTGCTCTAGGGTAGGATCTAATTAGGCTGATACCATGTAGAACGATAGAGAGATATGCGGAATATGTTGAATGTATTATTGAGCCTCGGGGGCGAGTATATATAGGCGTACAGGGGGTCATCTTGGAGTGCAAGACAAGACACGGGAGAGTCCTATCTATCCTAGACGTCCATTTATTCGTATATCTCTAACAGGTTGTTTCATCATGATCATGATCATGATCATCATCATCATCATCATCATTTGCTGTGTGATCTGAAAATGTCCAAAAAAAATGGAATAGGTCATGTCAAAATTTGGAAGAGTATTGCTATCTACTATTTGTGTTGAAGAAAATCCTGTAATTTCTTGAGGAAACAAAGCAAAGAATCAATCTAAGCAGGAAGCATTTCTTGCGTACAGTCGTTGTCTTTCAGAACAAGGACTGGTCGCAAATAGAAATATATTGTGATGACGTACCTGTTCAAGAGTACCTTCGATAACCTAGAAACTACTCGAGTCGAAATCCAAACGGGTGCGAGGCCTGGTCTGGCCCAACCGCTCGCCCAGGCAGCCATGCCTCTTCTTCTTCTTCTTCTTCTTCTTCTTCTTCTTCTTCTTCTTAACCCACCCGCAAGAAAGAAACAGAGTAGAAATTCCGAGCTCCATCGCCCCCGCCGCTGCTCCACGCCGTCGACGCGATGATGAGGCTCAACACCTCCGCCCTCGAGAACCACTCCGCCGCCACCGGCAACGAGTTCGGCGGCATCTTCGCCACCGACACCGACCTGCTCGCCCTCGAGTTCCCCACCTGCAACGACGTGAGCCACCCTCACCCTCCCTCGATCCCCTTTGCCGCCATATGCCGGCTCTAGGCTCTGATCTGTCCGCTTGTGTTCCCGGCAGTTCGATGGCTTCCAGAAGGCGACCAAGGAGATGGTGAACAACAAGAAGGGGACGACCACGCTCTCCTTCATCTTCGACAAGGGCGCCATCGTCGCCGCCGACTCCCGTGCCAGTATGGGCGGGTACATATGTGAGCACCTCGTGCTGTCTTTTTCTGTTAGGCCTCGTTTGGTGGCTGGGTTCGATTGGATTTGAGGGTGGTCAGGAAGTTAGTTTTCATAACACTTACACAGGTGTGCTAATTGAAGGTCACTGTTTACACAGGCAGGGCTACTTTTCTTTCGTCTAGTACGCCCTGTCATGTATGACTTTTTTCTTTTTGTCTCGGCCATGTCATGTTTGCTTCTCCTATATCAATATAAAAGGCAAAGCTTTTGCCTCGTTTCACTGTTTGTGCATAAACTGATTTGTGCCCTCTGCAGTTTGGAGAAGGACAATAGAATGCTCGGGCCATTTAGTATATAAAAATTATGTTTGATGTTTGTGCATACTGATTTGTGTCCTCTGTGGTTTGGACAAGGACAACAGAATGCTAGGGGCATTGAATATATATGTAATTATGTTTGATCTTTGTTCTGCCGCATAGTCATAGAGATCCAAGCAAAAGCATCCTAAAGTCTTTGTTTCTGTGCAAGCCCTGATCCTCTGTAAACTTGCTCTTGCATGTGTGTTACCATTAAAAAGACTTTCCGAAGGAACTATTTGTTGTTGTAGGAGGCATTTTCCTGATGAAAGGATTCTCACTTGGGAGATTGTATATCTGTTTTACATGACATGGCTTTTTTTTTTCTGCAGCTTCACAAACTGTGAGGAAAATCATTGAGATAAATCCCTACATGCTGGGAACGATGGCTGGAGGCGCTGCTGATTGCCAGTTTTGGCATAGGAACTTGGGCGTCAAAGTAAAATATCACCTCCTTCTCTAACTGCATCTCATCTTTGCATAGTAGGACTAACAAGTGGTTCTTCTTTCAGTGCCGGCTCCATGAGCTCGCGAACAAGCGAAGGATCTCTATTGCTGGTTCTTCAAAGACATTGGCTAATATCCTTTATTCATACCGCGGGATGGGTCTTTCAATCGGTACAATGATTGCTGGATTTGATGAAACAGTGAGTAGGCCTTCTACATATTTAGTTTCGTTAAGCTGTATGTCTATGCTTACCAATTTCTCTCTTGATCTAGGGTCCGGGCTTATACTATGTTGATAGTGAGGGTGCAAGGCTCAAGGGAAACTGGTTCTCTGTTGGTTCTGGTTCTCTGTATGCTTATGGTATCTTGGATGAGGGGTATGTCTTTTATATCTCTGCTTCATTGCTTTGCTTGCTCCTCATATTATCTTTAAGTTGCATGCCCTCATGTTTGTGCTTCACCTTTCAGTTACAAATTCAACATGTCAATTGAGGAAGCTGCCGAGTTAGCTCGGCAGTCTATCTATCATGCAACATTCCGTGACGGTGCAAGTGGTGGCTGTGTTAGTGGTATGCATTCTCTTTCTTAGTCTATTTCTATTTGGTCTAGATTTTTCCGCATTACCGTCTACTTACGCAGGCTAGTTTCATACAAGACCCATCATATCTGTTCTTGCAGCAATAACAGTAACAACTTCAAATGATCTTCAACTCTATGATCTGTGATAATGTTGTCATTCAATCTTAAACTATGATGCCTTGGTCACGGTAGCTCCTTTCAGCATGTTTTTGTTGTATCCATGATCTAATCAAGTACTGAACGAGTAATGCTGAATCCGCCGTCTATTCTTGGACAGGGCGCGACTTATGTGCTTTATAGAACCTATCAAAGTACAGTTACAAAATGAAGTTACTCTTGATCATGTGCTCCTGCCTCAGTTTATGTATTTTTGGCTGACATTGCCACTTCGTTTCGATTCAGTCTACTACGTCGGCCCTGATGGATGGAAGAAGCTCTCAGGAGATGATGTCGGGGAGCTGCACTACCACTACTACCCGGTTAAGGAAACTGTCATCGAACAGGAATTGGCCGATGCCCCTTCTGCATCAACCTGATCTCGTGTGGAATCGGAGCTGGGCACATGTATCCAGATCCTGTGGACTGTGGAAGCACCTTCACCTTGTTTCTGAACTTGAGCCTGTTTGTCTCCTTGACGTTATAGTTCTCCTTTGAGACCCTACTGATGTTCCCGGGCAACGTTTACGCAGCTGTTGGTGATTGTAGACTGATGATATAGATGTCTGCATTGAAGTCGATTCTCTCATTTAGCAAATATGTTCATTCGTCTTGGTTTTCTTGCATGCTTCATGCATCAGATCCATTCTGATCAAAATTACAGAAAGTTCTCTTTCCTAAAGCTCAACCATTCGGCTTTCTTCACTTCTCACTTCTAGTTTGTGAAATTCCTTTGGAACAACTATTACTTTTTGATTATTTGAAATGATGCAACCATTGGCTTATTTTGTATTATGTAGCAGTTTGTTAACATTCCATCCATCTGGTTAGCCAGTAGTAAAATCTAAAATGAAATTTTGGATACCACCTATCACACTTTCCATCGTCGTGCTAGCACTTTTCAGTCACTATGCCGCACTTCTGCACTTTGTCTTTTGCTAGAGATTCATTCATCTTTTGAGGTGATTAATAATTTATACATGTACCACCGTTTTATAACTTGGACCTCTGATGTAGCATAACATGAGAAAGGTTCTTTCTGTTAACTCTGACCAGAAGGTACCTCTGACCTTTCATGCTTTACACGTCTAGCATCAAAGGTGCGCATAAAACAACATAGACTTATTGGTTGGTGATCATATCCATTCAGTCATTTGTGATAGTGATGAAACTGTCCACCCATGCTTCAGTATTGTGCAAGTTAGGATTATGATAGTGGGGTTCAGTATGTATCATGTATTTTGTAATGAGATTTTACGTTGATAGACATATATAACTAAGTTACATATATTTGGTTTGGGCAGCGTACAATGTATTTTGTCCTAGAGAAGAGTATGGTAGGCCATTGCCACTGTATGTGGTGTTCGGTTATGTCATGTTATTTTGTCCTTCCTAGCACTCTGAATATATAATTTAGCTTAATGTTTATACCTCATCCCTTGACAATGTAGGTTAGAGTGGAAAGTTTCTTCTTTGTATTATTTATAGATTTGATATTTCTCGATTAAACATTTTTTTGAATTATGTTTTGATGTCCCTTTAGATCCAAAAAAGAAAGACATGCATATTGAGTGACACCATTTGAAAACCCACATATCTGATTTCTTGGTTGGATATAAAGTGCTAAGTGTTAATTTATACATACTAATTTAGTGATTATATTCTATGTGAAGTAACAACAAAAATACTTTGAACTTATCATCATATCGTTATTTATCCAAAGGCATATGAATCCCTTGAATGCTAGCACGTTTGGTTGTTTTAAATGAAACAGGAACATCTGACCACTTTTAGCGGTAATATGTGAGCTATTTGATGCCCCAAACAATAATAAAATGGGGTTTTATATATTCATCTATCTGTCGGTATCTCTTGTTTCAGGACTTGGTATGCAACCAACAAATCAGCTTTGTTGGTATACTTGTTCAAGGGCGGCTTCAGAAGTCCAATGTATGCTAGCTGAAGTCTATTTATGTAATATTATGGGAACTTTATTTTGAAAATACTCATAATAGAACATCAGAATTTGTATTACATTTTGCAGACAATCATTTGTTCATTCCTTGCATTTAGCTCCTAACAGTGACGGTCGACGTGGGCATCAAGGGTATCTGTATGATGAGCTGGTTCCATATGCATGTTGGGACCATAATTTGTAGGGCACCATGTTAATATGGTTGAGCCAGCAAACGAGAGTTAGGGCAATAAACATAAATAGTTAGATATGTCAGGTCTTTTTTGGAATTGCAGGGCTAGGACATCCAGATAAGCAATGGTTCATGATGAAGATGATTAGAGAGGCTCGTGTAAAAAACATTAGTTTCAGATAAACCATGAAAAAAGATCACACCCCTCGGTGGGTTAGAAAATTTGTGAATTTTGTTTGGCAGCATATTGCCCCATCA